>JAAWXA010000012.1:20447308-20707308 GCA_038090715.1 Florisuga fusca
CAAGCAGGACCTGCCTCTCATAAGCCCATGCTGGCTGGAAGTGATTGCTTTGCTGACCTGCATGTGCCTCATGTTGGCACTCAAGATGACCTACTCCACTACCTTTCCCAGAACTGAGGTCAGACAGACAGGTCTGTAGTTCTGTGGACCCTCCTTGGGGCCCATATGCATCATGTTAGCTAACCTCCAGTCAGCAGGGACCTGCTGATAGATGATGGAAGGTGGCTTGGTGAGCACTTCTGCTGACTCCCTCAGTATCCTTAGGTGGATCCCAAAGCAGGTACATACTAAAATATCTGTACCCTAGAGCAGGTGAGACCAAGAGACACCTGGCTTTAGATATGAACTATCCATACCATTTGAGGACTGGATTTGGGGATGAAGGGAAGAAGGAAAGAATGAGATGAAGAGGAAGCTGTAGGTAGAAGTTTCAAGCTCTTGAAAAAAATCATGAGAGATATTAGGTGAAGAAATAATGTTATGAGAACACAGCTTCTTAGAGCTTTGTTTTAAATATGGTGGATAAATCTATAATCATGGCTTAACCAGCAAACTGAATTGAAGTCATAGAGAGCAGAAAAGAGAAAGTCTAGATGGAGATTATGTGCTGGACAGATGAGGAAGCATCCTGTTTATACCTGCTAGTATAGTCAAAAACATCCTTTCTGTTGATGTCTGCCAAGATGAACTCTCCAATGAGGTTGTTAATTTTGTCTGGTAAACATAACTAGTAATTGAGTTGCATAATTTGTAAAGACAATTAATACACCTATTCTACTCCGCCAGTTCCTCTGAGAGACCATTTCTTCAGCTGTCATGTAGCCTTACTAACAGCTGAAGCAGTGAATAGCATCCTTGAGTAATCAGGAATTTTCTGAAGCACAACAGAAAATTTCTAAAGCAGTAGTGTCTCTTATGCCATAGAAATATTCTTAGTGACAGATCCATTGAAAAAACATATGACCTTCACTTCCTCATACCTCCTGTGCTCTGATGTGCTTCTGCTCCCCTCAGTGTGCTTAATGTTTGGTTAAGCCAAATGGCACTTTTGCTCTACTTGAAGTAAGAGAAAATCCTGTGGCAGGGTGATGGCAACAAACTACTGTAGATATGGGCCTGCGGAAGCATCCCATCTTGATTCAAATATAATGCCTGTTGTTGAAAATAATCAAGAGAAAAAAAAAATCTTGAAAATAATAATAAAAAAATCTTTAAAAATAAAAATCTTGAAAATAATTAACAAAAAAAGCAGTCACCATACAATGACTGCACTGACGAGATAAATGCTACAAGCTCTGACACAAAAGTGGCTCTGCCCACTTCCAAAGATAAAATCCCCCTCCTAATTATTCTCTAACTTTATGAGTAAGCCACATTTGCTACTGCAGTAGTTAAGTACACTGATAATTGCAATGAATTTTCTTCTTGTTACTTTTTTTTTTCTATTTGTGATAGCAAACTGTTCTCTATTCTAATGAATATCTTGATGCCATCACTTGTGTAAGAAAAAAAATCATTGATTCTCAATATTGAATTCAATTATGCATTAGAAATACCTCTTCACTCTGTAACATTAACTTGTGCTCTAATCTAATATTTTATGTAGAGATGTCTGGCTTTTCACATGGAGCAGCTTTTTATGATAGAACTTATTGAAAAAGATAAAATTAGAGATGAAACTACATAGACAAATTGATTCATATGATGTAATATACCTGCTTACTTATTACAGCTCAGATCTGTTTTCAAGGGTTCAATTTTCCTTCCACTTTTTAAATATACATATAATCTTACTGTGTCCTGATATTCCTAATTTTTCCACAGAGTGTACCAGAAACACTAGTTCAGGCACTGCTAGAGGGTGACATAGGGAGGATGAACATTAATCAGATTCATAAATTTATAGATTCATTTTTTAATACAGGTATAGAAGTAGATAAATAATCCTCACAATCAGGCATTTTTTTCATTAGACTGTACATTTAGAGGCAGACATAAACATAATTCTGTTGCTGATACATCTCCAGTTATTACTAGGTTTGCAATTCAATTACCTGAAGAGCCTCAAGTACCATTGATTATTCATGGGATTTTTGGGTTCATCTGGCTAGAGAACTACTCATTAATCCCTTGATTGCCCCTGGGCATCCAGTATGCATCTAGCATAGCAATTCTGCCACAGCCATGGAATATAAAAGGCTCTCACTGGTGAGTTGGCTGCAGCAAGGGCAGGCCTCCAGCCAGGTCACCTCCCCCAGTAGCTGGTGTTTTCCAGCATAACAATATTGTTCAAAACCGGGTAGCCATGGGCTTTCTGAGAAAAAAGTACCTCCGGGGTTAAGTTTGTCAAATCCAGGTAGCTTATTAGGCAATCACAGAATTCTGTGTGTCTTATTAAGAAAACAAATGAAAGCACCCTTTTTTTCCTGTTTCCCTCTCATGGTTTGCATCTGCTGCACTGAAGCGATGGTTTGACCAGACTCGCATTGTAGGAGAAGAGTTTGCCACAGTGACGGGGTTTCTGTTGCTTGGTACTCATCCTTATTCAACTTTCTTGGAGATCAATACCATGCCTGTTTCTGTTACAGATGGTCTGTGAAATCCTAGGAAGTAGGAGACCATACCACATCATCTCTTATTAACAAGAGCTTTTGGTTCAGCTGTTGGAGCAATGGGAGTAACAGTGATGGTAAAACAAGGAGCTTGACTTCATTGTTCCACTGAAGTGTCTAGACTGATAAAGCCCGTAATTTTCATATCCATAGCTCCCATGAGTTAATTTTGCACATTTTATTGCCATAATTAACTATGCTCATAGCTGTTTCTGAGATGTTATCAAGTTAATTCAACAATAGTTTGAAGGTATTTCACTTTCTAATTTATTTGCGTGTTGCCTAATAGCCATGTATATACTGGTGGCAGCCCAGTTCAAAGTCTGTAACTGCAGTGAATTAATGTCCACATCAGACTAACTGCAACAGTGAGAGTCTGTGCCTATCCTTTACTGCCTCCAAATACAGTCACACTGCAGTTGGATGGCAAGAGAATAAAAATCTCTGTTCCTCTCACAATTGCTTCTCTCTGCTGGTTTTGTCTTAGAAATTTTTTGACTTTTGTGTCCAAAAAGAGGTTTCTGTTGATTCTACATGATTTACATACTTCTACACATATCATATTTTCCTGCATGAAAAATTAAGGATTATAATGGATTTGCAGTCTTCATTATGGACATAACAAATCCCTTGCCTGTCCATCCCATTCTGGGTGGTCTGCTTAACCAATGTTTTTTACAGAAAAATCCTAAAGATATATTAGTAGGTCAATAGGTCAGTACTGGAGCATGTTGGTAGAAACATCTAGAGAAGCTTGCACATCCCTAACTTCACATTTGACACAAGTGTAGTTGCAGCATTTCTAACTGCATTTAGTTGAACCTCTTCCAAGTACAGCAGTCATAAAACCAAATAAAATTAAACCACTGATGGACACAGGCTTTTTCACTGGGCCTTTCTTTTTACAGGTATGTTTTACTGTGTTTGAGAGAAGCATGTGAAGCTGTGGCATAATGGGCCTTTTCTAACCAGTATGTTACTGTCACCTCACAATATTTATATCTATTTTTAGGTAGAATGATCAAAGTGGTACTAAAATATGCTTAATACGTTGTTCACATGGTATCAGTATTCCAATCAGTTCCAAAGTGAAGGTGTTAGTGAGATCACTTTGAGATTTGTAGATTTTTACAGAGGACACAGGATAAGAAATATTTTTTTTAGTGGCTTTGTATCCTAAATGAAGTATCATAGAATCATATTAGACATTTTCTCTTCACTTCCTCCAGTTCTTGATGTATATGCTACCAAAGTAGGTTGAGAACTTTTTATATTTGAAGCCAGAAAATAATCATTATGAACACTGTGAGAAAGGCAACTCAACAAAACAAAACAAAAATTCTTGCTCAGTCTTTTCCTACTCAGGTTCCCCTGAAACCTCAGGAAAACGAGTGCCTAAACTAGGAAGACTGCGATATCACACTCATAAAAGCACAGTAATACCATTTGATCAACATCTAGTGGCTTATCAGAAAAACACAACCTGAATATCATATGGGGAGGAAAAGTATGTAAATTTCAATGCAAAGTAAGGGGTAGGTAGGACTACAGAAATACACAGGGTGTAGATAATGATAGAAACAGTAGTTCTAGAGTAAGACCATAAGATTTCTTTTCAAACTCAGCAACATTCTTATGGGCCAGTGTTTGAGAAATGTCTTGCAAATATTGAAGTGCTATAATACATGGTGTTATTGCAGGGAAAAAAAGCAAAAAGCAAAAGCAAAACCAACCAACCAAAAAATCCCAAAATAAATGAGGCATTACTTTGCCTTGGCCATCTGGGATGAAAATCTTTGGTTACTAATCATTCTCTTCTGATTTAGCCCATTGCTTATGTACAATGGATCTATTTATGTGTTTAAGGTTATGCCTGTGCCTAAAGTTTGCCAAAATATTAAGTACCTGGAAGAATGGAGATGTAGGATGTCACTCTCTGGGTACCTGTAACCTTTAAGTGATGTTTGTGCAATTAAAGCAGCATTTATATCTCCAGAAGGAGTAAAATCCAGCCATTCGAACAAAGAGAGAAATACGTATGAACAGCAAATATTATTCAAATAAGTGGAAATTCATGAGACTATGACAAACTGAACTGGTTTCCAGAAGTTTAATAATGCTTATATTAACTGAGACCAGGATTTATCGATTATGTAGACACAGATGGAAAACCAACTAGGTCTAGTCCTTAGGTAGTTATGCTAGTGATACAATTTCTGACTTATAACTACTTACCAACAAATTAAAAAGTTTTAGAGACTTTAAAAAAAACGCCGGTAGGTATCGGAAAGTTGTGAAATGGCAGGTGAGTACTGCTGAGCATGAAAATTAGCAATGTATTCTCTTGTAGGAAATCTCCAAAATCCAAAGCAGAAATAGCACTTATCAGTCCAATTGTCATGGTTTAACACTGGCCTGGCAATTAAAATGAATGAGAGATGCTCTCTGTTAATCCTCCTCCTCTCCCTGGCAAAGAAAGGAAAGAGAATAAAGGAGAGTTGCCTCTGCCTCTAATGAGAACTGGTAGCTCACCAGTTTTTCTGGTGAAAATTTTGTTGCTTGCTTTACTTTTTAACTTTATTTTCTATCATGTTTTCTTGGCTTTTTTGGTGTTGTTTTTTTTTTTTTTTTCTTCAGTGAAGCTTCAAAATTTTAAGTGAGCTCACTTTTCTCACTATCAATTCATTGCTATGGAAAAGCATCCTTGTTTCATTTTTCCATTTCCCTCCTGCTTAGGAAGGCAGCTCTTGCTTTCCGATCCAAATCAACTGGACTCATCACAGTGCAGAGCAGCTAGTGCTCATTTAATAATATTTAGCAGATCTGTGTAAGAGAGGATTTTGTGTAGCTCATATGGCATAAATTATGTTCTTCAGCCTCTGTGTAGATTGCTTATCTGCTTTTAGAGTCAAGGTGGAGAAGTATTACGCTTACTTAATGTCATGGTTTACATTAAACTCTTGAAGGAAATAAAGCTCTAACATTAGGCGTTTGGGAGGGAAAATGTGAGTGATGGACAACCTATTGTCCTAATGGTCTTCCTATTAGGAAGCCAACAACTCACAAGGCACAAAACTCTCACTTGCTCCATTAAACTTGCTCTGTTAGAAGAAACAGATGTGAGCAGAATAGTTAAAGCAAGGAAAATGTTGTTTTTATTGTGTGTTACTGTTCATCAAAACATGTTTTGACAGAACGTTCATTTTGCTACATTTAAAAGAACAAAAAGTTTAGACATGCTCAGGGCTAATTTTTGAAATGCTGTTAATCAGACTTAACCGGTACAATTGCAATGGCTTCCATGGTTTGCGCTTTTATATGGTGCTATCTAGTATTTCCAACAAGGTCAGCAGATTAGCCTAAGCTGCACTGCCAGCACATTAGACTGAAAATTAAATACTGATATTTCTTCTTTCCTTTTTCTCTCTAAGTAATTTTTTTTTTTTTAGTAAAACGAAACAACAACAACAACAGCAACAACAACAACAACAAAACAAAACAAAACAAAACAAAATAAAACAAAAAAAAAAAACAACAAAACAAACAAACAAATAAACCAAAACCCAAAATCAATAGCTGAAGATGTGGACAACCAAAACCAATATGCAGTTGTGAAGTTTTCTCACTGCTTCAGGGAGACTAATAGTGCCAGAGCTGCAAAGTTTTTTTAAAGCTGACTCAGGAATGGGTTGCTTTAACTCAAAGTGACTACCTGGAGTTTCTTCTACCATCCTGTTTCCAGGAACTAGGAATAGGGTTAACATCTGACTTTTTACTCTGCTGTATGAGGGATTGTGAGATACCAGGGATAGCTCCTGAGATGCTTTGTGGAGATGTTTCTTTCTCACATAAAAAGTAAAATACTACTGCATTAAATTCAGAAGTAATTTATACTGGATAGGCCAGTAGTAAACTGTAGCCCCCATAAATTGATCTGGTTTTATATTTGAGTGTGTGAATGTAGAAACTGATATGATAGCTCGTTTTATTTCAATATAAGCACCAGAGGCACCTGATGTTATGGTATGGACTTGATTACTGTAGTATGAAAGCTAAAGCCATCCTTGCCTGCGTGGGTACAGACAGAATACAAATTCCTGAAGTCTAGAGATGTAATAAAGCACTGCTGTGATAATCCATGACACTTATCATTGACTAAAATTGTTCTGGAATATACTGACTTTATGTACAGGCATTACAGAGGAAAAACAGACTTCATGCATAGCACTGCACACCTGTTAACAGTATCTCTAAAAGAGGGAAGAATGGCCTGTACCCTGTTCCTGAGCCTGAAACTTAAAACCAAATAGTAAAATGCAGTTCAAGGTAATTTTTATCATGATACCTGAAACTCTATCTCCTTGAAAGAGACTGAGCTGCACAATGTAGTGCTACTCCCATCCGTGCTGCTCTCTGGGGGTAGTGGTGAAAGCTGTCCATCCCTGGGGGCTCAGCCAACCCACATGCTGTGATATGGGGCCACCTGCTGCATTTCTGAGCCAGCTTGCTTTGACACAGGATTCAGTGGAGCAGAAAAGATTAACTTTCTGAAAATGAAAAGGACAGATAGAAGAAGAAGAACTGCTTATCAAATATGCACATTTCAGATGGAACTTCACACTGAGTAGAAAGATGTTAGATTGCTGTTAGCTCTCCAGAGCACTCCTGACAATGTGTTATCAGGTCATGTTTGCATGACAGTGGCAGCCCATGCAGGAAACATTAAGTCATATGACTTCTACGATGGAATCAATCAAGTGAACAGTACAGATTCTGAAAACTAATTTCACCTTCATAAGGTCTGGTTATCTGTGCAGCAGACAGGAGGTTTGTCAGCCTCATTTCAGTCTGACCAGGTTCACTGCTGCATGGAGAATTTTAATGAACCGATACTGTAATATGTATGAAAGATGACACTGAGGTGAATTAATGAAAAGCCAAGTCCCCATGAAATATGAACAATTACTGAAGGCTTCAGCCCTCACTTAGCTCACATAAAATGCTCCTTTAAAAGGCCTTTGTTAATCATTTACAAGTTTGTGTATGGCTTAAGCAATATTAGGACTACAAATGAGGGGCTGACATTAGCAGTTCAGAGTTTTTATGACACCAAGGTAACAGGACTATGCTAAACACAGATAATTAATTTTCTCAGGACTCTTCTTACTGTCACACAATTATTAGCTCATAGTTTTTGAGTATATTCAGAAAACTCAAGGAGAGTTGACCATCTCTGTTGTGAACAGTGGAATTGATTTGGTGACAACTGTAGTGTTCCCAGTTGAGGGAAACAGTCCATTTTACCATGCATTTACCACAGATTTGATAGACAGCTCATTTATTTCCACTTCCTTCCACTTTCCTGTATGAGTGCAGAGGCTCATAAGCTTCCTCGGTTTCTTGTGCTCTACTTGTTGAAAACAAGGACCTATCAAAAATACAAGGCAGAAGAAGTAGTTTAAAATACCCAGGAGGTTTGACTACATAAAGAGGAACATACATCTTAAAATACCCTTGTGTACTGTTTAATACCTATTTTAGAAATTCTGTGTTTTGTTTTGAAGTCAGTATTTCCTAATACATTTCTTAGTTTGAATTCACATTGTTTGTTTAGTTACAGCTATCAAACTGTGCATGAACACTGGAAAATTACAATGTCAAAGGTGAAAATCTTTAAAGACATACTCTGTGTTGTACATCATCCCAGGAATTCTGTTGTATCAGCATAGCCAATTTACTAATCTCTAAAGGTTAAAGAAATATTATCAGTTGAGTATTGTTTGGACAATCCTTTTACACTTTGCAAATATGTCTGAAACCCTGAATCAAACACTGCACTTCTTACAAATGTTTGAAAAAGAAAGTAACTTTTCAGGAAAGGCATTATATCAACATCATGCATATCATTCTTTTCAGTACTGCGGTGGATGCTGACTTAAATATCCTTTATGTCTTGTGTCTTGGGTCCAACCCTGTGAAAAGCTGGTAACCCAGAAGTTACACTGGCCCCAGTCATGGCCCCACCTCTGGCAATGGTCTAGGAAATATGGGAAGCTGGATGCGCCTCGCCTCTGTGAGTAATGTATTCAAGAAAAGGAAAAAGGAAACTGAAAACAAACAAACAAACAAACAAACAAAAAAACTGCAGAGAAGAGGAGAGGAGTAGGTGACAGCAATGGCAGGGCAAGACACCACAGTCAGTGAGGAAGGAGGGGGAGAAGGTGACTTAGTAGAGATTTCCAGGCAGCCCATAGTAAGATGGAAGGTTGTCCTCCTGCAACACATGGAAGAGCAGGGCAGAGGAGCCCCTGAAGAAGCACAGTGGAGCAGAACCTGAAGGGTGATAGTGGGTCAGGTGTGGATTTGTAGCTCCTGAAGGATCATCATAGGCAAATGTGGAGCTGCTACCAGAGAGTGTCACTGGTCGGCAGACATGGAGCTGTAGCTTGAGCAGGATCATGGGGAGGGCAGATGTGGATCTGCAGCTGTGGAGGACCCGGTGCCAGAGGAGGTGACTGCTCCCCCAGCAGCCATGACTCTGTGTGCAGCCCGGGCTGGAGCAGTCTGTGCCTGAGGGACTGCACCTGTGGGAGGGACTCATGTCCCAGGGGTTCCTGAAGGACTCTCTCCAGTAAGCTGGACCTCATTTTGGAAAAAGATAAGAACATGAGGACTCCTCCCTCTGAGGAGGAAGGAGGAGCAGAAACAATGTGGTGAACTGACCAACCCTAAACCCCTACTCCCTGTTCTCCTGTGCTGCTGATGGGGATGCAGCAGTGAAGCAATTTGGGCCTGGAAGGAAGGGAGGGGTGGAGAAAAGTATTAAGATCTGGCCATGTTTCCTCTTTTTTTTCAGAAGTTTAAATCAGTTTTTTTCTCTTCCCAAGCTGAGTCTGTCTATTTTTGCCTTTACTGTAGCTGGGGAGTTAAAACCTCCCTTTCCTTTTCTCTATTAGTGAACCTTAAGGTGAATTTCCTGCTCCCTATCCCATAATGGGGTTCTGGGGTGAGTGAGAGGATGCCTGATTGTCACCATCTGGGCCTAAACTGTGACACCTTGTTCATATATCTCTCTTACCTGTTGAAAAGCTTGTCTCTAATTAAAAGTTTCTATGGTTAAATGTGATTTAAAGTCAAAGAAGGCACTAGGTTTTTTTTTTTTACCAGCAAGAAGTGCTTTGAATCAAGATGACCTTACAGGATCTCTATGGAAGGATTACACAAACCATGTTATTAACTTTTCTTTAGAGTACCAAATACAGATTTTTATTTCAATAACAGCCAAAAATAGGAAGTGTCAACATTGCTGCCCTTTTCATTGGGATTTTCTTCCTTTACTTTCTTTTAAGGACTTTTATATATCGTAACAACAGAAAACCTGGAAATTAGCTCCAGTGCCAAAATTATCCGAACAGAATATACTCTCTAAGTAGGAAAAAGTAGACAGTGCTTGATAGATTTATTTATTTATTTTTAAAACACTGTGAAAAATTAATTTTTTTATATTTTTAGTGGCATTAGGGAATACAACTCTGTTCACGAATACAACTCATTTCAGGAATTCTTTGCTCCTGTTCTTGGACTTATTGTTTTCTACCATCTTTCATTACTTTTCCCCTAGCTTTTTCACCTAATATCCATTCAGGAAACCTTATTTCCCATTAGGTGGAAGAGATGATTTTCATTTGTTTGTTTCTTCTTAAGAAATGCAAGGTATTAAGAAATGCAAGAAATACAGACCATAAAGGCCATTGATGGTATAACCATCCTGAGTTACATGCATCAGAGAAATACAGAACAGCTTGGGTTAGAAGTGACCTTTAAAGATCATCCAGTCCCACTCAGCTGCTATGGACAGAGATTATCTCTCTACAGATTAGCTTGCTCAAATCCCCATCTGACCCGACTATGAACATTTCCAATGATGGGGCCTCCATAGTTTCTCTGGGTGAACTGTCCCGTCCTCACCACCCTCTTTCTTGTATCCTGTCTAAATCTACTGCTGCCCTTTGTTCTGTCACTACAGGGCTTGGTAAAAAGTCTGTCCTCATCTTTCTTATAGGCATCCTTTAAGCACTGAAAGGATGCAATAAGTTCTGCCTGGACTCTTCTCTTTTTCAGGCTGAATTATCCCAAATGTCTCAGCCTGCCATCATAGAAGTGCTCCAGGCCCTCCTCTGTGCTCACTGGAGAAGCTCCACAGAACCAGAGAATTCATTGAGTTGGAAAGGACCTTTAAAGGTCATCTAGTTAAACCCCCCTGTAGTAAGTAGGGACATCTTTAACTAGATCAGGTTACTGACAGGTCCATCAAACCTGACCTTTAATGTCTCCAGGGATGAGGCTTCCACTACCTTTCTGGGTAACCTGTCCCAGTGTTTCACCACCCATGTCCTTGTGCTGGGGGGTCCAGAGCTGGTCACAGTGGTCCATGTGAGGTATCACAAGAGTGGTGCAGGGGATGCAAACACACCTCCCTTGAGCCACCACCCATATTTCATTTACTGCAGCCCAAGATGTGATTGGCTTTTTAAGCTGCAAGTTTGAGTTCTTGGCCCATGTCTAATTTTTTTATCAAACAGTACCATGACATCCTTGTCTGCAGGGCTTCATTTAATAATCCCATATTGTTTACAGATACTGGGGCTGGCCCAAATCCAGGGGCAGGACTCTCACATGGCACTGTTGAGCTTCATACAGTGTGCACGTGCAGGCTCTGAAGCCTGTCAAGGTCTCTCTAGATGGCCTCCCTTCTCTTCAGTGTGTGATTGAACCATATAGCTTGGTGTTGTCAGCCAACCTGCTGAGAGTGGCCTCAATCCCACTCTCTATGTCGCTTATAAAGATATCAAATAGTGTTACATCAGAACATGGATTCTTGAAGGACAGTACTCATTTTGAGTTTTTGGTGGGACATTGATTGCAATTCTTTGCACGTGGCCATTCAGACAGGTCCTTATCCATTCAACAGTTAATCCATTAAACCTATATCTCTGCAGTTTAGATGTAGGATTTTTGTATGGACCACAAATGAAATTTCACCATGAATAAATATTTTCACTCAACATTTTAATAAATCAAAGATTTATTACAGCATCTCCATTACAATCTTTTGGGCCTCTGTTATCCTTAACAGATTTTGCAGTGTTGAGACTCACTTACAGCATTTAGCTGATTTACTTTATTAAAACGGAAGCTTGAGGTCCTTAGACTATTTCCAACAGAACAAATCTGATGGGTGAGGAAGAATCAAGTAAAGCAAAGTGAGTCTCCAAGTAAGCCAAAACAGTATAGCTGTGTTATTTTAATGGGTAAAAAGAACAGTTAAATAATCTCTTTAATGCCTTTCACTCCTTGTAACTTCTTTGCAGTCTTTTTCCACAAGAAAACAACTTGTCCTTGGAAAAACATTGCCAAGAAGGCAGCTGCTAAAACAAAGTGGCTGAGTTAGGTCCTGCCCCGAGGACACAGCCTGCAATGCACTTCCTCACCCCAGGGGAACCGCAAAAATGAAATTTTAACCCGGTGACCTGCCACTCTGTCCTCTCACTGGTAACAGGATTGTGTGAAGAGCAGCTGAGGAAGGAACATTTTACTGTCCTCTGCTCTGTGTCTTCTGTCCGTCCCTTCCTAAGAAGATAGAAGCAGAGGCCTAAGATCACTTACAGTATAGTCACACACAGTTTGATTTTATAGAGAAGAACATGCAAAATCCTTCTAGCTATTTACAGCATGTATCACACTCTCTGCTCTCAGTGTCAAAAGTAGAGAAGCTTCAAATTACAGGAGAGTACGAGAGGTCCAATAACTTTCATAAATATGCTGTCCCCATGTTCTGTTTTGGAGGGTGATCACCATACTATTTCATTGATTTAAAATTCTGGATTATTTATTAAGGTGAAATATAATTTAGGGATAGCCAGGCCCATCTCTCTGTAACAACCTGAGTTACTACTACCAGAGCTATCATGTTGGGTCTACAGGTCAGACAGTTAAGAGATAGCCTCGTGTCTTCTCTGGCCTTGAATTCATTGCATTTATAGCTATACTGCACACAGTGTACATAATATTTGATACACTATGGGATATGGCAAATTTTAGAAATCATTAGTACTAATGGTAATTAACTACTTATTTATGGGAAAAAAAATAAAATCAACCAACCCGTCCCTAGGTTTGGTTGCTATGTATTCAAAGATAATCCCAGAGATTTTTTCTGTATACTTGCTGTTGTTCCATACTTTTAACACCTTCATTTTTCCCTCCTGCCCATCATCTTTCAGTATCAGCTCTATGACTTTATACATTTCCTGGATGTTTTGCTAACTATGGCTATGCATTCCTTTACACCTTGCAAGACTGTAAATGTAATCCAATGCTAGGCTGTCAGAAGAAGCTGTGGATGTGGGATACTGCAAATTTGAAGTGTGGTAGGAGAGATGAGTGTGTGCAGAAGATAACTGTACTTGACTAGCTAGATTTAAATAATGTTGGATGAATTTGCCAGGTGAAAATAAAAATTGTCAGTTCAGTTTAATTTCATGGTGAATCAAACAAGGAAATTAGATTCTGCTACTCTGTTAGTTTGACAGCTACAGCAAGTGACAATTAGAGATGATGAGAGAACTTATATTTATTCCAAAACTCTTATTTCTTTTCTTCTGATGGGCATGTAACTTTTATTTACCCTTGCTCTTCAGAAAAATCTAAGATGTTATTATTTGATTGGCAACTTGTGAGTTTCAGGAATTCATTAGTTTAAGTATTTTTGGTAGGGTGCTACAGTTAGATTTAGAGATAACTTGGCAGTTTCTGAAGTATGCATTTCATTGAAATCACTTCTTGGGGTCAGACATATCAGCCACACATATTCTGCATGAAATAAAAGTGGTAACAGAAAAGTTGTGCTAAGGGCTAAAACAAAGACTGATTACAGTTAAATGAAGCAAGGATAAAGGCAATATGGAGGAAACTTGTTTCACTATACCTTGTCACTCAGCTCAGGCCTGATTTTCTTCATTATCCTTGGAAGAAAGGATTAAATAACAAACCAAAACAGAAACACAGTCTTTGAAAGCACTCCTAAGGTCCAAATTCAAATTAAGTGAACTTCACATGTAAATTAGGGTTCAAACAGCATGAAAAATTAAGCAGAACTGAGGCATGACATGATTGTATATGAGGTTGTAATCACTTCCCAGACAATGCAGCAAAGTTTGTAGCTAGGAATCCTTAGCTTTACAACCAGTGTGGAAATAGCACGAAGAAATTATTTCCCACTTTATGTTGCTACTTCAGATAGGAATGGATTGTTATATGGTAATGGTGAGAAGGTTGTCAAGCAAACATAGAAAAAATAATTGACACATTCTAAAGGAAAACCACATCTCATATACTGCAGAAATTCACCTTGCTTTGTAATGTGCTGAGAAAAAAATGGAGTCTTGCTGCAGTTCCCATCTGTTTTATTAAGAACATAGTTATTCTATGTTAATCCTTTGCTTATTTTGCACATCTTTTAAGATTTTGGGGGCAGGACTAAAATGTTGCTATGTACAACTAGTTGGGAATCAAATATCAGTCTAAGTAGTCTGAGAGCTTTGGCTTTAATATGAATCCTTATGATAGTTCTTAAAAGAGCAGTTATCTGTCATGTTCTGCATCACAGATCTCTGGGAAACAACTCTCTGGGACAAATATCCCTGGAGGATGTTTGGTTTGTTTGTTCGTTTGTTTTTTGTTGATGTTGTTTGATTGGGGTTTTTTGTTTGGTTTTCTTGTTTTTGGTTTTGTTGGTTTTTTTGTTTTTGGGGGGTTTTTTGGGGAGGTTTTCTTTTGTTTGTTTCTTTGTTTTTGTTTATTTGTTTTTTTGTATTTTGTTTAGTTTTCTTTTTTTCCCTTAAGGATTTCCTTTATAAATGGTTTAGCAGTGGAATCTGAAGATATATCACTGAAAGAAATTCCTTATTTAACTGTACTAAACTATTATGTACAACCAGAAAACCCCTCTGAAGGCCTAACTGGAGAAACATAAGACTGACATATCCACTAAGGTATTATTTTCATCCCATATATCTGATACTAATTTTTTACAGCTCTTCACTGTGGGATACCTTGGTGCTTGTGTTAACAAAGTAAGTTAAACCCTTTTATTTGTTTGCATGGTTTGGGGTTTTGTTTTTTTTAAACTTATATCTGCACAGTCCCAACAGCTGTTCAGAAAATTGGGGCCCATAAGATGAACAGGGGAGGATTCAAAGAAAGTTTGTGAAAAAGCAATGTGTAATCCAAAACCTCTTGCTTTAGTGGTTTTTACTTTGTGTGTGGAGTGCTTGAATTTACACTTCATCTTGTTTGCCAGGAAAAAAAAAAGAGACAAAGAGAAAGTCTTAGGAAAAGTATAATGTATATCGTCGAAGTGAGGCAGTGAGTCCATCAGTCGTGGTTTGGAGTTCTTGTATGCAAGAGGAACATGCACTGTTGCTGAGATGTTCCTGAGTTGGGAATATGCTTGCAAAAATGTGGCCTGTTTATTGAAACTACTCTGGTTCATAATTTCTTTAGAAATAAGTCAAATTGCAGTACTACACTAAATATTCAACTCAAATGACTGTGTCTTTTCTGACATATTTTTCGAAGACATTTCTTGGAAAACATATGATTTTAACAATAACCTCCTTTCTCCCGGTTTAGCATAACTGGTCAAAATAAGACAGAATTCTTCTGAAGGTAAGAGGTATGAAAATATTTCTATCTTCTTATATCAAAACAAAGTGAGTGTTTACATGGTGTGAAACTGCCCAGAATTTTTTTTTTTAACTGAGACTTTAAAATCACACAGAAAGTTTTTAAATCCTCATAGAGCTTTGTGGCTTTTAGTTGATTCCAGGCTCAAAGCAGAAATAACAAATTCCATTAGAAAATTTTTATTTGTTTGTTTGTTTGTTTTTAATTAGTTTTTATTATTCTTTTTGTTGTAATCAAGATCCAGCTAAAACCAGAGAACACTGAAAATCTCACAAAATCCATGGTACTGTGAATCTTTCTCTCTTAATTTATAAACTGAGAAGTTTGGATAATTTCAGATTTTTCTTTCTGGAGCCAATTTGAACCTCATTTTTCCATCATTATTACAGAAACCACCTCCCACAGTGTACTTGTTTTTAGTCCAAATTTATTTGTGCCTGACATTTATGTTCTGGAATATCTGAGGAACTAAAATTGCCCGAAACCAGTTTCATGCACACATGTTCCTTTTAATACACACAACTGAACAGAAATGTCATTTGAAATTATACTTTCAAACAAATACCAGATTTCAGAATGAATGTTAGTGTTTCCATTCATAGCAAAAAATGTGATTTTGAAGCTAACAGCCTAGTTGCTACCACACAATCTAGATTTCTTTCAGGGGGAGCTGAACCAATAGCTCCAGTCCATATGCTCATCAAATGTTCTCCGGCTCCTTGATGTAGTAATTGCTCATACTTGTCCAAATTACATACAAATGTAGACTTAGCTGGTTTTAATAACTGAGATACACTTTTTACACTATATTAAAATATTAAAAAACCCTAATGATAGGAGCCAGAGGCAGACTTTAAGCCCATGTCAATCTCTGTATGTCAGATACAAGACAGCAAGTAGCTGCAAATAAATCTTAGATCTAATAACCTTTACAGTCTAGTTTCAATATGAGTTTCCTAACCAACAAAAGTCTGTTTTTAAATCTGCCTCAGATACTGTCTAAGACTGTTGCAATAAAATTCCACTGTGATGTGAAAAAAGTTCATCACATTCTCTTTAGTGTGTAATGAAGGTCCCCCAGTGGAGCCAAGCATGAATGCTAAGTTTGATGTCTGTCTAGGATTAGGTGGCATGCAAATAACATAGCAGGCTTGCTTCTAACAACCTTGTGTTTCTATGAAACCTGAAATTTGTTGGTGTAGGTCTGCTTCTATACTCAGTTTGCTGGACAGCTTAAAACCAAAGAATTTTATCAGAAAAAAGATGTTTCACTGAGCCTGACATGCCTTGTTGAAAACCTGTATTTATTGAGTTGTTGGATAACTGCCAGGGTTTTCATCATGTTTCCTGGGCTGAGGTGGTTTGTAAAACTATGACCCTGAAACTGATCCTTGGGCTTTCTAGTAGGACCCGTGCCTTTGGGAAGTGGGAAACAAGGGAAGAGCTGTTGGGCCGCTGACCAGGACAGCAGCACTCCTGAGTGATCTGCTGAGCAGAGTTGCAGCATTGTTACCTCTAGCTGCTCTTCACTAAGCCTTCCCTCAATCATGGCTGTGCAAGTCCCACTGAGAAGAGGGTTCATATCCACACTTGCTGAGTGGCCTGTCAGCTCCTAATTAGCAGCAGAGACCACAGAAAAACGTCTAGTATTCGCTGGTGGGATATTGACATTATGTATAATTTTAAAAAACCCAGAATAAATTACTCCAGTTATTTCTAGGTGCATGGAATACAAATTTATTTCAGTGAAATTCACATTGAAAACAAATGAAAAATGAATTTCTTCAGAAGGGTAATGGAAAATGAAAATGGAAAACTTGCTTTTTCATTAATTAGAAGATTAATATAAAAAAGACCTATAAACACATATATATATACATATACAACCACATTCTGGCACTTCATAAGATATTACCAATGAAAACAGAAAAGCAACAAAACCTTTATTACAAACATAATAAATGCAAGAGCAAGGTTGGTATTACAATGCGTTTTGGAAATGAAAACAGTAACATGAAAAGCAACTGGAATAAGAAGCCCCAAGACAGTAACATAGACCTGAGGCAAGGCAGAGCTGGAAAGCTGTGATTTATAGGGTAGTGTTTCCATGTTCCATGTTTTCTCTTATTTCTTCTGTTTAGGAAAACTATAATTATTTACATAATTACTCTGCCAATTTTATTTCCTAATGACAACTATCAGAAACTATAGGTGAACCAAAAAAAAGAGTTAAAATACCATTTCCTTACAAACACTTAAACCTGCAAGTTTTTAAACTTTGGAAGTAAACAAAGCATTCTTTCCTCAAAGAAATAAACTTATATTTTCAAGATGGATTGATTTTTTCTTTTGTGTTCATATAAATTCAACAGGTCATCTAGATCACATGGCTTACTTTAAAAATATTTGCTTTTCTTTTTAGGCTATATGCTGGAGTAAATGTTTTCAGCATCTATTAAATTCCCAAGCTTGTACAGCTAATTTAAATGAGTAGCAGAAGTGCAGTGCCAGACAACTCTAATTTTTGAATAACCCACATCACACCAATTACCTCATGACCCTGAAATCAAGAGAAACCTTAAAACATGCATTCTTAGCACTTCCTATATTCAAAATTCAGTTGTTTCAACAATAACAACAAAAATATTCAACAATAACAACCACCCTCTTTTCCATTTTAAATTATAATTATGATAAACAACTGGACAGAAAGATACATCAAAACAATGAGCTTTTCAGAAGTATAGAAAATACGCTTTACTTTGTCTTTTATTTTACTGGTGTCTAACTGTTGGTCAAGTATGCTAGTTGACTCATATAAACAAGGTAAATATTGAGAAATGGGTTGTCTTTTGGGAACTCCACTAAAGAACCTGATAACTTTGTTTTTAAAAACAAGCAGCCTTGCTTTTCTCCTCCAAATCCAACTTCATTTGTGGAATTTGTTCCATTAAACACACTGTCTGAGTTATGCACAGATATACCACGTAGCAGATCTTCATTTACCATTAATATTAAAGAAGGCTTAGTTAAATGCTTTTGATGCAGAAAATATTCTGTTCGTGTCACCTGATTCTTGAATGGTGTGCTCAATATATTAATTTTTAAACTATGGACTAGAAAAATGGAAAAATTAATCTAGCCGGATTTATAAAAAATAAAAAAACCCCAGCAGTTATTCTCTGACTTCAACAGCATAATTATTTAAAGATAAGTAGATTTTGGATGAAATCAAAGAGAAGAGGGTTTTGTCCATTTTTTATACTTAAATATAAATACCTTCTATCATCACTTTTTAAGGTGATTTCTTGTGTGTTTATCTCAGGCTACAACTTTCACCACACAGTATATAGGCATGAGTGGAAATATGATTGCAATACATCACAGATTGCATAACACAATTTTTCAAAATATTAATTATCAATTTGAAAACTATCTATCTCAGCTGTAACATAATGCTGGGGTTCATTACCTGCATATACTCTCTCTTCAAAGTGCTAATGACTACATGCAGATATTCCAAATGACTTCATAAACACAAGAACATGGACTGTTAAGCAGTGATTAATTTCTGCAAGGTCATATGGGGTCCTATAATTCTTTAATGGTGCCAAAATGATGTATAGCATGAACACATACAGTGGCTGGCTCAGCAAAATGCCCACAAGAAGTATCAGGGATGTGTTTCCTTGTTGAGATCTGCAGAGATTTAAATTACCTTGAAAAACAAGCTATGTATGAGAGACTTGCACCTGCAAAAGTTCTTTTTGAAAGAGAATACTTTCTTTAAAAACTGTACCAGTTAATGTATTACTTTTATGGAGGATGTACCTAAAGATTGTGCCTTTTCACAAAAGTGCCAAACGCTATCAAAGAATGGTATTTTCTTCTTTTTTTCAATTCACGGTTTACTTTGTCTTTCCTGTTTGCCATGTTACTCTATGTGTCATAAAATAGGCTACTTCTTAACAGTCAGACTTGACAACAAAACCAGTTCTATCAAAACCAGTATGTGACATGAATTTATCTAGAAAAATGAAGCATGTTTCAATAGCAATGAAAATTATTCAGTAACATTTTCCAAGTTTTAAGTGAGCTAGTAGGAATGATGTGATGTCAGCTGGAACAGCTGCCTACAACACAAGCTAATTGCTATAAGCTGGATAATAAACAGGTAAGTCATATTATGTTTTGATTCAGGGGCAAGTTTGAGTTGCTATAGACCAGGTGCCTTACTCACCTGAAGAATTTTTTTTATACCTTGAAGAGTTCTATGAAGCCAATGTGATTCTCATCCGCAGAACAATCCAACATAGACAAGAAGTAGTGTTTAGGTCTGTATAATGATCTTCACTGTGCTTCCCTTCCTCACACACTCCTGGTGATTTACTAATCAATAGTAATGAAAAGTATAATGTAAAATCAACAGAATCACTTGATAATCAAGTTGCACTTCAGTGAGTAAAGGTCTCTGATTCATTCAAGCCCATTTACCTTAGCATATTCAAGGGAATATAATTCTTCCATGGGGTGCTGCTCAGTTCTGGTACACTGTACACCAAAGTCAGCTGCTACCAAAGCCACAAAAACCAAGCATCATCATCAAAAACAAGTCTGAGAAGGTTCTACCATGTTGCAAGAAACTATAGAGAGGAATGGAGAACATGCTGCTATGCCATCAGTTCCCAGTGCCTCTGCAGGCCTAGCAGACGAAACTTCATATATTTCCATCGTGCTGTACTGTCTGTAGCCTAGCTCATCTTTGTGCTTAGTGGTCACAGGATACAAGATGGTGTGTTGATTTGTAGGGTGAACAAACATAAGTTTCTGGTTTAATTTGTATTTCCTCTGAAAACAGTAAAATTTAATTTATAGGCCAAAACATTTACAGGCCATACTGCTTTACAACTAAAATGTGAACTTTTTACTGTGTTTAAAAAAGTTTAAAAAAGAAATTAAAAAAGAAGAAATTTTAAAGAAAGAGATAAGAACTTGAGAGAGAAGTGAGCGGAGGTCTGCTCCAGTTCATTCTAATATGTCTCAACCACATTTGCTTAGTGAAACAGGCCTATAACATGAGGGGCTGCATTGATGGGCTTGGGGAGTCCCATCAACATCAGCTGTTGGCTAGCTTAATGCTTGGATCCAAGACTGGTGATTTTCTCTTTTTCTTGCCCCCTTTCATGTTCTGTCTCTGCATTGAGTGAGACATGTCCAGCCTCCTGCTGATAATGAGCAATTTATGCTAATGAAAACTGTCATCCTGGGAGTTTTCCCTCTCCTTGGGCCAACAATGGAGCAGTGAATCATTTAGCTGGAATAGCAGGAATTTGAGAGCATATAAGGAATGCTGAGGTCCCCATTTTGGCGTTGTGCTTCACAGATCCACCATCCTACGTTACCTTTAATGTCATCTTTTATATTACTGTACAAAAAAAATGAAAAAATGACCAATCTAAGGTTGATTGTGCCAACTGAACCTGTTTATTGTATTGTGATATAGTCTTGATTTCATAACCTGTTAAATTTTTTTGTTCTTTGACTTCTTCCTAAAAAAAGCATCCCTGAAACTAACTGCCCCACCAGTGACATTGCTATAGAATTAGAAGGCCTATTAGTTGTTTTAAAAAAAATATTTGAATCTGACTAGTAACTTTAGACTAGGATTGGCTTGAAACACAGATACTACATCTGGAAGCCATCAGTGTATTCAAAATTAGTTATGTTTAGCATGTTAGTTACACTTTCTTCTGATTTTTTGCCTTCTACCAACTTCATTTGCCATCAGAAACTGAAAAAAAGTTGATAACAGATTCTAAATCCATGTTTGCAAGTGATAATGATTAGTAAGTGTTTAAAAGGGTTTAAAAAAGATCACTATGGCTTCCTTCTAGTTTGTCAAAATATCATTTATCATAATCAAATAATAGAACTGTAACACAAGTTCCTGTACTCCATAAGTAATGAGTGGGCATAAGCATATGCTAAAAATGTACAGTGGAAATCAGTAGCTGTTGAACAAGAGACTCTGAAAAATCTTTCCACAAAATCTTAAACAATTTTTGATAACGGACAAATTTTACTTTGGAAAATATAAGTCTCTGCAGAAAAAAGGCTAATCAAGCTATACTCCATAGATTTATCAAACAAATAATATGCTGTGAATATCTCATCCAGCTGCATTCAAAATTAAAAAAGCAAGCTAGCCATTCTTCCATGGATGAAATGAGACCTTAATGAATAGCAATGAATAGCAATGGATGTATTCTTATCCTCCTGTGGAACTGATATGAAAAATGTGTGTATGCAATGATAATTTATGCTAATTTGATTTATGATTCCAAGTACCCAAGCAACCAGATTATACAATATATTCGTGCATATATAGGTTCCCTTAATTACAGACTTCAGATTGTCTCAACACATTCAGTTTTGTTGTTTTGCGGGGAGGGGTTTGTGTGTTTTGGGGTTTTTGTTTTGTTTGTTTGTTTGTTTTTTCTCTCCTGGTCTATAGGAATCTCTGCTAAATTAATTGTCTTTCTTCTTTTAACCCAACAACTGTTTTTTATGTGTAATCCGCTAATAATCAGCAGTATTTGAGCATTTTTTCTTTTCCTTTTCTGTTGAATGTGTCTCCTTTCTTCTATCTCTTTTTCTTAATTGTTAGTTTCGATGTTTTGCAAATGAGACAAATCAAATAATAGCCTGAACACAACAGGTGTAATAAGTAACTACAGCATGAATCACCATCAAATTCTCCTTTAATACCCTTCATATGTACAATAAAGGGGAATGGAAATATTTTTTCCTATGTGTCAACATTCTCTCTCCTTTTACTTCATTAAATCAAGATGATATAAGTCCCAGAAGACAGCACTACAAATTTTAAAGCTGCATTGATTTAACCTTCCCTTTGTAAATATTTCATAGTTCTGTAATGTGCAAATGCAGTCATGCACAGAAACAAAGGATTGCACTTTTCTGTTAGTACACAGAAGGGACATAGGACAGTATTTATGATTCCACTTAAACAATATTACATCGGAAAACACATGAAGATATTTTTGTCACTGCTACAAGCACCAATGAGGGCTGACACAACAGAGATTTTCCAATTGAAATTTTAATCAAGAATGGCTTTCCGACTTTCTTGAAGAAAGATAAAGTTATTTGTGAACTACAACTGCAATACATTATCTAGGCACCTCTTTCCACCATAATTCGATGTAGATATATTTGATGAAAGGGTACTTCTCTCAGTGCTCCACAGTTTTCTGTTTTCTTCCAGAAAATTTTCAGGTTTAAAATTTCCACATCCCAATAATATTAGTGAGAGATCACTGCTGGAAGCTTTTGAGATGGATTATCCTCCCTACTATGGCTGCTATATATTATTCTACCAATAAAAAAAAAAAAAGAATCATAGAAGCTGCATGTAATAAGGCCCTGAAGAACCCATAGTGACTTTCATGGAGATTGTAACTCTTTTCAAAGCCTCTTCATAAAAACATCATCCAAATCTGAGAATTTAATTGTAGTCTGAAGTTCTTGACTAGTACATATTATATTTTCAGACACTGGTGTCTACATTGATCTTACAATTAAAGACTTTTTTTTTTCTGAATCAGAAATGCTACTTCTTGCAATAGAACTCTGATATTAAAAATTTTATTGTCAGTAGCAGCAGAGTGTAAATCTGTTCCTAGCATGTAAAATCTGGAGTGAAACTCATATTTTACCATCTCTTTCTGGTCTGATTAAAAGTGAAAATTTTCGGTAAAAGTTTTCAATACTATTCTTTTTTCCTTTTAAAAGATGGTATATAAAATCAAGATAATCTACATCTAAACCATAATGACATTAAAATGTCAATCCCGTTCTCTTGTCAAAATGATTTTTTCAAAAATATTTTTACTGCTGTGAATTGAGCCTTTGTCTTTTTTCTCTCTATTAATAGATTATTACCTCGTATTTTTTTGAAGAATCAATGCAGTACTTATGTCTATGAAGTTTCATAATTACACAGTAATGTGAAGAATCCTGAGGATAATAATTTTAGGAACATTTATTTACCCTACTCCACTGCCATCTGTAAGATGCCACCCAGCCTTCAACACACTATTTGCTTAAATGACAGATGAATTCTTTTACTGTATTGACAATTATTATATTCCATTTATAAGCTCGAGCTGGACTCAGATTTTCCCAGAAGTCAAAATTCCAGGAAAATGAGAGAGAAGCAATCTGCCATTTATTTACAAGTGTGTTGGATATTTTTTACTTTCGCTTTTCTGTGTATTACCATAAGCTGTCAGTCTACAGAAAACACGTGGAATTTATGTTTTGAATAGGAACTTCAAGAAATGGTTTTGAGTTACCTTTGGTTTTTCTTATGGATATATATATATATTTAAGAGACCTCTACTTGAAGTGTGACAAATTCTCATCACCTTCACCATCTCCCCAAAAGTAGCCTTATAATATTATAATAAAATGGGGTCAGGGAAATTGGTGGTAAAAAAAAAAAAAAGAGCTCATCTAATTTTATGTAGATGCACACAGGCCTTATTATTAGACTCCAAAGAATTAGTTTTTTACATGATATGCAAAAATGTTAAAGTCCTCAAGGTTTGGATTTTTTTTTTTTAATATTCACCTGTATGTGGATAGTTTATATGATATTTCAGTTTTAGAGATACTGACATAAAAATTGGGAAGGCCCTAAGCAAGAATTCTGTTATTCCATGTATATGAGGACTCCACACTCTGAATTTTGTCATGTCTCATGAATTTTCCCTGGGTCTTCACAAAGTTCTCTTGTTCTCTTGATATATCCAGAATAAAAGAAAGCCTTAAAAGACTCAGATTCTACTCAGTTTTTTAGCTCCTGACCTTAATCTCTCAGAACTGAAGCTAAATGAAGTACTGCAAATGTGATCATCTTCTCAGACAGAACTCAAACAAGTCAGGTATCACAACACTGTTAAAAATGAATAAAATCCTGAATAGTAATTTCTTTGTTAAGAAAATGCAAAAAATCTTAATATTGATGTTTTTGTCAATTTTGTAGAAATCAAAGTGTCAATGCAACTTTTCCCTGCAATCTCAGTCCTTGGATGCAGATCTCTGTTGTGGGAACAAATCCTACACATAAAGAAACACTCAGTTCACAGGGTGAATAGTTGTACATCCCAGAAGGTAGTTGTACAGATACTAATTTTGCTGAGTTAAACCTTTTTTCTAATCAACTAAATTTTTTTCCAATTTTTTGTTTTATTATTATTATTTTTTCAGAAAAAAATATGTGCTTTGAAGACAACAGGTTGGAGTTTTGAAAGTCAGGTATCACTTAATCACCCTGAACTCTTACCCGGGACTGTGTTCATCCCTGTTCCTCCTGGCATCCACTCATCTCCACTCTTGCACTGTGCTACTGTATACCAAACTCTTTTTGTTTGTTTTTGTTTGAAAGTTAACCTTGAAGTTAATATTTACTCTATGTTTTCTCATTGGAGCTGGGAAAGACCATCCTTTCCACTTCCTGACTGGAATTAAGGCAGCCCTTCAGTCTGGTGGTAGCTATATCAAAAGGTCCTGAGGCATTTATAATGCATTAGATCACATTAATGTGACCCTTTTAAGGGGTGACGTGATGTACACGCATTGCCAGTGTGCAGCCAGCATGTGCAGCCAGCACCTAGGCTACACAGGAACAATGTTATCGATCTCCTGCCCAAAAAGATAATTCTTATCTTAGTTCTCACTTGCAACAACCTACCAGTAAGCCTCAGGGAAAAGTGGAGTGGTAAACCTTTGCTGTTTCCCCAAGGTCATACCGAAAAAAGGCAGCTTGCCCAAGTTCAAATTTGTTGTTTATAATAAATATAGATAATGAAAATAAAGCTGTGGAGACTTACTTTCCCCCTGTAAATAGGGCTAGTCTAATTATCTAATTCTATTTGCAAGTTTTTAATAAAAGAATCCAAGTTTTTTTGTTGTTTTTTTTTTGGTTGTTGTATTAATTCTTGCAATTTTATGCAACATTAAAAATAGAAAGGATTAAAAATGGTAATTCCAAGCAAGACATCTTGATGAAAAAGAAAATCTTTGTAAGCATATTGCAAATATAAATTTTGGTAGAATGTAGGTGTGAAAATCTGCAAATACATTGCTGCATGTCAGTGATATGGATTATTGGATTTTGGGAAACTAAGCAAGTTGGAGAGCAGTTATTGTTCATATTGATCATATTTTTTTTAATAAATAGAGGTATCAAAGGACTGAAACATAAAAAAGTGTCAAGATATAGGAATTATGAGCTATTTTCTTAAGTATCTGAAACAATTCAAATCTTACAACAATGATGAAAGGAAGGACTAAGGGGCAAAATAAGCATGAATAATAAAAAAATTCAGAGTACTGTGTTCCTTGGCTGCAACAAAAGGTATAGTTAAAAAAAAAAAAAAAAAAAAAAAAATACCCACAGAAAATAATAAAAAATCAAATAAAGAACCCCACAGCCAACCTAAAAAGAAACCCAACAAACTAAACCAACCAAACAAAAAAACCCCACCCAGTTGCTTTTAAGTTCTACATTGTAAAATTAAAATGTAATAGAAAAGTGGAAATATAGAAAGTGTGTCCATATTCATCCTTTACTTAATGGAGTAGTGGTAATTTAATGCTTCATAGTAATCAAGCTTTAAAACCCATAATTTTTTCAGTATTATTACTTTACAAATTTGGTTCATGGATAAATACACATTTCCTTTCCTTTTGGCTTGAGCTTCAAAACTTATAATGAAACGAAACATAACAAATACCTGCACATTATTTATTAGTGGGGGATGAAATAAAATTAGGCTTCTAATCAAGAGGCAATATGCAGAACACTCTCACTATTGGAGAGAAGTAAGAAAACAGTGGTATCTGAATTTAAGTTCAGCTGGACTGAGAATTGTTGTCAACAAACATGTAGTGAACATGTGAACTCAGAGGTGAAATAAACTGAAAAAAAATAGACTCATAACAGCATTGCTTCATGAGCTAACGTGCTTTATTTTGGGCACAGGGAACTGTCTTTGTAGAGAGTAGTGGTAGATCAGAAACGTTGGCAGGGAAAAAAAAGGACAGGAAGATTATGTTTTAAAATGAAAGGAAATTAAGAATTTGTGTAAAATAGTCTCCACTACACAGTCAGCTTTGTGGGAAAATGGTCTTGTCCCAGTGCTCAGCTTTCTGCTCCAACATCCTCTCCCTGGTCATGCCTCCCTGGGTTTTCAGGGATGTCTTTTCTTTCATAAAAGTTTTATGAAAATGAGGATGCAGGCTTCTTGTTGTCTGAGGCTTCTGGTTTCCCTGAGAACTGCTTGCTTCTTAGCTACACTCTGAGAGGAAAAAAAGTTGAGGAGACAAACCATATCAAAAAAGGACTCAGAGACTAAATGTTCTATGTATTAAGCTGGGTTACAAGCCATTTCTAGAGAAACTAAAGGACACTGGAGAAAAGCTAGCCCTGAGAAATTTCTGTGTTTAGGTCAAGTCACCTTGGAGTTAATGTTCTTCTGAATTTACAGAAATGTTCTTCTAATTTTATACAGCTCTTTACTGTGATATATATGCAGTTCATATAGCAATTTGAAATAACATTCTGCTGGATTTTTATAGGCAGGTTCTCAATGGTGCTTACCGTACAAAAAATAAAATATAAACAATGATTTAAAGCACCACCCCTGTTACTTCAGGCAGAGGAAAACCTCTCACACTTTCTAACCCTTCAAAGGGACCATGACGTTTTGAGTAAGCCTTTGAAATGACTGATAGTTTGAAACAAACTAAAACATTGCATTATTTATTGCATATGATGTAAAATCGATACAACTTTAAAATGCTCTAAAGATAAGCAAGTGAGGATTGGATAGTGACTATAAAAATGAAGAATATTTTGCTTTTTTCCTGCCCCTAACATACTCTGTTTTGAGCAAGTCACTTATCATCCCTGAAATTTCTAGAACTTTGGGAAAAAGAAGATGTTCTTATAAAAAGTTATTTTTTTATATTGCCAGAGTATCACTGGAAATAATTATGTTTGTTTGTTATTAGAAGGTATTAACTTCTGAGTAAACAGTAGACTAAGTAGCATAAGCAACAATTCAGGGTGAGGAGACCTACAGCACAACCAAAGACAGAATTTTACTGTATTTCCGACAATGAGGAATGGACTACAATAAACCGTGTGCTTCTTTATTCCATGATTCCACTCAGTAATTTATTTCAAATTAACGCTGAAAATTCTTGTACTGAGCAGTTCCAGTGAGAAAATGGTGACTTGTGACAGATCTGAAGCCCACGTTATTTGTATTGCAACCCAGATCTGTCAGAAGAATTGTTTTCAAATTATTTTTTTCACCGATATGACATATCTTTATAGCAATTTTGTAGATAACCACAGCTAAATGTGCAAGGAAGAGAAGGATTTTTCTCATTTCCATGATTACAGTATTTGGTTTTAATAAGAACTTCAGAGTTAATCTTTGTGTACCTTCTTATCTGATTTTGCTCTGTTGAGATTTTTAAACATAAATGTCCTGAAGCAAAATGTCAGTAATTTTAAAACATGGGAGTCAGATAACATGCCAATCAAACTGTTCTCTTTGATACCCATACTAGAGACAAAGTAAAATTCCTTCTTTTTATCATGAAATTATCCCTGGACCCAAATGCTGTCAACATAAGAAAACCCCTAAAAGGTGATGATGGACACTTTCTGTGTATTTGCATATGTCAACCAAACAAGGAAAATAAAAACTGGGGAAGGTGAGGGGTTTTTTGGGTGGATGTACTGTTGTAGCTAGACCATCAGGACAGGCTGGTATTGCCACTCATGTGACAAAAAATTATAATTTCTTTTCAAGAACTTGGAGTTAGCTCATTAAGGGTCCTGGCAATATGGTGAAGCACTTGATGCAACTGATTGTCTTAAGAGAGAATGTGGTGATAAGAGAAAGTCTCAAAACACATTCCAGTCAATTTCAAAATGGAGCCAGTAGCTGTTAGCAGACTGTGTTTTAAAGGAGGAACTGTTACAAGAGTGAATCAGGATAATGTGCCCCCAGTGACCAAGTAGCTGAATAAACAGACTGAACTAGCTGGAGCTGGATAATTTGGTTTGTTGTTTTTCAATCCAGCTAATCTTGGCCTTTTATGTATGTTTGATGATCAGATAATTCTGAAACAGTGGGAAAAAATGTTTTGAGCTTCAAGTAAAGTACTTTGAGTAAAACTTTCTTAGAAATTTAGAAGTTTTACAACCCATAAGAGTTAAGCGTGAAATGGCCTATTACACTTTGACCCCCTGATTCATCCCTGTTCAAGAGCTTAGCTGGTCTTAACCAGAAAAGGAAGTTACCAAGTTACCAGTTATTTTTTATATGTTATTAATTACATTATATAAGTTATTAATTATATGGTGTTAAAGCACATGCTACTCTTCCTGTATGTCTGCTGAACATTCAATAACTTGGTCTCATCTTACTCAGTGAAATAAGTTAACACGAATGGCCAAATCGGATTTAAGGAAGAGAAACATTACTAAATTTGTAGTCATTAGAGTATGTAATAGACTGAAAATAAACATTTACCTTGGAATTCTAGCCATCTAACTTACCAACAAACAAGTGATAACAATCTTCTCTTTCAATTTGTGTTGCATGTTAGCAGAAGAGGGGATAAACAGTCACATTTCCAAACAAATGTTTTGTAGAGAAATCTGGCAATTTATGTTTTCACTTAAAGTCAGGATCAGAAGTGCATCTGCAAAACTAAATTCATTCTGTAATAAATGTCCCTTACTTTAAACAACATAGGACAGAATACTTTTGCTTCACAGCAAAAAACTATAAATTGAAGTCTGAAAAATTTCTGAGAGTGATAGCTTGCTAAGTCAGGCCTAAAACTATGGAAACTTAGGCTGGGAGACGGTTTAGACCACAGGTGGTGAGCAAAAGACTATTTCAGAGAAACAGTAATATTACTCACTTCCACCTGTTACTTTTAGAGAAGAAGTTGCCTCTGGTGTTTTGCAAAAGTAAGCAGCATTACTAGTTGCACCTTTGGTTGACTTTGTGAGATCATGCTTTATACTGCATTGATGAAATGGTTTGAAATAAAAAAAAAACAGGAAGAAAGCTAAAAAAAGGGTGTGATTTAGAATTCAAGCTATCTAAAAATGTGCAAGAACTTGGGACTACAGTTTCATAATTGTAAGAAAAGAAGCTGTCATAAAAGAGATTGTGCCATTTCACCCTTGTGTATGATTCTGTATAATTCCTTGTGCATTCATGAGACTCTGAAGACAAAAAGTCTGCTCTCCTTCAGAAGTGCTCTTTGCTTATGATAGACTAAAGGAACTATGAAGATGCAACTGAGGAAGACACCCTGGCCAAATGACCTCATCACCAATTTATTTTTTTTTACATTGGATGATTTTTTTTTCTTTTTTTTTCATTGGATGTTATATGTGTTAACTAGGCACTCATTTTCTAGAATTGCACCTTCTCCACACTACCAAGATATTCTCCTATCAAGCTATCTTGCACAAGATTTTATGCTCAAACCCTCAGCATTTTGTTGTCATAGTTTGCAGTAGTTTGGGGTATGAAGAGTGTTGGCTGGTAGAAATTGGAAAATATTTTATGTCGGTTACTTTGTTTTGCTGGAGAATTCATATACAGGAATTAGACTAACGATTAGATTAGACAAATGATTAACTTTAATTCTTGGCCTCCAACATCATGTGTACTTGTGATGGCATGTGTGGGTAAGTTAACAGAAATAAAAGAAACAAAATCAGTTTCCCCAGTAACAAAAATGCAGAATAAGGAACAAAAGTAAAGGAAATTTAAAAATCCTTCCAGAATAATTCTTGTTCCTAGGAAAGGTGGACAGCGTATATTGAAACAGAGAAAATCATTAGTATAAATGCATAAAGCAAATAAACCTTTATTTGTTTTGTATTAGGGAATCATTTTCGATCAACAAAAAGTGGACTGTTTAGCTTTCTTACGACTTTCACAAGACAATATAACATCAATTTACATTAATAATTTGTTGCAATACAATACTAAGATATAGTAGTAATTTGTTATTTAAAAAATTGCTTCAAAATAGTTGTATTGCATGTACATAGGGACAGAAGAAGAAAGAAGATTAGTTATATAGCATCTATTTATAGGTAGATACCTGGATATGTCCTCTGTTTTTCTATTCAGCTGTTGAGTTGTTAAAACCTTCAACAAAAATTGTGCAGAGCTGGACGAAAGTAGCACTTTGTTCCTCAGCTTGTTCAGTTTCTGAGTGTCAATTTTTCTGTATATTGAATCTAAACCATATCTGAGCTGGGAGGTGAGAGCAGGATCTACATTAAAATAATGGTTCAGCATTTTGAAAGCTATCAGGACTTAGCTTCTAATAAAAAAATATATAATATTAAGTTGTGTTTACATCTGGAAGTCATAAAACTATGCTTTTATATAGGCACAGGACTGAAATGAAAATGATAGTAACTGCCCAGGGAAGAAAACCTTGGTCAGCACAGAATATATGTAAATGACAGAATCATAGAACATATAAAGTTCTAAGGAACTCATAATGAGTGTTGAGTCCAATTCCCTGCTCCTTGCACAACTGCATAAAAGTAAACCAAATGACTAAGAACATCCAAGGACACCGATGGCCCTTTTGGCTGACAAGGAACACTGTTATCTCATTTAACTTGACATCAATTTGCAGGATGAACACTCTTGCAGGTGGAGAATCCAGAACTTGCTCGTGACAATTTTCATGTTTGGTGACTGCTCAGTTCCCTGCCCAAATTTCTCTGAAAGACCAGAATCTATGAAGCTATAGGAAATGCATTGCATCAATTAGATATTAATTAATGGAATAAATGATAGCAAAGCAGGAAACTAAATAAGCAGGAAAACAAGTCAGGAAGTTAGGCAAATTAAATTATTCACCATTTGTGGGAAAAAAAGTTGAATAGGATTGTCAAGCTTCAATATTATGCTTATGGGGTTGAGCCACACTCTTTATAATCAGCAGCAGCTAATAGATCAACACACTTATTGGACTTTGATGTAAATATGAAATCTTTGAACCCTGCTGGGTAATAATTATAAAGGTACAATAACAACTACAAGGCATCAAATTCACAACATTCTTAAGCAATTTTCAAAAGAATGACATTTCAAAGCTTGAGCTTCACGTGACAGAATACAGTGCCACTAAATAAGCCAGACTGGAGTTAAAGCCCACTGACAAAAAAGGTCATTATCACAACAAATGACTCAGATTTTATGGTACTTGATTAAAAATGCTGTATACTGTCACCAGAATAAGATTTAAAAAAAAAAAGGGAAGAAAACACATCCCCAGGACCTTTGTGTCATATTACCTACAAACCTTGTATGGGTAGTTCTGTTCATTCAAATTAATTTGAAGAATATTTTCACCTTTTGATGTCATTCCTTTATTGCAGTTATGTAAATAAGTTAGAGAACTGTCATGATGTGTTTACAACACATGATTCATTACCACAAAAAAAGCCAAGCCACTCAAAAGTGACTATCTCAGTTTACAATAAGAAAACAATGAAGAAAAGCTGAGAGGTTTGGTTCTTTTTTCTATTTGTTTTTTGTTTGTTTTTATTTGCATGTGCGCATGTGTGTAGTTTGGTTTGTGGTTTTTTTTGATACAAAGCTTTTGACATACAATCATTCCTCTAATCTAAAAAGTGCACTACAACGGTATTAGACTTGGGCTAATATGCCAAGGTATAAAACGTGAACAGTTAGTTAGTTTATTCTGTCCTGGTTAGATCCTGGTATAAAAGTACTAGCATGAAAAAATCTGAGCAGAAGAATGAAGTGATGCCTTTCTGTAACCCTATTGTGAAAATGTCCCTCAGTACACGCTGTGCCTTGAAATGGGACAGTTACCTCACTGAGGGTTTTTAATCCCTCTAGACGGAAAGGAATATGCTGGCTCAGTTTGATGAATGATAAAATAATAAAATAATAATAATTATATTTCCACTATTAATTAATTAATTAAATAATAAGTATCAGCTTTGCTGTATCTTGGTCATCAAAAGTCTAGTGACAAACTGTCTGCCACTTTTGTTGTCTCCTCTTTTGTGCAAAATCCAGATTGCATTCAGATGTTCTGATTCTTCTTGTATCCACACATTAGCAGGTGCATTTTCTCATGATATGACAGTCTGGAGGTGAGGCAAGTAGGTGAAAGTCTGTGTAATTTTTTCTTTCTAACCCTTCTAAACAGATGAGAATGAGATGGATAAAACACACTTCTGTTTATGAGAACAGTAACTTTTGCTCAGCCTGAATGCACTTGCAATAATAATAAATGGTTCTGTTACTCTGACAGCCCCCTGTGGCATGTTCCTCTCTCACAGGAGCAGTTCCAAGTTTCATGGATTTGGATGGGTCTTATCATTACTGTTTAGATCTTAATGAATACTGATAAAATATTTATTGGCTTTTGAAATTGTATTTTATTTGTTAATGTTTTTAAAATTTTGCTTCTGTTTGGGTAACTAAAGGTATCTATGCAGCAATAACAGTCCATAAAAATGGTTCAACAGAATTAAAGCATCAATAAAATCATCTTTATAGTTACTTCCAGAGCACATTTTCTGCTGACCTGGCTTTTACCTCTTCTTTAAATACTAACTGCTGATTTGCTAGTTTGAAAACACACCCTGGAGTTCTCCTAGGCACATAGGTACATAATTTTTCCTTCTGCTTTTCCTAATCCTTCATCTCTATCTCTTCCTTCACTTCCATTTTCTTGCCTTGAGTCTTCCTTCACAACTAGATGAGACATGCTTCTGAGTGCCACTGGTGCTGTGTATTATTGAAATCAATGGTAAATATTATAAAGTTACTGAAAGCTGTGTTTCTACATTATGTGTCAGTTTACTGCAAAAGGTGACAGGGGTCACTTCTAACAAGTGCTTTAAGACCCAAGAGGAAAAGGCCAAGCAACAGAACTGTGCTGTTCATAGCGCTTTGTTTCTTGTCTGAGTATTAATTCTCTACGTTCCAGCACACATAAAACCAACAAATAACAATAACTAAGCCTTCTCAAGATTCTTGCTTAAGAGGAGGCTGCTAGATCCCTGCAAAACCTCCATTGCATGCCAGCAGTTGCCTTTCCAGCAGTTTAATCTTGGATGTAAGTACCTGATGCTTTCCTTTCACAAAAATGAGAGAGCAAGAACCAGTAAAATAATGGAAAAGATTAGCATAATTCTTCAATTAAGAGACTGCTATGTCAGTCTATAAATCAAAGACTGATTATTGTTTGGTTTTGTTTTTTTTTTTTTATCTAGATCCTCATGACTTTAATTACAGCAGAAGGGTAAAATAAGCTTTTTTAATTGGTTACTGAAAATACCTTTGCAGGATGTGCAGAAAACAATTCTTCATCTTGGTGGTCTCCAAGACACAGCTATTATGCTTTTGATTTATGATGTAATTACTGAAACAGTTTAAACATTGAGACAGCTTTTTAATTGCTTGATGCGCAAAAGATCTTCAAAAAAATTCTAATATTTTAAAAATAAAATGTTTTTCTATCCTAAGTTCTTCTGCTTTAAAAACAAACTAACTTCTCTGAATTCCTCCCATGATTTTTTTTGTATCTTCTGAAAGTCAAGCAGATTTCTCTAATTACCAGGGTTCCCCCATATGGTGTTTGGACTTTGTGTGAATGTGTTTTGTATGCTGTTGTAGCTGGGAGCTGAATTGGACCATTTGTGATCTGAAAGCAACAGCTCTGCTTGGTTACATAGAGGAAGCTTGTCCTGAGCCAGTGGGAGCTAAGCAAAAATCTCTGCAGCTGAAGCTGCTCCTTGTATAATTGAAGCTTTTGGTCCCAACATTTCCTTAAGCTAAATAAAATTAACACTATGAAGACACAGCTGCAGTCCAACAAAGTAATTTTTTTCAAGAACTATCCTAACTAACAGCAGCTTTTGTAGCCAAAAAGCTCCACATGCCTCTTAAATGTCAACGTCTTTCTGAAAATTAAGCTACAGTTTTGCTCCTAACAGCACTGACCTGTTATGCTAATTCTCTGTGTTTCTGCCTGCAGCAGGACTGGTTAAAACAAGAGCTGAAGCCACAATAGCATCATTATGAAGATTACGGCAGTGACAACTGCAATCATCTTTTGTACCTTTACCACTTGGTCAGGGGAAATAAACATGCCAAACTCTCTTCTAGAACAGATTAGAAATATTTAAATAAGATAGAGACATCTATGGAGTTGTAACGTGGACTTTACCACAACTGGTGTCATTGCTGTATGGGATTTGCCTTCCCTCCAAACAGCCCACAGGTAGTACTGTCTTCTCCCTGTGCTTTTGCTGATTTTCTGGTATTCTCAGTTTCATATAGATCATGATTTTGCCGTTTGTTTTGTGCTTGGAAATTTGTTCCCACTCCAGTCAGTGCTCTTTCCACCAACATAGTAATTGTAGCCTTTTGTCCAGAGAGGAATGATGTGGATATTGAAAAACAGAGAGGTCCTTGTCAGATACTGGTTCTCTCTTTCTCAGCAGTCTATGTGACATATTTTGGAAGGCAGAAATATGTGATAATATGTCTATGGAAGTAAGATTACAAACAAGAGATTTTGTCATAACCATCTGTTGAGTCTCTGTAGTTATCTAGAACTATATTGTTTGAACACTATAGACTTATTCCTGTAGCTGTTCCTTTGGGAATCATGCAGTTATGTCAAGATCCAGCCTGTGCATTTACAAAGAGAAGCTTGAAAATGCATTTGGAGTGCCACTGATTTAGTGAAGTTTTCTGAAGCCCACTAGGAATGTTAGACAACACATCTAATGACACTCAGTGGTGAGTGGAGAATTTCAAATGGAAATTGTACTCCTAAACATACTATTTCTGGGAATCATAAATAATAAATCATCATAATATCTAGTATATTGAAAGAAGCACAACCTGCAGTAGATCCTACTCCTTAAAAAAAGATCTATCAGTTGTTGGGATAAAGAGAAGACATCTGACCACATCAATTTCTACTCATGTGGAAATGATAGCAGTAGTAAATCTGCAGAGTAACTCTGCAACTCTGAAAGCAGCAGCCCCTCCATGCCACCACACTTGGAAAATGGTCAGAGAGGTCTTTGTCACTGCACCTAGAAGACTACAATTTTCTTGCTGTTTTCTCTGGTGTGTTGACCAAAAAGAGTTGCATCATCCTTTCCTGAAAATACTGTAGATAATTTTTATTGTGATATTGTATTTCTAAGCATCTATTTATAAAGGCTGAAGTTTAGTAGAATTCCCAAGAAAAAAGTAAATTCGTGTACATAATCAGTATAGTTAATGTCAGTATGACTTTTAAATATACATTCTCACAGCCTTGGAGCATTTTCTATGAAAGGTATATGCCATATGAAGCATGAATTAAAGCATGAATTATTTAAACTATTAATGATGCGTTTTAATGAAGAGCTGCCTAATGTCTGATGATCTGTGAAAACAGCAAGAGAAAATTTCATATGGAGTGGTATAACTTTTAATTATTTTTCTGAAGAAAGATAACTAGAGAACATGTACAGAAGGTAGCCAGAATCTTAGAGCTTGATCAGTCTTATTTGTCCTTGGGAGAAGTTGGGTAAGTAAATATGTATATTGTTGTATTTATACAAAATTTGAATACACATGCTCAAATGCAAAAATATTTTATTTAATATACTTATGCCTACCTTATATAAGTCTAATGAAGCATAGACTAATTATAAAATAATTCAGTAAAGTGATATACAATGCACCACTTCATATTAATGTCAAAAATCTGTCATGATGAATATTGACAAAGATGGCAATAATGATTTTTCACTTACTAATAAAGTCTTGCTATATTCATTTTATAATTACTGAGCATGACGAATTCACTCCTAGCTCCAGAGAAGATATGCTGTGCGTTGCTATTTTGTAATAATTACATTGTTATGTACTGACAAAATGTAGTTCACATAGGTAAGGCAAATGCAGATCTGCACATAGCTCTTCTATATGTATGTAAGACTGAGTTCTTTAGGTGCTTGTGCATATGTAAATATAAAGATGAACACAGAGCACTTCTGTTATAATTCTGAGATTTGGTTTGTAGCTTAGATTCAAAACAAAAATTGTCAAATGAGATAGACAAATTTGCTCTAATGTTCAACTTGAAATTTTGAGAAGTTAAATAAAGATCTTTTGAAACACCTTTGTCAGAGTTTTTCAGACTAACAGGCACTTTTAAAAATGCTATGCCATGAAGTCTAAAAATGGAAGACACATTTGTACTTCAGACAAAGCAACTGGAAACAATCTGCTCTGGACCTCTGAATAGCATTTGTGGGAAAGCTAAAATTAAAAGAATAGTTTAACTGCTTGATATCGATTCAGCTAACAAATGTAATGATACTGTTAGGAGTCACAGAATCATAGAATTCCTCAGGCCAGAAAAGACCTTCAAGATCATTGAGTCTAGCCTTGTCCTAACCCTATTACCATATTCCTGATGACCCACTGTTAAACCATGTCTCCAAGAACTACATCCAGGCTATTTTAAAAGGGCCCACATCCTTCACCATTACTACCATGTAGTGATTTAAGTATGGGAAATATACCTATTAGATTATAATTTTTATCCTTAATTTGCTCCTATTACTAGGATGTTCTAGGGGATGTAAATCAGTTCTGGCCTTGCTGTTCCAAGTACCATAAGAATTTATGATTAGAGACTGGGAAAACTTAAAATCTAAATGACCAGGGAAGACAAAAAAGTGAGACACAGAAACAGTTTGATTGAACTGATATTAATGCCATGATAATTTTTTTTATTTTTTTTTTTTTAAACAAAAGGGTGAAACCAGATAGCAAAAACACGTTGTTGAACAGAACAGACTAGGACTTTGGAAATTGCAAAGAAGGAAAGTGAAGGCTGATGAGTTCAGGTAACCCATCAGTCAGCACTGAGGATAAAGAGTGTTGGAGATCAAGCATATGTAGAGAACATTACCTGCTATGGAACTAGTGTATATTGAAAAAACCTTTTTATTACTTTTTCATAAGTAGACACCTTAGTCAGAAATTATAACTATTACATATAATATTTATATAAATGCATTATATATAAAACACCATAGCAATTAACTTTTAAATTATAAATATTTGAAAAAAATAAGCAACTGACAATGAAAATTCTCCTGGGTTACTAAAACACATCTGGGAAACAAAAATCAAAAAGTAGTAGGAATTGGAGGTCATGTAGAAAATTTGTCACTCATTTAGTTGTTTGATGAGGAAAAAAAAAATATTACTTTAGTGGAGAAAAAATAGGTTTTTTTTCCAGTTGATTATTATTTAAAATTAAATTGCTGCTTAAAATTAAATTTGGTTTTTTGACCAAAAATATAGACTGCTTGGTTCTAGGTATTAAAAAACAAAACAAAACAGAACAAAAAATCAGTGCTTTACAGTGCTTAAAAAAACCCCTATGCTTTACTCTGCATAGTTTCATCAAAGCCAAGTTTCACAGCTCAAAACCATGTTACTTATTGCAATAATGTAATGTTGCATATTCATGCATCAGTTCATGCAGAAAAGTATAGCTCTTTTTTTAGAACATATATTTCTTCACTCTCTTCTCTATACCCTGGGGAGTCCAGGAACAGAGATTGGAAAATTGTGCTGTGTTAAATCACAAGACAAATATAAAGATTTTTTTTTACCTCCATTAACAGAATGTTGACAGCAGAAGTAAGAAGGGAAAAAAATAAAATAAAATAAAAATTAAAAAATAAAAAAGAAAAAAGGAGAAGAAGAAGAAGAAATAATGCAAGGAAAAAAGAGGGGAAAGTCCCATTGATTTGTTGACAGAGGCCTAGCAGCTGTCACAGTAAAACAGTTCTCTCACATTTAATCAATGCCAGCCTCCAACAAAATCTCTCTGCAGCCCAGATGAAAAACAATCAAGAGAAACACCTTCCTAAGCATGAAGCTTTCTTGATAGAGTTCAATGAAGTGTGTTGTTTAGCTTTGCCACTCCAAAGCTTTGGGTCAGTGATACATGACCCAAAAGCTAATCAGAAAGCGTTAACCCTTTTGGAGGAGGCAACAACTATCTGTCCTTTTTAACAACAGGTTATGTTGTTCATAACATCTGTAAGTTTTAGAAGATACCATGTGCCTCAGTTGTGCAGGCTTTTCTTCCTCTGTAGTAGGCTCATTAACAATTATGGTGTCTCTCATTGTAGCTATTTTATTTTTTTTGTGGAAGACAGCACAGGAAAAAATTTGTTACTAGCCTTTTGCAGTGCTTACAGAGAATCCCTAAAGGACTACAAGATGCTTTTCTGCTTATGTTATTGTAGTCCAAAAAATGCAATGTGTTGAAAACTTAAAAAAAAAAAAATATTGCTGCTACATCTTTTCCAATGGTAAGTCAAAACACTGGTTTTGCATTGTAATGGATTACTTGATAGCCCGCCATGTAAGTAGTTTCATGTTCACTATTTTTTTTTTAATTGATCAGAGCCTAAAATAGGTGTTGTCAAGCTTATTCACACAAGACAGTAAATCAGACAGAGAGCTTTATTTTACAGTTCAATGAAGGGAATAGGCTTCATCAGCAGTCCTCAGTGCATACCACAAACAGTGTGCACTATCATACTCAGCACTTGTAGCAATTAGATCTTTTGAAGTATTGTTGTTACTGTATTGGTGCTATTGGTGCTAGGAGCTCTTTCCATGGTAAATTATTAGCTCGTCTAAGAAGCAGCTGATTATTTTATTTATTGATTATATTAACAGATTTTATTGCAACACATGGTATTTCTCATATATAGAGTGGATAGTATAAAACCTTTCTTTTGCTAGTCTTTCATAATTTCTAATGTTTCTGCTGGATATATACTCTACAGTCCCTTCCTACTTGCCTATAAGTTTATGCTTTCCCAATTGCTCACACACTAACAGTAAACATGCCTCTGATGATGTGCACTTGGATCCCTTCAGAAGAATACAACTGACCTTTTTCAATATTTAGTCTACTGGACAGGACATTATTTCTGGCTTATGCCTCATACAGTCAGTAGAAATTGGCATTTCACTACTTTTCAGGTTAACCTAATGTTAATTAAAGCATGAGGGTGCACTTATCCTTTGTATTTCCATGGATTTCATGCTATTATAAAATCAAGCTACTTCAAAATATGATTGCATATTTAAATTCAAAGGTCAGACTACTGAATATGAATGCAAATAAGAGGGCATACACACAGCCATGTATATATTGTGGTTCAAGAAAGCTGTAAAATAGTTTTTGTAAATTTACTGCCCAGTTAACAATGATATGTAAAATATACCACATACAATACATGCTACACCTTAACACACAGTAGGATTAGCCCATGATTCCATCTCTGTAGACTAGTAGTAAGGCAGCACTTAAACTGGAGACTCAGTCATTTTGTCAGCTCACATTATTTTTCTGACGTGCATTATTTGAAATAAAAATTCACGGAATACGTATAATTAGTACTCAGAATCAGAAAATCTTAAGAGGTACTCTTCATCAACAATCTTCATGTAGAAAAATGGGAAAAGTTTATGTTATAAAAAGCTTAAATGCCTGGTTTAGTGGTCAGGTCAAACAAAATCTAGAAAACAGAATTGCTCTCTGTTACAGACTTCCACCCTCACATGGGAAGATAAAGGGGAATACTGAAGACAGACTTCAAGCTTGGAAATTAAAACTGGAAGAGCTTTACTGGAACAAACGAAGGACAGTAACACATGGGATGAAGAACAAATGTATATAAAATCTGATCTCAGTGATCATAAAAATAGGTGTCTGAGGTCCCCTTGCATCCTTCGTGACTTGGTAGTGGGGTCCATGGTTCTTCTGATCACCCAATGGATTCAAATTCTGCAAAGCAAGTGGTGAGCTTGTGGAAAAACAGGAAACTCTCTCCAAGACCTCTGAGAACAGCAAAGCAGCAAGGAAGAAGGGAGCATGATGGGGGTCAGGCTTTTAGGTCCTCCTAGCTTTTACTGAGTATGGTGGGAAATATCAGAAAATGCTGGCCCCTCTCTGTTCTGCCTCTCCTGTGTCCCTCAGGGTCCTAAAGACCCTGTCTCTAGTTCCTTATACAGGTACCATAAAGTTATTCTGGCCTGCTCAAAGCACAACAGCAGGATTGTATTCTGGGGATGTATGACTGGGTCGGTCATCAGACCTGTCCTCAGCTCTTCCTTGAGAATCTTTTATGGGACTCTACCAGAGATAAAATACTATTTTCAATGGCCCTTTTGTCTGGGCAGGGCCAGATAATGCACCCAAAATGTTCCCATATGACTAAAAAGACAATTCCTTCTCTTCTAATAATTTTCATATAAGAGCAGATTAGACCTTAATCTGAAATCTATGTCATTAAGGGAAACCTTTAAACATTAATGTCTGACATACATACCATAAGAAAGGAACATAATTGGCTCAATTCTGTTGAATCCTCATCCTTGAAAATGGTCAAATATCCAAATAATTGTTAAAGAAAATGGAATGAGGTAATGGTCTAGGCCAGTTACCGGCCAGTATGCCAGGAAGCAGATGCATTTTAGAATGTACCAGAAAGTTTGCCTTTACAATTTAGATATTTTTCCTGTTATGTTCAGGACAGCACCAAAGGTGTGGTCAACCAGTGACAGATTTGTTGCCGAGTTAGGCAAAACCTGGGAGGGTCAAAATTCTGCTAAGTCTAGGTAAAGAGAAAAAAGACATTGGAAAATAAGAAGAGGGAAAACAAAAATTCTGGCTTCAATTCAGTTGCAAAATACCTCCTGCAGTTGTCAGAGACAAACTGAAATGACAACCAAGTTGTGAAGAAAACATTATATATTGACTGGAGAATAATTTCAGCAGAATGATGTTTTTGTGTCAAGCAGAAACCTCCTATTATAACAAATTCTCCCTGGTCAGATCTATGAGAAATCTGTGTTATATCTAAACAGAAAACATAAACAAGGGGAAGCCTGCGTACTGTCCCTCTCTGTTCCCATATTGCAATCATTATTTTCTTTCCTTCTCTTGTGATTCTAGTGCCTGTAGGGATACTAAAAAAAGCACAACGTTATCTGAAATTACATGTTTTGGGCAAACAGTGCATCTTTTACACTGAGTTATGAGGCATGTGGCATGAGTGTTGAGTGCCACCGCTTTTCTCAGAACAGCTTTATATAGACAAAATTTTGCAGCTACTGAATCTCTGGGCAGGTTGTATTTTGCTCTGTACTTCTCACCGGTACCATTTGCTATAGCTAAACTCTCTGACTGAACTAGGTGATACTAGAATGTTGCTAGGAAAAATACCTGCAATGCTGGATCATGATCCAGAAAAAGCTGCAGTCTGAATGCTTTTATCTCTCCTCCTAAATCTTATCTGTTGTACAACCTCAGGAAAGTATTTTTGCTCCTCCTCTCCAGTCCCCATGTACACTGGTCTTGGAATGTAAAATCCTTTTTTGGGGATGTAGGTGCAAGGACTGCCTTCTGATGCTTATTTTTACATCATCTTTCCAAGTTGGGTAGCGCAGATATGACTTTTATATTGGTAACATGTTTTCTGTTCATCTTCCTCCTATACCTGATACAGTTTCTGGTAAAGTCAGTAGAATCTAGATTAGGACCTCTTCCTGAACAAATTTTGCTCAGCTGGGAGTTTAAAATACACTAGAGGGAAATAAATATGCTTCTAGTAACAGACTAAAATAATTTTGTGACTTCATTTCATGACATGAAAGGACATAATACATCATAAATTTATTTCCCAAAGTCTACAGTGCATGTCTGCTTTACATCCACGTCAGTTCATAATGCAACACACTTTGAAACACCATAATTTGTTATTAATAATACATTATTTCAGAACCTAGGTGAATGTCAGGCCTTTGTAGCATTTATTTATTTTCTACACAAAAATAGAGATTACTCTGATGTTACTACGGCTCAAAATTAATCCAGTTATTCTGTGATTTGGTAGGATGAATGTGTTTAGAATATCCTGATTTAAAATAAAATAAATTAAAAATATCCACAGGAAGACGGTGATGTGCATCACTGAATGGTTTGCAGTTACAGTTTTTTTAGCACAAATATTTCACCTGAACAGCATTGCCACATGGTTGGCTGAATACGATAAAGATTGAAAGATTCGGAGTTTTTTGAGTTCTTCTCTGTATACATGCACAAGGAAATATAAATATAAAACTTCAAAATAAAGTATAATCCTATTCTCTCAAGCCATCATTCATATTTTCCCAGTGCGATTAATTTTCCCTCCATTACATGAATAGGCACCATGCCTTTTTCCAAGTTGGTCCTTTAATCTTTTTATGATATGCCTCATGATATGTGCCTTATGATATGTGTTAAAAAGCTTAGAGTATGAATCATTAGTAGTCCACAAAAGGTTTTATTGGTTACTAGTATTTCCCTGAAGATTATCATAGGTATTTGTATTAAAATTATAAACATCTTCCGCTGTTTTTTTTTTTTCTCTTCTCTTTTCTCTTTCTTCTCATTCAGTCTTTCAAACCCTTTCTGCATTCTTTCACTAGAACACCTCATGTTTTACTTTTAGTAATGATGATCCTTATGTTCACTTCTTTCAAATTATTTTACTAGGAGCAGCACAAATGTTTTGCCACATTGTCTTAAGCTGTCCTCATTAAAGAAAGAAAATCCTAGCAGTTCTTTTCTTTGAAGGCAAAATACACCACAAGAGGCTTAAAAAACTACCTAGATCCTTTTTAATGGTAATTCAAAAGAAAAAACCTTGTGGGATAACACTTCCCTCTAATCAGAAAAAAATCATTATTCTTGTGGATTTTCTGAGGAACTAAGAGTTATTTTACTATTTTCCTTTCTTTGTGAGATTTTTTTCACATTCTAAAACTTCTTGTAATGCATATTTCTCAAGGTGGTATTTTTTTCTTTTTTGTCTTTTTTTTATTTTTTCTTTTTGTCTTTTTTTTTAATTTTTTTTTTTTCTTTTTTTTTTTTTTCTTTTTCTTTTTTTAAGTTCTAGTTTTTAAATTTTATTTCCCAGAAAAATGCAAGCAAATGTTTTGAGTGGGGGATAATTATTTTCCCATTCCATTCCATTCCATTTAGTAGATAATCACAGGTTTAAAGGCAAGTAAACTGTGACCCACTGAAGCCTTATGACACAGATATGTTACATGTATCGCTTCCTAATTCATCATATAGTTACCTCTCTGTTTCATTTTTACATTCATATGAACATCTAATGAAAATAATTTTCTAGCAATGCTGTTATATTTTCAGTGTTTGGAGATTAATTCAGAATTTTGTCTGATCATCAGAAGTGATTAACTGATTTATTTTTGCAGTGTTGCATGTCACAAAATAATGAATAAAGCAGAGGTAGTTATAAAAGAGAGATAACCTGTGTAGGTGTTGGTGCTGTGGACTCATAAATAAAAATAGGAAATGTACACATATAAGGAAATTTTACTCCAAAGTACACTTTATTTTCATGTTACATACTGTAATTTTCCTAATTCTAAATTGTTAAATACTTTATTGAGTCTAATAAAGTAGTCCAAAATTATATCTCAGTGAAAAATATAGCATTAAATTCTGGTGATTCTGGTGTTTTTTCAGTGTATTATGAAATTGTCTTTTTGATCTGTGGCAGTAGAAGAGAATCTCAGTAGGCCCAGGACAACTGAAAAATAATATGTCAATAAAAATTGGTTTCATAAGTTATTGTCTTCTTGATAAGAGTATAAATGCAGTATGGAGATTTTGCTACCAGTTTTGTTCTCAATGTTACATGACAGAAGCAGGGTTGCTGATGTTTTATTTGTCAAATCATTAACTTCTTTTTTAATCAAACTATTAATTGGAGGTACATGAAGAGAAGAGGATAAAACTGACAGGAGAACTTTTTTAAAAACACTTCCGATGGTGCAAAAGGCATAGAACCTTCCAAATGCTCCTTCAGAATGAACAGATTTTAATAGTCTCAAGGGAAATCAGGAGTGTCCAGGATTAAAAGCTAACTAGAGCTTTTATTTGGTTATGATCTGGTACTTCCTTTGTCAAAGCTATACATATACTTATAAAAAGTTACATTAGATCATTCAGCTCACCACTGAGAACACTTCCCAGGGAACATCTTGCAAGCACTGGACCTAGCTAGCCTCGTGAGAACTGCAGACAATAGATTACATGTAGTAAATCCAAATGTAGGACCACTAAAACACAAAGATAGAGTGAGATATGCATGTTTGGGCATTTTGAGTAGTAGCCCTTGATTAAGGGCTTAACATACTTGTATTTGACTGCTTTTGTCCAGTTCTTAACATATAATTTTCTACATGATATTAGGAAAAATAAATTGTTATATCCTGTATAACAATGATACTTTTTTGATAGATCATTCTCAGTCAAATAATCAGGAGAAGTGACAAGTTGGGCTCTGATAGAGCTGGGTTAATGCATAGACACTTTTTTCCATTACAGATTAAATAAATAGGGAAACACTGTTCCACCTTCCAGAAAGCATCATTATCATTATCAATATCATCTAAATAATTTAACATCAAATCTTGTCTGTTTGGTCCTTTTCAACTGGAGGCCTTTGAAGAGATGTGTTGAACAGTGTCAGAAACCTTTATTTTTTTATGATTTCTTTGGATAAATTGCAGTCTTCAATATACACTGTTGTTGACTGCTTTCATTGAGTTCTTTGTATCTTTAAAACTGAAAACAAAGATAAGTAACTTACTGGAAAGAACTTTGTCTATATACTCTTCTGAAGAAATATGTACACATTGATGTTTACATATTGTTGAAAGCTGTCAGTGGACAAACCTTCATATTTACTTACACCCCAGAAAAAATGCTCATTTTCACCAGGAAATAGAAGAGAATGTGAAAAATGTGAGTTTGTCCAAAAGCAAACTCACTTGCAATGAAGGGTGGGTTCCAATAGATTAAAGTAGAAATCTGGCAAGGTCAGTTTCAAACAAATTTAAACAGTACCAAGATTCAATTGTTGTATCTAAAATGTTTTCCTATAGACTTAGCAACCTGATTAGACCATGTATTTCATTAAATAAATACGGGTTATAAATAAGATAAGTAATTAGCCTTTGTAACATGTGATGTTCTCCAACTAACTATGTTTGCTTAGTTTCAATAAGGAGAAAAAACTCAAGAAGGAAACTCAAGGAAGGAAAAAAAAAAAAACAAACTGAAGCAATGAAATTATTTTTAATGTGCTACAAGTTTCTGAATTATTTTATCATGTAGATAAGGAAAATAAGAAAAGTGTTAGGAGAGGGAAAGGTTAAAGGAGGCAGGTATCCATCTGTATCCTGCTTCTATTTTGGAACAGTGGGTATAATTCTGAAGCATGCCATACCATTTCCTCAAAAATTTATTTCCTAACTCTTCCCGGAGAAATTTATTTATTTGAAAAATGAGGTATTAGTTTTAAATTCATAGGACTATGGTATCTTACATCACATTTTAAGAGTCTAGTTTATCTGTAGGTACTTCCGATAGGTAATGAATTTTGGAAAATCATTGGAGGCTTAAGAAGCCTGCGATAGAGAATGTTTGAGGTGTGAGGTACCAAAAATGCAAAAAGCAAAGAGGTGGAGAAATGAAAGGAAAACTGAAAAATTCAGGAAACTACTTAATACTTTATTTGGTGTCATGCGGAGCAGATTGAAATGAAAAAAAATATTTAGTGTAAGTTTGTACTAGTATGATAGATGGCATATATGAGCCCAGGTGATATTTCACCAAACCAAAATTCAGAAATTAGTCTGAAATCCCTACAAATTATAATGTCATATTTTGGCTGCAAGCACTTACAATATATATTGGTACGTTTTGGAAATGTGTGTGGTGGGAAAGAGGAACACAGGATGAAACACTAGATGCTTATGAGAATGGACAGTTTTACCTACTATCCATGTTGAACGTTCATGGGGAACACAGCCAGTAAGTGGGAAGGATGCTCTTAGTAGTCAGAAATCTGGGGACCTTAAGCAAGAATTAAACAGCAGACTGACTTTAAACACTAAAAATTAGTTTGATGAGGGAAGGAAGAAGAGAAGGAAGTTAGTTTTTAGCTGTTAGTTTAAAAGGTATTGGCAGTGGGGGTAGTGGAGAAGATACTGGTGTTTGAAATCAAGGCCTTTTTTTGATTCTTTTAACAATGTTGCAGCAGCGCTAGTGTCAGTGTTAATGTCAATCTTTCCTTTCCTGCTATTTATTGTTTATTGTTTAACAGTTTTACGTTGTTTTAATTATTAAACTAACCTATAGCTTTGACACATGCATGCAACATTAAACCAGTGAAGACAGAATGTCTTTTGAAGTTTTTGCATGAACTAGAAGGAATCTGAAACATAGTCTCAGCTTTGAAATTAATCTAGTGGTGAAAGGGATTGTCACTTCTTTTTGCTTTGAGGTTGTTTGGTTGACTGAGCCTGTAGAATTTATTTTTTTTAATAGTAGTAATTCAACAGAATTTATCCTTGGTTTACCATTAAAAAAAAATACTTGGTGAGTTCTGCATATGGTAATGTGGACTGATCCATACTGGATGCTACAGGTCCTTTTTCTATAAAAATCCTGCCTGGAGGGACGTCCCAGCATTTTCAGGCCCTCAGAAAAAAGAGGAGTCTCCACCCAGCCATTAGTACTTAGTTCTTATCTCTTCCTGGGTGTCACTCCCTGCTCAGCCATGGCCAGGCCAGGTCCTCCACACTAGCCAGGGCTATTCACTTTAAAATTGTTGTTGTTCAGACCATTTCAAATCAGTGAGGTCAGACTCTCACACCTGTACATCAGGATAACTCAATGCTGTGGTTGACAAATCAGTTAGAAAGGAGATTTCATTAGCAGTTGTTAAGGTTTTGCAAAGGTGTTGTTACAATTAAGCTAAGCAACTGTCATCATATTTTCTGAAATTACCTACCAGTGTTTCGAGAAATGGTATAACTGTTTTCAGTACCTTGACAATATTTCAGAAAAGACATCCTTGAATGATATTAAAAAATATTTTCTAAATCTTTCTTTCTTTGTATTATTAGCAGCATAAAGTGTTTCATAAATTCTTCAGTTAGGCATCCATTTATTTGAAATGAAATTTTAAAATTACTTCCTTACCTCTAATATGAAAGAGTGAATAGCAATAAATGTGTGTAATAGTGTAATTTATGGTTGCTTTTTCTAAGTTGCTCATATTAAATAATTTACCTTATAATGCTATAGATAAAGCAGCCAGTAAGATTTTCTTCAGAGTTCAATATAATTTGAAGTAGTTTGGCCCTTAAGACAAAGTTTCAATTTACAATGGGACAAAAAACATCCAACTACAAAAAAAAAATTGTCCCCAAAATTGGGACGAGGTGGAGAAAACATCTTCCAGATGCTGAAATGCATGCTAGAGACATGCATGCTAGACATGCCAGTTCATTTTGCATCAGCTCAGGGATATCCTGTGCTGTGCTGCTTTGTATAATATGTGTATGACTCCATGTCAGTGGTATTGAGAATCATCATAGAATCTTATAATTGTCTGGGTTGGAAGAGACCTCAGAGATCATCAAGTCCAACCCTTGACCCATTACCACTGAGGTTACCAGACCATGGCACTGAGTGCCACATCCAGTCTCTTCTTAAATATCTCCAGGGACGGAGAATCCACTACTTCCCTGGGCAGCCCATTCCAATGCCTGATCACCCTCTTGGTGAAGAAATTCTTTCTAATATCCAACCTAAACCTCCCCCAGCACAACTTAAGACCGTGTCCTCTTGTCTTGCTGAGAGGTGCCTGGGTAAAGAGACCAAATCTTTCTTTTTGATGGTATTGTCTAGATTGGTGCTCTTTCATTCAAAACTAGGTTCTAACCATTCTTCCAGTGAGTGGTGCATCTAAGAAAGAGGATTATCCTTTGAAGGATTAGTTTAAAAAAACACCAAACACTTCTTTTTATGGTGCAAATAATAATTATTTTTAAAAATATGTTGTTTTTTCCCTAGCTTTCATGTTAGTGATGATCCAGAAGGAAGTTTTAATTTTGAAAGTTACTTGTTGTTGTTGGGTTGTTGGCTTTTTGTTTTCTTTTTTTTTTATTTTGTTTTGTTTTGTTTTGGTTTGTTTGTTTGTTTTTTTTTTTTTTTTTTTTTTTTTTTTTTTTTTTTTTTTTTTTTTTTTTTTCTAGTTAGAGCTGTTGTGCTTCAGGGCAAATGAAATAGATGTATATTATTGCCTTTCCTGTTCTTGTTTATAATGTCTCTGATGAAAAATGAAAAGGCTGTGCCATTTTGTTCTCATTATAATCTTAACATTGTATTAAAATAATGAACGTTATCCTTTTTGTGTGTGTGTTCTTTCAAGGTTTGTAACAAGATGGATATAGAACTAACATTTCTTATCTCATTCTTCTTTCAAAGGACACAGCTCACATACTAATTAGCTTTGCATCAGGTTATATAAGGCTTGTTAGTTACAATATTTCAACTTCAACCCAGATTATTTTTTCAAACTTCAAGTGTAGTATTTTGCATATCAGGCAAAGCAGAGCCATTGCATTATGTTTATATACACTGTATGACACCACTAAATATTTTTAGCCTTTGATTTGCATATGCGGAACTGGATGCACTCAATAATTACTTACCTGTTCAATAGCCTTGCAGTCCTGTAAGGATGTGATTTTGTGCTGAGGTAGGCAGGTGGATGGTCATTTCCACTTTTAAGATATCATTCTTAAACCCTCTTTCCAAAGAACATTTTACCAAAGGCAAAATAACAACACCTGGTATTTAACGATGTCTTCTCAAATACAAGCTCTCTGACTGATTAATTTGTTGTCCTTTTACAATGGGGTCACAGCCTGGATGGACAAAGGCAGAAAAACAGACACCATCTACCTGGAGCTGTGCAAAGCACTCAATGTTGTCCTGTACAACATTCTGGTCTCTAACATGAAATGATACAGATTCAATGGATGGACCACTTGTTGGATAAAGAACTCTCTGGATGGTCACACCCAAAGACTTGTAATCAGTGGCACAGTGTCCAAATGGAGACATGTAGTGAATGGTGATCTTCAAGAGCTGGTACTTGGACTGGTGTTATTTACAATCTTTGCTGATGACATGGACAGTGGAATAGAGTGCATACTCAGCAAGTTTTCTGATGACACCAAACTGTGTGGTGAAGTAAACACCCTGGAGGAAAGGGAGACCATCCAGAGGCTCCTTGACAGGCTGAAAAAGTGGGCTCATGCAAACTGCATGAATTTCAACATGGCCAAGTGTGAGGTTCTGAACCTGGGTTGAGACAACCACATACACAAATACAGGCTGAGAGGAGAAAGGATTGAGCGCATTGCTAAAGAGAAGGACTTGGGGATCATGGTGAACAAGAAGCTTAACACGAGCCATCATTGTGCACTTGCAACCCAGAAAGCCAACTGTGTCCTGGCATCAAAAGATTGATAGCCAACCAGATGAAGAAGGTGATTCTTCCCCTCTGCTCTGCTCTTGTGAGACTGCACCTGGAATACTGTGTACAGTTCTGGAGTCTCCAAACTAAGAAAGACACAGAGCTCCTTGAACATGTCCAGAGGAGAGCCACAAAAATGACCAGAGGATTGGACCACCTCCCATTTGAAGACTGGCTGAGGAAGTTGGGGTTGTTCATCCTGGAGGAGACTCTGAGGTGACCTTATAGCAGCTTTCAAATTCTTGAAGGAGGCCTACAAGAAAGCCAGGATAGGTCTTTTTGCATGGGTGTGTAGCAAAAGGACAATGGGCAATGGTTTAAAACTTGAAGAAGGGAGACTGAGATTAGATATTGGGAGAAACTTTCTTCCTTTGAGGGTGGTAAGACACTGGCTCAGGTTGCCCAGGGCAATTGTGGATGCCCCCTCAGAAGTGTTCAAGGCCAGGTTGGATGAGGCTTTGTGCAACCTGATCTAGTGGGAGGTGTCCCTGACCATGTCAGGGGGGTTAGAACTTCATGATCTTAAAGGTCCCTTCCAAACCAAACCATTAGAATCATAGAATCATAGAACTGGCTGGGTTGGAAGGTACCTCAGAGATCATCAAGTCCAACCCTTGATCCACTACCGCTGCGGTTACCAGACCATGGCACTGAGTGCCACATCCAGTCTCTTTTTAAAGATCTCCAGGGATGGAGAATCCACTACTTCCTGGGAAAGCCCATTCCAGTGCCTGATCACCCTCTCTGTAAAGAAATTCTTTCTAATATCTAACCTAAACCTTCCCCAGCACAACTTAAGACCATGCCCTCTTGTCTTGCTGATAGTTGTCTGGGAAAAGAGACCAACCCTCACCTGGCTACACCCTCCTTTCAGGTAGTTGTAGACATTCTACGATTCTATGATTTTATGACTTCTGATAGTGAACCCAGACAGAGCCAAGTAAATGGCTGCACAAAGGAGAATAAAGGAACAGCGTCATTCAGCAGTCATTCTAATAATGAAGTTATAGTGAAGGCAAATAGTCAAAATGAAAGAACTGGTAACGGAAGAAGCTGAAACTCTATTTCTAAATTGACTGGATGACTTTAAATGTATTTTTCTGTATCACAGAATGGCTGAGGTCAGAAGAGAGCACTAGAGGTCATCTGGTACAAGCCCCTGGTAAAGTGGGGCTACCTAGGGTTCATCCTACCTTCATCCTACCAATGGATGAAGTTATTAAATGCTAAAAAATAATTACCCATGGAGAGTATGCAACTAAAAATAAATTTAGTATATTTTCCTGAAGTTTAAGAAAATGTAAATGCTTATAAAAAGTTTTATTTCATCTAATAATAAATTATCTTGCTTTGTAATACTACGTGCAACAATAGCTTATTAAGGAGTCATACAACAATCCAGGTACAGAACTCTGTACTTCTCTTCAATGGAAAGAGCTTGGAATCTGTAGCCTTTTCACAGAAGTTTTTAATAGGCAAAGACAAATCTGTCATACAACTCTAGGTAATATATGTTAAAAAATATTAATGTGTGGTCAAAGCCACAATAAGTAATAGGAGCTGTTTTCCCTTGAGCAGACGATACATCTTTACATTACAGAAATGGAACTATCTAGGAATACTGGAACCATGTATTTGGTATACAGCATAAACAGCAGAATATTAAGACAAAACATGAACAGCGGTCTTTACAGAGAAACTTGTATTTCATCTTATGTCCGTATTTTAGTGAAGATACCTGAGAATTACAGAATCCAGACCTTGGCTTCTTCGAGCAGACTGGAAATATGGAGATGGATCACAGTAAATTAACCACGGTGCATGACCCTAATACAGTTTCAATTAGAGCACTATCTTCTGCATGTGGGCTAACTAGATGGTTTTAGGTTGTCTCTTGTTTTAATGCTAAAGTTGTGATGAAAGCAAACCATGCAAAGCAAGAGCCACTCCTTGACTAGGCTGAGACAGAGAAGCCTTTGCAACTAACAATACTGCGTATCAAACTCTCTTTCTTTCAAAGAGGAGATACCTGCATCTGGGGCACTCTTCAGTAGAGTAATTCCAGCAGTTTGATGGCTGGTGAGAATACATAGTAAAATGAAGCAAATCTGGGATTATTAGAATGGCTGCAGAGAAGAGACAATGCTCACAGTTTGTTAATCTTTTGAACCTGGACAGAAAGTGACCTTTATCAAAATATTGAAAGTGCACAGCATAAAGAGCAATAAGGTCTCTTCCGCCAGCCTGAGGAAGCGGTTATTTAAGGTGTCTAATTCATCTAGTGAAAAGATGTCCGCTACCATTTGGAATTGAATGTCATTGAGTATAAATATTGATTATATATTTATAAATTGTTTTTTCGTTACATCCTGTGACTCATGCCATGGACAGGAGGAATGATACTCAGAAAGTATTCTATATTTCTCTTTTCTCCTTCCTCTTTTTATTTCAATGTGTAGCCCTCTGCCATCTTGCTGAATGCAATTCAAATTATGATCCAAAGAAAGAATTACTTACTAACACGTGGGCTTTCTTCTGACTTTTGATTGTAAACATTTTCCCCAGATCGACTTGTCTTTGAAAACCCTATCCAAGGCAAAGGAGTTTGAAATGGAATTTTACAAATGACAAGAGAATAATAAAAAAGTATGAAATCCAAAGTATCTACACTAGACCCACAAAATTACTGACATAGGTTTCTTCTTTTGGGGGAGCTTCTTTTTGTTTGTTTGTTTATTTATTTTGGGTTTTTTTGTTTCTTTGTTTGTTTGGTTGGTCTTTTTGGTTGTTTTTGGTTTTGGTTTTTTGTTTGTTTCCTTGTTTTGCTTTGTTTTAAAAGTGTTTATTATTAGAATACACTTTGAATAAAGTACAGTTTCTGATTACTTCATCTGTCTTCATAGACCAGCCTTTTCAAAGAAGATACCAAAGCCTTTAACTAGGCACTGAAAAATAAGGAACTCAGAAGTTAAAATGAATGGTTCTGGTATTTAGGAAAATGCAAGTATTAGTAGTCTAAAGGCTACTAAAGGCAGAAACAGATTCACAATTCTACATTAGTTTTTTTCACCCTGAAAAATATATTTCTCACCATAAAATACATGAAATTAATTTGTTAAAAGTTCTTCAAATGGGATAAAAATGAAAGTCTGAAACACTGGTAAAACAATTATTATAAGGAAAGATCATAGCTACTTTTATCAAGATTCTTGGCATGTTTTTGAAAAATATTTAGTACATGATTGGCCTTGATAGAAAAGAATTACTTGATATTCCAATGTATCTCTCCAATTCTGTGCTGCAATATACAGCTATTGGCATGTGTCCTCTGGAAAAATAAATACAAATGTAACCATTTTGTGATTTCCAATACCATTAAAATCTATTGATTATACATTTTTAAAAATAAATTTTACTGTAATTTCCCTTTTTTCTTTGTGTATATATAAAAAGTAGATAAAGCACATCTTCTATACAAGCCGTTTCAAACTGATAGATTTTTCAAGTGGTACTAAGGATACATATGTGAAATGAACTGTAACTAGACTATTTTTCTCTAAGACAGTGAAAAATTATTAATTATATCTATTGACATTTTCTTTTGATGTCTGTGTTGAGAAACATCATTCTGATACCAAAAGATATGGTGAACATACTCAATGTACTGTATTTCCTTTGAGCCTAATTGCTTGCAAACTTTGACATTAATGAAGAATTAACACAGCAACATGTCCCCTAAACGGCAAAAGTTCTCTAATACAAATGTTGAATTCTTTGCAACCACTGGAAAAATATTCTTTGATCTGTGATGTTGTTATGTTTAGGAGTTCTTCAACCATTTGCCATTATTTAGCTATTACTTGAAAAAAATTTCTCCTGACATACATCATTGTCTTTTGTTCTTGATTTTCTTGTCATCATCCAATGCAATACCTACAGCCTTTTGCATTCTGTACTTCAACAGTTCCTTGGAATAGGAGAGTTCTGTCAAGAGTTTTTATTGCACCAAGATAATTTTCTGAACTGTGCTTGCCTTTAAAATACCGTGATAGTATACAAAAATGAATTTAGAATTTGTTATCTTATTAATTCAATAAGACTAATAAAAAAGCAGTTACAGTTTAAAGTCCATCCACATGTAACAGGATATGAGGTAAAATTCAGATAAACTGGGTGGTCATTTTTAGATTATGAAGTATCAAGAGTGAATAATCTTAGTCTTAAATTAATCTTGCATTAGTTATTAATGAATAACACGTGCTGAAATTTAATCTATAGCTCTAGGGATTAAAGTTTTGTAAATAAAATGTAGTTGTTTTATTTCTTAGTTGTTCCTCACAGTGCCTTCCAGTGATGTGCCTCACAGTGCTTAACCAATGATGTATCTTTCCTATCACAACACCTTCAATACTACATTTCAAAGTTGTACCAAATATCAGTGTCATCTTCTTTGACTTTTTTCACATAAACAGTAATCAAAAGTATTTTTTAATGCAGACATTGATTCTTAGCCTTATGACTTCTGTTATTTCTCTGCCAAGAAAACACAGGGAAAGGAAATTAAAAATGTCTACATTAACATCAGACATAAAAGTACATAATATGTATCACACACATGCTACATAAAGGTAAATAACCACAGACCTTATTATTTCTATTATTTTTTTCATGATTCAACATTTTGAATATTCTTTATCGAAGGAAATACAGCTCCCCCACAATTGTTCCCTTGTTCTTCTTCCATGTATATCATTATGTCCTCTCTAAAGCATAGAGTGTTTTTTTGTATAAGCATCTGAGTTTTCAGAAAATATGCATACCAGGCAAGTTCTTAAATTTTACCTTATTTGATAAGAACACTTGCAATTTAAAGACTAAGCCTGACCCTTCACATTCTATATTCTAAAAAAATGTAGAAGAAATTGCAGCAAAACCCCTTTTTAGTGCTTGTGAGCTGGTGATCAAAAAATGTTTTGCTTTCCCTGTGGTTTTATAAAAATTGTCAGAACAATAGTTTGAAGAGTTCAAAGATTTAAGAGGCTGCAAACTGAAGGGGAAATATTAATTGCCTAATGCTAAGTGGTATATTTGAAGCATATGAGAGGTTTTAAAGTGGCTTTGTGTAGAAAATAATGAGCTACTGGACTGCTTATAGCAGTAAATTGCCAAAATTGTAATATTCTAGTACTAGCTTTACAACAGGTTCTCATTCTGAAACAGAAATGTGCTCTTTATCTTTCTTTCATTATTTTTAAAATGTGTGACACTGTCATTTCTGATAATATACCTTTGCAGCCCAATAAAAACTCAATGTCCTGGCAAGGAGCCACACCTTCTAATTCTACAGAAGTGTCTGAAGGTTGTGCCTCCTGTGGGGTTTGGAAATTTTTCAGAAACTTACCTGCCCTTCAGAAACTGTTGTGTTTTTCTCCCATCGAAGAGCATTATGGAATGGTTATTTCATGCCATATCTTCATTTGATGTAAATCCTTTAAATGTAAAGGCATTATGTCAATTTAAACCAGAAAACGTCTGTGTGTATAAATAACTTTTCTCAAACTAATGGATAAATTTTTAAAATCTTCAAGTAACACTACTCACATGTAGATTACAATCATGAGGTCTGTGGACTACTTTATAAGCTTGGCTTTAAATACCATGGAAACTTCTGTGATGTACCGAACGCTGTTTTTTCTTTTTTTTTACCTTTTTCTTTTTTTAACCTAAGACCCCAAGAACCACATTTTCAAAAATCAAACCATAATGGGATTAGATAACATTAAAAGGACAGATAAACAGAAAATTTAATCATGTTTAGTTCCACTGTTATTGAGTATTACAGTTCTGAAAACATTTATCATATATGTCAATTACAAAGGCACCAGAATGGGTGAATGTTTTTTTTGAATGTTCAGGTTCAAAGAAGACACCAAAGCCTTTAACTAGGCACTGAGAAATAAGGAACTCAGAAGTTTAAATGGATGCTTCTGGACTTGGACTTCTGGACTAATGCTTTCTTGCATTAAGGAAAATGCAAGTATTAGTAGTCTAAAGGCTAGTAAAGGCAGAAACAGTGGCTTAATGGCCATACCCATTTCACAGTTAAGTGATCAAAATTTACTTCTGACTATTGGCTCCAATGGAGCTCTCCCAGGTCCTATCGTTTGAGAATTTACAGCTAACTTTATTAACCATTTTTTAACTCTTCTTTTTAAACTTTTTTCACATTTTGTCTTGCTTTTCATCTAGCTAGCAATACAAAACTGAATCATCTCATGGGTTAAATTGTTATGGAATATTTTTAAAAGTCCATTGCAATGCAACAAGTAAAGGTACTCTTTACCTCGAGTACTGTGTCCAGTTCTGGGCCCCTCAGTTTAAGAAGGATGTAGAGGTCCTGGAACAGGTCCAAAGGAGGGCAACCAGGCTGGTGAAGGGACTCGAGCACAGGCCCTATGAGGAGAGGCTGAGGGAGCTGGGGCTGTTCAGCCTGAAGAAGAGGAGGCTCAGGGGAGACCTCATCGCTGTCTACAACTACCTGAAAGGAGGCTGTAGCGAGGTGGGAGCTGGACTCTTTTCACAGACGACCTTCAACAAGACAAGAGGACACAGTCTTAAGTTGTGCCAGGGGAGGTTTAGGTTAGATATTAGAAAGAATTTCTTCACGGAGAGGGTGATTAGGCTATGGAATGGACTGCCCGGTGAGGTGGTAGATTCTCCGTCCCTGGAGACATTTAAAAAAAGACTGGATGTGGCACTCAGTGCCATTGTCTAGCAACTGCTCCGGTGGATCAAGGGTTGGACTAGATGATCTCTGAGGTCCCTTCCAACCCGGCTAATTCTATGATTCTATGATTCTATGAACACTCTTTAGCATATGTCACCGATTATACTCCTACAGCGTAATAAATATCAAGTAAGATTCTATGGCTGTTGGAATTAACTGGCAATGAATATACACAGGTACAGCTAAAGAAAAGCTTCAGCATGGGAATAACTAACTAGCAGAATCCTTTTTGTGCAAATCACAGTTTTAAAGGAATATTTCAAGTTTCAAAAGCAGATTCTTAAGGGAAATGATTCCTCAAATCTAACTCGTTGTCTTTTTCATTCAAGGGAAACACTAGAGAGGAAAGCCACTAGAAACGTAAATGAAGTTAAACTTACATCACTTACTGGGAACTGTGACAAGAATCTAGTGCATGATACAGACACCTGAATATGAGTTTTGTGCTTTTTCAGTGAACACACTAGGCATTTGACAGTGCCTCGTGCTTTTCAATGTTCCTTTTAGTGTAGTTGTTGTAGTAGTAGTACTTTTTACATTTCAATGTTGTTTTAAGAACAGGAAAAAGTGAAGTTTTGGTTTAGTTTTGGAAATAATTACCCAGCCCATATTTTCCTGTCCATAGTGATTTTTTATTTTTTGTTCAATAGGGGCTAGTGTACCTGAGACAAAAATTTTTAGTTTTATTTCATGCAAATAGTGGCCATAAATTCTTCTCAGTATATTAATACTCAAGATACATATGACAAGGTTGATAGCATGCTCTAATTTAATACAGTAAGTCTTGTTTCAGTGTCTTGTGACTGATTAATTTTCTTAACCTTAATTGTTTTAACCTTAATTTACTTATGTTTTTTCCAGATATTCTAAAGGATACTAGGTTGATAAGTGCCATAGCAATGTACGTTTTCTTGGATCAGTCACTAGATTACACAAAGAGTCAATTCAAATAGTTCTGAAATTCTGAAACTCTGGTGTCTAAGGCACAAATTCTCCTTAGTTATCCAATTTCTGCTTGCAGAACTTTATGTTCATCATAGGTTTTTCCCTTCCATTTTTTTAAAGAGATTATGAGAAAAACCTCTTTGTACTGAGAATCTTTCACCTTATATACACCTCTCCTTTCAAAATTCCTTGACAATGCCATGTATAACAAAACTTTGCTTACACTTGAGATATTAATTTGTCTTGGGTTTGTTATTTCTACACCACTTCACTTACTGTTACTTTCTGTAGTAAAATTTTGCAGTCTCTTTATTTTTTCTTTTCATTGCCAAAGATGGAAGTACCTAGAGAATTGTTAAGCTTTCTCAGGATTTATAAAGCCAGCGCTGCACACTGATTATAACTGGTGATGCAACTGGTGATGGGTGAAAGCAAAGCTGGGTACAAATATCAAAGATTAATTATATTTGTCTGACAGGATGAATTTTACATCTTTTTTCCAGACCTGTGAAATCTTAGCAATTGCAACACAATGAAGTGTATCACTATGAACAGGCATTAGGAACATTTACTGCCTTTTCTTTTAATCTTTTGTGTAACTCTTAACATATTTACCTTTAATTTCTGTCTTGTCTGACTTTATCTTCAATTCACCCTGTGTAAAAAAACTTTTGTTAACTTATCTGCTTTAACTTTGAATGGTTTCTTATTTTCCTTACCTTAATTTTGTTGTCTTGCTTTTTTTTGTTTTGTGTTTCCAGACTTGTATCATGACAATTTTTTCCCAAAGACTGACAGGAGTTTCTTTTGAAAAAATTCATTTCTGTGTTCTTTTCCCTGATCCACTTCTGCTCTTCTCTCTTATTTTCTTGTGTTTGGTTTTGTTTTTAATTGAACTGAATGATCTGCAAATACTTATGTGTACCCCTTCTACCACTGACATACTCTGTCCTGTGTTATTTGATTACATAATTTAATAAACTGTACTAAATCCCATAGAAAGCAGTAGATTCTTTGCAGTAATTGCATGTCAATGGCTGTTTTAATAATAGTGTTCACTGTTATTAATCATCATTAAATAGCTTTTATTTTACTTGTTGACTGAAATGGGGAATAATTTTTTTTCCCAGTCAATATGGCTAAGTTACTGATAGTCAGATATAATTCATAAGGCACTTCTGTTCTGCATTCTGTGCAAACTGCAGATTTGTAAGGAGAAACTGAAACATATTCATAGTTAAGGATCTGCTTAGACTCTTGCTTCTGCATTACAGTTGCCTCGGTTGCTGTTAAGGACACTAAGAATCATATGGCTTTTGCTTCCTGTTTCTTCTTATTTAAATGTTCTGCCTCATAATTAAATCTGGGTCAAAAGCACAGAACTTTTTTTTTTTTTTTTTTTTTTTTTTTTTTTTTTAAAAGACAGACAAAAATAGCACCTGCTTTCTCACGCTGGTGTATGTTTGCAGTCTTGATAAAAATGCAAGACAGCATATGCAGAAACTGTGCGGAAGATCTATTCACATGGTAATTTCTTTGTGTTAGAATAATTCCTTTTCAGGTGCCTGAACGAGTGCCAGACCAGTGGGAGCATTTGAGCATTCTCTCCCTTGAGTTAGTAAGTCCCATATTTAGAATCTAACTGATTTCTTAGATCAAAGACCACCACTTTAGGCACTCAAAAACGAAAATGGGTTCACTGGTTGAAGTTAAATCCAAGTTTAGACAACATGATCCTAAATAAAATTTAACAAAACTTCAATTTTGCTGGGTGAAAGGCTGTGGCATTGTAAAGTTTTCTGCACATTATTTCCACTCATGATTAGTGACAAAAATGAAATTTGCTAAACCTCAGTCAGGTGCAAAATATTATTCTAAATCTTAATTTTAAATATCATCATATCACAGTCCAAAACAAGTTTGGAAAAGAATACCAGACACCAAACCAACCCAAACATTAATGAGAAATGGGAGAAATAAATAAGATCAAAATAAGTACAGTGAGCTGAGACTGGTGGATCAGAATTAACACTGTACTTTTATGAAATTTTCTGCTTTGTGTCATAGCATCTTAATCTTTATTCAAATAAGTAAGATATTTAAGAGTGGCAAGCACTCTTTACCCAGGGTTTCTGCTGAATATTTGATATTTTTGAAAATTGCAGCAATTTTCATATGTGTGCATGATCACTGCTGTTTTGATAGGTTTCTTAAGGTTAGCCAGTGCTAAGTGATAAAATAATAGTCTGAATGAATGAAGTAACTGGTGAAAAATCTATTCAGTCAGGCTCAGCATGGTCCTTTGTGACAGTTTTATTTCTAATATGTAAGTATACTGTTGTGTAGTCTAAAATCTATTTTCAACACAGATTAAGCTAAGTGATTGCACCCAAAGTAAGGATGTAAAATGTAGCAGCTGGATGCTAGGCTGTAAGCCACTGAAGTCTAGGTTCTCATCTTTCCTTTTGATCTGTCAAGTAGCTTTTGTTCCGACATTACTGTTCATACTTGGTATGTGACATAGTTTGACATAGAAGTAAGGTGAATTTTGTTTCACAGACTGTCATCTGTGAGTGCTCCTGCTTGTTTAGTTTACTGTGTGTAATTCATCAGTGTCCTGCTTGCCTCATTTCAAATCAAAAGCTAACTTAATTAACATGGTTTCCTGCACAAACAGTGAAGCTGTTCATATCCATTAAAAGCTTGGCCAAGATTTCTAACAAACCATGCCTGAGTGTGCTCATAGTTTTCAAACCTTTTGAAATCCATGGCTAAGTTCATATTGTCAGTGAAACAATAAACTAGGCTCAGCTTTGCATCTTTTCAAGTTTTGCTTATGGAAAGATTTTTGGTTTTCTAATTGTTGATATTCACTATACAGAAAAGTTGTTTTTTTTTTTCTTTGTCTAAGGAATAATATTGAGTCTGTATAGGACTAAAACATGTTGAATTTGATACTTTTCCTAAAAGAATAGATCCATTTTACTCTGGTATAATATTCAAGTTTTCCTCAATATAAAGGGAAAGAAAAAGAAATGTTGCTACTTTTTGATTGTATGGTTTGCTCCGAGGTGTAGTTGACATTTTTTTCCTTGTTTTAATTAAAAATATAGCTTCCAAAGCAACTCAAAAGTACAACAGAAAGCTTGGTGAAACAATCTGGGAACTTATGCACCATAAAATAATTTTGATAGCTCAGTAGTTATAAACCAAATCTAAAAAGAACCATGTAAAGATGCATGTGAGTAAATTTTATCGATTACTGAAAAGTGTTGAAGGTGTTGACACAGACTGGGATTGAGTCCCGAGTTTGAGAAAACCTAGCATAGAAGTCAACTCCTGTACCAGCTGGAGAGTTTAGTTGTCTTAAATTGCTAAAGCCCATTCACTGCTGCCTGCTGGAAGAAAAATTCCAATAGATCCTCTGGCTCAGCAGCATGATAGAATGTGTAAATTATTTCACCTATTGCCTTGAGTTAGTGTAGTTGTGTTTTGGAAATGGGAGGGCACAGGAGTGGCTCCTGTGAAAAGCTGCTAGAAGCTTCCCTAGTTCCAATCCCAGCCTGGTCAATGCCCACGGACAAGCAGATATGGGAATCTAGGTACACCTCTGTGACTAACATATCCAAGAAAAGGGAAACAAAACTGCAAAAAGACTATAAAAAACCAGACCTGCAGAGGAGAGGAGAGGAGAGGAGAGGAGAGGAGAGAAGAGGAGAGAAGAGAAGAGAAGAGAAGAGAAGAGAAGAGAAGAGAAGAGAAGAGAAGAGAAGAGAAGAGAAGAGAAGAGAGGAGAAGGAATGAGAGAGCAATGCCAGAGAAAAAAAATCAAGGTCAGTGAAGAAGGAAATGCTAGAATGTGCCTGTGGTGAGACGATAAGCTTTCCCCCTGCAGCACATGGAGAAGCATGGTGGAGCAGTCCTTGAAGGACCACAATAAGGCAAATTATGATTTGTAGCCCTTGAAGTGTCACAGGTGGGCAGAAGTGGAGCTGCAGCCTGTGCAGGACCATGGAGAAGGGCAGATGTGGATCTGAAGCCATGGAAGACACCGTGCCAGAGGAGGTGACTGTTCCCTAAGCAGCCATGATTCTGTGGGCAACCCAGGCTGGAGCAGTCTGTGCCTGAGGGATTGCACCTCAAGGGAGGGATGCATGTCAGAGGAGTCCATGAAGGACTCTCTCCCACAAGAGGGCCCCTATGTTGGACTGCAGAAAGAATGTTAAGAGTGTTCCCACTGAGGAGGAAGGAGTGGCAGAAATAATATGTAGCGAACTTACCCTAGAGTGCCATGAGTGACACGTGAGGGAAGATAACAACCTACTACATTTTATCATTCTGCACTAAAAATCCATTCTTGAAACATATTATTTCCCAACTCAACTTGAGAACCAGTGCAGCTCAAGTTTTACAGTAATGCAGAAACTATTTAGCAGAAATCAAACACACATTTAATGACACAGGAAAAAAAAGAACCAGCCTCACCTAGTCACTCAAACTAATCATCTCACTTGTAAGGAAATCAAGGACTTTAGGTGATGTAGATAAATTTATCTGTATTTCATGAAGAAAAGTACAAAATGTGAGGAAATATTGTTTTGTGGGTAGTGTTTCTAATGAAAACTATGGCATATTAAATAACACTTAAATGATCAGTGTAGTTTGATATTGGAACACTGATAAACTCCACTGAATTTTTACATGCTTCAGTGTTGTTTTGTTTTTTTTTTTTTAAATTCACCTTAGAAGGTGAATTTATGCTACATCTAAGTCAAATCTATGTGAGTTTTGTTTTTTGTTCTGTTTTGCTTTGTTTTGATTTATGTATGTCTCTGTATGGAATTTTTGTAAAATAATCCAATGGCTGTCAGATAACCACGTTATGCCTTTTGTAATTAGATCTTCCACATAATAAGGGATTTGTTGGATACAGCATCAGTCTGTAAGCATATTACTAGCCAAGATGAATTATAGATGAGAATATGGGTTTGTGATTGTTGAGGTATTGCACTGGGGACCTGTTCTGGCTCTTTCTGTTCATATACATGAAGGAAAGGGATTAAATGCAAATATCACAGCCAGTGTTTTACTTGCAGGTTAGGGGTTTAGGTTTTTCATTTCAGTTGTTCTCAAAATCCAGTTGACTTATGTTGATAAGGTCTTACCATAAAAAAACCACAAACAAAACAACAAAAAAACCAAATAGACTAACCCCAGGCACTTTTACCTTAAGAGTGATTGGACAGTTTCCTTGGACTATAGTCTGACAAAAAATAAGTTTACTGTAATCAATAAGAAATTTAAAAAGTTTTAAATCCTGCTATAGCTATTCAGTTTGGACAAAATATTTAAACTGTAAAGAGCTTTTAAAAGTAAACAGAGCTTTAAACTAAGTGACAGCTACTATTACATTTTCTGCTTCTGAGTGTGAGAAAATTAATGTACAAAAAAAGTGCCTACTATTTAAAGGCATCTTACTGCAGATATTTTTAACAACTGAAATTTGCAGTTGTTAGAGCACTTAAGTATCTCATCATTAAATTCTTCACTGTATATTAGAAACAGATATACCACTAGAAATATTGCATGTTAACATAGTCTTCTAGATTTGCCTATTAGGATGCTGCTAAAACAGAAAACACAACATGAGTAACAGATTATTTAGTCTACTTAAGAAAAAAAGACAGAAAGGAAGCAGTGGTTTTCTGCCCTGCTATACAACAGGCATATTGAGAATTAACTAGTAGATTTTTTAATTTTAATTTTTATTTTTATTTATTTATTTATTTATTTATTTTTTACCTGCAAAGCAAGTGGTGTTATTTGAGGGAATGGACTGAAGAATTTGCAGAGGGGTTTCTCAACTTTAAATGATAAAATATTATAGAATAATAAAATCACATGTATTTATACATTACGATTTACTCCCAAGAACTTACTGGTGTGAGCTAGGAGAAAAAAATGTAACAGAGGAAGAAATATAGCAGGTTATAAAGTCATATTTTGTGAGAAGTGATTCAACTTCTATTATGCTTTAAGAGCAAAATGTTGTAAAATTGTTCCTTCATGTATTTTACATCCTTAGTTTGTGGATATTTGTTTGGTCTATGAGATATAATGAGATATAATTTTGTAATTATGTGAGTTACAATGATTTTTATTTTATCTCTCAGAACCTGTCAAATTTTTAAACCTTGGAAATTTAAACCTTACTATTTTAGAAACAGTAATTTCTATTTTAAGCAGACTACCCTGTACAGACTTACACTTACTTCCTTATGAGACATAAGGTTAAAATGCTTAACTTCTCCCTTGTGAACAAACAGTGAAGCCACCAGTTTCTTTTAAAAGACAATTAAAAGAATAGTAGGAAATCTAGAGTTGCTAGTGTACACCTAGCTTGATCCAGTATCTGTCTCTTCACTGTGTTCAAGAAACAGATTATAAATACGATTTATATAGGAACATCTTTTACTCAATTTTTTTCAGGTTTTGAATATTTGTACTGACACATATTACAATAATTTCTGTTATTCACAAGTTCTGATGTCATGGTCTTCATCCAAGTGGAAGAATAAATTTTTCCTGAAGGAATGATGTTTCCTCTGCTCAGCAGTTAGTATTCTGTAGATGTTTGGTCAATTCTGTCACAAAAAAATGACTTGCTAATTGAAAATGGGTAAATCTAGCATATAAAATTTGTGGGTTTAAGATATATGTTTGGTTTCTTTTTCCCTGATAGTAATTTAATCTCTGGCCTTTTTCTCTTCCCATGCTTTATCCTGCTGTCACCCCAGTTTTAAGCACTTTCACCAGTACGTATACGGTTAAGTGGAAATAATGGTAATGGCAAAATCTGGCTTTTGATGAGATTAGTTACCTGCCTCCAACAACGATTCAGAGAGCAAAATTGAGAGAAACAGAAAATGGGACCCAAAGGCAGAAAAAAAACATGGTTATACACATGGTTTGGATGCAGGTTAGGGAAAAAAAAAGTTAAATTTCAGAGTTTTTAAAAGTTATGTTTCTACCACTGATCCATGCCAATGAGACCAAACTTCTTCTGGCACTTGCTGAGATTAACATTCACTGAAATAGCACATCACAGGGAAGATTAAACAAAAAGGAAACATTTTGTTTATGGACTCTAAACAGAGAGTGATAAACTCAACCGATGTCTATTCCAGATAGGTTAAAATTTTGAAGAACAGTAATCATATTCTACACTAGAACAAAAGAAATGAACCACTAGGTTTAGCATAAACAAGGTCTAATAGCCAGTTTGAAGGTTCATTATCGAACACCACTGTGTGTGATAGAAAGCTTCAACTTTCTATCAGCTAGTGAAAAGATAAAACACATTCCACTTTAAAACACAATACTAAAAGATCTTAACTACAGATCTAAATGACAGAACTTTTTTTTCTAATCTATACTAGACTAAAATATCAGTACTTCACCGTTCACTGTAAAATATGGATTATTTCTTGGAAAAAAGACATTTTTTAGATTTCACTACTGGATTTTTTTCTGATTTGTAATGGAAATGAAATTTCAGGCAATAGTAGCAGAATCTCTGGCTGGCAGAATTGAATCTGGTGGACTGTTTCATGGCCTTAATTGAAGTACTGTGTTTCCCCAGCAACTTGATAGGATTCTTGACCAACAAAACACCAAACCTAAAGAAATTATGCCCAAATTATGTTAAAATATGTTGCTTTTTGATAGGTCTGAGTCCAGGAGAAACCTTTGAGACCTGCTTTGTGATCAAAAATATGAGGAAGGTGCAAGAAGAGATGAACAGGGTTTGTTGAATTAAGAATGACTGGTGTCAAAGAGCCTCTGCTAAGGAAATGGCCTCAACTCCTGAGAGGTGTAGAAGGTTGCATCTCATAAGGGTGCAGCCTGGAAGCTGCTAACATCTGTCAGCAGCAGGAAGGTGGAGTAAGGTTGGTGCCAAGACCATGGAATCAAAGAAGTAGGAACAATTTCTGCTAAGGGAATACCTCAGAAAGAGCACTACAAAGAATTACAGAGGCTGCAATGTCTCGTTCAGACTAGTGTTTGTTATTCCTGATCCACATGTGGCTAGTCTGGACACTGAGCAGATCATAGGTGACTGCACAGTTCTGGGTTGAAGATATAGGAGCACAGCAGTTCAGATAATGTTCGTCTCAGTTCTTCAGGTCAAGTACCTGACTTCTAGGAGCTAAATCCATCATAAAGCCTGCTGGAATTGCTGGTATTTCTGGTAAGACTGGCTTCTTCAAGTATAGTTTGCAAAAATGTTACTAAAAAGAGAAAGGCTCCATGTGGCAAAGACAAAGAAGAAAGTCTGTGAATAAACTTTCTAATGCAGTGAAGAAGGCTTTAAATTAGATTCACCAGGGAACAGGGCAAGTAAAGAAAACACAGGTAGAGCAAGGCTTGCACATTCCTGTTCAGATAGGAGGATATTCAGAGAATAAGGCCAAGGATTTGTACACTGATGTAAGAATCTGAGGAAACAAAAGCAAAGATTGGAAAGTCTATTTGACATGACAGTGTTGTAGAATGATCAGAGGATAGATGGGGAAGATGAGAAAGGGATGTTGCACTATGTGGGAAAGCTGTTTAACTACCTTGAGCTCCAGGAAACTGTACATGTTCTCAGTAATCTCTGAACCAAGATCAGTGCACTAAAGATGATGTGTTGTGAATGTGCTACAGGATTGTTCAAGGAGAGCAAAAGAATAAGGCTTTTTGCAAGAAACTAGATGAGACCCTCATGAGGGTTTTTGCTCTCCCTGATATGGTTGAGGAAGGCAGCATGTGTTCAGGAACCTTACCAATTTTCTAAGCTGCATTTTAGGACAAATTCCTGAGGCAAACATAAAGAGCCAAACAATTACAAGATGCTACTTTATGACCTGCTGAAAAGGAATTAAAACTGGCACTAAATGTAGTCACAGATATAGTTTTGGCTATAAAGAAAGAAGATATTACCAGGTTTAATCTCTGGAGATAGAATGTGGAGAGCTAGCAGATATAAGAAATTGATATGTCGGAGGGCATGAGTTATCTTGAGTTTATTGGAGTTTCAGTTTCAGTTCTTTTCTATTGATTCCAGTAAGTTATAGTTGGGGTGTCACATGTAGCTAACTTGTTAAGTGTTACCAACACAGCTTATAGAAAACCCCTTGATGTCATCTCTCAGTCTTTTCCTTTTCTAACTATTTTTCTTGCTGGTCCCACAACACAACTATTTCTCTCAATTCCTTTACACATCTCTCGCCTTTTTCTTTACCTTCTGAAGTTTTCAATTATTTAAGCATTTTCTTAAGAGTAATATTCTTCTTGCTAGTAGCCCACTTAATTCTTTTTTGTACTTATTCTTTCCAGAGATAGGAGTAGTCATCAAATATTGCAAGAAATCAGAAGCAGAAACAGATTGTGAGGACTTAATGGATTTGTAGCAGAATGACAATTGTAGAATACTCAAAATAAATCTGCATCTTGGGAAGAAGGGGAAAGATTGGTAGAAGGAATTATATACTTTTCCTTATCCTGGAATATCTGCAATTAGAAACTGCATTCACAAGGGATTCACAGTAATGAAAGAACATGACTTCTGTTTTATTTTAATTGATTATTTGATTGTTTTATTTGATTTAATTGATCAAGTGTGAAAGTGCAAATGAGAAAGAACCACCACCCTTGGAAACAATATATAATTACAGAATCACAGAATTATCACTGTTTAAAAGGACCTCTAGAGATCATCTCTCCCTCTAGAAGCATCAGCACATTACACAGGACTGCATCCAAGCAGGTCTGGAAAATCTCCAGAGAAGGGGACTTGATGACCTCCATGGGCATCCTGTGCCAGTGCCTTGTCACCCTCACAGTAAACCACTTTTCTTATGCTTAAATGGAACTTTCTATGTTCCAGGTTGTGCCCATTGACCCTCATCCTGTCTACAGAGAAGAATCCATCTCCATCTTCCTTGCACTCACCCTTTAGATACTTGTAGACATTGATAAGTCTCCCCTCAGCCTTCTCTTCTCCAGGTTAAAGAGTCTCAGCTCTCTCATCCTCTCCTCATAAGAGAGATGCTCCAATCCACCAGTCATCTTTGTTGTCCTCCACTGGACTCTTTCCAGCAATTCCCTGTCTCTCTTGAACTGGGGAGCCCAGAACTGGGTGCAGTATTCCAGCTGTGTCCTCACCAAGGCAGAGGAGTGGAATGACCTCCCTCAACCTATTGTCCATAGTCATCTTTATGCAACCTAGAGCAAAAGGCCAATAAGAAATTAAAACTTCTAAGAAGCATAACAAAATATAATCAAGTCCTATATCAGAAGTAGTTCAGATGAAAAAAGTAAAAAGTCCAAATAAGCTCATTTAGAAAGAAAACATTTGAACCTTACATAGGTCCTATAAGTGAAAAACTCAGTATTGTGTTCAGGTGTTATGGATAAAACTGTGGGTTTTAAGCTTTGTCATTCAAGACCTCATATGTCCTACTGAGTAACAATGCATTTTTGCTAAAGAATGTTGAAATCTATATTTCATTGTTCAAAATGTCCTAGAAGGTAAGTTTTTCCATGTGACAAAGAGAAATGTTTTGCTTTTAAGGTGTCTCTATTATACACTCTATTCTCAAACTTCTATTTCCCAGATTTAAAACAGAAAGAGTAAAAAAAAATGTATAGTATGTATGTTCTGAGGGAGAGGAGACTAGACAATGATCATAAATCTCAAATGTGCATATAGTTACCAGGTGTCCACATCTTGGAAAAGAAAACATCCAATGCGCTGAACGATAAACTGTGGAATAGCCTAAATGAGGCAGCAAACTAAGTGAAGTACACAGCTCCCATCTCAGCTAATCATCTATCTGATGTCCAGGTCAAGAACTCATGATCTCTAATAGTTCATAATAATTGTAGCAAAGATTTTACTTTGTTTAAACATAGTAATTGTACTTCTTTTCTTGGGAAAAAAAAAATATTAAATGTGAAAATATTTTGAAAATCAATTTTTGAGGGCTAAATTCTTTTATGTGAACAGTTGTCAGAAATATGTGTGAAACCAGAATACAGACAAGAATGTAAATTCAAACCATCTTGTTTGGATGTCTGAAGTCAGAACCAAAGTTTTAAATCAATCTAAATGTGTAATAGGACTCAAAAATCTATCTCCAAAAGTGTATCCAAGTTTCTGATATAAAAATAATTGATTTTTTTTTCATACTTAGTTTCTGACAGCTCTCTTCATCCAAAATGCCAGGATTAGTTTTTCCTCTGCCATTGCTCAGTTTCAAAAAGGTTTTCAAAATCTGTGTTTTGTTGTTGTTGTTATGAGGCTTGCTAGGCCACACCCCTCAAAAAGAAAAGGGAAAAGCTATCTCTTACCTCCATAATGATTTTATATGTAGAACTTTAAAGTGCTAAGATTGCTGAAATGCCTTTGACAGTTTTCTGTGAAACTCACTAATGAGGTGACTTTGAAGGCAAATGGGCCCAACTCCTTTGATTTTAGAGGGAAAGAAACTCATTAATTTCCCTTTCTTCAGTTTAACTCTTAGGTCACAAAGGGACTTGTCTTCAGTGCATAAAGACTGCTAGAGATCAAGTCCAACTTCCTGCTCCCCTCAGGACTACCTTAAATGAAATCATGAGTGACAACATTGCCCAGATGCTCCTGTAGCTCTCAGAAGTCTTGCCCTAGAGTCCTTCCACCATCTTGGTTACTCTCTGTGGAACACACTCTAATAGCTGATGTTTTTTCGTTGAGGGACCCAAAACTGCATGCAGTATGCAAGGTGGGGTTGCATCACTGTGGTGTGGGGCTGGACAATCACCTCCCTTGACTGGCTAGCAGTGCTGTGCCTGAGGCACTCAAGGACATCCAAGAACCAACCCTTTTGGCTGCTAGTGCACACTGTTGACTCACAGTCAACTTTTCATCAACTCAGCCCCCAGCTCTCTTTCTGTGAGGCTGTTCTCTGTACTCTTATCTCCCAATTTGCAGGTATAACCAGGATTAACACTGTAGAGTGTTATCTCTACAGTGAGATAGAGATAACACTCAGGTAGAGTCTGACACTTGCTGTTGTTAAATTTTATACTTTTGGTGTTGCTCTAGTTGCTCTACTTTTGGTCTAGTTTCTCTCATTCTCTCTGTAAAGCCTCTTGACCTTGAGGGAGTTCATAGCTCCCATTAATTTAGTACCTTTGGCTTGTACATTACTTGATGTACATTGTATTCCTGCATTCAGAATTTATAAAAAAATTTAAGAGCACTGGCTCTCAAACTGGGCCCTGAGCTAAACTTAAGTCTATTAAATGTTTTTTTTTTACCGGATAGTATGCGCATTCAGACAAAAAACCCATCAAGTGCAACTACATAGTTAAGTCCAGGAGAACTTTAGGTACTGAAACATAATGACTATGTGGATACTGAAATCAGTATATTCGATATTTGAGTAAAATACATTAAGTGTGTTCTTTAAGTATATCTGCTTTTCAATAGATTTAATAACTGATAACGTCCCAAACATTTTTAGAATTTTGATATATTTAGAGCCAACAACAATAAGACTGGTTTACACATTGCAGTAAGAGGTAAGCAAAATGAAAAATATAATATTAAGAAACATTAAAGAGGAATAGAAATTCTAATAATTGTTTTCATCTTGATCTCTTTTGTAGATTGTTACTAGCAAATGTCATCACCTGTAATATATTGTATCAATTGAGGATTTATTTTTTTTATTATTTTTTCATGAATTTCGTGTCTACTTTTCTTCCAAATAGCATGTTTGTTCCAAATTTATCTCACTATGCATGTCAAACATAGAGGAGCACATGAGAAATTTTGAGAAATTAGCATTTCTAAGTTTGTTTTTCTTTTTACATTTTTGTTCTTGTCTCTGAAGTTCAGAGTGTCTAAGCTTTTAAAAAAATACAGTATATTTAAATTTTCACCGATCTCTTACTGGTTCTTCATGTAATTCAACCAGTGCTTTTCTTAATGTATCTTCAGGAAATCCTTTACTATACATATTTGTAAGGAGGTCCTAAAGAGAAACATAAATATTTTTGTAGTGCAACTGATTTGTCTTGATAAACTATCTGTGTGACAAGTGTTCAGTAGTTCTGATGAATGATGAAAGTATATATAATTTCTTGTGATTGCAGTATACATTTTATCTGTGTATTGTGTAATATCAACATTCCCAGAAATTTTTAATAAGAAAGCTTCTCATTTTTCATTGGGACAGGATTTTCTGGGAAAGAACCACGGTTAACTGCATTGTGTCATTTCTCTTTTTCCAGGTATTTTCAGCTCCTGATGGATTATGTCAACAATAACAATCAGTGTGAATCTATAAAAGTGGATTTTAGAGTAAAATCATTCATATTGAGAACATGATGTTTATATGGCATCATTTCATAGGTTTTTTTTTTACTTCAGGTAAATCAATTGTATCTTCTGGGTTTCTTAAATTCAAAGTTCAGTACATATATTCAAGGAGAGATCTCTGAAATTAACTGAAACATGAAAAGTGCAGATAATTGGGATATTTGCTTCAAAATCACACTCTTGATCCAGACAAATCCCAATATAGATACATCCATAGACTGTTGGTTATGCTTACCTGATCTCCTACTTGTTGAAAATCTTTACCAAGTGAGTCTCCTTTCCATATCTTCAGTTTCTCCCTCTACAGTTATTTATAGTTTTGTTTCATGGAACATTTTGAATGAAGTTTACATTAAGTGTAATTATTTAAGCTATGTTAGAGGCTTATAGAATTTGGCTGCAAAAAAATACGAAAGGACCAAATATATCCCTTTTGTTCTTGGAATAATGTTAATTTTCTTGTAGAAATTACCATGTGGTACAGGGGTTTAGGAGATGTAAGAAAAGGTGATTTGTTTTGTTTTGTTTGTTTGTTTTGGAGGTGTTTTTTTTTTTAGCTTTTGTAGGAGAAAAAAGGATGTATTTTACCCAAATGTCAAGGAACAAGAAGTACGGACAGTCACAGCTTATTACTTTATATGCGTGACAGAAGAAACACATCAACAGAAGTTGCAAAGAGTAAATTGAATCAAAATATAAACTATAGATCTTAGTTAGTGGTGGGTAAAAGGAGTCCCAAAATACATGGTGTTCAGTCAACAGTATAAAAGAGACTTTTTAGATGTTTTTAGAGTCTTTGTGTCTCTGAAAAGGGTAAAAGCAAAAATGACATAATGAAACAATTCATGGATGGCTTTTATGAACTGTAGAGTAAATTTTACACGTATTGCTTTTGAAAGACACTTTATGGAAGAAGTTAGCTTGGAATATTTTTTAGATTAATTGTGATTATGATCTTTCAATATGGTTTTAAAGACTTATTGTTTTGGGTTGTGTGTTTTTCTTTTGAACTTTCTCTTTGACAATAAGGCTGTATTATTAGCATGTGATTTAGACAGCATATGCTTAATAAAATGTAGAAGTCTTTTTCTGGGTCTAACATATTTTGTATTGCATGGCCTGCATTTTATTATTCAAGATTTCTTTGTAAAAGTAAAAAATAAGCAAAAGACTTTGTGGGAAATTTTTGGCCATTAAGCCCTAACATTATGCATTCTTGAAAATATAGTTTTTAAGGAGCTTTGTCATTTATTATCTCAGTTTCATTTTCCATTGATTTAAAGTGAAATATCTTTCCAAACATTAATTTTGACTTGCACCTACAGTCATACACTTATTATCACTAGAAAGTAAATCAAAGATGTTTAAAAGCTAACAGCTGTGCTGCTGTTTTGTACATTTTGGGTCTGTTTAGCCTGTTTTTACATGTTGATCAGAGCTTGTGCACGTGGGGTACAACTCAATATTTAAAAATAAAATGTAGTCAAATTTTAAAATAAAATGTAGCATTACTTTCTTTTACCTGCAATGCACATTCCTCCAGAAGACCAGAAATATACAGTGATACCTGTCACTTAGAATCTCATAAATTCAAACCTAAACTTCTAAAAATATGAAATGTAAACACCAGAATCTTCAAATATTTTTTTATTAATTCTGTGGTTTCTTGAAACTTATTGTAGATTTATGTCCAGAATAAAATAAAAAAATAAAAAAGAAGAAAAAAAATATAATGTCTGTATAGTCTTTTAAACCATTTAAATGCAAGTGAGATTAAAATAATTGCTGTTAGAGATTCAGATTAACTTTGGATGGAGATTATTCTTTGTTTGCCTGCTTAACTGGGAACAGATGTTTCAGGATTTCTTCTTTTCAGAGAAACAACTTTATGCTGGTAAGGATCTAACTTCTTTCATGTGTGTGTTTGTGTGTTTCATTTTAGCATGCATCATCACACTGTTTAGTGAAATAAAGGGGCTCTCTCATGTTTACATACTGATATATGTTGTTTATACTTTGTATGCTTTTAATTTATTAGAGCAGTACTTTCCATTAAAAGATGGCTCTCATTACAAGGAATGTTGTTATGGAACTGCATGCATTAAGTCTAATTCTCACTCAATTTTTAAAAAGTACTTTGGAAACAAATGCATCAAAGTGCAGGAAAGTGGTTAGTAGTCATTCTGGCTTTTAAACACATGAGCAAATTCATGTGACAAGAGGTGCCTAGGGGGCAAATAAAAAAATCAAATAATCTTAAGTAAGGTTACAGAACCTGTGTAGGTGACCCTTTTGATCTATCTGCAGCTTTACAGCTTTTTCTTTTAAAGGACCATTTGTCCTTTCCCTGCTACTAAAGAAATTATGCATTTTTTTCTTCTGAAGATAACCAGATAAATGGACAAATTCTTTCCCTCTTCCTCTGACTGATGGATACAAAATAGATGTCACTACCATAAAAGAAATAATCTCTTCTAAGGAATGTTTTTCACAGAAAAAAAAAAAAAAACCTATTAGCAAATTGTGTTTTTATCATCCAGTTAAGCTACTCCTCTATTACTCTTCTATTGACAAAATCTTAGAGGAGTTTCAGCTTTAGGAATGGAGTTTGATGGTAGCAGTCTGATTCATAGAAAACAGCTTTGTGTATTGCAAGAAAACTTCTTAGCAGGTGCGACTTAGTTTTAGTTGTGTAGAAAACCTTGGTAAAGGTGAAAAAAGGTGAAAGCCCCAAAATACAGAGCTACCTACTCATTTTCGAAAATATTCTCTTTGAAGGAAATGCAGTAAGTTTCTCGTAAGATTCAATGAGGTTTTTTCTGTGTCTATTACCTTCTCAAGTAATATTTTTATTATAAGAAAACAAACTACTGTTTATTTAGCACTATCTTAACTTCTATAAGCACTAGAAGGCAAGAGAACATACAATGATTACTTTCTCTGAAATCCTGGGGAAAAAAGATCAGAATTTTTAATCATTCTGTTTTTCAAACCCTACTTGTCTTTCCTGAAATACCTCCATGTCAGTAGATGGAGTAACTCATCATATGCAGACTTAGTCCCTGATTTTGCAGCTAATTCAAGCAATCATCACCCTAGACCCATGAGGACATTAGTTTTTCACTAATGCTGTCTTCTATCCATAGTTCACCTCAATGAAGGTTTTTAAGGGAGCACTACGAGAACAATGAAATTCATTCCTACATGAACTGCAATATTGGAATGCCTTCTAGCACTAACTTATTATAGAAGATGAATCTTCTTTTTTTGCTTTACAACTGTCCTAAAAATTTTTTTTGTTTTTTGTTTTTTTTGTTTGTTTGGTTTTTGTTTTGTTTTTTTGTTTTGTTTGGGTTTTATTATATAAGACATATTTTAGGATTTTATTTTGTTGGCATTTTATAGCTACAAGGAAATATTTTCTTACTTAATATGAAGTTCCTCATTGTTCGTTGAATTTTAAAGCTGTCATATAATGGCACATTATTGCTTATGACACTAAGTATTCATAAGCAATGGCTACTCTCTCAACAAAGAAATTCTTAATATCTAGTCTAAACCTCCCCTGATGCAACTTTGGGCCATTTCCACTGGTCCTACCATTATTCACTTAAAAGAAGAGACTGACCCCCCCTCACTACAACCTCCCTTCAGGTGTGGTAGAGAACAATGAAGTCTCCTCTCAGCCTCTTCTCCACACTAAACAATCCCAGTTCCCTCAGCTTCTCATCATAAGAGTTTGCTCTAGACCCTTCACCAGCTTCGTTGCTCTTCTCTGGACTCCAGCAGCTCGGTGTCCTTGGAGCACAGAACTAACCACAATACTTACGGTGCAACCTCACCAATGCTAAGTACAGGAGAACTTCCCTGCTCCTGCTGGCCACACTATTTCTGATGCAGGTTAGAATACTGTTGGACTTCTTGGCCACACAGGCACACTGATGGCTCACATTTAGCTGAGTGTCAGCCAGCACCCTCAGGTCATCTTCCTCTCTGGACAGCTTTTCAGCCACTCCCCCAAGCCTGTAGGGTTGCATGGGGTTGTTGTGACCCAAGTGCAAGACCCAGCTCCTGACCCTACTGAACTTTATACAACTGGCCTTGGCCATTTGTTCAACTTTTCCAGGTCTCTTTACAGAGCCTTCTTACCATCAAGCAGACTAACATTTCAGCCCAGTTTGGTGTTGTCTGCAAACTTATTGAGGAAGCACTTGAAACCTTCATCTATATCACTGATGAATATATTGAATAAGACCACCCACAAAACTGAGTCCTGGTGAGCACTTCTGGCTGCCAGCTGGATTTAATTCTGTCCATTACAACTGAATGTTGAGCCATCCAGCCAATTTTTTACCCAGCAGTGAGTACACCTATCCAAGCCATGAGAAGATAATTTCTCCAGGAGAATGGAGTGTGCCAAAGGCTTTACTAAAATCTAGACAGATATCTACAGCCTTTCCTTAGACTGGTCTCCTGGACATAGAAGGAAATCAGGTTAGTCAAGAATGACCTGTCTTTCATAAATTCATTCTGGTTGGGCCTGATGCCCTGGCTGTCCTGCTGCCATGTGAGACCACTGAAGATGAACCTTCCTGTGATTTTTCCTAGTACTGAGGTCAGGCTGACAGGCCAGTAGTTCCCTGGATCCTTATTCTGTCCCTTGAAGAGGGGTATCACATTGGCAAGCTACTAGTTCCCCTGTTATGCAGGACTGTTGGTAAATGATGAAGAGAGGTTTGGTGAACTCCACTGCCGGCTCCCTCAATACTTTTGGGTAGTTCCCATACAGCCCCATAGATTTGTGAGTGTACAGGTGCCATAGCAGGTCAGTAACTGCTCCCTCCTGGATTATGGGGAGGTTTTTCCCTCTCCAGTATGTCTTCCAGCTCAGAAAGCTGAATACCCTGGGGGAAGCAGGTCTGACTAATAAAGACAGAGTCAAAGAAGGCATTGAATACCTCAGCCTATTCTTCATCTTTGGTCATAATGTTTGTTTTTGCATCTAATAAAGGATAAAGGTTCTCCCTGGCTCTCTTTTTATTGTTAGTGTATTTGTAAAAGCCTTTTTTATTCTCCTTTATGACAGTGGCTAGATTGAGCTCCAGCTGAGTTATGCCTTTCTAATTTTCTCTCTGAATTTCTTCACAGTATCCCTGTAGTTGTCTGTCCCTTCTCCCCAGGGTGGCAAACTCTCCTTTTTTTTCCTGAATTCCAGGAAATTTTTTTCTGAAATTTTTTCCTTTTCAGACAGGCCAGTTGTCTTCCCTGTCATTTCATCTTACAACACATGGGGACAGCCTGCTAATGCAGTTTTAAGGTTTCCTTGAAGAGCTTCCAGACTTCCTTGGACCTGTTCTTCTGAACTTCTTCCAAAGGGATTCTCTCAACTAATGTCCTGAACAGGCCAAACTCTGCCCTCTGGAAGTTCATGGTGGAGGTTTTGTTGAACCTTCTTACTTCACAGAGGATAGAGAATTTCACTGTTTCATGGTCACTAAGCCCAAGATGGCCTCTGACCAAAACATCTCCCACCAGTCCTTCTCTGCTTGTAAACATCAGGTCTAATGAGGAACCTCCCCCACTAGGCTCACTTACACATTCTGTCAGGAAATTACCTTTCATACACTCAAGGTACTTCGTAGACCTTTCGGTCTCTAATGTGTTATATTTCCAGTAGATGCCCAGTAGGTTCTAGTCCCCCACCATTACAAGGCCTGGCAACTTTGAGACTTCTGCCAGCCACTTGCAAAATACTTCATCTGCCACCTCATCCTATTTGGGTGGTCTGTGACACCCAACAAGATATCTGCCTTTACCCTTATCCTTATCCAGAAAGACATGACTATAATTGACTCAAAATACTCGCTAGCATTGAGCTCTCTACAATCAAAATACTCCCTAACATAAAAAGACATTGCAATGCCTCTCCTCTTGCCTATCCCTTCTGGAGAGCTTATAGCCATCCATTGCAGCACATCAGTCATGAAAGTCCTCCTACCATGTTTCTGTGATGGCAACTAAGTTATAACTGTCTTGCTGCACAATGGCTTCCAGCTCCTCTTCTTCGTTGCCCATACTGAGTGCACTCATGTAGATGTACTTGAGCTTGGCTACCAATTTCATGTCCAACCTTGGCATGTCACCCCTAGACTCATGTCTAGTGGGTCCATTTTTATCCCCTCTCCCCGTCAAATTAGTGGCCCCTTAGTCAGACATCAATCTCTTAGTTACTGGCCTTTTAAACTTGGTGACATGTTTTTAGTCTTTCATCTGTTATGCCAGTCTCAGTCATTATTGTCTGACCCATCTGGACAAAAAACTAGGCTGTCTAGCTTTTCTAGCAGGCAGAGCTTCCCAGCTGATCTGTTTATAGCTGGTCTCTGCTAGATCTCCAAGTAATTAGCAATTTGGCCCTGTTGAAAGGCTTCTAAGTGGGGGAAAGGTGTGGCAACCAGCCTGTAAGCCACTGGTCCTTTTCCATTGTGGGGCCTGATAAATATAGAGTGAGAGATGGCACACACTTGTACACATAATTCCTTAATATTCAGCTTTTATCCTGTTCAATTCTTGTGGAAAGTTTCTTTTGCAGAGCTGACCAAGGTCCTGATGGAAGTTAATGACAGAAATTACACATTTGGGTATTTTGATAGCATATTTGTTGTTGTGTTTTGGTTTTGTTTTCCCCAAACAAAAACCAATAAAAATGAAAAATAATAAAAAATAACAACTGCAAACTATAAGCAAGCAAAAAAACAATAACCCAAGCCACCCAAAAGAAAAACTCTTTTTCTCCCTTAATGTATTTGTAGATTTTGAGTACATGTTCAAACGAAACTTCATTTTCAGTAGAGGAGCAGGTTCCATAAAATGTAGGTACTTCTTCACTAAAGTTACCCTTTGGAAAACAATTAAAATAGTTTATGAGTTCTCAGGCATCTATGGATTTTAGTATGAAGACTTTTGGCTTACGGATAAAATGCAAGGTCTGTAGGGGCAGTTAATAGCTTTTATCTTACTGGATCACTATACTGCTGGAAAAAACAACATGCTTTAAGCAAACTAAGCTCATCTTTAGGGGACAATTATGCTCCAAAAATAGGATCTGCAGGAGTAAATTTAGTATGAGCAAGTCAATAGAAATGCTGAGTAAAAAGATGTGTTTTAAAGAATTCAGGAACCCAGAATGTTTGGTGGGTTTTTTTTCCATCTATAGAAAAACCTCACAAATCTAAAAATTTTTATTTAATTTTTATTTAATTTTATTTTGTATCATCTGTGTATATTTTTACTATAAACATAGTAGAATGCGAAAATACCCACTTAAGAGAAGGAAAACATTAATTAAAAGGGCAGGTGGTAATTGAATTGAGTGTTGAGCCTTTAAAATCCTGGATGAATATTGTCTCTGATGATATATTTAAAGATGCAGATACTTCCTTAGTGTTACAGGATGTAGTATATGTATTAACATACTCATATTTCCCTTGCTTTTCAGTTCAGATATAAGTGTGGATCAGAAGGGGTGAACAAACAGGTTCCTAATTTGTAAATCCTGAACAATATTAGAGGTCTTTTCTGGTGTCCATTATGAGACTTTATTGAGCATGGCTACAATGAGGATTTCAGATGTCAATAAGGACTTACTAAACAACATCTAAATTTCTCTGCACTGAAGGGTGCAGCATTGGTTTGAGTGGGGAATTGCATCTTGTTTTAGAGGCCTGCAAGAAAGCCTGTATCCTTTTACAGACCTGCCTCTTTGGTTTTAATGGTGCTCCAACTTCACAATAGTACTTTTCCATAGTAGAGAAATCTCCTTTCTTAGAAAAGCCTTTAGCTGCCTTTGAACTCCTATCTTTAAAGCAGGTGGTATTAAGTGTTACTTCTGGCCATTATTTATGTATTTCCTTCCTCGCTACTGTTTATCAAGATCTGTTTCCATGAAAGTCAGAACATATTGAGGCAAAAAATAAAACTTCTCTTCAGATAGTCTCTTAATTTGCTATATTTTTTTTAATTTATAATAAAAATCACCTTAATCTGTAACCCAAGTATGAGCAGTATTTTGCATCTCCATGGGATATTTGAAATCTAAAGAGTTATGAGACTATGATCTCTCTTAGCAACTGTTTTTCCCATTTCCCATGCATTTCTCAGGGCAAATGATCAGAGATGATCTACATGAAAATCTTGGGGTTTTATATTATTTTATTTTATTGACCAGAAGAAAATCAATTAACACCTTCAAGGTAACTACAGTTTTGGAGAGAGAATTGCTATTTGATGGTTAATTGCAAATTGTAAGTTAAGTTCATTTAGGCAACCGGAGATTGAGGCAGTCAAAGCTAGCGACTGTATTTGAAAACAATTTCCTAATTAAAATGGAGTTTATAAGCTTAAATTTGTAAAGCACATCAAGGTATCTGCATAGAACTATTCAAAATATAGTATTTTCTTCTATTTGAAGCTGCCAGGAAAAAAAAAAAAAATCTGTCCTTTGCTTCTCATGTTGGAGTATTAGTCATGGGGCTGTGGGAATATACTAGGGTCAAGGAATGGTGCAGGGACAATTTTATCAAATTTGAAATTACCCTCGCAAAGAAGGGCACACAGACAATCTAAGCACAATTATATGTAAGTGAATCTTTTTGTCCAGCTCAAAACTGTGCATGTGAAATATGTATTTCAATGTCTTTCACATTTTTAGACTGTGGTAGTCTTCCTTTCTGTCTCTGATGTTTTGTTCAGTCTGAATTTTAGTGCAGTCTAGATGACACAATGGGCCCTTTTTTTCCAATAAATACATACTGTCAGAAAACCTTTTAACATCAGTGGGAGTTCTGTGTATGCCTATGAGGGGAGAATTTGTCCTGATGTGGTTTCCCTATATTATTCTTTATTTTCCAACAATATTAAAGGACAGTCTCTGCCTGCCTTTCAAAGTGCAGCTTTGCCACCCAGATTTCAAAGGTTTTGGCAGGGTTTTTACTCAGTGACAGAGCTTGGAAAAGAGAAGGAAAGACTTACATGTACACAATAGAAGTACAATTTTCTTATAGGAAAATTATTGTTCACATGTGTGAGGAGTGGGAAGATTTGTCAATTTAACAGTTAAGTAGACTTTCAAAAAGTACCACATGACATCACAAACCATGGCTCCCGCGTCACAAGCCTCTTAGAAATTGTGGAGTTCATTAGAACATACTATTTGAAGTCAAAGATGGCAAAATAATACTTTATATTGACCAATGGAAAATTTACAGATATTGTGGCATATAGATCCATTGAAACACACTGGTTTTAATGTAAAGTAATCGTTTTAACAAGTCCTGCTTTACAATATGTCAAAATAATCTGTAAAGCATGTATACTGAATATAATTATCTCTTCTGGTTTGGCTTCACTGTCTAGGCTTTGGAATGTGTTCAAATTTATAGTTTTGTTTAATTAAAATGTTTTAATAACCTATTATAGTAATTCACATACAATGTAAATTACTTCCAAGATAGTTTATTTCTTATAAACTACATTTTGTACTTTTGCAGATTTTTCTTTTATCAGATGATATAATAAAATATTTAGTCATTTACCTTTTCCCTTTATATTCTGATCACAGATCAATATTTGGACTGACTGGATGAAGACAATATGGCTTCAAATGAGAGATTTGTTTTGTCCTTACATCAGTAATCTTTAACTCGAAGCCTACATCACATTTTGATCAGTAGATTGGTGTATAACAGAAAAAACCCCCAAACAATTAAAACTATTTATAACAGTACCTGTATGATACTGTTGTATTGAGTAATATTGAGTATACTGAGTAATTAACAGATATTCTGATTTAACTGCACAAGTGAGAAAGCTGAGCAAGTATTTGTTTTGCTTTTGAAGTATAACAAGTTTAAGCCTTGGAGTTATGGAAGGCTACCCTTTTTTCTCTTTTCCATGATGATGCCTGCTACACTTAGAACTTAATTGAGCTTTTCTATTCCATTCATTTAGACCTACACATGTATTCAGGATCACATATCTCCTTGTTTTTTTCATCAATAACTATGAGATGAATAGAAGTAAAGATGGAAGCACTCATATTTTCATGAGTCTAGGTCAGTTTCAATTAAAAATATATATTTTCTTTTTTTTCTTTTGTTTTTTTTTATTGTTATTTTTATTTTGGTTTTGGGGTTTTTTTATTGGTTCGTTGTTTTTAGCTGTTTGCAGTTAATTTTGGTTTATATTTAAAATTAAATATGTATGCGTTTTGTTGAATAAACGAAATTAATTTGCTCATGTGATTCTGAACAATTTGCAATAGCACGAGTAGGTCAGGTTTATGGCTTGAAAAAAAAGAAATACTTCAGTTGGAATGACTGAAAGGTAATAGGACAAAGTTCTTCTTGACTTTTACCATATCTTTAATCTATATTAAAATATATATATCTTTTTTACTAGTTTAAAATTCTTCAAATTTTAATCTGCTTTTATTTACATTTACAGCATAATATTTTCCTGGTACATATATATTTTTATCTTTGGATTTTGTGTTATGTTTGGTTGTCCTAGAAGGATAACCCAGTCAAAGGCTGGATTGTAGGTGTTTGATCCACTGTTATATTAATCCATACTGTGTCATGCTTTTTCTTCAGTGCATGAAGAGTTCATTTTTAATAGATCTCAGACAGGAAGAATGGCTTATTAGCAGAAGTATAGATAAATTTAGATGAACAGTATGATGAACATAAACAGGTGATATTTATTCATTATTACTTGAGAGATAAGAAGTAGAAAACTAATAAATTATCAAGCATCAGCTTTGAAATGCAAATATCATTTTTATGGTAGGTGTAACTGAACCGTGGAACTGAATACCACAAGGTTTTCTAGGGCCTGAATTAAGAATGAGTTCGAGTAAACAAGGTAAGGAAAAGAAGCCCCACATGAAGGCTATTAATCTAAAGATGTCAATACCAATCATAAACTCAGAAAGACTTATAGTGCAGTGTGTCAGAAAAGAAACTAGTGGAAGTAATCATAGCATCTTTTTTTGTTCACTTTTTTTTTTTTTTGTTCTTAAAGATACACTGTTGGCTAGAGATAGAGTCAGTATTTTCAAGTCAGATGGCTTTTTAATCTCAGCTTGTACAGATACTCTGTTGTGAGACATGTCTGAAATGCAGAGGGCTGCCAGGCAGCCTGGAGTGTTGGTTAAGACAGTAACCATCATGTCTGTTTTGCTTTTCAACCCATTGAAAACATCATTCAGAAAGCAATTGCATCTTTCAGGTTGAATGCAAACATTGACACAATTAAAATAAAACCCTCTATGTTACCAGAAGCAAACCAGAAATAACATATCTAGTTCCTCCACTAAATTAATATAAGATCATTGATGGACTTCTGTGAACATTGAGCCAGGAAATGGAGAGTATGACTCTAGAGACAACATCAGGTTCTTATCTTAGTCAAGCTCGTATCTAATTAACATGCACATCCTCCTTTGTTTGTGCCTTGTTTTCTGTGTGTAAACAACTTGAAGTAGCTGTTTTTCCCTTGTGTTCAAACAAGTGAAGACCTTTGATACTGTGAAGAAAATCAGTAACACGTGAAGGATCATGTTTAACAATGTTGGGACAAAAAAGGCATTTGGTTGAGACTATTTATTCTCTAATCTTATTTAATTCCTAACAGATAATAACTGCTTTCTGTCACTAGAACTCACACATATACCAGTTGCTCTGAAGCCTCTGTCTAGTAAGAATAAACATGAAATAATCCTACAGTAACTTTTCATCAAGTAGAGTAGTGTGAGAGAACATATGAAATCACTGAGGTTTACATAGTTGCACTTGGCTTTTGCTTTTTATTCAGTTGAACAGCACAGGACAAACTGCATTTGATCCTCTCTAAGGATAAACCATTATCAGAATACATACATACTGTGGCTGAATGCAGCTGAAGTTTTTCTAACGTAGAAAAAGATCACAACTTATATTGTTCTAGATAAATTTCAGTTTTTAATTGTTTAGGGTGTTTTTTTCATACACAAAGGAGATGACGTAATTTTTTCTAGATATTCTAAGTAAGTCCCTGTCTATTCCAAAAGTCTCCTAAAAAGCAGATACTTCCTTCACACTGAAATTTCCCTTAAGATCCACTTCTGTCTTTTTGCATTTTCAATACAGAAAATATTAACTTAAATTATCCTCATAAATACATTTATATTCCTATGTTTACTAATTGCTTAAAAACCATGATAAAACACATCATCTCATTCACAGCAAATTCAAGTTAGAAATCATCCTCACCCTGACACCATTACTTGCTTTCAGAAACAGATTTCTGCTGAAGACAGAACCATTCCTAGTTAGTGACGTCTGGAAAAGAAAAAAATGCTATCACCTAACCCTACATTGTAAAAGGATTTTTAAGCATTAGTACCTAAATCTAATTCAATGAAATAAGAAATTACCAAAAACCTCAATATAAAATCAGCTTTAAGATAGCCTCTGCCATACCATTTCTTAGAGTTTGATTGATAAAAATCAAGAAAGTAGGGGGCAGAGGAGGATCTGAAAAAAAAAAAAAAAATAGCTGCTTGTCAACATATTTTGAAAAACTCTAGAAGAGGCTACTAGATTGCAGAATGGTGCATTTCTAGATACATTTATGGAGAATTTGTAAACTGTTGCTGAACACTGTGGAACCTAACCTACATAAATTAACACCTCAGACAGAAATTAATGTATGTGAAATTAAACACAATTTAGTAAGCTGTGTGTAATATTATGTCTCCCACAAATTCAACATACTTCACAAAAATATGATAGTACTAGTTTTGGGTGTGAAACTGTATTGTGTAAATGTTTGCATACACACACTTTGTTCTCATCAATGTACTAGGAAAATAAAAAGTCACAGAAAGGAGACTTGAATACAATAAACTGTAATTTATCTTTTAAACAAAAGAGAAATTTCAGAATTATTTTTTCTTGTGAATTTCAAGAAAAACATTAAAACCATTATAGAATTTTAACAAATGTGTATATAACCAAAAACTGAGCAAAAAAGCCCTTCTGGTTAGAACATCAGTATGATGAAAAGAATAAGAAATTCTGGTCTAGTGTTTTTGTATCAGTATAAACACTGATACTTTCCACATGGAAATCAGAGTTAACAAATGAGACAAGTACGTGTCATGGCCTGAAAATGAAATGGCATAACATTCTATTATCAAACATAAATGAACTCTACTTTAGCATATGGAATGTTTAACCTTTTTCTTACCAAAAAATTTCTGTAAAATATTCAATAAAATTTACCTTATATATAGAAGTACCCATACTTTTTTCCAAAAATATCCTCCAGTTTAAAAATGTATCTAAAATGCAGCTGTAATGCTAAGCTTCCCTATTTGCTTATTTAACTTCAGAAATACAGTTCAAAAACCTGAGAGACAGACACTGAGACTAGATATAAGGATTCTTAACTAGGGAGCTACATGTTTTTCCACCTTGTCTTCACATCTCTCTAGCATGAACACACTGCACCACATCAGAATCTTGAACAGACCTGTTTTTTTTTTCTTTGTCTTTTGTTTTGTTTGATTTTTCCCCTTTGATGGCAGCTCATTTGTGGTAAATGTTTTATTTTGTGCTTTGCACTTTAACTAGCAGTTAAAGTTTTTCAAAAACAGGGAAAACAAAAAAAATACTTTAGAGTTAACCAAAACAACACTAAAAACAAAACAATATGTTATATACCATTTTGAATAGGAAATATTCTTTGATGTGCCCTTGATACAAAAACCAAGTAAAAAGTCCATTACAACTCTTTATTCCTTCACTTAGCCTCTTTTCTTCTGTCCCTTCCTATTCTCTCTCTTCTCATCTCTCTCTCTCTCCCTTCAGCTCCCCTTTTGTTCCTGGAACATTTTGTTTCTCTTACAAGCTAACAAGTTTGATGTGGCCCTGTGTTTCATTCCCTTCCAGGCTTGCAGCTGTTTTGGCAACAGAAGAAAAAATCCCCATAACAAATCAAATAGAAGCCCATTCTGTGAAGAGGAATTAAAAACAGCAGGCCTCAAAGAGGACTGCACATGAGATGCCTTGTTCTGGCTTTCAACATGACTCAAATCAGAAACACATTACCATAATCTGAAACAGCCCACTGCTAACACAAGACAGATGGTGGCTAATAACCCATACATCATTAATAAATAAATTCCAGCATTAAAGGCTTTACAAAGTATGACAACATTATCTGGGCAAAATTACTGCCCCTTTTCCACCCCAAACACTATTTCACTCTTGTATGGGTCTCTTTCACCCCCATTCTCTCCCTTTTAAAATGATTGCACTTCTGAAGGAAATTAAATATGATGCAAGTTTTAATCAGATGAAATCTATCTTAGTGTACAAATCTGAAACTCCAGAAGGGAAAAATAAAAGAGCTGCCAAAGTGTAATAGCTCCCATGTACTTCTGTTGAATCAGCAAATGACAGTTTATTACATTGCACTCCACTAGCTTTGCCCTCTTTCTTATTCTAGCGTCCTTATATTTCACTATAATTTTTTAATAAGAATTTTGGCTTTGTAGTTTCTACTAAATTGAAAGATATGCATCATTTCTCATCTCTCCTTCTCCAAACTGTGCCATCTGCCTTCCCCCCTTTTTTTCCTCACTCATTTCAGAGATAATTTTGGGTAAAACATATACCTTTTAACTTTAACAAATGTTGGAGTAAGTTTAAAATAAAATAAGATGGACCTACATTTGTTCCTGACCTACATGAGTATATCACTTGCAAGGGGAAGGGAGAACAAATGAGCTAAGATTTTTACAGTGTGTTGCACAGGTATAACTATAGAGCTTGAATTCCTGGTGGAATTTGAAATCTAAATGCTTCCAGAATTCATACAACTCTATCATAAAGAAAGAAATGGATCTCAATATCTGGTTGTGTATGTGTAGTGTGTTTACCTTTATTGGTCACCAGGTGCTCACCAAGGATTCTATCACTCCCCTCTTCAAAAGGACAGGGAAAGAAAATACAATGAAAAAATCACAGGTTGAGGTAAGGACATTGTACAGGTTTACTTATTAACCCCTCTCCCTTGCCAGAAAGGGAAAGCAGAGAGAATGAGAGAGACATACAAGTTGGAAACTAAAGTAAACAACTTTAATGAAAGATAGTGATGAAAAACAAATAATGAAATATAAACAAACATACACAAAATCATAAATGTCCTTTTCCCTCTGCAGTAACTCTCATCTTACCATTGACGATGCGGAACAGGCCCTGGTAGGAATCTCACACTGGACTCCCGGGTTATTTGGTAGATGAGAACTTGATTCAGGAACAGAAGTATTCAGAAATGCACAGACTGTAATCAAGGGCAGAAGAATGGATGGAGGTCTCCCAGGATCTAAGTTGCAGACAAATAGAACTTGACTCTTGCGGTGCCTCTGATTTATGCTGAGTATGAAGTGTATAGGATGGAAAACTTGGGTCAGTTCCGGGTCAACTGCTCAGTTTGTTTCTCCCAGCAGGACTCTGTTTCTCCTCTCCTGTCCCTTTTGTTTCTAGGAAAGAAGAAGTTTAGCAGAACCAAGCAGTGATCTTGGTTTCTGTAGAAAAAAGCATAGGGCTTAGCCTTTCTGCATACTGTTCTCCAGCCGTAACTATAAACATCAACAGTACCAACCCTAGAGGAAGCCACTGACAGAAAAACATGCTGTTAATTTCAGAAAGTGCAGTTATTTAGAAGAGACTAAGATGAAAAATAAAATTGCTAAAAATAAAATTCTTCCCCTCTTGGTTCAACAAAGGACAGATAGGAAGATCACTTGCCAATTACAGTCACAGTCAAACTAGACTTGATTTGGGGAAACCTAGTTTATTACCAGTTATTTGTGACAGAGAAGGATGGTGAGAGGTAAGAACAAAACTAGAACCACTTCATGCCATGCCTCTCTTCTTCCTAGGCTCAACTTCACTGCTAACTCCTCTACCTTCTAACCTCTGCCAGAATGGAACATGGGAATGGGAAACCGGGTCTGCACTCAGTTCAGAAATGTTTTTCTCTGCCTCTCCTTCCTCCTCACACACTTCCTTTTTGACACCTAACATGAGATACCTTTCTTGAAGAGGGAAGAGTCTCTTCACCCTAGAGATTACCAGTTCAGTCAAAAGGGCTTTAAATTAGATGTGAAGGGGAAGGGGATAATATCAGCAAGCTTTCACATAATAAACACACCTATCTCAAAGTGAGAAAGAGACTGGCTCAGGATCTAGGAATGCCAGTAAGAAAGCCTTTAAACTAAACTCCAAGGGGGCTGGGGATAAAGCTGAGCTTACTGGAGAGGGTTCTGGGAGCAGCATGTCAGTACCAACTGGCTGTACTGGTGAGGCATGCTTTAAAATGAAGGACCTGGATGGAGTGATCCAAAATGGCAATGATCACCCCACAATCACCACTAAACAGATTTAGGATTAAACCAGGCCAGCCAGAGTAGTCTAAAATGTGCCTCAGATATCTCCTTAAAAGAGAAGCAAATGGTCAGCCTTCTGAAGTGTGCGTGTACAAATGCACTGGGAAATAAACAGGAAGAACTGGATCTCCGTGCCCAGTCAGATAGTTATGATATCATAGGAATAACTGTAACATGGTGGAATGAATCAGAGAGCTGAGGAATCATGATAGAAGGCTATAGGCTGTTCCAAAATGACAGGCAGGGGAGAAGGTGTGGAGGAGTTGGACTATGTTAAGGAAAAACTTGAAAGTATAGAAGCCAACTAGGGTAGTTGTGGTAGCCCTATTGAATGCCACTGGGTCAAAATCAGAGTGGTTGTCTCCAATGGTGGCCTTACAGTAGGCATATATTACTGACCCCCAAACCAAGACGGTGTGATCAATGAACCAATACTTGGACTGATAGGCAAGCTTCCAGTTAACAAAACCTGGTGCCTATTGGAGATTTTAACTACCTAGACATCTGTTGGAAGAATACACTGCAACTCACCTGATATCAATCACATTCCAGGAATGTGTAGAAGACTGCTTCCTTGTAAAAATGTTGGATGTGCCAACCAGGAATAGGGCACATCTGGAATTACTATTCATTAATCAAAAAACCCTCTGTGATATCTCTGTTGTCATGACCACAATATTGTGGAGTTTGGGATACTGCTGAGTGCAATGAAGGTTAATTCAAGAGTAAAGGGTTTTGATTTTAGAAGAGCAAACTTCATCTTGCTCAGTTGGAAGGGATCCCATGAGAAGCTTTCATGGAGTGTAAACGAGCCAGTGAGTGCTGGGAATTTTTTAAGAACACTCTCCTAGTTAACAAAAACCAGTTCATCCCCTCTAAAGGCAAGGGAAGGAGGCAGAGCAAGCAACCCCTGTGGCTTAACTGTGAGCTTTTAGGTCTCCTCAGAACCAGAAGGGAAGTGTACCAGAGGTTGAAAAGTGGAACATTAAAAGTTTAACATTACAAAGCCATTACCAGGGTATTCAGAGAAGAAGTTAGGAAAGCAAAAGTTCTGCTTGAGCTAAATATGGCCAGAGAGGTCAAAACCTTAAAGAAAGGGTTCTCTATAGATATTAATAGCAAGCAGAAACAGGAATAATATCGGCCTGCTATAAAATAAGAGGTGAACTAATCACGAAAAGTGCTGGAAAAGCAGAAGCTCTTGATACCTTCTTCACCTCTGTCTTTACCAGAGGTGTTAGGTCCCAGGCTAGGTTTTTGGGTTTTTTGGGTTTTTTTGTTTGTTTGGTTTTCGTTGTTTTGGGGTTTTTTTTTTGTGTGTGTTTTTTTGTTTGGTTTCTGTTTAGATGGTTGGTTGTTTTTTTTTTGTTTCTGGTTTGCGAAAGACTAGGGAAATCCTATAAAGTCAACATTGTGAGTCTCCTCTGCAGCAAAATAATAGAGCACACAGTTAAACATCTACATTTAAAAACTACCTTATTGAGTATCTAGGATTAAGAATGTGTTAAAAAACTTCTGTATGTGTTTTTTATTATACTTAGAAAAAAATACATCTGAAGTCCCTAGTTATATCTTGATTTTGTCTTTGTGATTTAAAAATAAATCAGTCATATAAATTCTGCTTTCATAACATCTATTCTCAGAAAATGTTTTATGTTAAAAAACTAAAAAACAACAACAACAAAAAAATAATGAAACGGGGTAAGTAGTTTTAAATTCAGGCATTTTGACCCACTTTTCACTATATTTTGTATTTGTGCTATAGTACTGAGAGGCTTCATGAGGGTATAGGACAATGTTGCAGACTTTATTTGAAAGAGGGACACCACTTGAAGTCACTTGTTTGCATGCTCCACTGCCATTTACATGTGTTTTATGATTCCCACTCCTCCCCAGCTGCTATGATTTATGGACACAGGACTTTGCAAATAATGTAATAATTTTTATTTACTCTGTCTATTTAGTAGCTGGGTAGCAACAACAAGGACTGTCAACCTGTATCACAAATTTCTGGACATGACAACAAAAATATTGTTTTCACAGGTGTGGCTATTAAGAGCAGAATTGCAAATCATCCATTCATTAATTCTTGACCTACATTAATTTTCATATAAAGTAGGTCTGTCCAAGGCAGTAATCTGCATAAAGTAATCTCCTAAGGGAATAACATAACAGAGAGAAAAAATGATGATGAAGTAAAACGAGGTTTGCCTAAAAGTGGTAATTTTTCAGGAAGACATTGTTTTTTTATCTCAGATACTTTTGGGCTTATTGCCAGTTTTTCTGCAGTGACTCAGTTTTTCAATATATATCAAAATTGTGCCAAGAATTTTTAATGGATTATATTCTCTGAGTGCACTGAATGAACTCAGGGATCTTCACACCAGTTCAGCATCCTTCAAGTCTCACTTACTCTTCCTAAGTGATGCAGAGGGTTCATGGGGACCCCTGCTCTGGTTAGGGATTAAATAGGAAAGTAATAAATCTATCTGTGGGTAATTAACTAATGAGCATTTTCTGCCATTATGCAAGGATATCCATCATTGTCCAGAAATACTATTGCAATAAATCTACTACTATGCATTATAAAACACTTTCTGAGATGTAGGCTGAAGTTCAACATATTGAATTTTCCATAGTATGAGAATATCTGTAATTTTCTAAAACCACCATCTGGTCAAGGGAGGTGATTGTCCCACTTCACTCTGCACTGGTCTGGCCTCACCTTGAGTGTTGTGTGTAGTTTTGGGCACTACAGTATAGAAAAGACATCAGCCTATTGGAGACAGTTCAAAGGATATCAACAAGCATGGTGAAGGGTCTGCAAGAGACGACTTATGAAGAGCAGCTGAGGTCACATGGATTTTTCAGTTTGGAGAAAAGAAAGATGAGGAATGACCTCATTGCAGTCAATGGCTTCCTCACGAGGGAAAGAGATGGGACTGGAACTAATTTCTTCACTCTGTGACCTATGACAGGACTCAGGAAGCTGAATCAGGGGAGGTTCATGTTAGATACAAGGAAAAGGTTTTTCACCTGGAGGGTGGTTGAGCAGCAGAACAGGCTTCCCAGTGAAGTGGTCACAGCACCAAGATTTTGGAAGAACCATTTGGATTATGCTCTCAGGCATATAATATTCTAGGGGTGCCCTACACAGGGACAGGAGTTGGACTTGATGATCCCGATAGGTGCCTTCCAACTCGAGAGATTCTATGAAAACAGATGTTCTCCAGAAGAGTTAAATTAGGGTCAGTAATGCACATGTGGAAATTAAGAAACTTCTTAAGGATGCTAGGTTCTGCCTATTTTTCTGAGATTTGAAAAGCTAGTACTTCAAGTGAAATATCTCTTCCTAGAATGAAAAAAATAATGTTCTATATTAAGTGTCTATTGGGTACTCGCCCTAAAAAAGCAAAACAAAGATAAATATTTTTGTTCCTAATTTCATCAAATGTTATCAGCTGACATAATTCTGCACATGAGCAAAGGAGAGGTGGAGAATCCCCTCCCTTAACCATCTGACAATCCCTCTGGTGTATCTCAGGATACAGTTAACTTTTGGAGCTACAAGTGCACATTGCAGGCTTGTATTAAGCTTCTCATCAACCATCCCCCACAAATTTTTCTCCAGGGCTGTTCTCAATCAGTTCTCCACTCAACCTGTAATTGTGCTGTGTATTGCCCCAACCCAACTTGCACTTGGCCTTATAAACTGCATGAGTTTGGCATATGCCCAAAGCTAAAGCCTGTCAAGGTCTCTCAGATGTCCTTCCTCTGTCAGCCACCCTGCACAGCTTGGTGTCATCGGAAAGTTGAGAGTCCACTCAGTTCTGCAGTCCATGTCATCAAAAGGAAGTGAAGAAATACCAGCCCCTGAGGAATTCTGCTTGTCTCTCTTCTCTATTTGGACATTAAGCTGTTAAGCAAAACTCATTGAGTGTGGCCACCCAGCAAATTCTTTATCCTCCAAGTGGTCTATCCATTGTGCTCATTTCTCCAGAACTGCAATTATCATCTGGGATGCTGAACAAATAAGTGTTGATGAATAAAGTATCTTTTTCTCTTTATATTTAGATTTCTTAAAAATATTAACTCTAATCAGATGCATACTACAGTTGATTTCAAGTGTATAGGAATACATAAGAATAATGAAAGTTTGTGTTAAATTTTTTTTAAATTAGTTATTTATATTATAATTTCCAAGGCCTTAGGAATTTGCCTTTGGCTGTTAGAGGGCAAGCTGAAGCAATCTGTGAACTCATTTATTATGAGTAAAGACCTCCAGAAAACTGTGGATGATGAGTGAGGTGATAGAAGTGTAGAGAAGGTCAGAGTTAATGCTTCTCATTAAAAATAGAAGAAGGAGCACCTAGGGAGCTATAGGCTGCTTAGCTTCAATATAATAGTAGAGAGCTACTGGAACAAATTACTGAACAATCAGTTGTAAGTTCTTGGAGAATAATCAAGTTCTAAGGTATGATCAGCATTAATTTTTCAAGAACCGTGTAAAAAAAAAAATTAAATATTCTTTTCCTACAGAGTATTGGCTTTGTGGTTAAGGAAAACTCATCAGAAGTGCTGTTGCTTGACTGTTAGATTTTTGAAGACTTCACATCTTTTATTAGTAAAATAAGAAATTATGGCTTAAATATTGCTACTGGATGGGTCATAGCTAGTTAAAACCTCAAAGATTAGTTGCTTGTTTCCAAACATGATTGGGCAATGATATTTTATTTTTCATTTTTCATTAGTACTAATAATCACATTCATTTCCATGCTAAACTTCCAGTTTCAGGTCTATCACATGGTCAATGGAGTAATAATAAACCAGTGGAAGTTTACAGATGACATTCAGGACTGAGAGATGTCAGACCCTTTAGAGTATAGCAATAAAATTCTAATCAGTTGATTTTCATAAACTGATGAACGAGCCTAAATCAGGATTATTAAACATAAAAGATAAAAGAAAAATATACTATATTAGGAAGAAAAAGAAATTTAAATCGAAAAACAAATGATTAGAAATCAATACTGTAGAAATGGACACAGGCTTTTTTGCACCGTGGCACAGAATGAATGTGGATGGGCAATGACATTATGAGACAAGCTGCTAAAAGCAAATGGCATAAGAGATATTCTTATCTTGGCAGTCATGATGTCTTGCCTGGTACAGTAGACACAATATAGGCCACAAAGATTAATACTGAGTGGGTTAAGATGAAGACAGTCAAGAGAAGAATGACAAATCTAAGTGGTTTCAAAAGCACAATATGTAAAATATGAGAGAATGAAGAGGTCTTTGTTTGAGGAAAATCGTTAGTAGTATTACAGTGTTAAACTATGTAAATTTTTGGTTTAAAAGCTGATGATGGACTGATCATACAAAACCATTCACATAATAGAAAAGCATTAAACAAGTGGGGCATGTTTTCGAGATCAGGAGTATCTTTTAATGGGAATAATGTTGCAAATGAATAAATTATCTAGATGTTTTCAACCCCTATCACTTCCAGGTTTTAAAACCAAGTCAAATAACATCTACCAGCTATGAAACAGGTATCCAGACTTAGTCCAAGGATGGGATTGCCTTAATATTTATAAGGTTCTGCTCAGACACTGTAGACTGTAACATGAGTAATTATTTTTATCACACATCAAACTATATACATATTTTCCTTCTCCTTTGCCTGACATTTCAAATCATTACATCTGAATTCATGCTTTGGAGATATTCCATCCAGTTTGAGAATAGTTCTTTGTGACCTATGAAAAATATTTTAGATCATTTCATTCAACATCTAAGAGTTCTTCACTTAATTTTGCAGGTGAAATAAGATTTCTCTCTGTATTATTAGGATTTCCTCGGCTCTACAAAAAGGACACCAAGTTTTTATGTATATATTCTTCCTTTGTAGCCTACTCCTGTTGCATCCCTTTATGGTGCCTTTTGACATGGGAGATATCCTGTGAGTTTCCTGCTTAGCTAAGACAGCTTTGGTTTTCTGAGTATTGGGATGAAGATTTCTGGTGTTCTGTCATTAAAGACTTAGTAGCTTTCCTAAGCTCTTTTGCCATTCAGAGCTGTCTCCCATGGAATACCATCTATCGGTTTCTGAATAAACTAAAATATGTTCTCCTGGAGTCCAGGGTCTGTATGCTGCTGCTGTCCTTCCTCACTCAGAATCTTGAAGATCATTATATCATGGTCACTGTAACTGTGGCTACCAGATTACTACCAACCACTGCCTCCTTGTTAACAAACATCAGATCCATCTGTCTGCCACTCCTGCTTGTCCCATGCAGTACTACTCTACAGAATGCCGACACTCTCCAGAAAGTTCAAGTGTTTGTGTCCTGACAAACTATCCTTCCAGGAGGTCTCATAGGCCTTAAAGTAGGCTTCACCCACTTCCTCAGCCTAAACTAACTGTTCTCTAATTCCCATTCTGTTCTCAGCTTTATTGGCCTCTACTCAGTTCCTGGCCCAAGAACTCTTCCTCCATCCACTGTCCATGCCACACAGCTGGCCATCCCTGCACACAGAGACCACCCTCCTCCTCTCTTCTTTGTCTGTGTTTTCCAGCTGTATGAACTGTCCCACCTCTTCTGAGAGATCCAGTGATGTTCCAGTTGCGTGAATTGTTCCTTTTCAAGACAAAAGGTAGTTTTTGATATTTCTTTAAATAAATGGACTGAGTAAATTTACATTATCAGCCTTTTCATATTAATACAAGATGATACAAGTTTCAAAATCAAGAAGTGTATGAATGTTATAGGTACAAAAAATACAAAATGTAAATTAAGTTAAAAGAAAGGTAATCCATGGAACTTGTGCCTTGAGTTTTGATTAGTCATACTTTAGTCAAAAGACTCTGTAAAAGTAATGAATTGTGTAAGAGGTATTTTGAAACAGTCTATCAGGTATGAAACTTGACAAGGGTATGGAATTGGCTATTGAACTTTTGTTCAAAGTGCATGCAAATGGCTCTTCATTTAGCAGCATCTCACCACAGAATTTCAGACTGTACTTATGCAAAGTATAAGGCTGTACAACTATTCACCTAAAGAATGTTTGACTGTTTCCAGTGGGTACTCCCAAATATACTAAGCAGTCAGGTTCATGGTAGTCACATGGTCTTAACTGAAGTCTCACAAAACACTGCCTTTTTTTTTTTTTTTTTTTTAAATTTCATTTTTTATTTAGCAATTGTGCCATGAACATGAGTTATTACTGTTCAGTTTTTGGAAGAGTAAAGATTAGAAATTAATACTTTGTATGGCAGAGAAGGAACACAATTTAAACAATATTTCCACAAATTTTATCTCAGAATAAAAGTGTGTTGTTTAGTGTGATTTTTTTAAGCTCTGTTGGTTAATTAATCAGCAATAGAAGAAGAGTCCAAGTTTTGGACTTTGCAAGACTGGTAGTTATAAAATTTATTTGTTCTTATAAATCTATGAATATTAGCACAGTAAGAATTTTTTGAAAATGGCTTCATCCATGCAAAAACTATATCTAAAAAATAAAGCACATAACTTAATAACATTCATTTAATGAATTAATACCTCCTATAGTGGAAGCAAGAATTTGAAAGACCCACTGTTTAAGCTCTGAAATATTCAATAAATTTAAATTACTATAAAATTGAAAATACATAAAATATTTACAAATGAAGAAAATACAGTTCTAGGCTTACAAAGACCAATAGATACAAGATTTTTAGTAAGAGATAATCAAATTACTCAAATGTGACTGTAGAAGTCTTATTCCTCAAAGGGAGATTAACTGGAATAATTCAAAATTAGTATCATTTAAATAAAGACAGGTTTGTCCTGGTTCTCTATAGAAATCGCTGATCTCATTCAGACCTCATTGTACTAACCTGTGACCTTAACAGGAGCCAAGGTGAAAGTGGGAAAAACAAAATTATCAACAGCATGTCTACGAGCAATAGGTCTTTCCAAAGATTTCTAGACAAAAGGGGGTAAATTAGCTTGACTCAGATAGGCCCTTTACTTAGTATAAAATGGCCGGGTTGAGGGCTAATTGTGTTTTGCATCTGCCACCTAATAAAATTTGTATCCCTCCGGGCTTTCACGTGACGAAGGTTCATCACTTCTTGTCTTAAATTCTGAATCCCTGGTAGCCCATGCAAGAGCTGACAGTGTGACCTAGGTTCATCTCATATATCTCTTGAGGAATGAGGAGGGCATTTTGTTTTTGTCAATCAATTTCAAACTGGCTTATATTTTAAAGTGTGTGTGTTTGGCGGGGGGGGAGGGCGGTTAGGTTTAACTGGTTTTATTATGGAAGCTACCTTGAGCAATTTGAGAAATACTCAGACTGTTATAACCAGGGGAACAGAATCAGGTCAAGGGGAAATTGAATAATATAATAGAATATTAAGTTAAGTCTTATGGGATAGAAGATCAGTAATGATAAATTCAGTTCTTTGCACAAGCTTTCAGGACTTTGCTACCTGAAGAAAAAATACCAAACAAACAGACGCCCCCCCCCAAAAAAACTCAACTCAACCCAACCCAACCGACCAACCAAACCAAACCAAACCAAACCAAACAAAAAAAACAAACAAACAAACAAAAAAACCAAACAAAAAAATAAAAATAAAATAAAAAAAATCAAGAAACCCAAAAAAACCTTTAGCTTTAAATAATATTATGTTACTTCTCAGAATGGACTTTGAAATGCTACATGAGCTAATCATATTACATTTAAGAATAAACTTCAGTGATGATGACAAATGGCAATATCCTCTCTCTCTCTTGCCTCATTATGCATTTTCAACACCCAGAACATGTCCCTTGAACCTAGGCAGCAGTGAGCTGAGGAAGAAATTAGAGTAGTTTTCTCTGTTTTATTTTGAGGTAAAAATAAGAATCTTCTATTTTAACTCCAGACAGCAACTAAGCCCCATGAAACTGCTCTCTCTCTCCCCCCCCAAGTCAGATGAAGAGGAGAATCAGAAAAGTGAATGTGAGGTTAAACAAAAAGCTCTGTGCACAAGTAAAGAAAACTAAGGAATTCAGTCACTACTTACCATTGGCAGGCAGGCGCTCAGCCATCTCCAAGACAGCAGGGCTGCTTCACATCTAACTATTAGGAAGACAGATGCTATCACTCTGAACATTCTGCACTTCCTTCTTCTTCCCCAGGCTTTATATAATGAGCATGACATGATATGGCATGGAATATCCCTTTGGCCAGTTTGCATCAGCTGTTCTAGCTGTGCCCAGTTTCAGCTTCTTGTGCACTCCCAGACTCTTTGCTGGCAGGCTGGTATGAGAAGCTCAAAATCCTTCACTAAATGTAAGCACCGCTTGACTACAATTAGTGTGTTAGAAACATTCTTCTCATTCTAATCCTAAAATACAGTATTATACCAGCTACTAGAAAGAAAATTAGCTCTCTATCCCAAGCAAAATGAGGACATTATGAGGACATTTCAATAATGGGAAGAGAAGTGATGGCTTGCCTTCACTAAATGGGAGATGGTTGTTTGGTTTTGTTTTGTTTTGTTTCATTTTAAAAAAAAAAAAGAAAAAGAATAATTCTGTTTCAGAAAACTCAATTCTGAAACTTGCTAGCGGAAAGAAAAATAGTAGACTGAGAGAACTGGCTAACATTATTTCATATGTAAATTTGACCATTTGACCATTTTTATGTCAAGGTTGTTATTTAAAGTCCTTTGAATGGACAATATCTTTGGTCAGTCACCCATTTAGTATAACAGACAGCAAAAATAAAAGTAATCCTGATTCAGAAATGTTGCTACAATGAAGTAATCATTTTGCTTCTGTAATACAAAGCTTTTATGAGAAAGTGTGTTTTTTATAAGAAAAGTTTTTCATTGCTGCATGCTTGGCCTTTGCGCAGTCTGTAAATTGCATCTCAAATAATCTAGCAGAACTATTATTTCCTGAATGTCAGAACTAGAAATCCTGTATGTTTAGACTTCTCCAGAGTTTTGGTTATTTTTTTTTAATTACAAACATATTTTAAAACACTGAGTTACAAAGGTGGGGCCTGGTTTTTGTCTGATTTTCATGGTCTTGCTTTGGAAAAATAATGTGATGGTTAGAAGGTACATTATTTACTCCCATTTTCATCCAATTAGAGTACAAAGCTCAGTGCGTAACTGAATTTTGTTCTCAGTTGCTAAACTGAAAAGGAAAGGAGAATAGACTGGGGAAGGAGAATGAACAAAAACAACAGTATAAACCAAACTGAAGTTCCTGTTTTAAAGAAATACAAATCCAAAAAGACACCATCACAGCACCTCTAAAAATTTCATAAATTTCAAAATCTTCACTGCTAGTGTGCTCTGGTGTCAGTGGTCCTGCTGGTTGAGATCCCTCGAGTCCAGTTATATACAGCTTCCCATGATTTGGGCTGGCTGCAGGCCCTGCAAGCAGTGAAAAAAATTTACCTGCTCCTCTTGGGTACATGAGATACCAGATATTTTATTCTAAAGTTACCTAGTTCCTTGAGGGAGCACCTCATTTATTCCTACTTCTCCCATTGTCATCATCTGCTCATTCCATCCACTTTCAGCAGCTCCTTGTCATGTGCTCTTTCATTCAGACCACATTTCCCGTGAGATATGAACAATTCAAAATTATATGACACAGATTTGATGCCTCCTCAATCTTGCATGCATGAAATAGGGCATAATTAATGTAGAAAAACCTCCATCTGTGTCTTCTGATATGTACGTGACAAGGACTGAGAGAGCAGAATCAGAAGAAAGATAACAGTAGAATGGGATGTGATGCTGGGAGTAGCTCTGGGTGGTGTACAGATAAATATGGCTGAGGTGGAAAAATCAGAAGTTTGTACTGACACGTTTATTTAACAGGTTGAATGGGCTACGTGTGTGCTCTCTGTTTCTTCATGGCATGTGCAGATATAGCATTTCAGGGAATGAGGACACCATGTGTGATCATGTCAACTTTATAGCAGAATATTTGACTGGGAAGATTATTCAGTAGGGGAATCAGTCCCTCTTGTATCTGTTTCATAACTTGAGCTGTTGCCCTGTGCCCAGCAAATAAAATAGCCCTCCCTGCAGGGGCCACTCCAGTCCCACTGCTGACCCTAAATCCACAGCTGGGCTGTGGAATACATCAGATGCATCTCAGGAAGGATTCTCTGGGATAGGTAGTAAGAGGGGTTAACTGCTATACAACATCACCTGCTTCTGTGCTCACCAGTCTGTGGATACAAACTTTCCTAAGGCTTTCGTGCAGGTTTTGTTTGTTTGTTTGTTTGTTTGTTTTAAATCATAATATTCTAGTGATACTTAGTGTTAATGAGAGATATTATTTTGAACCAATTTCTCCTTGTTGGAAAGAAAAACTCTGAAATTGTTCTGAAGCAAAATAAAATAAATTTTGGAATTCTTGGATTTAATACTGAGCATATCTTCTGTTCCAGGAAAATCCAACAAGGAAATTTTGGGACAACTCTAAGAACTTATACGAAAGACATTGAAAAAACCTAAAGGTGTCTCAACAGTACAATATCAAAGAATCATGGAATCACAGAACATTTGAGGTTAAAAGGTACCTCCAAGGGCATCTAGTTCAATCATCATGTTCATGCAGGGCCATCTACAGCCAGTTGCTCAAGTCAACGTCCAGACACACTAATGTGCCTATATTTTCTACAATCAGAAAAAAAAACAAAAAATTTTGGAGAAATCCAAATATTTTTAATTTTATTGCATAGGTAGTACATGATACTGATTTCTCCAGTTGATAAATTTATAAATTATCATTTGCATACAAACATCTAACATTTCCCTTAAGAAATATACAGACTGGTTAAACTAGATAAATAACATCTACAAGTATTTTTATAAGTAGAAGAGTATATCATGTACCTGGTATTTTTTATTTTATAAATATTTTCTAATGTTATTTATAATATAAATTAATTCAACTTTCCACTGAGGTTCATCATGATTTTTCTAGAGGATATTTTTCATAGTTAGACTTTCTTATGTAGACAATTTTTTCAGAATTCAGTCTATATTTTCTCTGTTCCACATGCAGCCTGCTTGACTAACTTTGTTGTACAGTAATCTAAATATAACTCAGGCTAAACTTATTTTGTATGCTTTATACTATAACATAAATCCTTTTTTCATGGCTTACCACATCAGTGTTATATAAATATGTAGGTTGTGTCATATTTTTAAATTAGTATAGACAAACTGAGTCACCTGGTAGATGATTTTAGTTTTATACATCCCTTTAATCTTTGAAATAATCATTGCTTCCACCCAATTTTTAATCCTCTGCCAAAATTGGACTTGAGTCCTTGTGAGCATATACACCTCACAAAACACACAGAAAATTAAAGTACTCTGTAAATTATACTTCAGAGGATACTTCATCTCAAGTCTTGCATTCAAACCTAAAGAAACACTATGCAAAATCTGAGTCATTTGAATTTTTTTCAGTTTACTAATTATCTCCAAAAGTATCTACATTGTAAAACCTCTTTATTGACCAAAATAGTCTTCCTTATTTATTCCTGGTTCTTAATGAGAAACAGTTATTGATCAATCACTAATGAGACATGATTTTTATGTCACTGTCAAGCAAAAAGTTAAAGAAAGCCATTGACAATGAACAGAATTGTAATCTGCACCACAATTCTATGATTAAATCCATCAGATTATAGATGTTTTTAAAAGTTTATGTTAGTGGCCACAACAAACTCCTATTAAAGTACAAAATTTCCAGTTGTGACATAAGATGTGTTAGCTTAGACTCTTGGAAAAAGACAGGCTTACAGAGATACTGTATTTATTTCCCGGCCTACTAATTAGAGTACACTGACACTTCACAGTGCAAAAAAGGGAACAGAACTGTGCAGTAGCACAGTAGCAGCACTCTGTGCAGGCTTATTAGCTCTAACAGCACAGCTAATTACCTCAGGTTCAGCACCACACAGAAATGGATGTTCTGCTTCAGGACTTATCATTTGCATTAACATTTGTGTGGTACCACTTGCTCTGAAATGACAAGCTGGCTCTCTCAGAGCTAACTGGATGTCCCTAGGGTTCTGTGCTTTGTAATGCAGAAATTCACCTTAAATCCTCTGATGCTGTCCTCTCATCTCTCCTTTTTTCACTGAGAAGATACTGGAAATTTTTTGTTCTGGAGAATGTCTGTCCACCATTCTCAGTTTCCAGCAATTTTAGTTTTCAAGGGGCATTGTCTGATTGAATATATATTTTGACCAGTAACTTTTGGATCAAAACCTTGATTCCAAACAAATATTATCAACAAATAAAATTTTCCTACCAATTGCCTAGGATCCCATACTTGTATAGATTATGACAGTGTCTTATAAATGAAAAAAAGAAACTTTGATTTTGTATTAAATAAAGCATATAATTTTCTTTGGTTTTGTACTAAATCAAAATTTAATAATTTTATACATTTTTTGCAATTTACTCCACACATTCACTCACTGCATTTTTTTAACTCTTCCTTCTCAATTTATTTACATGTAATAGTATGTTTATTTTTTTATTATTGTACATTAATTCTTACATTAATTTTTCCATATTAAGTGGTTCTATACTTTTTCTAATTCCAAGGTTCCATATAAGAACATAATAACAGATATAACTTTAATGTATGAGTAATCTAATAATGTTTGCATATGAAAATAATAGAGACATTAAATCACTTCATATGTATCTTCTGTTAAATAATGGTATGAATTAAGAGCAGTTAGGTATTTAAAAATCATAATTGTCTTAAAACAGAACATAGCTTGAATCACCATGTTTGGGAACTTTAAAATCAGGTGACATAGGAAAGCAAATATTACACTGTTGAATTAAACTACACATACTTTATTTATTATTTGTGTTCTTAAATTCTTGAATATATAACATATTTGGGCTTTTTTTTTCAATCAATAAAACATTATTACACTTTCTAATTATTAAGTAATTTGAAATTGTAAACATTGTAGTAGTTGCATGCAAAGCTTATTGTGAACACAAAACTGCAGCTGTAAGAAGTTTTATAAACCTGTCTCTTTATACACGAAATTGTGTTCACTTTGCACTTAGTTTCTGTCCTCTTTTGAAATCAATGGCTACATCACTTCTAAAAACGTAAAGACTTCTTAAACATTAAAATAAACAAACTAAGAAAATATCTCCATCTCTTTGTAAGACTTTAAGAGCATGAGATAAACATTTTATTTAATATCTCATTTCACTGTATAGGATGGAACTATCCTTTTCCATGAAAAAGGAAAACATTTAGTTGTAATTTCTTGTTTCTGGGTTGATGTGGTGCCATTTTTGGTAGAAGGGAAGGGGTGCCCCAAGGGGGTTAGCTCAGGTAAGCATCTTCTGAATCCCTGTTCTGAGATGCTTGGCCCAACCTCAGGCCTTCAGTGAATAAAAAGATGTTCAATTCTGCCCTTACATATTCAGGAAGGGGAAACACCTAGTGATTAAGAGCAGGGCAGAGGAGAGGGGGAGGTTACAAAAAGCAATACATGAAGAGAGAGGACACCACCAGAAGAGAGAACAACATCAGAGGAGAGCAATGCCAGAAAAGAGAGACCAACATCAGTGAGGAAGGATCAGGAGAAGGTGCCTAAACAGAGATCTTACTCTACATCCTGTGGTGGGACAGGAGGTTGTCCCCTGTCGCCCATGGAGAATTATGGTGCAGCAGACCCTGAAGGACCACATCAGAGAAGGTGCTGTGGACCTGCACCCATAGAGGGGACTCTGCAAAGCGGTCTGTTGCTCTGCGGACTACCCGTACTGAAGCAGTTTGCTCCTGAGTAACTATGCCTTGCAGGAGGAACTCACACTGGAGAGGTTCATGAAGGACTTTCTCCTGTGGGAGAGACCCCGTGTTGGAATAGGGGGAGACTGAGGAATCCTTCTCCCTGAGGAGGAAGGAGCAGCAGGAAACAGCCTGTGACATCTAGACTGTAAAGCCCACTGCCTGTGCCACTACAGAGCACGTAGAGATACTGGGACAAGTAATTTGGGCTTGGGAGAAAGGGAGGGGTGGGGAAAAAGTATTTAAGCTCTGGTTTGTGTTTTCTCTTTGCCCTGTTTTGATTTGATTAAATTAAATTGATTTTTTCCCCAAGTTGAATCTCTTTTTCCCATGACCATAATTGGTGGGTGTAAACCTCGGCTGTTTTCTTGACCCACAAGGTTCTAGGTGGATTTCCTCCTCACTATCCTGTCATGGAGGAGGGGTGGGGGGGGTGAGTGGGCACGTGGGCTTTTGTTATTGGCCAAGTTAGTCAAACAGGACCTGTCCTTCATGAACCTATGCTGACTGTGCATGATAACCTGGTCGTTCTGTATGTACCCTGTAATGGTACAGGATGGGATCAGTATTCCCTGGTGCTGAACTCAAATTAACTGGACTGTAGTATTCTGGATCATCCTTCTGTCCCTTCTTATATAGGGGTATTATGTTGGCGAATTTCCAATCTGTACCTCTCCAAGTCAGCCAGGCCTGCTGATAAATGCTGACAAGTGACTTGGTGAGCACCCCACCAGAGCGTTCAGCATCCTTGGATGCATCCCACCTGGGTCCATAGATTTGTGGACGTCTATATCATGTACCAGTTCACTGACCAGCTCCTCCTGGATTGTGGGGAAGTCATTCTGCTCCTAGTCCCTGTCTGCCAGCTTAGGGAGCTGGGTTTCTTCTTTATAAACAGTCCCACTGCTGAAGTCTGAGGCAAAGAATTCATTAAACACCTCAGATTTATCCTCCTCTTTTGTCACTATGTTTCCTCCTGCATCCAGTAAGGAGTAGAGGGTCTCCTTGTTTGTTCTTTTGTTGTTAAGATATTTGTAGAAACTTTTCTTGCTGTCATTCATCATAAAGGCCAGATTAATTTCTAACTGGGCTTTGGCCCTTCTGATTCTCACATTCTCTGCATAGCCTCACAAGACTTTTGTAGTTGATGTGAGTGGCCTGCCCCTTTCTCCAAAGGCCATAAATGCTCTTTTTTTTCCTTGAGTGCCAACCAAACCTCCCTGTTCAGCCAGGCTGCTCTTCTGTGCCTCTGGCTTGACTTACAGCAAATGTGTATGGCCTCCTCCTGTGTATTCAATACCCCCTTCCTGAAGAGCTTCCATCCCTCCTGGAATCCTATATAATTAAGAGCTGATTCCCAAGGGATTCCGTCAATCAGGCTACCAAACAAGTTAAAGTTTGCCCTTTAGAAGTCTACGGTGGCAGTTTTGCTGCCCTCCCTCCTGGTACCAATAAGAATTGAGAACTCTATCATTTCACAATCACTATGTCGAAGGCAACCTGTAACCATCACATTTCCTACCAGCCCTTCCCTATTCAAAAGAGTTGTCCAGCAGGGCAACTTCCCTGGTTGCTACAATCACCAGTTGAGTCAGAACATTATCCTTCAGATATTCCAGGAACCTCCAGGACTGTTGCCTCTCTGCTGTGTTGCAGTTCCATCATGCATTAGGGAAGTTGAAATCTCCCACAAGAACAAGAGCACATGACCATGAGATTTCCTCTAGCTGCTTATGCAATATTTCATCCACCTTACTGCCCTAGCTGGGAGATCTATACTAGACTGCCACAGCAATATCAGCTCTGTTGTCCTTGCCTCTAATCCTGATCTAAAGACACTCAAGTCTGTCATCAGTACATTCAAATTCTAGACAGTCCTAGCAATTCTTAATATATACGGCCACCCCACTGTCTCTCTTTTCTATAGAGTTTATAGCCATCAGTTGTGGCAGTCCAGTCATGTCAAGCATCCCACCATGTTTCTGTGATAGCCACCATACCATAGTTTTACTGACAGATCACTTCCAGCTCCTACAAGTCATTGCACATTCTTTGTGTATTGGTGTAGATGAACTTCAGATGGGCTAATGATCATAATACCTTTTCCTGGACATGGGTCCTAATTTCTACCTGACCCCTCTCAGGTGTCCCTATGCTTCCTAAGTCACTAATAACACTTGCATCTTCAGTGCAAGTTTTGAGTTCTACCACAGAAAGTTGTGCTTGGTTAGAGAAATTCAGATCACCAAAATCATATCTGTTCTCTGATTGCTTTCAAAATAGCTTCTCAGTTTTGATAGCTGATTTCCTATGAGAACTAATGAGAAGGAGAGTTCTATCTCCTCTATTGCCATAGAGTATGCACAATTCATACCTAAGTATAAACTCTCAGTGGAAACTCCAAGACTCATATGAAAACATTGTCTTTTATTTTAAAAATTTGATTGAGAAAAAAATTGATAATCCGTAGGAAAAAACTTACTGTAAATCTTACTTACTGTACCAAAGCTCCCCATCACCACAGGAGAACCACATCAGCTTCTGGTTATCAAATTGCATTTCATTATTCATTGCATATAAGGATAAGATCTATAAGCTATTTCTGCCACATTCATCTTTGGTTCTCCAGTTATAAAACCAGAATACTAATATTTAGCATTAGAGAGACGAAGCTAATGATCATTCTGAGACTATCACATATTTTAGGCTTAGTAAGCATTTAAGTGTTTACATGGATAACAGAAGGATGGAGTATCATGTACTGCATATATAATGTTGTGTATAAAATTATGTTCAGTGGTAAACAACCTGATTTAACAGATGTAATCACTGCTACTCTGGGCATATTAGGTGGGTGTGCACACACACAGAAATACTTTCACAGCAACTTTGAGCCTTAAACTAGCAAGGCAGTAAGACTTCCTACAAAGTGACTATGTATATCCTCTAAGAAAAAAATTTCAGGGGGTTTATATTCAGATAACACATGCCTAGATGAGAATTTTAATATTATTTTTAATTTTTAACGATTGTACTAGTAATAGGGTCAGATAATTCTCTACCCATGTGACTAATATTAATTGTAAAACACAAGATATAAGGAAAATCTATTTCAGCCTGTTACACTCTCAAAAATAGCCTTGTTTCAAACTATGAAAATGCACTGTATAAGTACTTCTGTAGCAATACAAGACTTCCAAAAAGTACTGGAATAATAATTTAAATTACATCAATTGTATTTTTATGCCTGCTTGGAGCTGAAATATGTGACATATTTTTAGCTGCACAGAATTTCAGATGTACCAAGCTTTGATGCATAAGATGGACTATGAAGAGGGAAAAAAAAGAAACAAAAAACCCCCAGCTCTTTGTAAACTATTTATCTCAATTGGTTCATCTGTTTATTCTTCTGTTCAAACATCTGGGTTTTCAGAACATCTGGCCAGTATTGCAAATGAAAGTCCAAGAGTAAAACAGCCCTTCCAAGTTAGCAGTATTAGAGAAAGGAATGCATCAGGGTGATCCACACCATCAAATTGATTTATTAGTACAGCTGGTAAAAAGGACTAGCCAAAGTCCTGTATTCAACTTGTCTGTTTATTTATGTCAAGGCTAGACCCTCAGCTATTTCAGGAAACTGATTGACGAAGCGCTGCCAAAAATCTTTAATAGATTTTCTCAAGATAAACTTTAAGAACAATCATAAAATAGTGGAGAAAAATCCAAAGTAATACAATATTTGACATAACTTAGTAAGTTGTCTCAAGAAATGAACTTTTTTTTTTTTTTAATAGTATAATGGAATTGCTCAGGCTGGGAAAGAGCTTCAAGATCATTGAGTCCTATGACTCAACCTCGTCTTAACTCTATTACCCTATTGATATTGCCCTTGTGGTGTTTCATGACACTAAGTATGCACAATTAAAAATTTGGAATCCTGCAATAATTGTGTTGAAGTCTGCTCTTTATTTCAAGCATGTACTTCACTTCCTCTGTATAAATAGTAATGAGTTCCACAAACTCAAACGTTTAGAGTGTAATCAGCCCCCCCAAAATTAATCCTATAGGGATTTGTTACAAATGAACTTTGGTTTTTAAATGCACAGAAGTATTTACATGTACTGAAAAATGTATAGTTATTAAGAATGAGATATTTTATTTTTGGTTTACAGGTTTTTTTAGGGATTTTAAAATTATACAAAATAACTTAAAACATTTTTTAGTTTCATACAATTTTACATATTTCTCTGTTCTAAGCAGATATATTAATTTGTGTTAGTGACATTATCATTTTACTTGTCAAAAGGAAGAAGTAACTTAAGTGCTTAGGGAATGATTACTGATTTAGAGGCATGTCTGTATATATTGGATATAATTTACTTTTCCATTTCTGTTTTTACTTACTGAAAAATAAAGATGGCACAACACTCATTAAGCAACAAAGTTTATTTCATATCTGAAGACATTTTCAATAACGTATAAAGATTAAGAAGATGCTGACTCAGCAAGGCTTCTGAACATGTACCCAAGTTTATCTAAATAAATTGTTATATAATAGTATTTTTTAGAATTCTATATAATTATTTATTTTATTTTATAAATATACAAATATACAGGAAAACTGATACCACGTTCTTCCGCCTTTTCCCCCAGTAACTCTTACGTCACCACCGAGGCTGCAGGGCAGCCCTGGGAAAGTCCAGGCTGGACTCCTGCAGTCAGGAGCAGCAGTCGGGAGCTGGAGGCAGGAACACACAGATTCAGGCTGGCACGGATCAGGACCACAGGCAGATGAACGGATGGAATCCTCCCAGGATGCTGAAGCAAACAGGGACAGGAGAAGGAAGAGAAGCAGGAAGGGGTTTGACCCTTGTGATCCCTCAAATTTATACTGAGTATGACGTGTATGGGATGGAATACTCTTTTTGGTCAGTTCTGACATCTATCTTGTCTGGTCCTCCCCAAAGGAGGGGGTCAGGTGGGACCTCTTTACTCCTCCTGGAGCGTTCCTCAGAGCTGAGCAGTGTCCTTGGCTCTGTACACCAGTCTCTAGCAGTAACTATAAACATACAGTGTTATCAGTCCTAGAAGCAGACACTGAGACACTTGTTGTTAATTTCAGCAAGTGTAACTACTATAAGAGACTTAGCTGAAATCAAAAGTACAAGGCAGAAAATCACCTTTATCCTGGCCCAAACCAGGACAATAACATACAGGTAGTTCCCTTGGGTCCTTTTGATCATTACCTGCATATCTGTTTGGTTGCCTGATAAATCAGGACCTAGTTAAATCCTGGGTTTCTGAACAAAGTCATAAGATGATATTTTAACCATTTATTCTTGGAGGAAGTAAATTATAAAAACACTGATAGACATAGTGTTTCTATTTTTCAAAAATTAAACTAGTATGTAATTCAGATATAAAGATTTGTTACCTGAGAAGTGGACTTGTGCAAACTATATGAAGTTCAACAAGGCCAAGAACAAGGTTCTGAGTGTGGGTCGAAGCAATCCCATACACAAATACAGGTTGGGAGGAGAAAGGATTGCGGACAGCCCTGAAGAGAAGGACTTGGGACTTGGGGGTAGTGGTGAACGAGAAGCTTAACATGAGCTGTCACTGTGTATTTGCAGCCCAGAAAGCCAACTGGGTCCTAGGCTGCACCAAAAGAAGTATAAACATTTATATATTATAATTGCCTATATATTAGAGACAGTTGAGAGAGGTGATTCTCCCCCTCTACTCTGCTCTTGTGGGACCCCACATGGAGTACTGCCTCCAGCTCTGGAGCCCCCAGTATTAGAAGGACACAGGACATGTAGAATGTGTCCAGAAGAGAGCCACAAAGATGTTCAGTGGGCTGGAGCACCTGTCTTATGAAGACAGGCTAAAAAACATGGGGGTTTGAGCTTGGAGAAAAGGAAGCTAGGGGGCCTAAAAGGGATCTGGGGTAGGGGTTTTTACATGGGTGTGTAGTAAGAAGACAAGAGGGAAATGGTTTCAAACTTTAAGAGAGGAAATTTAGGTTAGACACTAGGAAGAAATTCATTAATTTGAGTGTGGTGAGACACTGGAAGAGGTTGACCAAGGAAGTTGTGGCTACCCTCTCCCTGGAAGTGTTCAAGACTTGCTCATGTCTGAAAATCTCTGGTACTATATTGTAAAGTATCTGCTTCCTGAACAATTAGCAGCAGGAAGACTTATGTTTGTTTTTCACAGCCTCAACTAAATTCACACCCCTGCTACAAAGAAAAAGAAACACACACTGCTGACTGTTTCTACACCATGTCAACATAACCCAATGAAGAACCATAAAGATTAATTTCAGTTCTTTTCTGTCAAGAAAATGGCATAGTTGTTGGGTTTTTTTTCCCCCTATAATGTTCATTGATTTTTCAAAAAAGGCCAGGTATGAGATGTTTCCTCAGCAAGAGAAAACACAAAGTTAAATGATTTAGCCAAATAGTAGTGTCTAATATTGACCCAGGTACAGTGTGATACTCCCAGCCAGTACAGTCTGGCTCTGGTTACCTCACAGAAGTCAGATGTAAGATTTTGCAATATTCCTTACTACATATTAATTTTTAGTTTTAGATGGGTGGTTAGTCACAGGAGTCAAGCTTTTAAAAGGAGCTTGAACTTAGTGTGATCCAGAAAGTAGGGTTCCTGCATAGCTGTTGTCTTTTACTGAGATATTATTTTACTGTGAAAATGAAGTTACAGTCCTATTGTTATGGGAAGGTGAAAGGTGAAATATAAACATATAAACATATAAAATATAAAAATATAGACAAGATCTACTTTGTTTCTGGATTGCAGGTTTTAGTTTTTTTGGAGTTATGGAGATTTCTGAGGTTGGGAAAATCTTTTTGGTCACTGGTTTGGTAAAGATAACAAGTATCTTTCTTCACTAAACCATGCTAACACCAGTAGAAAAAATCCATTAAAAATCCATATGGTAACTGTTATAAAAATTAGGACAAGTTCCAAGTATTATTAAAAGAATTGTTCTGTATAGGAGTCCTGAGGGGCAGCAAAACAATATGTGGTGGAAGTTTAAAGAACTTTTTCTTTCTTGATTGTACAGCTATTGGAATAAGACTAAGCCCAAAAATCGCACATAGATCTCTAACACTAGACAAGAAAGCAGCTTTCACAGTCTCTATTCTGTGTTGAACCATGTGCATTTATTAACAGAAATTGTTGAGAAATATAATTCATTAGATTTGAAGTAGTCAATGAAAGACAATTTGCTTTCAATCAACTCAAATAAGAAAAAAGTGTAAGTTAAAATCCTGTGAGTAGTCTGACAAAAGAATTCAGCCCAAGGTTAAAGGTGACATGAAAATTAAAGGTGTTTATGCTTTTTTTTCAAGTACTGGGTTGATTCTCTGGTTTGTTGCCCTCAGTGGACATACACTTAACATGTTGCTTTTAAATTAAGTCTATCCCAAGACCCAAGTGAATCTCAAGAGACAAGAAATTAATAGAACATCTTCAGTACCTGCTGATGTACTGAGATTTTCAGGAAAAGCAGATGGGACTAGTAATATTACCTTACCTTGCTTAAAATTTCTATCTAACACTGTGCTTCATTTACTGCAAAAACAAAAACTACACATAAACAATAGTGAAGAGAACCTTCATAAGTCATTTCCAGGTTGCTAAAATGATCAGATGTAATATGCAAGTTAATAAAATATTGACTATACTATTTTTTTCAGTGGCATCTTTAATAATATGCTTCATTATATTCACTACTAAAAATATACTTTTACAAATCTTGAATGTTGATTTTTAAGGTCCCTTCCAACCCTTGCTACTCATGGTTCTATGCTTCTATGACTCTTTTATTTGATAGTTTATTTTAAAGAAAAAGTTTGACCACATTTTTCTTAATAGGAGCATAGACTGTGGATGTTACTGCAGGGAAACAATGAATAAAAACTCCAACAACCCACATGTTAGATGAATGTGGGTTTTTATGTGCCAAAACATTTCTTTGATTAAAAATATTTAAGATATGACTATTCTAATGCAATCAATTTTCCTGTTGTAAATACTGTAGACTAAAAATTATGCTTTTCCCCACTAATGATATATAAATATCCAGACATACTGAGCTTCTAATCCTGTTCTCTGTCAGGTTCCAGAGCTGAAATGAGACTTGAGTTCAACGTTTCCCAGAAACAAATTATTTGGTCTAATTTTTATTTATTTAATTTGGCATTCCTTTGAACATCTTGGACCATTTTGAACATCTGGCTAGGAAAAACGGAAAACTGAAAGGCATACATAGTATATTGAATTAATTATATTAACTGAGATTATGTATTTTAATAATAACTTGACATGTTAGACTAGTTAAATTGTTTTGCTTAGTAAACAGGACAAAAATATTTCTCAGAATATTTCTTTTTTTGTGCATAATGAATCAATCTCAAGAGATGTTGCTCTACATTCTTTAGATAGCACTCTGTGTGATACAGACTGACAATCTGCCATGCTACCAGAATTTATGTGAGGGAATGAAGTGATCTGAGTGCTGGAAAGATTTGCCCTCTTGCTTAATGACTCTAGTTTATTTATAGATATCGAAAAAAAATGAATCAAGTTACTTGTTGACATAAATGATATGTTACACAGATTTCATGTGAGTTCTGTCTTGCCTGAATTTGAGTCCTTGTGTTCTGATTCTCTGACTTGTACCTTTGCAACACCTCATAGTTTTATGACATGCATAGATTATATTCCTGTACAGAAAACTTGCTAAGCAGCTTCAAAGCATTATTCAAAAATTTAAGATATTGTTGCCACAAATCTGAACAAGCAGTTCATGTTTACTTTGGAATAGCTGGGCACATACACATGGACATGTGAGGCACTTTTTATAATTATTATTATTTTTTGATTTTTATTTTAGGGTTAGGTTTTTTGGTTTTTTTTAAAGGCAGAGTTCTGATGCATAAAACTCCAATTTTCCTCTAATCAGAATGCCTGGTTAAAGTATGTGTCTCTTGTCATGGTACTGCCATGGGGTTATTGTAAAAGTTCAGTTCTGAAAAGAACTTTCTTATCAAACAACATCTACAGCTTTCCCTTTACCTAAGCTTCTCCTGGCATCCACTTCCTTTATCTATAAAACATAGTGTGAAATGTGTCTGATTGCTTTTCTTGAGTAGAGTCATGCATGTTCTTTTCCCTGTTTTTGTGATAAATGATTCTTCTTTCTTTTGCCAATTTCTTTAATCAACTGCCTATTCTTTTGGTGCAACTTGCCTTTGCCTTCCTCTTTTTCTTCCACCACCAGCAGACCATAGATTTTCTTTTACTATACCCCAAATGGAGTCACTGTTCTGAACTCTGAAACAAATATTTTCATCTTTTCCCTTGGTTTTAATTTTCTTTTGGCCTTGTTATGACTGCTTCCTGTTTCAACTTATTTCTAGATTATTATTCTAAATTACATTTTTGTCTTTCATACATCACTTTCTCAAATGAAACTTCACACTTCCTTCTCTACATTTAATTCATGATCAAATCTCTCTTCTATTTTTTCTTTTACACTGAAAACTCTTAAGTTATTAAGTTACATTAATGCCTTTGTCTTAGTCCTTGGGAGTTACAGTATTATCTATCATAAACTCAGTGTACTAAACCAGAGATCAAATTTCTCTATTTTTCCTTATTTCACAATCTCACCCCCCTTTTTTTATTTATTTATTTTTTCTCTGTTGGTTGAATTATTTGCATAGTGTTACTAGACATCTAGAAGCTGGGAATGAGAAGATAATTACTGAATTTCTGTAATGTTTATATACTCTTCCCATGGCATCTACTGCTACCTGTTCTTCTGAATGATTCTTCTGAAGGTAGGAAAAACAAACAAAAAAATAAAACAAAGAAATAACAAAAAAACAACCATCCAACCAAAACAAAACAGAAAAAAGCCCAATACACATGAAACCTTCCTTGGCAAATGTAATAAAGAATATTACATTTAGGGGAAACTAAGATCTGCTTTCAAATTGACTAGAGACCTACTTAGTTGAAGAATTCAGTTAAGTATTTTCATTTTAATATCCATTATTTGGTCTCCTTTAAAACAAGGTCTTTAACCACTGAGGAAAGTATGCCATGCACAGTCAGATAAAGTGTTCCTCTGTAAAGATGAAAGTAAAACTGCTCTCCTTATCTGTGAATTATCTGGCATATATCTTCTATGAGACCTTTGAGTTGCTTGGTGCAACAAGGCTTCCTTACAGACAGGATTTAAAAAGAATTTTTTTTTTATTTCTGGTTTATATTCTCCTAAAACTTTCTCCTTCATTTGGTATTTTTTTTATTTGCTTGTTTGTTTGGTTGGTTTGTTGTTTGGTTGGTTGGTTGGTTTGGTTTTGTGGTTTTTTTCATAAATAAGTTGTGCCCATGTGCACCGACACATGCACAGACCGCTTATGGATTTTATTCCGACATATTTTCTTCAAGCAAGTGGTTTTATGCTAGGTAGCTTTATTTACCCAACATATCCTTGACATCACTATCATCTTTGGAGACCACTAGCTTCTCAGCCTAGGAAATTAACTGCTGCAGTTAGAATGATTTTGGCTTCATGGCCTTGTTCTTTATCTAAATACAATGATAATCAAACATCTTTTTAGAAGTGATGAAAAAATATGTTTTCATTAATGGCAGTGATGGTAGCTATGGTTATACTACCTGAATATTGAAATATTCTCTAGCAGAGAACACCATGAAATTATAAATACCATGTGCTTAAAGCAACCAAGGAAAGTAATACCTTTTTAATTACTTCGTGTCTCAGTTATAATGCACCTGTCTCAGTTCCTACTTTGATTCCTTTTGTGAACTTTAGACAGATTTAGAAAACAACAGAAAAGGTCTTGAGTCCAAACACAGTTATATGTACTTTAAGGTAAATTAAGTGTAGACCCATTTGTAGGCTAGCCAAAGCTAGCACCATACAATGCACTAAGAGCATAAGAGCAGCTGAAATGATTCATGAAAATAATTGCTGTTGGATATATTTCCCCACCTCTCTCTTGGAACACGGCATAGTGCAGAAGTTGTCTTTCACTGCTTAGGGAGAAGACCATGACTGTGTATCACAGTCAGTGAGTGAACATGAGAGAGTGAGTGAATGTGTGTCCCTCTGACACAGCGTTGACAATAGTATACCCTAGAGAAATAATATTTTCTTCAGCAGCCATATAACAGACCTAGCTCTTACTGTCTTGCAGTGCATACTTTCTGTTGTTTTCATGCTTTGTAAAGGAGGAAAATCCATGTGAAATGACTATATTAAGTGACTTACACAAAGGTTCATCTGTTAGAAAACATTCATATTACCTAAGGTCTTTGTGATCTTCTGCTTCTGTCATGCATGCCTTAGTCTTTGATTATAAATTTTATATTTACTTCCTGTCTATTCAAAATTTTTTTGTTTCTTTCAGAGATCAAAATAGGTATGTATATTGTGTAAACCAAGAAAATAATGGAGGTCTAATAGGCAATCACCAATCTAGGATTTGTTAACTTTTGAATATTTATCTCTTTAAACATGTCTTGCCTTTTTTAACATATTTGAACTATGTTACTATATGTCCATTATGGAGGTCTTCTATTATTCGTGGAAAACTGTAGGTCTGCAAAGGACTAGGGCTATGGGATTATATTAGTTGTTTCAGTTAATCCTAGGTAAATTGTTCACTGACTTTTAAACCACAGTTCATATGCCCTTTGTGTAGGTCTGTCCTGACCCTAATGTATACTGGTTTGGAAATAGAAATCTTTGGTTGTTACATCCACACAGCTTCAAAGGCTTGACTGTCCGGTTTGAATTCCTTTGAAATGCTTAATATGAATCATAAACTTTCCCTATAAACAATCTCATTATCTTGTTAGATGTCATGTCTCTTTTGAAAAGGGGTTTCTGTCTGTAGGTCCCTTTGATGTATTGCTTAAGTATGAGGAATTCCTTAGAAGTTTTACAGCTGGTAAATATTAATCCTTTAAGACCTAAATTTAGTATGCAATGACTTGGTAACTCATTAAAATAAATTTCTTTCAGCAGTAATCTTAATGGATTTACAATAAAGTATCTCCATTATTTTTTCAACACATGTTTTTCTTGAAATTTTTGCCAAATCATAGAATCACAGAGTGGTTGAAGCTAGAATGGATGTCTGAGGGTTGCATCTTGTCCAGTTTCCTGTTCTAGCAGGGCCAGGACTGGAATATACAGATGTTCTGATATTTTCTGTTCTAAACATTCATTAGTCAGTTAGCTACATAGTACAAAATTTCACCCCAGGAAAGACGGACTAAATATAATGGAGAAAAAAAAAAAAAAAATTCAAGTGGCTCATTCTTACAGATTCAGACAAATTATTTCATAGTCCAGTTCATCACTGTGAGCTGGGACATTTCCGTCACCTGTAGTGAGACACTTAACTGAAATGTACAACTTACAAAAATACTGAAAATATGTAGAATATGTGTTTTGGATTTCAGGTTTTTCAGCAAATGGCCTCCTCACATAGAGTCAAATGTCCTCGCTCATTGAAGTCTAGGGTTAAGGCAAAAGCTCCAAATATATTTTTAAGAATTTTTGGAATTGCTGTTATAAACACTAGATTAAAAATAAATAAATAAATAAATATTGATTATAATTCCACATAACAGTTTCCACCATAATATTTTTTTTCTGTTGGAAAATGCGAAATTTTCTGAATTTTTTCATGAGAATAATGTAGATTTTAATAATTCTGATTTGTTCAGCTAGCTCTAGACGTGGGACAAAAAGCTTCCAAACTCCAAAATCCAAGACTGTGTGTCTTATTTTGTATGCTGATACTTCAAGATTTGCGCAAAAAAATCTGAAAACCTAGCAGCACACCACAGTGTAGAAAAAGTACCATTTACTTCAGCTGACAGGAAAATAAGGAAAAGTGTTCCTTGTTCTATTATTACGAAGAAGTTTCATAGCTCTTTACTAGAGAACCCTAGCTTTATAAAGTTTATTTTGAGGCCGTCATGCCAAATGCATCTTATTTACAGACATGCTTATTAAAAACTCTAATAAACATTCCACATAAGAAGAAAAATTTGAAGTTATTGTAAAGAGAATATTTGTTACCAAGGTAACAAATAAAATCCATAGTACTATTCTGTATTTTATTTTCAATGAAGAATTGAATCTTTTTCAATTACTGGGTGGGATGGGAAACTAGTAAACAAGGTAATAAATCTCTGGAATTCACTTCATGGTAATAGTACATTAAGCAGGCAACTGGTATTCTCTGTGCATTGAAGTAGAACTACTATGACCCACTACTTTATAATTATGTTAGGATTATTAACACAACAGGAGAAGGAAATTGGCTAGTCAGCACAAGTACCACTCTGAGTTTTAACTAATTGGATACATCCTAGGTTAGCTGAGCTAGGAAGATTACCCATTGTGCTTGGAATTGACAGACACACAGAAAAATTGTAATAATTTACAAAGTGAAGTTGGTGTTGAAAATGATAAAAGTTCTCACAGGATTATTTAAATTATTTTGTATATATTTTAACTTAAATGTCATCATAGCAATCAAAATTGGAAAAAAAGGAAAAAACTAAAATTCCATAAGATTTAATTGAAATTTTATATCTTATCACTCTTATGTGCTTTGTGTGGCAATTTACTTTATCTCCATCACATTGTATGAATATGCAACCTATCACTGAATTATTAATATACATACATCTCTCCAGAGTAGTTGCTAAAATCTTACATTTCACCACAGTGAAATGACTGCTTTAAAACAGAAATACAATTTGTGTTTGTGTGTGCACAGATGTGTAAGATAAATACAAAAATGTGTTTGTGCATGTAAATATATGTTGCTTCTGATAAGACCGTGTTAAAGGCAAGGTCTACTGGTGGACTTGACAGTGTGCTAGATTAATGGTTGGGTTTGATGCTCTTAAAGGTTTTTTCCAACTCAAACAATTTTGTGATTCACACTTTAAATGTGGTTTTAGGGAAGCAATTCTAATATAAATATATTTCACAGTTTAGGAAGAGGAAAGGGATAGCAATACAACAGTATTTAATGAGCTGTGATAGTAAATGCTGTGAAATCTAGCTCTGGTTCTGGAAACACTTCTGTGTGAAAAAAAATTCTGTATTGGGTACTGCATGAAATAACTCCTGGGAATAATGTACACACGTGTGTAAGAGTCTGATCCTATGAACCTTTGTGCAGTGATACACCTGTGGGAGCACCAGTAGTTCTGGTTTTAGTGGCTTCATATACAAATAACCAACTTGTGGATCAAATTTGACTGCAACTGTATACTTTTGTGAGATGAATTAATATGATAGCATCATATGAATAAGTTTTCTGGGTTGCAGTATTGTCTGAATCCTGAGAATGGTTTAAGGTAGGCTAAGGTATTTGGAGGTTAAGGTATTTTTTGAAGGAATGTTATAGAATTGTGTGTCTTTATCAAATCTAGTCACAACTGGAGATAAAAATTTTAGTATTCACTGGTCAAAAAAATTTAGCATAATAAATATGTCATGAGAAGTAAATTAAATAAAATACTTGCGCTTCTATTACTTTTTCACTTTCATCTTTTCTTTTGGTAGCAAAAAAAAGGAATTTGGCTGTGTACATAGCCAAATACGAAGTATTTCAATTCACAGCATCAAATACAACATCACAATGTCAAAAACGCATAGTAATATATTTATTTATATCAAAATAATCTGCTGGTTTTACTCTCTATCTCATCAGTTTCTTTCTCTGTTATTGGGTGTCTAAAGGTGAAGAATAGAAATATTTAACATTATGTAGGAAACATAAAAATAAATTAAATTCTATTTTGCATAACTGTCCTATATAAACAATGAAATACGTTTGGCAAAATCTGCTTTGATCAACTTAGCTGTGCAGGGCCTGGGTAGGATGTGGCTAATTTTCCCTACACCAGTGTTTGCACAATATTAAGACCTTTTCTGCTCTACATGCTACCCTACTAGTAAGAGGACTAAGGGGACACAAGAAGTTTGGAGGGGACACAGCTGTTACACATGACTTTGATTGGTTGGGGTAACCATGGCCATGCCATATGATGTTATCTTCAGCTCTTAAAATGGAGGGAAAGAAAGAAAAAGGGGTGGACATTTGGAGTGGCAGCACTTCTTTTCCTGAGTAACCATTACCTGTGTTGGAGCCTGGAAATGGAAATGGCTGACCACCTGCTTGCCAATGGGAAGTTGTGAATTTATTCCTTGTTTTACTGTACTTGTGTGTGTGACTTTCTCTTTACCTACTAAACTGTCATTATCAAAACCCCAAGATTTTCTCTCTTTTCCCCTTCTCATAATCTTCTCCATCACACTGTGGCAGAATGAGTGAGTAGCTGTGTAGGCACAGCTGCCTAACATCTTTTTTCTTTGGCATAATTTTACTATTTTATGTCTGAATTTCTCACATAATTCCATAGGAACTTGCTTGAGTAACTTCATTTAGAACTCTTATTATTCAGAACAGATGAAATACATCTATGGCTTGTTGATGGTGAAGCCTTTCTGTAAGGTAGCAACACATGGCATTCAGTAAGTGTTTCTGTTTCTTGAAATGTAACTTGAGAAGAGGTTTTACTGCTTCATTGCTGTTTCACACTACCAGTTCATTCATTGGGGAGTGTGAGTGTCCTTCATTTGATTTCTGAGAACTAGGGAAATTGGACCACTAGACCAGAATATCTTCATTTTTCTACCCTAATATGATGCAGATTATTATTAAAATTAGGAAATCCTTTACGATAGAGCTTTACTATACACATCTTCTTAATAATCTGCATTAATCTCATTGGTCCCATTTGCAGATATGGTTGGATGGATAATTTATCAAACTGATTATTCCTTATTATTATTTAATGTAAATAAAAATGACAGATACAAGAAAGTTCAGACTTCAGTTTCTGAACCACTGAAATTGCTAAGGTTTGAACACACTTCTGTGATCACTGTGCACGAATTAGAGGTAGAAAACACTACAGAAAAAGTAAAAAAAAATATATTTTCAATTGCAAAGTCTAGGTTTTGAACCCTTTGAGAGGACATTATCATGTCAACTTTTTGATTAATTTTTTTCAGCCAAATTTTACTAACCTTATTACAGCCAAGGGACTGTGGAAATCACATAAGTCATTTTTTTCTCATTTATGATCAATCAGTTTTTACATGTAAAAGGGAAGTTTGCCTTAGAAGGGAAAACTAGGAAGCATTATAACAGAAAGAAAAACAGGACTTGAAGTAAGATAAAGGTATGGATTTGGAAGACAAGTTATTTCCAGTAACATACTGGGACTGAACTCTTTATTTGGTATTGTGGAACAAAAGACAAACCTACTTTTCCTACGTATGGTTTTGAAAAGAGTTGTTTTGCATTGGCTTGAAAGTTACACATGCCAAGAATGTCAGTTTTGAAAAGAAGAAAGTTGACGGATTTTTTTTTTACAGAATCTAGCTTTGCCATGATAGAATGTTATTTTTCTTATTACTGTTAACTGCTTTCTTCAGTAATAATAAAGAAATAAGCTTTATAGAAGCACACAAAAGTACCTGAGAGTATTTTAAAGAATATGACCTTTATATGAAATAGCTAAAGCCAGATATCCCAGATTATAAAATTGTTGCCATGTGGTAACTGTTGCATGTTCAGAGGATGAGGGACTGTTTCTTGTAGTTCAACAAACTTCAAATGACAGTTAAGGTGACCGTATCCACTCCATTCCCTCTACCCCTTGAACCAGTCAGTGCTGTACTTATGTCACTTTTATACCTTGTGTCATATTGTCTGTGATCATTTTATGGCAAGGAAGTGTGATGACCGTAATTTTCAGAACAGGAAAATTGCCAGTTTTACTTGATTATGGGTTTAATTCTGTTTTATATTCATCTAGATTTGCCCAACAACGAATTTCAATAGTATGAAGAGCCTGAGGTGGTGGCAGGTTTGTTATTAACAAAATCTGGTATAAAAAGACAAAGAGATTAATAATTTCTTAAAGGTCATCCATGTAACTAGGTCTATCTTACAGACTAAGTAATTCTACATAATTTTTTTCTTCAGTGACAAAATGTTATGATTTTTAGAAGTAGAGATTTTCACACTAAAAAAAACTTCACACAAGAAAACTTCAAGACCTGTAAAAGGCCCTGAAGAGAAAAAATATTTCTGTGTGTAACTAAGACATCTAATGGACATTAGATGGTATATTTTTTGTATATAGAACAAGATTATATACCTTTAAGAAACTCTAGCTTTAGAAATTTATATTTTAAAAAACGTTATAGTATCCACATTTTTTAAGTTCTTTCTGTTGTCAACAACAAAATTGGAACTGGAAAATAGTAGTGTTTCATTGAAATAGTTTAATAGTCTTACAGTATTTACAACAATAATTTTTGGGGGTTTTATGTTTGGGTTTTTTTCCCCTTAGAAGCAAAGCCTACCCAATTTGTTTTCCATGAAATTATCCTCCAGATTCTTAAAATGTCTTTCCTTCAGAGCTGTTTTCTGGGAGTAGTAATTTTGTCCTGAAAGCAGCATTCATCTTATTTTGCTTCAGCAGTCATTCCAGATGTGCCTATTCCAATGGACAACTTTAAAAGCACTAATGCAGCTTTATTATTTTGAAGTGACCTCCTCCGTTATCAACATTCATTGAGCATGAGGAGCCAAGATGTGGTGTTTTTCAGGAAGTACGGCCAAATTTCTATTCAGCTCTTACAAGAGTGTTACAATTCTGGTTCTCAACAATATCACAGAATATGCTTCTGGGCAGACAAAAAAAAAAAAAAAAAGTCTAGGCTGCAGCTAGAGTTAAAACAAAAGTGCACTCTCATCGCAGAAAAAGGCTTCTTGAGAGTTTGCAGAACTCTTTCAGGCTCTGCCAGTAGTTTGCTGCTTTGCTACTGGCTGAGAATGCAGTAAGTATTGGGTACTAAAAAATAGTTTTTAAGAATGAGCTTATAATTGAAGCTAATTTTTTTGTCTGGTTTATCATAATCTTAAGGTTGATCCTACAGTTCTAACAGAAAGGATAAATTATAAGAATCCCTCTGCATCCTGTGGGGTTGTTGTGCTCACCTGTTGTCCACAATAAATCTCTAACTTCAGAATAATTAAGAAGGAAATTAAAAGTGTTTTATGACCCTTTCCTCTACCAAGTCCTTCTTTCTAAAAGCTCTGTTTACACTGGTATGTTGGATTTTTTGTATAATTTTGTCTGCTTGTTCTATGTCTTTCAAAATTCTATTTCCTTTATTTGTGGTCTGTTTCATTCTAAGGTCCTTTCTGCAATGTACCTTTCTGTTATTTACTCCATGTTCTTCTGCTTTGTAGACAATAACTTTTCTTAGGATGACAAGGGAAACTCAAGGGTTTGAGTTTCCAAAGGGAAACTCAAATTTACATAATGGCATAGTGATGTTTTCTGATTTCTTTCACTGTAACTATCTTGATTATATCCCTGATTTGCTTTTTTAGCTGCTATTGTTTTCATGGAGTTATCCTCCAAAAACTTTAGGTCTTACTCTTGTGTGGTAACAGCTCAGAATCTGTCACTTTACATGTGAAATTTTGGTTGGTTTTGCCTATTTGCAGCACTTATGTTAGGAATGGAATATTCACTTCAGTGTCAGAGGGAGACCATGTTATGACTTTTTACGAAGTTACGATTCCCTTATATCTCTGAATTGCCAGAGCAATGTGAATAATACCTCAATGAGAATTTACCCATTTAAGAAAAAAAAATTGTAAAGATTTGACTTAAGAAATTTGCAAAAATTTGATAAGTTTTCTAAAAATGTCCATCATGTATTTGCTATATACATCTATTTGATCTAAAGATTTATACAGCAACTGCATACATGAGTAAAGTCCTTTTTCTGACTGGATCAAGGCATTTCCTGACATTCATGGGCTAGATGAACAATCATTAGTCTCCAGTTTCTTCTAATGCCTTCATTATCTGTTTTCCACTTCTTTCCAGAAAAGATTTCTTTAAATTTCTTTCTGAGTTCTGTCTATGTAAATTAAATATAAAAGTAGTAAGAAAAAAGAAGGGTAGGGGTGAAGCTGATTTTGTTCTCATTCTTATCTGGTTCCTTTTTTTCCCCAAACATCAAATCCATTTAAAGTTTTTCTCTCACCCCAGCCTTCTATTCCTATGCCTGTATTGGCTTATTAAATACAAAACCAGCATTTTTGGATGGGGATGTTATAAGCAATATTTGGGAAGTAGATCTGTAGTAATTTTTCACTTTCACAGATTTGTTTATTTATTTAATCTAATTGGTCTTTTTATTCTGATGTACAGGTGATCCCACAAACTTGCACAATGGAGGAATGGGTGAACTTAATGCAGAAAGAAGAAAGAGGGAACATCAGATGGTTAAATAGTTTTTCTTAAACAGTACTTATTGCACAGATACATAGTGTTTGAGTTAATTGAGAGGATCTGCTGCAGAAGTGCAACTGAGTTTTACCCCTTGACTCAAAACAAGACTTGTATTCACTTGTTCTTCTTACAGGTAGTTTCCTGGAAAGTTCTATATTAGCTCATGCAAAGTAAATGCAGAGGTATAAAAGTAGCTCTGTCAGCACACTGGAAAGAAAACAGGATGTGTTTAGTTGCATCTTTTTACACATCTCAGTAGTAAATTAGCAGATAACAGCAGAAGAGAACAAAATGGTGCATATTCAATGCAGTTCTCACACAAATGTATGAGCTCTGATAAGTGTTTAATTTTTAGCATGCAGTTTAGAACAAAGGATGTTTTTTTCAGACATTAAAACTCATATTTAATTATACTTTTCTTAAAAATCATTTTAATGAGAAATCTGCTTTGCTTTTTGCCATTGCTTTCCTATTATCTGTCCAATATAAATTTCTTTCTGGCACAAGACTCTTGCCTGTTCCAAATTAATTTTGCTGGCTTGCTCAAATAAACATTAGGAAATCTTTTAATAGGAAAAGGAAACCTGATAACTTCCTCTATGTAATTGTATTTAAAAGGGTAAGAAAAGCAATGATCCTATAAAATTAAAATGAAGCTCATGGACCAGAATTGTAACATTAGCAGCCCTTGAATGAGTTGTAGTCTGCATGCTGCCCTTAAGTTGTTGCAGCTGAACAAATGAGAAATATTGGAAGAAGACCCTGGAACCAGCAATTTTAATATGAACTCTGAAAATTGAGGAATCATCTGGTTGATAAGCTGTTAACTTTTAGATTACACAGTGGCATCTACTTTCCCATCTCTTTTTGATGACAATATTTTAACCTTGGCCCTCCCACCATAAGCAGAAAAAGAACAATTTTTCTGTTAAGTGAGGAAATCCTTCACCTATTTTAAAACTATGTTTACGTTTTCGAGGAGCAATACGAATGGTCCTGCTCTTGCCTCTCTCAGCCTGAAATACTAAAAACTTGCTACTGTACTGAACAAGCAAGATGCTACTCCAAAAGGATCTTGGTATTTCTATTTGAGAGTTTCTATTCTCTGTTCTACTGCTGACTAATTTTTTTATTTTCTGTTTCTGCCTGACAGCTATAAACACAGATGACCCAAGAAACAAAGAAGCTGGATTTTTCCTTGAAAAACAAACAAGAACATGAAATGCACTAGCACAGTGTAAAATCTATCTGTTGCCTCATGAGAGAAATTATTCAAATAGCTCTGTATTGACTAAGTCACCCTCTGTTGACAAGTGCAAAGGAACATCTTTCCTCTGTTACTTTATTACTGTCTTAGTTATGTGTCATAAAATTTGGGGGCTGAATAAACCTCTACCATAGCAGGATTATCTATGTGAGCAGGAGATAATATTCCTACACACAGTCCATCACCTGGAGTTCTCATTCTAAAATAATAAGCAGCAAATGGGGAATTAAAAAAGAAGCAAAAAACAGGTGGAGCCCTGTTCAGTTCAGAATGTTCCTTCAGACAGGTTTTGCAGTAGTTGATATGGTACCATCCATACAGTTTTATGAAAGCTCCCATTTTAGTGCAGAATCACACTCTTTGGTGTGATCTGACACCTGCTCACCAGGGCTTCCTTCTCCAGCTTCCCCTCTCAGATTACTTAGATTATAAGGTCTTCAATCTAACCCAGTTATATTTGGGACATGGTTACTTCAGAAAGACATCATTGCCTTCAAGAATGTGACACCTTCATTCACATCCAATTGTACCTCAAATGGTATTTTAAGAAATGCTTGCCCCTTTGGTGTTAATACCCTTCTAATGCCCTTCCTCTAAAGCTTTCTCTTCCTTCTTACAGTTCTAACTTCCATTTATTTCTATCATACTAAGGACAAAATCTTCTAATAGAAGTGTCTGGAGAACCTTGTACCTTGCATATCATCTGTGTATCTCATTCTGATGCTGTTACCTTGCTATATGCACACCAGAATTTTTTAAGTATACTTTTTACAGTTAGTATACTTATTGAGAAAAGTCACACAGTAGGAATATGAAGACAAGTAGATACACATCTATTGTTAAACAAATGAGTAATGTTAAACAAGACAATAGAACAGTTTACATGTTTAAAGTTATGCCTACTTGAACAATGATTAGAACTTGTGAATTTCTAGATCAGAATAATACATGACATGAAGTATTATTATGTTTTCATGAATCTTCAAATCTTTTCCCCATATCCTGAGATCACTTTATTCTTTTTTCTGGTGAGTAAGCAATATCAACAGATGTTGCTCTCAATGCTGATTTTAAGAAATCACAGTTCATGAAGAACAACATGCTTTCTTAAATGGACAAGTAAACCAACCAAACCAAACAAAACCAAACAAAACCAAAAGATGAGGCAGAATACTATAGAAAACTCAATTAGTAAGTTTTAATACTCAGAAATCTATGCTTATCCGGTATTGCAGGCGTTCTTTCCTTAACCTAAGCAACATCATATTGAGTAGGATTGCAACCTGGCATGAAATGGCATCCAAAACCGATGGAACTCTTGTATTTTAAATGAAAAAAATAATTCATCTCCCATGAGTCTAGGAGACCAAATGACTATAAGACATCCACAAAGACATACACAATGTACACCCATCTGCTTACAGTCATCCTCTCTTGTGAAAGAATGATACTGCAAGTTAGAAACCTGTATAATAAAGGCAGACTCTGGGGTCCCTAATGGAAGAAGAAATTTTTCCACATGCTCTTAGGCCAATGGAAATATATTGTTCACATTTGGACAGGTACTTTCCATTTTTTAATTGTCCTAATGGGCAAATATAAAAAATCGATTCTCTTATTTCTTTTGCTTCAATTCCCTGAATTGCAAGGGCTAAAAAAATAGTATAATAACAGAAATAGTAAGAGGAAGATACATTTAATTCACCCTGTGCATCAGAGCCAAACAAAATTTCAGTAGAATGCAATTAAGAATAGAGAATGTCAACATTCCTTTAAGAAGGTGCAGCCCATAAACATGGATTTTACTTTACCAGTTAACTGAAAATAAGATGCAATATAAGTGGATGTGTGTTGGTTCATTTACATACAGAACACCTAAGCCCATGCTATAATCATGAAGGCTGAACACTGGACAAAAACGATCACTAAAATTAGCTTTTATACATGTTATTTTCCATGTTGGTCACTTTTCAAGTGTTAGTTTCATGCTTTCACAGGGTCCTGTGCCACATGAATGTACTTTTTTAAAAATATAACCCATTATACTGAATTGTCACAGAAGTTTCAGACCTCTGCTTTGTGAACTCTCTGTGTATTTTGAATACTTTTTTTGCACTGGCCTGGGGGCTATTAGAGCCCATTTTCAAAAGAAAGAATTTATAGCAAGTTCAGGAACTTGCTAAGAATTCTACATATCTGGTGTTGGGAAATTTTCACACCTGACAGGACCATAGGAATGACAAGGGAACCTAGCAGCTCAGGAAAGGGTTTGTGGTAAATGGTAGTAAGTGACAGTGGGACTGAAGAGTCCTGAACTAACCATCTGTCAAGGCAATACTAAGGGAGGTGCCGGCTTTGCATCCCCAACACAGCTAACTCTGCTTAAGTAGTTACATTATCTGTTATCATATATTTAGGACTGATCCTGATCTTTAATCTCTCAGTCTTGTGTTATATCATTCTGTATCCTCTATGGGGGCTTGGAATGTTTGTGCAAAGAAATCTAATTTATTACCCTACAAAATGGTAGCCAAATCATGGAGCATCCACACTAGTGGGTACCCCAAAGTCTTGTGAAAAAAAAAAAACCAAAGAACTGATTGCATCAAAATATGCAAAACCTGCACCACTTAGTGTTACCTCTGAAGATTTCCTTTTGCTGTCACAATTGTGACAGCAAGTTTTTTTCTGCTTCCCCTCCCCCAGCCTGTGGTAATTGCTTCCTGTGACCAGAATTCAAGTTCATGTGAAAGAAACGCTGTAATGTAGGAAGTGGGGAGAATCCCTAAGCATGATTGGATAGAAGTGGTTCTATGATCCCTAAAGGGAGAGAAACACTTCAGTTGCTGATTGGCACCAGAAACAGACCTTTACCCTGAAAAAAGAATTGAAACAAGATGTCTGACAGACATATTAATTTCCTTCTCAAGAGAAAAGTAAGTGGATTACTCAGGAGTTTTATGCCTATCAAGCAACTAAAGCAGCCTATAACTATTTGTTTTCCTGTTTCTGTTTACATGTGATCTAGACATGAGGTTAGAAACACATTTATATAACAAAAGCATTTGTAAATTCTGCATGTTCAAAACAAAGGCTTCTTTCTGTGTCTTCTATTGCCAAGTCATCATCTGTAAAACAGGTATTAACAAATTGCCTGTAGGGCTATATTTTTAGTGTTTTATTTTTAGTGCAGTATTAAAATTCCTCTTTAGAGTTTCATAGCTGCAGGGATTTGCATTTCCATCTACTTCCTCCAAATAGCTTACCATTCCATTTAATTGTAAGTCTTGTATAACTAAAGAGATTCAAATTCATGTGAATTATTACCCTCTTAATTTTAAAATTTTTGCAGCTTTATTACTGGGGAGGTGATTAACATCTTACTTAAGTGTAGGGCTACAGCAGTTACTTCTTGAAAATAAAGTTCATAAGTTAGCTATTTTCATCTATTTTTTCAGAGGAAAAAAACAAGACAAAAATATAAACAAACGAAAACCACCAAGCAATAAGCCAAATGCAACCCAAGACCCCTCCATTGATGGTTTTTGAGTTAGTTTGGGAACACCTGATGTTACAGAATAAGCAAAAGCACTCTTAAAAATGACCTCAGAATCTTCTCAGTGAGAGACTGATTCCACACAGCTTGCTTTGCAGAGCATAACATACCTGCTATGTACAAAAGAATACTGCTCTCTAGTGGAATATAGGGAAAGATTCCATGACCTTACCATTTACCTTTCTCTGTATTCTCAGCTGTTTTCAGATAAAAGGGAGCTTAGTTTAGTCCTAGAGTTATGACATGTTATGATATATGGCTACAATTACTGTGACATTATAATGTGAAGTGGCTTTGCTTTTGTAATCAAGTAAAAGAATTCTTTTTTTCTTCCAAACTCCTTTGTAAATTGAAACCAGTGGTTTTTACCATATTCTTTTTTGTCAGAATGCTGATGTCTATATCAAGAGTGTGGAACTAATAACTATTTAATTTACACAGGAACTCATGATAATTTAGCTGGCATAAAGTTAATTTGGGAGTGATTAATAGATGCATTTATACAGCTGGAAATTTCAATAATGCGTCTGGAATTTATAGTGCTAAGATTTTATATTCAGGATTCACTTTCTATTGTGGTCATCACCTCTTTTGGAGTGGGAAAAGTTTGCTGAAGCAGGGATTGAGTTACACAAACTGTTCAATATATCCCCTCCATCTCAGTGGGTGGGACACTATGAAAACACATTTGCACACACAAACTATGATGCATTTGGTTTTCTTCCTCCAGGGCTAGTTGTAGTTCTGTCATCTGTTTGCCTATACTTGGTGCGAGCAGGGCTCCTTTGACAGCTTCAATCACTCAGTACTCACAGAAAGATTTTGAGCTGGTGAACTGACATGCTGGATGTACTTAAAACAGGCATGTAATTCTGGACTGGAATGATCCTAGTCTGGAAGGTGCTCTAAGTGTGCATTCAAAACAGGCATGTGTTGCTTTGAGGTATTACAATGTTAAGCCTGGAGCCAGCTGTTTTCTGAAGATTTATGTTCAATATGCCTTGTCCCTTAGGCATTGGAAAGTAACTTAAAACACCATCTGCAAAAAAGCTGGTTAGACTCTAGACAGAGTGCCTGGGTCTTGTTTTGTTTTCTGGAAATGGAGGTTAGTCACGCTAGGCTAATGCAGGAATTTTCTGAATAGTACCTCACTGAACAGCTGTTTAATAGATTGTGAAGGGAAGTCTTTGGAAAGATCTGTAGCTACATATGATTTTTATTTATTAAAAAAAATAATACCTTACAACAGTAACCAAAAAAGCCCCTCACAATAAACAAACAGAAGTCTCCTGAGTGCTCAAGGCAAGGAGAGTAAGCACAGGGTGGTAGAATAGGACTGACTGCCTATGGGGTTTTCCTCCTTTCTTTCGTTACCACAAAATATCCCTGTTACTCAAGTAAAGATCAGAAATTTAGAAATGTCTCCATTTTAATTTATAAATTTGAGGGATACTGCAGCTCACTAGTAATTATTACTGAACCCAACATATCAAAAGAATAGCTGAGGAACTCAAACCACATGAATCTTCAGCTGTTTATACTGTTCATTAGGCACTAACAATTTTTGGAATACTTTCTGTAATCACAGATCTGAATAGGGTCTATTTCCTTTCACAGGTTATTCAGCAATGTGTTGCATTTCAGCAAATTTAGACTGTTCTCTATCACCATGCTTTCTTTCCTAATGCCACATCTATGCTGGAAATACACTTTTAAAAGAGAATCAACCTTAAAAGAATTGGAGAATTTATCCTTGAAATCTAGTGCAGTTTAGGATGAAAAGATCATTGTATTCCTTTACTATCAAGGAAACTGAAGTAGGAAGAGGTGAAAAAGTATAAAATTTACATAAGTTTTATACTGATGCTGGGCATAGAACCCAGATCTCTTGCCTACCACCCCCATGATTAACCAAAGTACTATGCATCCTTCTCTGGAATATTTACAGTCTTTCATTTCCAGTGATAGTAGAAAGTTTTCCTGGAGGTGTGAGGAAAAGTTATGAAAGGGGAGGAGTAAAAATAAACCCATCTGGAATAAAGGAAAATGGTAGACCAAATCATCTGCACAATGTGGTAGTGTGATACAGAAATAATAATGAACTAGAGATAAAATGCAATAGTTTAAATGCATAATGAAGCATACACAGCAAAATGGTCCTTGGTAGTTCTCAGATGTCTTTAGCACTTGCACTGCAAGTTGCAAAAAAAAGATCCATTCATGTGACATGATTACAATGGTATTCAAAACATACCTTAAAGTTTTCATTGTGCAATTTACAGACGTAACACAGAAAGAACATGGCTTTTTCCTGAAAAAACTTTGTATAGCAGTTATTGCTATTGGAAATGTGGTTTCTGCTTCTGTGACAGAAATTTATTTCCTTCTGACCTGAATACAAAATATTGACAATTTCCTATTGGCTTAGTAATTATCACTAAGTAGTTAGGATGGATGTTAGTGAAGAACATTAATCATAGTGAGCATTATTTAAGTGCTGAGTAGTACTGTTACTGGTTTACTACACCTTTAACAAATGTCAAGGCTTTACATAATAAGAAAAGCAGTATGTAGCAGTACAGCACATGTTAGTTTTGTTTTCTTGAGTTGAATGATAACGGTAAATGAAAAAATAATTAGATTGAAATAAACTTTTGACAACATCTAAAGGAAGTCAGGGAATTAGCTGCTCAGCTTTCATCTCAGTGAATTCAACTAAACCAGAAACAGATGCAAAAAGCCACATTCCCTAGAATAGCATATAGCAATGTTAATATAGAGGGTCATATATCAAAGATCTGAACATATGTTGAAGATGAGTTTTCAAATGTCTTCAAGCAGATAAGAGCAGAGTCAAGCTGACCTTCATCCACACATCTCCTAGTGCTTTGGGTCACAAAGATAGATATGTACATGAAAACATTCCCTTGCATGTGAACATGGCTCGTGTCTTAATCTATGATTTCCATAGTAGAAGCCATATGTGTCTCAACTGCTCATGTGGGGAAAAAAGACATGGAGCTTGTGCTGCCAGAGGCTGGAGTCTGGGCTTAAGAACCCTCTGAGGATGTGCCACTATTGCTAAGTTTTTACCTTTTTTTCTCTTTTACTTCAGTTTTGGGCAAGTTTGTTGCTTTAAGCTGTATTGTTCTCAGAGTTCCTGAAAGTATCCAAGTCACAACAAGTTGGAGAAAACAGCAGGTCCATTTTCAAAGGAGGCAGTTCCTGTCTGTCCATTCAGGATAGAATTTGATAACTTTCTTCTTATTATCAATAAGTCAGTATCTCCTGTTCTGCTTCTGAATACCATTTCTCAGACAAGGAAAAGGACTAGAATACACAGGGAAAAGTGAAAGGAATCCATTAAGGAAGTGATAAAACAGGAATTAGCTTGGAATCCCCAGAGTTCATTCACTCTTGACTGCCTGATTAGTGGCTGTCAGAAGGGCATTCGGAGGTAATATTGTGGTTCACACTGTTTAGAAATCATGCTGACTTGCTGTATTGACCATAAGCTGTACAAGATAAATCACAATGAACTTAGTATTTAGATTACATGTCTGTATTGGTTTAGAATCTCCTGTTGACAGAAATGTGATTTATATGTCTGTATCTGTGACCATGAGAAACTGCAGACATGGCTGTGATTGGTAGGAGAGCTGGATTACTATTTCATAAACCCAGAAGATTCAATTCCACAGGCATTACTTACAGGACAAAGACCTCCTCTGACTTTTTTTGTTCAGCTTTGTGGATTCATATATGAAGGTGTTGAGATGGCATATCATCATATCTCAAGTGTTGAGATATGAACCTATCTGCCATTAGTGTTAATCTTCTCAAATTCAGTGCTGTAAATGTTAAAGAGAGATTCAGCTTGGGTGAAGCTGAAAACAATTTGATGATTAGAGGTAAGTAGACTTCCAACAAGGAAATAAGGAAACAATTCAAGATAGTCTGCAATTGTTTTTTGGGTGTTTTTGATTGTTTGTTTCTTTATTTTTATTTTTTGTTTTGTTTTGTTTTGTGGTTTGTAATTTGGTGACCTCTTGGAGCCATGGAAGGTTCATAGACCAGGACTTGTAAGTCCTTCATCTCCTTTCTGTATGCAATTCTTGACCCAGCCCACATATCTTTACTGCACTTTTATTTGTCACTGGCTAGGGCTGTATCTACATGAACAAGTTTTTGGTTTTATTTATTATTTTTTTTTATTGCATATTCCTGCATATTGCTGTTGGTTTTGACCTTTAAAGTGTCTGCTGAGTCCTTGTGTCTTTAAACCATTGCACCTTGTTGTCTTGCTATGCACCTGTGAAAAAAGTGTAATTTTTTGAGAAAAAAAAAGAACTTCAGAAACAAACATTTCAAGAATCATCTTTTTTTCTGGTAGAGAAGTAACTTCAAATAACTGAAAAATAAAATTTTGTTCCACATTTGTCTTTGATTTTCCACATTAGATGCTTTGATAAGTAACTGATCTGTGTCCAAGGATAGAAATGGGATTATTTTTCAAAGCTATCTTCTGGAGGACTGTTGTATTTCTAAATGATGTAAATCTGCATAGGTATTAAAATAATGCAGTAATAACAATAAGGATAAGATACAGGATTTAAGGAGTTCTTTTCTCTGTGTACAAAATCCAGGAATAAGCAACATATTCTAATAGGTAGGACACTGGTTTGGAATTGAGAACAAGTATACAGTTCCTGGGTTGGCAAAGAATTTACAAACAGTGATTCAATTTCTGAACTGTTAACATTTCTCAGTTATGAAATTTGATTATTTGTCTTCCAGCTGTGAGATCTATAAATGTAAAGAGCAATATAAGATATAGAGATTCATACTACTTCATTATTTCAAGTCAAATGAAATATATCTTTTTCAGGACACAGCATGACAACAGAGCATGGTTTAAAAGTACCTCCCATTTAAAAATATGTTTAAAGACAGAAATAAATAATAAGAGTTAATAAATGTATTCCAGACTCCCACTGCACTGGATTTATGGTAGGCTGTGAGTTCAAAACACAAACTTGATAGGGCTGCAGTTATGTCTCTAGTTAAAAACAACACAACTTAGCCAGATGTGTGTTTCCTGATAAATTTTGTCTAACATGAAAGGAAAGTAATAATGGAGGTTTTGCTTCATTTTCAACAGGTGCAAAAAAAGGGTCTAGAAGACTGTTATTTTTAGATTCTTTTCTTTCCATCCTGTTTCTTTTTATTAGAAAACATCTTGTCCAGACTTTTGAGATTCTGGTGACTGAAGCTAATAAAACAACAACATATGATATACTTTAGAGCATCAATAGCACAACAGACCATAAGCCTCTCTAGCCTATAGTTTCTTGTCTGTGGATCATAGGAATGGATCAGAAAAGAGTAACATAGGAACTGGACACATACAATATACTTTCCTTTCTTGGCCCTCCTAACTTCTAGTAACCAGGGTGTAGGGACTTCCTGAGTTAGACTTTTGTGCTTAGACTGATCACCTAGGTGGAATGAGAAGAGTTTCTGACAGCGAAAACTGTGGAATTGGCTTGGGCAGCTAACTAGTAGGAGAGGCACTTTTATACAGGTGTTGTCTTTCCTTTCCTCAGCACTGGGAGCTTGCTGAAGCAGATAGCAGTGTAGCAGGAGAACAAACCTGTGGTTTTGAAGAAAGTTTATATAAATGCAAGAAAACTGAGGATAGAAGATGACTTTCTAAATTATCTGAAAAGAGAAACAAATAAAACCAATTGAAATAAAACCAATGTGAAGAATATTATCAATGAATATATAAAGTAACCTAAATTTTGTTTGACATTTATGGAAATGTGCAAAATGACAGGTAAGTACTAAGTGCCATGGAATTGAGATTTTTAAGGGCACTAGTCACATTTAATATAGCTCCTGAAACACCAGTTTGAGCTTAACATTTGGAGTCAGTCTACAGGCTAAAACACCCATGTTTCTCATTTGTGTGTTCTTCATTGTCCTTTTTTTGACCTTCAGCTAAGGAAGACACTGTCAGTCTGGATGTTTTCCCAGCTAAAACATGCAGTGCATCAGGAGGAACTCAAAGTTTACAAGTTCCAAATTTCTGCCTACTGTTTGCAAATTAAATACAAATGTGAATAGCAGGAGGCTGACTTTTAAAACAGACAAGTGTTGCCACACATTTATAGATTGGTTCTTCTTCAGATCTCTGTATTTTCTTCCTTTCACATTCTGCATCTAATTTAAACTCCTACCTCCTAAATTATTGCTGCCCTCTGCATCATGGCACAGAGAGGAGACTTATGGACATACTTTGGAGGAAGAGACAGAGAAAGCTGGAGAGAGGCTATAAAGTGTACAGTTAGGAACATTTGCCTCGCTCAAAGAGATAGTTGAAAACTGCCTGGTTGCCTCTTGAACGTGAACATGTCGAGAAGAACTTAGTTTCTAGCCCAAAATTTTACCAGGTCAGAAATGGCTCAGGACATCTCCCCTGTCTTCCAGTCTTCAGCAGATTAAATGTCTGTGTAATACACATTTCATATGCCCTGGTTTTATTTTTCCTCTTTACTTCCTACCCTACAATCTTTACTAAATCACATCCTCTTTTAACACACTTTTTATGCTACTATTCCAGTTTTTCCTCTGTTGCCCATGAAAATCTTCATCTGATTGAAAATACCCTGTTGTCGTTTTTTCTACCAACCTTTCACAATTTTCTCTCTAAGCATATTTGCTTCCATTTATCTGTATTTCCTAAAATGTCACATTTATATTAATTTTCTTAAGACACCCATCTTTTTTAGTTCCATTTGCACAAGCAAATCATGATATGAATATTACTCTTTCTCTTCTTGTTATCACTCGTCTCTCATCTACATTGATATAATCTTCATCTAATTTGAAGATCACTTCATAGTTATTCTAACCCTGTGAAAGTAGCAAGGACATTTTTATCTAGGTGTAGCTGGCCCATAGTAAACAAAATATTCTTGCTGATTTTGATGTGTGAAGATAGAACCATATTATGGAGAAAAGTTATAAACGTGTAAGATCAAATCCTAGTTTGAAGATGTGTTTTGTTTTCAGAGTGTAGAGAGAGACTGGTTCAGAGACTTCTGGGAATATACTGTGGATTCCTAAAGAAAAAACATGTTCTTCCTAAAAACTTTTCAAGTCCTTGATACTATTCCTTGTGACTCTTCAAGTTTCTTGTCCTTAATCTGCAGATCTTAAATATAATTAACTCTATTCAGGAAGTAACAACAAACATCTTTTTCAGCAAGAACTGGATTTTCAGCACTGTGCTTTTCAAATAAGATCAATACCTTCTAGTGTTAGCTTATGGAATCTTATCTGTCATGACCACTAGTGGATGAATCGGTGAATGTACAACTTATCTGTTAGAGCCTCTCATGTCTGCTTCTGAGTAGCGGTTATGGGGGATGGGGGAAGTTGTGTGATGCAATGTTAATAATAATTTATCGTCTCTATTTGTACACCAAAGCACCTAACAGTCCATGTATTTTAATATATGGCCACCAGCTACTGAAAAGACAAGGAGCAAGATGTCATCTTTTATGAAACATCAATTTCTCTTTTATGAAACATCAATTTCTTGATATCTGAGAAAGTATGAACCTCCCTGTTTTGTTTCCTGGTTCTTACTTCAGTTTCTCAGTCTCCAGACACATGAATGTGGCAGTTCAAGATCCTTCACCAGGTCAGGTGGCTGTAAGTACTCAAGTCTCCAGATATACTGATTCTTATATCTCAAAGTCTCCTCTACAGTGTCAGAAGTATGAGTTCATTTTTAGGAGTGGATGTGGGCCTGAATGAAAGTAAAAATTCTGACTTCTTGTGATGGTAGTTTGTACTTCAGAAGTGTATATTTCTGTTTGTATTTCAGAATGGTTTTAAGGTCTTTTACAGAGGAGTTTTATTTGGATGAAAAACCTCTGGTAGCATTCACTTACATGCTTGGATTGGCTCTTCAGCTCTATGAAATATGATTAAAAGAGATTCTGCTTCAAGAATGGCTCTTGAACTTGGGCCAATCCACTTCTGGCAAATCAGAGTACAAGGGGTATGGGTATGTGCAAGCATGTGTGTCTTTTATTCTTCTCCTTTAAGGTCTGTCTGGCTTTGAAAGAAAATATAACAATGAAACATAGAGCAGCTAGGATTATGGAAGAGCTATCTGCTAAAGAACCATCAGCTGTATTACCCAGACTGCTTGACAGTATATCTGGTGGCTAAGGAGACATTAATTTGAGGCCAATTTAGATGGCCTCAAAAAAAAAAAAAAAGAACCCAAACAAACAAACCAAACCAAAACCCCGACATTTCAGAAGGAACTACAGATGCATTTGGATAGAAGAGTGTGGTAATCTCACTGGTTATACATGAACTCTCAGACAAACAGTAGTTTGGATAGTATAATCCTTAAACTTTGAAATATCAAGTTGTCCCATAAGAAAGTAAAAATAATATCCCTGTTCACACTCACCTGTGTGTTGCTAAAGACTTAGACGTTGTTATCCTTGTTTTGCTATGCTGGAAAAACATAAATGTGTCTCCTTATTCCTGTCTCTCATGCACTAGTGTGTGTGCATGTACACACAGATACATACTCACGCGTATGCACACTCATGCGCATGAACATGCATGTCACCCCTGCATGACTCTGGGAATCATGGGAATCATTTTACAAATTGTATACTCATTAAAATACAGAAGATGTTTTCTAAAAGTTTCTAGGGGCATCAGTAAATCAGTATCAAGCATAGACTTAAAATATACTAGGTGCTTAAATGCCTTTTAAGAATACCCATTCTATTCTGTCTTTTTTCAGTATTCATTCTGTGTGTAGGATTTTAAGGTTTCCAGATTTTCACAGCATAAATTGGCAGCATGAGTCTGACATGGTACCTTATTTTTTTTTTTTACTTTTAGACATATATCTGGTCAACTTAGATTTATATTTTCCAAGCTGTTTTGGAATTCACAACTTGCAATCAAGAGAGTGTTATGTTGGGTGGGATAGAATGGAATAGAGAATCGTAGTATCATAGAATGGCTAGGGTTGGAAGAAACCTTAAAAATCATCTAGGTCTAACCCCCCTGCATGGGCAGGCACACCTTCCACTAGATCAGGTTTCTTGAGACCCCATCAAACCTGGCCTTGAACACTTCCAGGGAGGGGACAGCCACGACTTCCTTGGGCAACTTGTTCCAACATCTCACTACCTTCACAGGAAAGAAGTCTTTCCTAATGGAAGGAAGTCTTGGCTTTTCTGGAGGCAAAGATAAATAATGGATTGATTCAGTCTTAGTCCTTCTCTCTGTTTACTCAATGAATCTAAAATCTTTTGGCTCCTTCAGCCAAAGGCAAATATCTACCTTTTAAATAAATGTTCTGGTTTGTGACTATTTTTTGTGTTTTCTATTCCTGTGCCTTCTGTCAATGGGAAAACCTATCTGAAACTCTTTGAATCCTATCAGATAAAACTATATTAAGTAATTTAACCCCTCAGTGAAGGAGGCTTCAATTAATCTTGCTCAATCTTCTATAGCACATTAGGGCTTACCCACATGGCATTTTCCATTGGGAGCTATTGAAGAGTAATGAGCAACCAGAAGGAGAGCATCTTTACTGGCACAAATAGAGATAGAAGAAGGCACATCTATTATTTTAGAAATCCTCTTGATTGTGCACAGTTTAAAGTCAAGAGTATATATCCAGTAAATATTCAGTGACAAAGCATCAACCCAGCAACTTTCTTGTATGACTCATGCAGTGCGCAGATCAAAGGGAAACACTTAAACCTGTAGTGCTTTTAAGCTGAAAGCTACATATTATTCACACATAAATATTTGTTTGATTAAATCTAGATATACTTCATAATGAGCAAGAGACAGATATTGGATATTTGTTCATGGCTAACAGCAACCCAAGCTTGAGTGCTGCAGACATATTTTATGAAAGGACTTTAAAGGGCACATCCATTCAAGTCCAATAGTAGCAATCACTGGGTTTAGTTGAAGTTAAGCCCACAGAGTGCTTTTTCTTTTGTTATTGCAAAAAACAAGATGCTTCAAAACTAAAACTTTTACTTTAATACCCTGAGAAGGATCATTAAAGAATTTATCAAAATATTTGTGACAAAACCTTTTCCTGGGTGTTTGTTTTTGGGGGTTTTGTTTTGGTTTTTTGTTTGTTCGGTTTTTTGCTTATGTTTTCAGCACTTTCTCCAAGTTTACAGAAATGCTCCATACCTTAACTTGACATTCCCTGGCTCTATGTGTGCAAAATTCCTCAGAGAAGAGATAAAGTCAAGTTTTAAAAATTTTGTCTGTTAGAGAGACAGTCACCAAATAGCACATAGAAAGAAGCAAAGACAGAAAGCTGACAGTATTTGTGTCTTCCACAGGGTGCCTCTCAGTCTCATTGGCATGGCCAAGCAACTTACTGCCTTAAAAATTTGAATTTGCTCCACCACAAAGCTGCATTTATTACATATGTTACTGGAGAATAAGCATCTTGTTGAATAAAAGAATTGGAATTTGATCCAATAATAATTGTTCCAGTAATAATTTTGAACTGTCCCATAAGTACAATTTTATATGGCTTGTGAGTGGAGAAAGTAGGACCAGATCTCTCTAATTTTCAATCTTTGTCATAAGTTCTCCAGAAGGACCTTTTGTTCAGTCAGTGGTTTACTGACTGTATACATGTGTCATTATTACATAGTTCTGAAATATGATACCCCTGAAGTTCAGTTTTAGGACACACTTTTTGACAATGATTTGTGGATAACCAACTTTTGATTGGTTAACAACCAACTGCTCAATCAAGTCCAAAATTGTGGAATCTTCATCCTTCAATATTTTAAACTTTAACTAGAAAAGCCCTGATCAAATGCGGGTGATAGCAGGAGGTGGCACTGTGTGATTTCTGAGCTAAGCAACATTTCTTGCCACTGTGTGTTATCTTAGAGTCAAAAGACACAAAGTGGGAAAGAAAGGAATTTGAAAGGTAAAACTTTGCAGTAAGTTTCAAGAAAATTTTCCTTCAGTTAGTTTATTTTTTGTCAAGAGGTAATGTGCTGAACAAAGGAATTAAGCCTTGATTTTATAACTAGTCCTGAATGGCTGAGCCCTGAACAGGGCCACTCTCCTCAGTCAAACATCCTGCCAGACTAGAAATCTTCCCATGTTACTAGTGTGTTTAGTTAACTACTTAAAGCAGGAAAATAAGTATCTGTGATAATACTTCTTATCTACTTAGATTTCATTTTATTTAGTTAATTAATTTAAATAGTAATTTTTTAGGGTTTTTTCCTGTCCCTGCTACACTACATCTCTCTCCCACTGCTAATGTGGTATCTTGGCTTTTTCAACCTATTAATTTGGAACAAAATCAGCCTATTTTGTGTTCACTGTTGCAATTATAAGAATGATTTTTAAAAAAATATTAGTCAAGAATAAGGACAAAAAATATTACACATAAATTTGACTGCAGATTGATAATTACTTTGTATATTATCTGGGCTGCACAGATTTACTTCATACCAGAAAGCAACCAAGTTTCTAATCTGCCTGCAGAGAACTGAGCACATCTAACTAATAATACAGCCTTCTTGTTTTGCTCCAAAAGCAGGTGTCATTCATCATCAGGAGTGCCACCTCCAGGGAATTCTGAATGAATGGAAAGGTCAAAGCAAATTCAGACAGGATCCTCCTTGAGCTTCTCTCTTCTGAATCATATCCCTTGGTGAATAGTTCAATCAATTAGTTGGCCGTTTATTTTGTCCACTATTTTCACAAACCCTACTGAGTATTAGCTCAGGCTGCCCAGATGGAACATATGTGTCACCAGCTCAATGAACCTCATTCAGATCTACAGAAGGTTTCTTAAACTGAGAAACCACTACAGTGGAAACAGCCGTCTCTCTCACACAGAACAAAGAGGAGAGGAGGGTATCTGACTTGCTGCTTGAAACAGGTTTGTTTCTTGAGCCTTAAGACTGGCTTACTAATAAATCCTTACCAGTAATATGTCTCTGCCTTGTCATCATACTGCTTAAATTTGTGTGTGGTGTGTTTAGGAAGGGCAGTCTGGTTTATTCATTTACTCTTGTCAAGATGAAAAGATATGTCTATGTCGAGAAAAAGAATTAAAGATAGCAACCTGTGTTCTTCAGAGTTCTTCAAGCTTCTTCACTGTGCCTTGTCTACTGATGGGATCTAGGCACCTACTTATTTACACTTTTGTGTTATTGTTAAAATGTATTTAAAAATATAATATAAAACTGCAGATTTAGAAAACTTAACATTCTTTTTGCAGAAGTGTTAGTAGGAAATTAACTGTTCTGAATAGACATTTCCTGAACCATATTATCTTGTTGAATTTCTTTCTGATTTGAGGCTGTAGACTATCAATATGTTAAGACAAACTAGTTTTATGGTTTCTGCTAATCCTTTTCCCTTCATGTGGTCAAACTTGAGTAATAAAGATGTATATATAGATGAAATGTATGCCATTTATACTGCATGATGATGCATAATAATTATTACTAGTAAAAATGATCCATAAAACTTACTAGTGTCATTGGAAACACAGTATAAATAGCTTATTGGAAAATTCTCATGACTATTTTCGGGAAAAATGAGCTTGCAATTTCTTCCAAACTTCCTTTTAAAAGGATTTCGTTCGGTAGGGTGAAAATGTTGGGTCTCTTAATTGCAGTAACCTAGTCCTTGCCTATTAATCAACAGGTCATGTTGTCAGTTTTGTGTCAGTGAAAAAACTCTGTACTGAAATTCTGTTTTAGTACACAGGTTTCAGGCCACTTTACAGTGCAACACGGCCTCTAGTATATGAAAGGCCTCAGACTAGGCCTTTCAAGGCCTCAAAAGTACAGCAGCATTGACAACACAAGTTTTGGAGACTATTAGCAATGATGGACAACTGCAATTCAGCAAAATGTCTGAATAATTGACTTCTTTATAAAGTTAGTCTTCATTGCAGCTTTAACATTAGATAATTGGTTTTCCCAAGTTCATCCAATTTTATGGACACTAAAAGCAAAAACATAACATTTGCATTCACTAGTTTGTGGCATGAAATTTCAAGGAATAGTGTAAACATCACTGTGATTTGTTTCACAGCCTTAATTGTGGGGAAACTATTAGAAAGCCAAAATCAGATTCCTTCTGGACACAAGGAAAAGGTGTTATGATCTAACAGAAGGCAAAATCATGATGAAATGCACATTATTTTTTTCCCTAGGTACTTGCAGAGGTGAATTTACTAGAAGAGCATCAACTCCAGTTATCATTGACATGAGAAGGAATACATAAATATATTGTCCTCCACTAAAACAGACTTTTGATGTGATATGACCTTATGAACAAAATTTTTTCAATAACTTCAAGGAACAGTATATGGATTTTTATAACCAAAATATTTGTCAGGGAAGTCTGTAGAACACCAGAATATTTTCCTTCATTTATTAGGATACTTTAGCCTAATTATAAAATTTTGTGCTTATTTCAAAGTTAAAATTACAACTGGTTCCCAGGACAATAAATGTAAAATATACTATAAATTTTTTCACTTATATGGTAGCTGTTCCTACTTTTTTTGCTTTGAAATTGAGAATTGTGCTAAAACTTAGTAAAGGCCCCAGTTCGGACTGTTTTCCATCCACATTTAAAGAGGAAAGTTATGAGTAAAACTACCATAAACTGTTTAGTTTATATTGCAGTGAAAATCAGCCTCAGGAACTGTAAAAGTTAGATCGTGCACAGTTATATCTTATGGTAATCCCTCCTGGCATCTTCTTTTTCAAGTGGGAACTGGGTCCTAAGAATACCATGGTATTCTCAGTGCAGTCAGCAGAATTATTCTATTTCAGTCCCGTATGGAAAACTGCTATTAACAGACAAATCATTTCATTACACTGCATAGCAGTAACCAAGTTTATATCAAAGAAAATGTTTTACTTTTGTTGCTGTCAGGAGATTATTCTATCTGTCCATGAAAACATAAGGGTGTGATATTTTAAAAATTAAATCACCATTTTGAAAAAGGTGGTATATTTTATAGTAGAGTTCATAATTTTCATCATTTACCAAAATCTCAATCTTCAAAGCAAATCTTTTTCAATCCCCGAAGTTCAGGCAGACTAAGTAGGAACATGACATGCTCCAAAGCACAAAATAAATAGTTACTTGAGCAGAATATAGTAATTTTGAGTAAGTGGTAGTTCAAGCTGAAGGCAGCTCACTCACAAACTGAGGTAACTCATCTCAATTTTGGATAACCTTTAGGTAAGTGAGGCTAATTTTCAGCTCATTGAAAACTGATTATTTGACATTAGCTTCTTTTATCTCAGCTCTGACTTCTTTGCACTCCAAAATTAATCCTGAGATGGTCATGGCAAAAAGTCTTTGTGACTTTTTGACTAATTTCCAGTTAGAGATTAGGAACATTGAGTTTAACAGTCTCGGAGTTCAGCTTTACTAATGAGAATGGCTTGAATCCTCTGTTAACTTTTACCTTAGAGGCTTTCTCTCATAATTTTGATCCCCAAGATTGCTGGCTATTCCATTCGTCTTTGATGATTTTTCTTTCTAATGGAAGCTGTCCTTGACAAAGTAGATTGTAGACCTGCTAAATTGGTCTTCCAGTTAGATAAAAAGATCAATTGGTAAGAGATGTCATATAATGCCAGAGATAAATGCCAGATCAGGGAGTATTTTGATAATGACATTTGAAGAGATACTCCAGGTAGAGGGGAGTCATCAAAAATTTCTTCCATCACTTGTTTCAGAGAGGAAGATAAGAAACATGTATAAACCAGACTACAAGTCTGAGAAATTATTTGGTATTTGAGAAGTCATGTGCTTAAGGGAAGGAATAAAAAGAAATCCAGAAAGGATCAAGGAACTCCAGAAAGCTCTCATATAATACTAAAGGAAGCACAATCCCTGTGTGGAAACTGAAACAAAGTGCATTCAATTGTTTGCTTTGATAAGATCTGATTATCTTTTATACTTTCCAAAGTAAAGAACATGACTGAAATGGGAGTCCACTGTCCAACAATCAGTATTGTACTGCCAAGAACATACTGGTGCTACCAGTGCTACCACCACTTTGGTCTTTGATAAACTGAAGTTTTCACCCCTAATTGTTGTGTTATAAACTAAAGCGTTTGGGCTCAACACTCTTAGAATTTAGCCACCTCAGACAAGTACTTACACTTGGACGAGTGACCAAAAAACTTTTTTTTTTTTCTTCACATTGGGATCTAATTACCTCGCCCCTCGGAACAGACCAAATATTTTCCTGAAAAAAAAATTCCACTTTCATAATAGAGAGATCTTTGTCAAATTAGACACTCAATTTTTGGACTGTGATTTTACTTTTTTATGATCACCTTTTAGTGTAAAAGCAGCCTTCAGTTCTTGGCTGCTGGACCAAGGGAGAATATAGATGTGGTGTTCATTACAGTGATGTGGAAATACCATCTTATCCATATAAATAGTGCAAGTATGATATAAATTCCTCATCATGTTTTAAAACAAGATATACTAAGTCCCTTGGATTTTCTTTGATTCTTTTTTATTCTACTCTTTACACACTGTTTTTCTGAGCATTTAAATTAATAAATTAATGAAAATATTCATGTAGGAATGCACTTTAAATGTTAATGTGTTCTCTTGTTATCACAACCACATAGAGACATTATAGAATTATAACTGTTATATGCTAGAGAAAACACCCTATCTGCCGTTTGACAGAAACTATTCAGTGTTCAGAAAATGAGAAAATTGATCAGAAATTTACAATTGAAGGGAAATCTAAATTAGATAAAGCTAAATGTCTTCATCTAGTCTGAGAGCCAGTAAAGCTGTAAGATATTATCAAATGACTTAAAATTTTTACCTATATCCTATCTTTTATCTATGTAGAGAGTTGTCTGATTGAAAAGAAGCGTACTGAAACTGCAATTAAACTTTGATATTGGAGATAGTACTGTTTGCATTTTTATTAGTGGAAAATGTGTTATGAGCAGAAAAAAAAAACAAATCATAATAAAAATTATCTGTAAGCAGAAAATAGTACACTATTTAATTCTAAAATTTTAATAAATACCAAAGGAAAATAAAATTACATGAAAGCATATGTTAACTTCTGATTATGAAAAAACATCTCTACGAGCATAGTGACTGTGATTTGATTGGAATCTAATAAGATATTTCTCTTTCATGAATATTTAAGCCTCAAATTTAAAAACTCTGAAATCTGAAAACTGGTTTCTCTGTCCTTAAAGCACTAAAGGTAGCAGATTTTCTCCATGATATTTGTTCCTGACTTACCCACAAAGCAACTAAGACAAGTAATAGGTTACCCCGTCATGCCAGCAAATGGGGAAAAAATTCAACTGATCTAAACTTTCAGTTGATACTAAGAAGGGACATTTTTTCTTCATCTTTGAAGAATAATATAGTTTTTAATTTGCTGGGGCCTCTTCACAGGTACTTGAGGGAGAACTGGTTTAGTTTGATATTGTTTTATAGAACATGTTTTTGTCACATATAATGGCTTCTGATAGTCTTCTGACTCCTAAAAGATAGTTTCCTCCCCTCAACTCATCACCATGTGGTACCTCTTACCACAGCAGCTCTGGCTTACTTGCTAATACTTTTGTGAGCCTCTTCTGCTTATTAAACCCACAAAAAAATTAATTATCTTTTTTAAAAAAATGATGTAAACATCTTCGCCTGCTCATAATATATAATGTAATCTTACAGTAGCAGCTTACTAGAACAGTTATCGATATGGATATCCACTTTGCAAGATGGAACATGACCTTTAATCTCTGCAGTCACAGCCGTGTGTTGGCAGGTGTGAAATATTTATCTTTCTAGAGATGAAGAATATGAAAGTCAACAACAGAAAACACTATAGAAAAATTTGCCAAATATCATACTTGGGCCATGGAAGACAGTCATATTTTTGAGTAATTTGGTTCTGTTCACCAAGCTCTTGCTGTGACCGATACTTTTACATGGCATTACTCGCAGCGCATAGTGCAGGGTTACAGCTTTTCTAACCTGGAGGTATAAAAGTAACAGGAGTAAAACAGCTTTAATGAATGGACTCCTGCAGCTATAGACTTGCCATTTAAAAAGAGTGAAAACACTTGTTAGTGCTTAACAGGGTTTGAAAACAGTTTTGGGTTTTTCTTCAGTCTTTTTCTTTTTTTTTTTTTTTATCAGTAGAAATGTCTTGTAGTGGTTATTCCTCTAAAGAGTATTTCTAGGAAACTCAGCCTTTCTCTTCTTTGCGAAAAGTGAGGTAGGAAGAAGCAGGCCAGAAAGGAAATGAGACTATTTTCACAGAGGAATGTGTTTCATTCAAGAATAATGTTTTAACTCTATTTTTAAAATGGTTAATTGAAGTGATGAATTAGCTACACAGTTTGGCCATGAAGGGATATTGGTAGGTACACTAAGGATTTGGAGGATCCAGAGATGATTGAGTGAGTATATGTTATGGCCAAAAGCAATGAATGCTGCATATCTGGGCAAGGTGTGCTTACTTTCATCTGGAAAACAGAAAATTCCATCCAGTGCCTAGTAGAGGTGGTGGAAATCTTCCAGCTGGCTCTAATGAGAATTGTACTTAGTCCCTACGCTTTGGCAAATGACTGTAGACATGAAGAGAAGCTATAATCAAGACATTCTTTCCAAAAGCAATTTTGAGCACTTTCCTGCTGCTAAAAGCATAAAGAAACAGGGCAAAAGAAAAAAAAAGAAAAAAAAAAAAAGGAGCGAATAGCTCAAACTTAAAGTAGCTCCTAGATTTTTTTGCCCTGTAGAAAATAGCAGAAGAAAAGCTGCCTAATGCACCTGTATTTTGAAATTAAGAAGTATACATATTTTTCTGCGCTCCCATCAACTTGACACAAGATACAAAGACTAGGATGCATGTTATGCTCATAAAAAAGTCATTCATGAAGTATGGAAGCTAAATTACTATTTTAGATATACTTTCTAAGAAAATAACTACAGCAATATATCAGAAATTCCCCATTATCCTTTTAAAGTCTCTTTATATTCCAGTTTATAAGAAAAGGTGATCTCAGGTTCCATTCCTTTTTTGGTTCAGCACAGAATTCTGTTAAAAATTTCTATCTGAAAAAGAAAAATATTTTTTAAATCAATAAATAACACCAAAACAATATGAGAGTTTGAAAACTGGAGGTACTTTCCTGTCAGACAAAATAAGATATATGAAAGGGACCAATCTCACCTTTAGTCAGTGAGGAACTGTTGTTCTATCAGAAGCCCAAATCACAGTACCATGATAGTTACTTTTAAGATACATTAAAAAGACTTACTCACAGATTTTTTAATTTTTTCTCTTAGCAGTGAGGGACTTGAGGGACGGTGATGATTGGCTGTCTTGTATCTAGCTAGATAAATCTTGTGGCAATATTAATCCATGTGAATATAACTATGCTTCTATAAGCGCAAGCAACTTTTAAATTAATTTTTGGATGGATGTGAGCATGTTTGTAATCTCAGTATTTTCAGCAACTATACTATGAGACAGTAAAGACAATTCATTTAAGGGACGTTGGAAGAGTAGCTCTTTTATTTTCCTTTTTAAAATAAGTAGTTCTTAATCCTTCTACAGTCATGTCAAATTTGAATATTACATCCATCCATGTCAACCTGCTGCTCAGTACCATCTTCCTAGATGATAAGAGTAGTAAGGATATGTCATTCCCTGTGCATACCAGATTCTGCAATATATTTTGCTAATCCATGTCCACCGTCTGACTCCAAAAGCCAATTCCTTGCAAGTCACCTGTCCAGATTTAGTAAAAGCAGTCTTACCTGACAGTCTTCCAAAAGAACTGACTTTTAGTTTAGATAATCAAAAGTGTATGTTCTGGACAAAGCGAAAAACATCATTCCCTGATACACTTTCCTTTCCTTTAGGAAAAGGAAAGGAAACCTTCTCTTTCTCTTTTTCTGGTGACCTTAGTCCTTGACTGCTGACAAAAGCAAAGGCACTCTTCTCATCTATGGTTCTTCGTACCTATTCTCATGAGTTCCAACTGAGTTTTTAAGTAAGTTTTCTTAAAGTTCTTTCACAGTCCCCAAAAGAAGTTAAGGGAACTTTATACCAGCTAGTTCTTTCCTGATTTCTCTTCACAAATAGAAAAATACCAGGGCTTACTATTTTTGAGACACAGAGTCATAACAAATATTAGATGTTACCAGCACAACGATGTCTGGAATTTCAGGACTTTCCAGAAAAACAGCAAAATTAACAAATTGTAAGTTACCTAAGTTATTTAATTATGTTTTCTCTTAACTTGTCATATATAGAGAACTGAAGATTTTATTTTTGATCTTTGGAGGAGCAATATGTTTAATTCTTTTCATATGTGAACTACTTGTCAAATTACAAGTTAAATGAGACATGAAAAATACTCATCCTCACTAATGCTGCTTTTTACCTTGGTCAGCATGACAAATCTTAAAGATTCAGAGCTATGCTGGTCCAGCACATTATGAACTCTTTAATCTAGTAGCATTCACTATTTCATTAACAGCATTTTTTCACTGCAAAATTATTCTTGATATTGTAAAGGATGATATGACATCTTAATTTTTTATTGAATTTGTTCTTCTGATTTGGTTTATATGTCTTTTGTAAAGTTAGTTATCTGAATGCTTGAGATTCTAGAGTAAGTGAATAGTGTTTCAGAGATCTGTGCTCAATTTGACATAATATGAGCCAGGTAACACTGTATACATTACTATTCTTAGCAAGAAGTTATTGTGCCTTTCACCGGTGTTGTAGGTAACTACAGAAGGAAAAACTAATTCTTCAGAACTGAGATGTCTAGAGGGAGCCTTGTGACTAGCTTCTAGGTCAGGAAAATGAAAAGACATTTTATTGTAGAATAGTCATAATTGGAAAGGATCTCTGAGATCACCGAATCCAACTGTACACACACAAAACAAAACAGAAAAAAACAACCCTGAATGAACATGAATACAATACACACCACACAAAATAACACAAAAAACCCCAAACCAAACAACAAAAAAAACCCATCAAACTAACAATTGTGGCTACTAGAGTATGCCCTGACATGCTACATCTACACATTTCTTAAATATTGTTTAATTTACTTCTTTCAGTAAAGAAGTTCTTCCTAATATCTGATCCAAACCTCCCCTGCTGCAACTTCACCCCACTTCCTCTGGTACTCTTCACTTGTGAGAAGAGAACCAACACCCACCTTGCTACAGCATCCTTTCAGATAGTTGTAGAGAGTAATAGGGTCCCCCCAAAGCCTCCTCTTCTCCAAATTAAACATGCCTGTTCCTTCAGCAATTCTCCATATGACTTGTTCTCTAGGGAACTCATCAGCTCAGCATCTGGTAGCTCTCCTCTGGACACACTCCAGCACCCCAATGTCCTTCTTGTAGTAAGGGGCCCAGAACTAAACACAGCGTAAGGTTCAGCCTCGCCAGTGATGAGTACTAGGGAACAATCACTTCCCTCCTCCTGCTGGCCACACTATTTGTGATACAAGCCAGGATTCTGTTGGTCTTCTTGGACACCAGGGCACACTGGTGGCTTGTCTTGAGACAGCTGTGCACCGGCACCCCCAGGTCCTTCCCTAATGGGCAGCTTTCTAGCCACTCTTCCCCAGGCCTGTAGTGTTTCTTGGGGTTGTTGTGGCTGAAATGCAGGACCAGGCACTTAGCCTTATTGAGCATCATACAATTGGCCTTGGCTCATCGATCCAGCTTGTACAGGTCCTTCTGTAGAGCCTTCCTACCCTCAAGCAGGGTTTTTGATGCGTTGTTTTAAAGACTATTCAAGCTCTACTTCATACTCAAATCTGTCAAAATTTACCTTTTGATACCAAATGGCTGATCTTCACATTGTAAAGTGTACACTGTTTCTCCTAAGAGGATTAGCACTGTGATCTCACATTCTTTCAAGTTTGTAATGACCAAGTACATAATAAATATACATAACATATTTATATGAGATCTTGGGATGTTTGAGCTCTGCTGGTAAAGCATAGCTCCAACCAGACTTGTTTTAACCAACGAGGACAGTAAGTGGGTACCTGTGTTTTGACAAATTCCCATAAGGTTATCAAGCATCTTCCAACATTTGAATGTGTTCTTTAACTTTTCTATTCCTGAGTCTAGCAACCTACAACGGAAAAAAGTGTGGGGTTTTTTACTGATCTTTTTGAGTGAAAGTTTCTGTTCTTCATGACTCTGGTGGAAGACTCAAAAAATTGCTAGGTACATGGTGAATGTTTAAAATTAGACCATTTTGAACTGTTTGCCTATTTGTTGACCAAAGGGGAGGATTTTTTACCTTTGGTGTTCCATGGACATAGCTTGATTTTATTAAAAATTTCTAATAAATCTTGAGAAAACATTCTTTTTTATTCTATCTTCTTTTGATACTTCATATTGAGAATGAATCTTCCCTAATCTCATGATTTTCATATCATTATTGTGTACTCAGTACACATCATTGTGTAGTGATAAAGTGATAATTTAAGGAGGAATAAAAAAATTGACACATAAACAACCCCACCAAACAAACCAACAACCAACGTAAAAACCCACAAAATGCAAGCGTTCTTTAAAATGTCAGCCATTTTCAGTATGGTCCCTGTTGATTAAATTCGCCCCATTGTACATAGGTTACTGGAAGAGGTAGCATAAGAGCCAGTAGTTATGGTCATTGAGAATGTATGGAAGGCGGAGAAAGTTCATTAAACCAAATAAAAGGCATCCCTGGTTTCCCCGTTGCCCAGTCAAGCTCACCTCATTTTCTATTACTTATAGGGTTTGAGAGCACCCTGTAATTCAACAAATTGTAATAGATTCTTTCCCTACATTATTTGATAGAATCAGGGTGCACTGAGCATCAGTGTGTACCAGGGCTCGATACCTTTTGGGTTCTGATGTGCCAGACCATCTAATCCACAATGTCCAGTAAACTCAATTATCTCTTTCCTCCACTTAGTTGGAGGCAGGACACCTCTAATCTCTTGGGTATCTTCCATTATCAACACGTGCAGTTATGTAACTTGTTGTTGCATAAATGAATGGGTTTGTGTTGGGATTGTAACTGCTGGGATTGTAACACATTTTGCTAGATACTAGCACAGCCATCTTCCAGAAAAAGTCTCCTGGTCTGGGGATTCCACCTTATAGCTCAGATACTCAAGCCCTCAGGGCTGCTGCAGGTTGTTGATACCACTTTCTCATATGCTCTCCACAGCTGCATAGGTAGCCCCATGTGTCACCCCACTGCACATACTATTTTACTTGTGCTGTTTTCATGGGAAGATGTCTTCTCCTGACAGTGGAATCACAAGTCCAGACAGGAGCATCTGGCTCTGATTCCTCCTCTTGTGATGAGGGAAGAGCTACCTTTGAAGGACTTGCTAGTCGAGGTTTTGCAGAGGTTTCTTCTTCCTGACCTGGTCTTTCATTTTCATTGCAGCTCTCCTCCAGATGTTCCGTCTTCCCTATGCCTTCAGTGATGCAGGGCTGAACTTGCTTTTTTCACCTTTTGACCACAGGAGCAAGCTGTGCAGTTATGGGTGAAGAGATGGCAGAAGTGATCATTTTAGGGTCTGATACAACAGTGACTTGTGCTAGTATGGCTGGAGGGATATCAGCAAAGGCTGCTGTAAAAGTCCGAGTAGTTGTCATAATTGTGTTGTAACTCCTACCCTTGTATCTGTGCCTACTGATAATAAACAACCCTTGTAACACAGTAACCATAAGCAGAATGCAGAAACAGGAACACTTATTTCCAGAACCTCCAAACTCTAATGGGGTCAACTTGATAGGAAGAGAAGATGTATAATGTAATATGGTTCATTAGAAATTGTCCAAGCTAGCCAGGCAGAGTCACTACCCAGTTTATTGCAGAGTAGACTAGTGGTGTCAGACATGACAAAAAACTAATGCCCTTTGCACACCATCCCTGACCAAGAAAAAACAAACCCATACTGAAGAGATTCAAATAATAAGATAATACATATTACTGCAAGTTGGGCATCAATGGGGCAATATATATATATGCAAGTTGGGCATCAATGTTGAGAAACTGTTATTTGCAAGGCAAGAGTATAGAGTATCAATGAATGACATCTTGATCACTGTTTTAAGTTACAACCTTGCAGAGCAAAAAAAAAATTTGGATACACAGAAGTACAGACCTATGAAGTTATTCGAGCCCCATGTTAGGTGCCAATAAATCTGTCACAGTTTGGACATCGATTGGGCACTGAGAGATGCCTCTGTTATTCCCACTTGCCTCCCAGAGGGAAGGAAGTGATAAGGGAGAGAGACTTTAAGGTTGTAAAAAAAACTTGGGTAGGTAGAAAGTGACCTGTCTTTGTAAATGCTGTCCTTCTCCAGTGAGGAAGCGAGAAGAAGCAGCAGTGATGATGGCAGTGGCAGGAGCAGCAGCTTACTGGAAAGAAGGTGCTCCTTGGTTGCATTGAGGTTTTTTATGGTGTCTGCAACTTTCAGGAAGAGAAAATGAGAACTATCAGACTTCAGGGAGGGGGTGACCACTCTCTTTGTGGAGCTCTCTTTCAGGAGCTGTGTCAGTTCTTGGTGTCTCTCAAAGTAAGCATGAGTCCTGTGGCTTCCCAGTTGTTGTTCTGCCTCTCAACCTGTCTCCTTTAACTTCTCTGTACTTGAAATATGAAACAAAGAGCCCTTCCTTGCATCTTTTGATTTGAAAGTCTTACCTATAGAGTGGGAGGCTAACCCCATCTCTTTCTGACTAGTGGCATTCTTCATCTCACTTATCCTTTGCATTTCCCTTTCTTCCACTTTCCTGAGTGTAGGTATGTCTGAAAGCTTCAAGTATGACTGTCTAGGTCACAAAAACAGTCTGGATAAAGCCTGAATTTTTAAAAGTTTAATTTTTTTAAAGTTATCCAAGCAAAAATAAAGACTATTTCTAGTCTTATTTAATGGTTTTATAGAGCTGATAGTTTTGGCCCTCAGTGTTTATGACAGTACGATTATAGAATCAGATAAATATCAATGTGCTGGAAGAGCAGAAACCCTTTTTAGCATCACTAAAAATCTTTGTGGAACTACATTGCCAGGTTTTGAGGAGGAGGTGGTCAAAAGCCTAGAGTAATAAGAGAGGTGTGATAGAAGTGGTTTTGGACCTGCACTTTTTTTAAAAAAGTAGGCCATTTATGTTGTAAGTTTGATTATGCTAATGTATAAACAGCCAAATATTTTCAGTGGTAGTACTGAACTGGAAATATTTACTTTTGTTCATAAATCTTTTAGAAACCTAGAAGTCTATTCAGTCTGTTAAGACCTAATGGAAGGTAATTTCAGAAAGGAAGAAGAAAAGTAAAAAGGCTGAAACAAGTATTATAAATGTAGTTTGTATGGAATGTCAATTATTTATCTCAGTTGCATTTCCAAAATTTTTACAGTTCCATACCCTCTTGAAGGTAGTATACTACAGTAAATTCTCATACCAATCTTTTGCATAACTGTTGAGAACTAGTCCATTGATAACTGCCCAGAAACGTGACACACCACAGCAAAAGAGGAACCTTCAATTAGACAATGTCATTGCATGTCAAATACTTACTTATTGTAGTTTAGTTTACTGTGATGATAATCTTGAGCAACTAAGTGCGAGACTAAGAGTCAGCCACGAAAAAAGAACAGGTATTTTTATGAACATTGTTTATAAAATTTCTCTCTTCTATGTTAAAATTGACTATATGGTTTCTCTGGATCATAAGAAACTGGCTCAGATTTCTACTCTAAGAGAAGAGAGCCAGATTCATGCCTAACATTGTATATGCCAAAATGTCAATGCAATATGCTATGTCTCATTCATTTTTAATTCATCTTACTCTCCCTCATAGGCCAAATTTGTGCAGAGACCTTGTCTGAGTGCACAAAAAATGAATGTAAAGTAGAAAGAAAATAAAGAAAATGTAATATAAAAGCCCATATATCCTGGTTCTCCTCTCTGTAATTCCAACTTTTTCTTCAAAAAGAGTTTTAAAATGGTCAGAATATGAGCATCGATAGACTGTTCAGAAAAATGTCCAAAGGTATATTTTTCACAACTAAACATATACTTCTAAAGATCCAGTAGAAAGAAAAAAGTTTAAAAAACCCTAAGTGCTTTAGAATCTACAGTCTGAAACATTTACTGTTATTTTGATATTTAACAAGTCTTCACCTAGACTGTTACATCTTGTGGAAGAAAACGCTCCAATCAATGATCTTTTAAAACATATATAATATGAGTGTTTGAGTTATGAGAAAAGAATCTAACCTTTTCTCTCTCTTAACGACTTATTTGTGTCTGCAGTACTAGCCAGAAACTGAAGTGTTGGTGCTGTGATGCAACATTTTTTTTTCCTTTGAGATGTTCTCACAGGAACAGAGAAGCAGACTTCAGAGCTGAGTTTGCCAGAATCAGGCTCTAGAGAGAACAAAAAATGAAGTGTGATATCTGAGGATCATTATATTTCTTATAATAACTGTTAAAGTCAGCACCATTCACTGGTGTGAGTGATACCATGTCTGATTTTGTTAAACGCAGCATCTGTGTTGCAAGTAGTGCAGCTTAACTTGCTAATGGTAGCAGCAGTAGCATACAGGCATGATAGCTATTCTGTTAGATATACTTGCCTGAGGTTAATCACATGCTGAAATTCACTATTCCTGTGACTCTAAACATAGCTCATTTTTTCAGCACTTACCTGAAGTATATCAGTACCAAGCCCATAGATTTTGGGTGGGGTTTTTTTGCATGTGAATAAACAGCTACAAGATAGCCCTGGGTCTTGGAGATGCCCTTTTTTAAATGTTCATAAGCAGATCAAGCTCTGCCATAGACAAGATAGGGACTTTGATCTTATTTGAAAATTATTTGAGAATTTAATCTTCATGGTATTTAGGAGTGTTGAATCAATTTTCCATCCAAATGAATAGGTAGTTAACTTGCTTTAAAGCCAGTTATCTCTTTAAGCTCAAACATTTGTTTATATATTAATTTCCTACTGTTTCTCCATGTGATATACTTCTAAACTGAAATCAAATATCTTCTTGACCTGAAGAAGCTGGTCTTTGCTGAACAAACACAGATCTTCTGGTGTTCACCATTATTTGGTAACTACTGGCTTGTCTTTGTGTCTTTTTATCAGTCTTAGACATAACATATTATTCCAACGGAAGTGTTAACCCAGTGTGTGAACACTCTAAACCCCCCCCATCTCCAAAGGAAATATTTTGCTGAAGCATCATTTAAAAGAACTACTGGAATCCTAGACACATTTTGGATTGATTTTTACACAGTAGTTGCAGCCCTTGTATAGCTCTGCTTTCCTTATTTACAGTTTAAATTATAGAATAGGTACCTCAGAGCAAAATAAACTTCTGTCAGTTTTTGTGTCTGATGTTTATAAAGGAATCATAGCCTAATTACAGATGTATTGGTCCACAAGCCTTAGTTCTGTATTATTCAGTATGAAGCAATAATGCAGAAGCTTTGATGTAGAGCTCTTAACATGAGACAATGCAAATGACATTTACTAGCAAATTTTTTCCCCATTAATGAACAGTACTTCAGGGAGTGTAAAGGCAAGAGGCATATAATTTCTGAACTATTTAAATTGCTAATTAGATCTGTACAGGAGGTGTATTCCTAATGCAGACAATTACAACAGCTCCTAAGTGTTTGCCTTACAGTTGCTAATTACTGCAGAAGCCAATTAATTGCTGTTGACTTTTTGTATTCTTTTGCATATCACCAGTTAATATTTACATTTATAATGAAGACAAAATTGGCAAACACTGTGTCATTTTGTAATGAACAATTCCAGTGTCTAAACAATGAGCACATTATCTCATTTGTGCCTGAAGAGTACAGCTGATTAGCATATGTTCTGTGCATACTAGAACAATATTGCTTTTTCTTCTAAAGAGTGGAAATGTCATTTAGGTGCAGTGAGCACAGGTGCAATACCTCTAAGGTGCTTAGAAGTGATTGTCTTTGTAAACTATTTAACAGCAGAAAAACAAACACACACACACACACACACACACACGTATACCTGAGTAAATGGCTGTAAAAGCCCCAGCCATTATATTGAATGCATGTATCAGAGAACCAGAGAGTCTGTTTTTGGAGTTTGTAGACCCCTTTGAGAACAAGAGACATTTTTGGAAGTCCCTGTTCAGAAAACAGTAGGATGACATAGCTGTCCATGGCAGGCCAAATGCAGGGGTGAAATCTTACCCAGCCTGCTGTACTTCTGGAGACAGTCCTATAGATGGGACCAGTAGAATCAGGTTTCATATGAATTTCTCCATTATTTACTGCCTCGATCTCTACAGCAGATATTACCCACTTCAATGTAAAATAAATGTCTGAATGTCTGAATTTTTATGACTGGTCTACAAATTATATGTCTGATGTAGTGTTCCCTAAGAGAAGTATGAAAACCTAATCCACCTATAGAATAGTGTTAAATTCTGTAACATACGTATGGAAATTAATTGTGACTGCATCTTAGTTATACAGTGCTTGTACCAAGTCCTGACATCTGCCCAACAAATAACCCAGAATAATGCAACATTTACCATGGTCTTGCCCTAAGTTGAAATTATTAGATCTGCCTTTGGGTCACTTCAAAGTTTATCATAATATAAATGAACAGAGGCATCCATATATTTTATGTCCATGCTTTCCTGACCCCATGAAAATAGGAGTACCCATAGGGGTAATGAATAAGAGCCTAATGCCAATTCTCGTCCCCAGTTTGCCTCTAAGCACAGTGTTTATTAATAGGAATATTACAGATACTGTAAAGGGAAGCGATTAAGACTCTGTTGCCTTGTCTTTTGTGTATTCTGGATCAGACTACAAGAGAATGAGAAAGACTTATGAATGCAGTTCCCTGGGCAGTGAGAAAACTATTCTTCCCCTGTCATGAACATCAGTACAGAAGGCAGAGAATAAGAAAAGTTGTGAAAATATTATCTTCACCCACAATGTTAAAATATCCCTTATGGGAGAGGATATCCCATATGGAGAGGATGACTGTCATAGGTGAAAAGTATTAGATGGTGAAGTCTATATCAGTACTAGAGGATTCAGTGAGTCTCTTGGCATAATTCATTAGATAGAGTATTTTTAGTAAATCCCAGGCTGAATTCTTATTTTTCCTTTCTCCAAAATGTACTCCACTAATGACTCTGCCCTTTATGTTCAAGGCATATGGAAATCTGACTCAGTTTATTTTCACCAAATCATATAAACTGAAATTAATCATAGTAAATTTGACATTTATAATCCTACAATGGTCTGTGAAATACTCTTTGAGTACCAATTACATCAGAGATAATGATAATACATTATTTTAAATGTCTATCATCATTATTATTAATTTTGTGTCTATTGTCAAGACACTAATGATAATGAACCCTTTGGAGATTTAGTTGGATATTACATTATTTCCCTAGGTGTTCCCAGTGTAATGCAGAATTCAGTAACCTTTGATACTATATCCTTGAAAGAATATAAACATGGGATGACATTTTGTTTCTTTTCTATGAATGTACTAAACATAAAGAGTCTTCAGTGATTTTTATTCTAGATGAATAAAACAATGGAAAGCAACCAGCAATATTCTACAAGGTTGCTTCCTTCAAGAGGTGATACCTGCTCTGAGGTACAAATGATTTATGCAGCTACTTACATAGGTCTTAGAATCATATCCTAAAAACAAAGATTAAGAAATTTAATATGAAATATTTTACTCAGAAGGGGAGAGTTTGTGACATACATGTGGACAGCAACAATTGAATTCATTATTATTACTACAAATAAAGAGATACAAGGTAACCAAAATAATAGACTGCTTCATTTTTCTTTTTTTTTCCCAAGCAAAAGGCATCTGTAGAAAAAATCCTGATGGAATAGCTTTTCCCATGGTAACATTTGGGTTTTGGTTTTAAAAACTTGTTTTTTAAGAACTGTTATGGAACATTTGAGCATGAGAGGCACTTAATTCCTTCTTTTCTTTGTGCTTATGTATTTACCAAGTGAAAAGACTATTTTTATGTCTTCCTGTTTAGTTAGATCTCCAGTATTGCTTTGATTGTTTTCACTCTTTTCCTTCTTGACTCTTCTTCATTCTTTTTTTTTTTTTTTTTTTTTTTTTTTTTTTTTTTTTAGCTTAAACTGCTGATTACAAATAGGTCAGATTTTATCCTAGGCAGCTGTGATTATTAAAAAAATTTTAGGCTGTGGGTGGGTATTCTTGGTGTGACAATGTAGACATTAGTAACTGATGAAATGTGAGGTGTCTAAATCAGAAGTACCAAGTAAAACGTAGCCTATACTGATTCTGGATATACCCTTGTAATCACTACTGGAATGTTAGTACAGTGAAATAGTGTCCACTGAAAGTGTATACATTCGGAAGGTGCTGTACATATGGAGGGTTCCAGAATCAAACAATTGGAACTGTAAGATGTTCCTTCTGGTACAAGACAGGAATTCAATAAATTTAGCTTAACAAATAAAATGTTGAGTAATGATTTGCAATTTGTGTCTGAGTATGTGAGAGTTGACAGTTTCACTGTTGCACAGAATGATAATCTACAGTTTAGGGCATAGGACCTGGGCACAACACAGATGAATTTTATTTTTTGCCATGATTCTAAGGCCCCAGTCAAATTAAGTTGTGCATAGCCTAGTTTTTGCATGAGTTATGAAAATTTCATTGTACTGGTCTCAAAGAAAGAACCTTCAAATGTTCTCTTGACTCTCTCATGCTTCCTAATGAATCTTAGAAACCAACTTATTCAACAATTTCAGTACTTAACTATCCCTCAGTCCTGCACTACTATGGAAATTCTTACCATCAAATTCACTTTGTCTCTCTTCTGCTGAGCACTTGCAAAGAGATGGGTAATACTGTTCTCTGTAACATTTGTCCATTTATGGAGCAATTGCTATGTGGAAGAGATTAGTGCTTTGTGAAGATTACACTTATCCGTTTGCAGTGTGTATGTTCAAGACTAGACTTATTTTTAAAATTTATATAAATTATTTGAAGAAAATAGTCTTCATGTAATCTACATATTGTTGGTATCAAAACAAGAAATCCATAATAATTCTTAATAATTTATCTCTATTTATCCCCATTGCAGGTTTCTGCAATTAACAAAACTGAGACAGATCCTGTTGTTTACTCTTTTCTTCATATCCCAGCTTTGTATTTTTCATCCTTTAAATAAGTGGTGCTTAATTCTTCCACTGCCTTCTGTCCAGCAAAACAGAACATGATTGTAACAACACCACTTTAGAACTTTGTGCTTAACCAAAATATCTGTAACTTCTCTTACATAGTACATCAGATTGATTATGGTGCCAGACACTTTTAATAAGTACTGATGTTCAAAACAGTCCCCTTTTTTTTTCCTTATAATATTGGAGTTTTGTTTATTGGGCTAGATTTCTCATCCAACTCTTCTTTGTATGTTTAATTACATGCATCTAAAATGCTTAAACTCTCAGAAGTAATGTCTGGAATCAAGATACCTTATGCTTTTTTCAAGGCTATGTGGAAGAGCATATTTCTTCCTCCAAGAAGAAATGCATGTGCATCTTTCCTGTGTTAGCTGATTGATGAAAAAAAACTTGTGAGAAAATATTTTTTCCTGTAATTACTGAAACTGAAGGTGCAAATCTATTTTTTTTTCTCTATGTGTTTTGTTCTTTGCTCTCCCTTTATCCCCAGCTATGAAAATTATCAGGAACTATTCACTTATGTGTTCAGTTCTTTTCCTTCCCTGAACTGCCTAAGGATCTATGACAGAGCCATGGTTCCAGTCTTAATAACAGTGATTTTGCCTTTAAAAAGTCAAACAAAACAGAAAACTCACTCCAAAGTAGAACTGCTCACCACTTTGGGTAAGACAATTCATCTCTTTCCTATTGTATGAAAAATCAGGAATAAAATTTGGAAGAAACTGCTGTACGGTGCAGAGGTAGGACTGTAATAATGACCCTCAGTATGTACACTGGAATGGCAGACCCAAACTTTTATCGTCTCCTTCTTTGAACTTCTTCTTCTCTATGACTAAAAAACAAAGGCCCTAATGTGGGGAATAAAAAAGGTTTGGTTAATAATCAGAAATAATAATCACTGCTAGGGCAGTGAGTTGGCTCATGCCTTGAATTATGTTCCTTTTGAGTTACCAGATAGGATTTATGGATGTGTGATAAAGTTTCACATTTTTATAAATGCTTTTGGCCTCATCCCCAGTCTAGTAAGCCCCCTGACATTTCATCTGTGATTTGCTCTCACAGAAAATATTGGGGGGGTTGGGGTTTATGTGGGTTTTTTTGTTGTTTTTGGTTTTCTTTTTGTGTGTGTGTGTGTTGTTAGTGATGGATTAATGTGTCATGAAATAAAAAAACAACAATAACAAAAAAAAAGCCCCCCCCCCAAGCCCCTAACAGAAACAATATCCTTCCTCCCACCCCTCAAAAAAACACTAAATGTTATTCAAAACAACTGAACAAGAGAGGATTGGAAGTGACCAACTGACTAAAACTTGATTGACAGGGTTTGGTCAAAGTAAGTAAACTTGACAAGATTTAATCTTCTCTTAGGTCCTTACTAAACATATCCTGGATATTTATAGACATAATGAATTATTATTCCTTACCACCTCCAAAACTTGTCATTTCTGGTATTTAAATGTCAGTCATGAGTGAAAAAAAGGAAAACTCTAATGTAATTGCTTGACATCAGATGGAAAAATGTGAAGGGAAAACATTTTCTGTTTTGCTTTTCCAAAGAAAGATAAAGTTTAACAGCCTCCCTTCCTATTTTACATTAAAAAAGTGCCAAAAAAAAACACATAAAGAAACCCAAAAAAACGCACAAAAAACCAACCAACCAACCAACAAAAAACCAAAAAAAAAACAAACCCAAAACCCTTCAGAGAGATATATTTCTCCCTGTAAAACGTTAAAGTTATTATACATTGCTGAACTTATCTGCACAAAAAATACATTGTGTCAGTACAGAAAAATCTGTAGTACGGGAAGTTACTTGCTTTACTTATGGTGAAGGAGATTGTACCTAAACACTACCTAAGTACAGAAGAAAGCTTGTAGTCTTGTTCTGTTTCCATTCTCTAGGTTAACTAAGCTATTCAAAAAGTAATTTTTACAGCACTCATTTTTGTGGAAATATTTGGACCATCTGAATAATGTGCCTTTTGTCCAGATCCAGCTTCTAGTCTTTTAAGAGCAGAGGCCAAATACAGCAAGCAAGAATTTTACCCATAGTGGTTGCCATATACTGAATCATTCTTGCTATGCTATGCTGTATAAATTATACTACTTATTTTTTATGTAGACTATATTGAAGACTACTAAAAATTACTAGTCAATCATTGAGAGTTTTGTCATCCTTATTTTTTTTAAATAAAGATGTAATTCGTTACAAACTGTAGCAGTTGATTGGTTACAATTAAATTGATGTTCCTTTTGTTATTGTGTTCATTAGAATATGCAACTACAGTAAATATGATAACATACAAATCTTTAACGGAATTTTATCCTGCCAGTCTTGCTACATCACCATTTTATAATGAACTGAATACGCTTAAGTTCAGGATAGCAAACGACTGCACAAATTAACAGCAGGCAAATGGAAAAAAATCTGAATCAGTCATTCACAAAGGTATTGTCTATAAGGTATTCCTTTACATGCCTTGGGGCAGCTTCTTTTTTCTTCTTTTGATTTATTAGCATCATATCTGTGCACAATGGTCCTGCATCAACAGACAGAACAGTGGCCCAGGCTGCACCACTATTGATTACTATCATCCTAGCCTCAGGAGAACCACTTGTCACCTTGTACAGACTATGATGTTTACTGTTGCAGAGGAAAAAAATCTTAGCTGTTGCAAAACAGTTTCCATTGATTTAAGGCTATAGAATATTAGCAGCTCGCTGTTACATGAACTGTGGGACTTTTCCCTTTGAATTTTCAGGGCCTGGTACTGAATTACTGGTATACAGTACCAACCTGTTCTCTTAACTATTTCTTGCTTTGACAGCTTTGCCAGTGACATTACCACAGAAGAATACTTGTCCTACTGTTGGAACAACACTGCCCTTTCTGCCTGAGGGATGGGTAGAATTTTGATTGCTGTCAGCAAGAGAGGTAGTGTTTGCTTGTTTTTATGGTTTGTGTTAAGTTCACTACTGTTGTGTCCTACTGTTCTCTAAAAAAAAAATAAAATTTAAAAAGTAACAGTTTCCCCTACTCCCACCCCACAAACTCACCAGCAAAATATATGCAGACTTTTCTGCTTTAGAAGTACAGTTCTGTGCTGACAGACAAACAATTTACGCTCTTCATATCTCTCTAGCAAAACAAAACAAAACAAAAAAAAAAAATCCAAACAAAAAACAAACAAACAAACAAAATTATATGTTTGGGTAGATAACAAGAGGTACCATTAAATATAGAAAATTGAAAACCTAGGCTGCAATAGGATTGCAGAAACAGGGGGATTAGTAATAGCTTCTCCATGTTTTAGTAGAATACTTCCTTATTATTCACCCAGCAAACAGTGTTCACAAACAACAGCAAAGAACAAAAGCTGTGATTTATATATATAGACATGTATACACACACCCCTGACCTCCTGCTGCCTTCCTCACCCTCATCACCAGAAGCAATTTATGGAGACCAGTCTAAATAAACATTAAAGAGTCAAGGCCACAAACTGACAGCAAGGAAAATCAATGGCTCCAGAAACCATCTAGTAGGATCAATAAAAGAGATTAGGCATCACAAGCTAGTGTTGGGCACTTACAGGTAAATGTGGCTTACACCTCATCTGACAGGGCTCTCTCAGCATCAGGATAAAAACTGTCATAGAAAAAGAAGCAGGCTGAATAGCCAGTGGAAGACGCTTCTTAGCTGCAAACTCTAAATGCTGACCTCTGAATGAAAGGGATTTATACTGAGGCCAAATTTCCAATTGCTTTTCCAGAGTCATCTCACACACCCATGCCTTTGCCCATAGGAATTGTTTCAGATATTGTTTTGCACAACACTCTCATTTTTTCTTTGTTTGCTTGCTTTCCTGGATTGTTTTTTAAATCCTTTCTTATAACCCCTCACTGAGTTACACCTCCCTCTGTAACCTGTGCAGTTATAGGCTGCACTGGAATAGTCAGCTTCAGCTGAAGTCAGTTCAACACCTTCAGAACCTAGCAAGTTCTAGCTTGCTGCCTTCAATCTCCCATGGTATGGGGCAGCTCCAGGCTCAGCAGTGGCATCTTTCACCTCAGCCCACTTCCCGAGCTGTATTGGGTGTATAGCTGGCCCTAGATGAATGCAGAGCCATCCTTCTCACCATCAAGCCAGTGCATGGCTACTTTTTGACACTCTGGGACACTGACTTTTATAAGATCATAAATGTTAATATTTTCTTATCTGTGGTCATCTAGTCACCAGCATGAATCTAAAGCTGATGGATAACAGCAACTGGTTTTCTATTGTTCTGTAAAGGCCTCTGACCACAACAGTATTGAACATTGTCCTCAAGGGCCCTAGCTCATGTAAAATTTTCCCTGAGTTTCCTTTCTATATATTTTAAAAATGGGTACATACTTTCTATTTCTTCATAAAGCTACTATAAAATACTTGCTTTAGTTTTAGTAAACTTTAGGCTACCTCTAAATGGTAGCTATAAACAGACTTCAGAAGCTGCCTCAGACCAATCTAAATGTAGACTTCCAGATTAAGCTACAAAGGTTATCTAAACTGTTTGTTATCCCTAAAAGCTGAGGAAGAGAGGGAGAGTTTGTTCGTCCGTCCTTCCTTCCTTCCTTCTTTCCTTTCTTCCTTCCTTCTTTCCTTTCTTCCTTCCTTATCACAGTTTTTCCTTTCTTCCTTCCTTCTTTCCTGTGCCTAGAATAGTATGCAAATGTTTACAGTAGCTGCTTTTTTTAAAATGGTTTGACTTGTGTAAGACATTACACTAACTTTGCAATGGGGTTCAGATTCATTTTAGGAAAGAAAGACTTTTCCACGAGATGCCAGAGGATATTCTCTTTTTCAATGCTGATTTTTTGCTTTGCTATAGTGTCCGGGCTACCAGCAAAGTGAGACCTTGCCACAAACTGAAGCAGAGAAGCAGAAATTAATTTAACCTTGATTTCTCCTCGGCTACCATTAAGTCTGTGGTTCTATCTTAACTGTCTGGTACCTTGGTTGCTCAAATGCAACTACTTATTAGTCTGCACTGAATGCCAGATTAGTATGAAAATAATCTGTCTGAGCTGGAAGGTGGTGGCACAACAAAAGGGGCAGCATGAAGTGGAAGCAAGTAATTAGGGCAAAGAGGGAAACATATGTTTTAAGACACATTTTGTTTAACCTAAGAAATTTAACAAGTATTGCCTGAGTTTACCTCTCAATGAGGAAATTAAAACTGTAGATTAAGCCCAACTGGGAAATAAATATAAAAAAGGTGTATGAAAATAAAAAGATCAATCTGGAGTAGTGAACATCTGCAGAACCCAGTGGACTGGTTCATTTTTAAATACTTAAAGCACTGAAGCAAAGCAGTAGTACAACTGAGTCTTTGATCTCTGGGCAAGTGCTCCAACTACTGGGTCTTTTCTTACTCAAGGGTGTTGGTTTCCCTTGAACCTTTATCTAGGTTTGTGAAATTTTTTTTCTTATCCAAACTCATTTCAGTGAGTCAGCACTTTCCCAGCATAATCTCATGTTGGCTCAGATCTGTTCTGGATCCGAGAGAAGCAGGCAATTCATATTTGTCATAACTGACCATAACACTGACCCACTGACTAGCAAAAAATTAATTTCTGGCACTTGCAGTCAGTCACTAGCATACCGACTTGGTTTTGCTCTTTTTATGCAAATAGAAAGAATATTCATTTGAGAAGGGAAGTTCTTACCTCTTATCCAAGGCCTTGAAGTTTGAGGTTACTCCGAAGCTGACCACTAAGGCAGAGTATGTCAGGGTTTAACACTGGCCCGGCAATTAAACCGAATAACAGATGCTCTCTATTAATCCCCCTCTCCTCCCTGATAAAGAAAGGAGAGACAATAAGGGAGAGAGACTTATAGGTTGGAAGCTAAACTACACAACTTTAATGAAAGAGTAATGACAAATAGGTAAGTGCAACTACTTACAAGAGACTTAGCTGAAAGCAAAAGTACAAACCAGAAAATCACCTTTATCCTGGCCCAAACCAGGACAAGTATAAATTTAAAATTCTGGGGAAACGTTTGACAAAAGTTTTTTTTATTTACTTTAAAGACTATTAACTATGTTTTTTGTGTTTGTTAAAATTGATATTGCTGGCAAAGAAACAGTTTTTTCTCCTCCCTGTCAATGATCACTTCTTTTTTCACATCCCTCCCTTAACTGTGTAAGCTAAAATACTGCTGTAGACTTCAGGTACACAATTTCAGAGTATTGATTCACACTGAAACCAGACATTTTTTCTTTTTTCTGTCATAGTTTTAAACTGGATCCATCTCCCAAGTCCCAGGATGACTGACAATTATGAACAGGGTGTCACACAGTCTGACGCTTCTCTGTGGGTCCTCCATTCTTTTATTCAACATTTCATCACTAAATATAGAAAGCATCAGAATTGTTCACTTTTGGGATGCTGCAGTCTCTGTCAGCTGATAGGCTTATGGTCATTTATGATTTGTTGAAATATCTACGTTTTGATAAATTAATCAAAAATTGGAAATTACCATGATATGTAACGTATCAAAACCTAAGATACACAAAAGGTTACGTTTACTCTTTCTGAGCAATATATAGTCTTAATTCCTTCTCTCTGAAAATACTTCTGAAGAAAGCCATAAATAAGGGTGAATTCATTAAAGGACTTTCACGTTAGTTTTAGATATATGAGTATACAGGAGTATGTTGTAAGTTCATCAAGCTACATAATAAAGAGCAATAGACTGAACTAGAAAAGTAACCCCAAGGCTTAGACCAGTATACTCTTCAGTGGGTAAAAAACTGGATGGGTGGATGGGCCCAAAGAGTTATGGCAAGTGGAGTTAAATCCAGTGGTCAGTCACAAGTGGTTTTCTCCAGGGCTCACTGTTAAACCCAGTCTTATTAATTATCTTCATCAATAATCTGGATGGAGCATTGAGTACACCCTCAGTAAGCTTGCAGATAACACTAAGCTGGGAGTTATCTGCTAAGTTGATCTGCTTCAGGCTAGGAAGGTACCAGGATCTAGACATGCTGAAATGATGGGCCAAGGCCAGCTCTATGAGATTCAATAAGGCCAAGTGTTGGTTCCTGAACTTGGGTGATAACAACCCAATGCAACTCTACAGGCCTGGGGACGAGTTCCTGGAAAGCATTCCAAGGGAAAAGGACATAGGGGTGCTGGCCAACATCTAGTTTAATATGATCCAGCAGTATGAATGTGAGCCAGCCTTGGTGGCCAAAAAGGCCAAAAGCATCCTGTATTGTGTCAAAGATAGTGTGGCCAGCAGGACTAGGGAAGTGCTTGTCTCCCTGTACTTGTCACTGGTAAGGCTGCATCTTGAATACAGTGTTCAGTTTTGGACCCCTCACTACCCAAAGGACATTTTGGTGCTGGAATGAGTCCAGAGAAGGGCAACAAAGCTGGTGAAGGGTCTAGAGCACAAGTCTCATGAGGAGCAGCTGAGGGTGGTGGTTACTCTGGACAAAAAGAGGCTGAGGGGAAGAAGACCATGTCACTCTCTACAGCTTCCTGAAAGGAGGCTTTAGTGAGGTGGGGATGATCTGTTTTCCCTAGTGACAAGCAACAGGTAAAGAGGAAGCATTCTCAAGTTGTACCAGGGGTGGTTTAGATTGGATGTTAGAATAAATGCCTTCACTGAAAGGGTTATTAAACACTTGAATGTGCTGCCCAGGGTGGTGGTTGAATCACCATCCCTGCGGGTGTTTAAAGATTTGAGGATTTGGTGCTTAAGAATATGGTTTAGCATTGGACTCTGTAGACTAAGGTTAACGGTTGGACTCAATGATCTTAAAGGTCTTTTTCAACCAGAACTATTATGTGAAAGTGATGCAAGTAAAATTTAAAGCAGCAATTAATTTGGTTCAGATTTCATCTAAATTTAATATCCTTTTGCAATTGCACATTGTTATAGGGGAGAAAAATGATCTAAAAACATTAAATTGCCTGGTGACTATAAATTCTATTGCCATACCATTTAAGTATCTCTCACCTTTGGTCATCTGAGCAGCATCAGATGAGGACTTTACAGCCTTGAAGTCCCAGTTTCCATGGTCTTGCTGGAACAGCGTAAGGTGGTCACGCTTAAGTTGAAGTGAAAATTATGTGACTATTCTATTTATGCCTACATTTATGTCACTGCATGATCATTGTGCATGGATCTCCATTTAAGCAACTTTACAGTTCTACCTTTCTGATTAAGCAGCATTTTGTAATTTCCTAATTCTGTTGCTTGATTGCAAGAAGATTTTTGTGGAAGATTCTGCCACAGATTCTGAAAATTCAGCTTTGAAAACAAATTTTTTAAAGAGGACAGGAGGACATTCAAATAGCTTGTGTTTTTTTGTTTTATTCTTTGAAATATATGCCTGATCTGAGATACATAGTAAGTGTAATGTGTCAGATGTATCCCTCCAGACAGATTCCCTCTGCACAAAATTATGTAGAACTTACCTTTTCCAACGGCCAGCATTTTGATTTTTACTTCTGAAGCACAACATGGGTTATTTATTTCAAGAGACAAAAAGTGTTTGTGCTGAAAATCTCCTCTGTATTGTGTTTTGTTATGTGTTTCTGGAGTTTTGTTGTTTGTTTAAACCACTGTTGGCTACCTCTAAAGTGCAAATTGTGTAACATATGTATCACACTTGCAATTCCATTACACAGTAAAATAGTCAATCCACATGTTTATTACACAAAATCACAGCCGAATACCTATACAATAAATATGACAATACTTCAGAGTTGTCACCTGGGAAGGCTGTATTCCCATACATGTTCAGCTTCAGCTTTAGTTATCTTGTGGTAGAGGTCTGGTTTGAAATTGTTCTTGACACCCACGGAGTTTTGTGGAGAAAGTGAGAAAAGAGCTGAGGTAAAATGAAGGAAAGAGCTTTGGAGATCAGGGCAAGAAGCTCCTGCCTTTGCCTGAGACATATGGAACACTGGAATACAATCTTTAGCAAGAACATGCCACTCCTAACACCCTAGACCCTCTCGTAGCCATGACATCAATCTGTCCAGTTTTGGCATAAGAAATGTTAGTAGTGGGGCCATGGCTATTTGCTGGCTCCTGAATATTGCAGGCACAAGCAACTTTCTCCTAAGCTTCTATCTAGAGCAAGTCCTGGATGGTAGGCTGTGCATTGCAAACCAAAAAAAAAAAAAAAAAAAAAAAAAAAAAAAGAGAGAAGCCTGCTGACAGATTTTCTATGATTTAAATTGTATGTTCATTTTGAGTCTCAAGATCCTGTTCAAATTAATGTCCCTCTTACTTACAGAGCAGCTGGATCAGGCTCTGATTTCTAGGGGTATGTAAATGATTCACAAGGTGCAAACATGCACAAAGTGAATTGAGAAAATAACATGAATCCTGACTGAAAAACAAAATGATACAAAATAACTCAGGTAATGCTACGGTATCCTAAGAAACTGTGTTAGGAGTGCCCCTTCTTTCTCTCAATGTGTGTAACTCACTACACCTTATAAGACTGCAATAAACTGAACTTGGATTAAGAAGTTTTCCATGTCAGCTCCTTAGGGCACCTGATTATAGGTTTGACCTTTTGAAATTCTGTGTATTTCTCACTTAATCAGTGCTGGAATGAGTTGCCGCTAAGAAGGATCTATGGGAACCCTATGGGAAAAGCGAAGTCATCTAAAAATAATGAGTCTCTTTCCCCCTCTCTCCCCTCCTCTCGTTTGGAGCTCTATTAGGCCATGATAACAGTCTTAATCTAAGATACATAAAAGTATAATATGGCATGTGATGTTTGCATTATATTGTGAAAAAGTAGTCTGGGGAGGACTTTTGGCAGCTTGGAATGTAAATGAAATTTCAAAACATTGTTAAAAATTGCTTCACTTCCCCTCCTGCCCCTCATTTTTTTCATACTAAGATTAATTTGATTGAGCTAAGGCCTTGTGAAGATTTTAAAATCCAGTGCCTAAGATTTTGACAGAATAATTGGTTCTCTCTTGCCTGGGCAATAACACAAAATTCAAACTGTCTTCATTTTGTCTTGTTACAGTATCACACTTGGTGGTTTAAATATAATCTTACATGGTAGTCTGTGGAGTCACCAGTTTATTTCTCTGTAGTTGAGGCCTATGGGTTTTTTCCTGCCATCCACTTTGATTTCTTCTTTTCCTCACCCTCCCCGGCTCCATCCTCCTCCCTCCTTTCACGTCCTCCTCCTTTCAATAACCATCTGTGAAACTGAACAGCATAATAGATGTAATTAGACCTTCAGTAATAGGACTGAATGGAGCAAGCAATGAGACTCCTTCTTGGGAAGCAATCACTGCATTAGGTCCCCAGGACTGAAACTGCACTTAACAAGGTTTGGGGTTTAGGGATTGTCAGTCTAGGTTTCTGCTGCTTCCCCAAGAGAAAGCTCTACCCAGAATACAAATCTTCATTTTCTGTTACTACAAAAGGGAGGAAAAGAGTATTAGCCACTTTATTACACAGATAATGAAGCAAGCTTTATCTGTTAATACTTTTTTTTCCTTTGCAGTAAATGAACTGTTGCCAAGTGCTAGTAAGCATAAATATATACTTCATCTATGTTTTCTGAGCACATTTTCTGAGTTTTTGTCAACCACCCTTGGAAGAAGAAAGCTTTGAATGGTGTCAAATCAAAATATAATTTGTAAAACTGACACAACCATGTTTCCACAAAGAGTCAAAGATTGGTCTAGTAACAAAGATTATTCTAATAAAGTTATTGAGGACACACTTTCTTTCAAGAGGAATGTAGATGTGGCAAAGTTTATATGTAGTCTGTCGATATCTGTTCTTAATTGTGTAGGTCAGTGTTCACATGAAAAAAAAAAACCTTTTTAAAATTAAATCCTCCCTGTCTAACTGGACCATCTACCTTCATCCAGTTTCTCTTCCACAACAGGATATTACTTATACTCTTGTAAATGTCCCTTAGTTGTCATTTGTATTAGCTTATTTCTATGATCTCTTATACAAAGAATGAGAAGTTTGGTTCTCATTAGGTCACATCCTCTGAATGTCCAGGCACACAAACAGGGAGAAGATAATACAGTCAGACACATCCAAAATTGGAGGGCTTCTTTTGAGGTCACTGCTCATAGATTGAGAGGAGACAGGAACCCGTAGCACAGCTAACCCAGGCAGATACTTCATGCCCAGAGTGTTCCTCAGGCTGTGCTGGGCCCTACCATGCCACATGCTTCCCTCAGCCATGGGACCTACTCATAGTGCACAGCACTGGAGATGCTCCTCCTCTGCACTGTAATTACACTTCCTGCATGGCCTTGCCCTTTTCTAATAGTGAGGTCACTGCTTATGAGAATATATTTTAGTAGCACTTGTTGTTGTTTTCTTGTAAGGAAATTATATATATCCTCAAATCACTAAAGGGGACAGTTTCTCTCCATGGACATGATGTGCTCTGTGCAGTGTGCTGTGGGAAAATCCAATGGGCCTCTGTCTGATGCTTCATGAACATGGGGTGCTCAGCATCTCAGAGGATGTAAGATGTTGCTAGCTATCTATATTCCTCTTCTTACACTGTCTTATGAAAGCAGTTGTCTTATTAACCTTATTAACCTTATTGTTCAAGACTTTTCTTACCGAGATCCAGAAATATTCTTGCACAAACTCACATTCCTCTCACCTCACCCTCCACCCCCTCGGTCCAGAATCCACATTTATTGATATGATATTTTCCAGGCTTTCTGTGAAAAAGTAGTTGTGAAATATCTACCACCAGCAAAGCTGGCATTTTAGCCAAAATAATGTCTAAAACCTATTCCCCCAAATGGGTCTTCCTTGACTCTGATGTAGTCTCTCAGATCTTTGTATTCTATCAATAAGAAATATTCTTCATGTCTCCTCCTGGAAATTCCTATTTCTTCTGCAATTCCACAAGCCCTCTTTTCACACTTACTGACACGAATAACGTGGGTGGTACTTTTTCAGATTATGTATTTTTCTAGACACAATATTAGTAATATATAAGCTTTCTTTTTTCTTGCATTTTTTTCAACCCAAATACACTCCTTAACCAAACATCCAAGCTTTCAGTCACTCCAAGCTTTCACCAGAATTCCGTAAATAGTTAGATTCCAAGTGACACTATGTACTTATTATGAAAAAAAAAATCTTTTATTTAATTCTGGATTAAATAATGGTTTTAAAGTATTTTTTTCTTCATTTTAACAATTTTTAGATTAATTTATTTTAAAATTCACTCATTTTCGGGGGTACTGTCTGTGAAACTTTAAGATTACATATTACACTGTTTTCACACCCCATAATGGCACGGTGAAATATTTCAATGTTTACTGTTGTAAGACTTAAAGATGTTTGTTTTCCTCACCTTTATTTAAACAAGATCGTAAGCATGAGGTTAGAAGACAAATTCTATATATTTTTATAGAAAGGGAAACTCATATATTTTTATAGAAGGGGGAGCAGGAAAGGATATTTTGTGCTGAATTTTTTTTTTTTGGATCTTGATAATTCAATATACCTTTCGTATTGTGAGTGTCAAAAATAATCTTAGCACAGTATCTTCCCATTGTTCTACTGTACCTCCATTAGTCTCTTAGATCAATACAAAAGAACTGTGCTTCCTTGACACAGAATCAGGCTTTAAACTTTGCCATGTATTTTTAGGTCTTGACTATGGGGTGTGGTTGGTTTTTTTTTGTTGGTGGGTTTTTTTTTTTTTTTTGTGGTTATCTTTGATCCTTCTCAGTGACTGAGTGAATCTGCAGTGGGTTAAAATTGAAGCTCTGCTGATGAACCCATCCTTGTGATACCCTGCAAAACTAACTTGAAAGTTAACTTATATCAATACAGTAACTTGCTTGGGCCCCATGGGTGAAGATGTCTAATTGAAAGGAAGGGGATAATCAAACCATTGGCTTTGACTACAGATAATGAGCAGTGCTATGGGAGAAAATCTATTATCAAAGTAACCCCGAGAGGTTTGAAACAGAGTAGCCTTATTCTACATGAGGACAAATCTCTTCCAGAGATGTCTGAATTTCAAAGGTACCTCTAAACTTATGGTCAATCAACACTGATATTAAGAACATGAATGTATGTTGCCTGTATGAAATTAAGCTTTGCCAGATCACAGAGATAAATGCCTTCCAGATTACTAAATCATTGAAATGTCAGCTCTTGCAGTGAAGAAAGACCTTAAATATTACAAAAATTTCATATACTAAGTCAAGCTGATAGTTGCAGATATTTTTATATGAGTTTAGAGCAATAATTCATCTTTTGCCTCTTGACAGAAAGTATAGAATACTTGAGAAGTTTTGGAATCTTCGTCATAGGTGATCCTCTCAGCTAATGAAATATCCTTCATGGTTTTGTTGCAGTCAGAACTGCATTAACTAATGAAAGTTAGTTCAATTAACTTTTCCTTGACTTTTGTGTATCTGGATTAAATTCTACAGGTTTTATCTTATAAAAAAAAAGTAAATGTGAAGTAAAACAAAAAAAATGTAAAAGTAAAAGCATGCTTCCAAGAATGCAAATCTAAGCCAACTGTTAAGTGAAATGACTAAAGAGAGCCCCACCTGAGAGGATTCCTTTAAGCTCACCTGGACAGAGTCTAATTGTGAGCAGCTGTATTTTATTTTCTCTTCCAGATTAATTGCAAACATGCTCTGAGTTTGCAGTGCTATGGTGAACTATATTGTTACATATGTAAGTATATTCATATGTGTTTAAATTTGTTATAAGCATCCTTTTATTGAATATTTAGATCACTAGTATGGTACCTTACATGTGACATAATTCAATATTTCCATGTGTATCCATTTTCATGTTGTCACAACAATCCAGTGTAACTTTGAGAGCAGAAATCTGGCACATTATATTTGAGATATATTTTCAAATACAATTGTGATGTGTTCACCTTGGCTGGTGGCCAGGTGCCCACAAAGCTACTCTATCACTCTGCTCCTCAACTGGACAGGCTCGTGAGTTGAGATAAGGACAAGGAGAAATCATTCACCAACTACTATCATAGGCAGAACAAACTTGGGGAAATTTAATTTATCGAGAATCAAATCAGAATAGTGTAACAAGATGTAAAATTTTAAGAAACACTTTCACCCCATTCTTCCCTTCTGTCTGGCCTTAATATAATTCCTTACTTTTCTACCTCCTCCCCCTACATGATTCAGCAGGAGAAGAATTGTGTTTGCAGTCAGTTTGTCACTTGTTGTCTCTGCTGCTCTTTTCTCCTCACACAGTTCCTGTGCTCCGTAAGAGGTCCCACTCGCAAGAAACAGTTCTTCAAGAACTTCTCCAGTGTGGGTCCTTCCCATTGGCTGTAGTTATTTAACAAACTGCTCCTGAGAGGGCTTTTTCCATAAGGAATAGCCTTTTAGGGAAGCATTGCTGCAGCCTGTCTCCCCCATGGAGCCACGCATCCTCCCAGTAGCCTCCTCCAGTGTGGGATCTCCACAGAGTCACAGCTTCCTTCAGGGCATATCCACCTGCTCCAGCCTGGTATCTTTGACAGGCTGCAGGGTTTAAGTCTGTTCCTCTGTGGTCCTACATGGGGGCAGGGTACCCTTCCTGCAGGGGGGGAAACCTGCTTCACCATGGAACTTCACCACAGGCTACAAGGTACTGTGCCTGGAAACACCACCTATCTCTCCCTCTTCACTGACCTTGGTTACAGAATTCACACTCCTTTCTTTCAGACTCTCTTGAACATATTTTTTTACCCTTTCTTAAACATGCTGTTGAAGAAGCACTACCAACATCAGGGATTGGCTCAGTTTTGGCCAGCAGCAGGCCTGCCTTGGAGCTGGCTAAAACAGACTCCATCCAACATGGGGGAAACTGCTGACATCTTCTCACAGAATCCACCTCTGCAAACACCACCACCTCCGCTACCAAGCCCTTGTCACATAAACCAAATAAAAAAACAAAATTGCAAACTTATTTCTGAAGTATATAAGTGGATTTTATACAGGTTTTTTCATAGTTGTGTAAGAATTACTGGGACTCTATTAGCTATATCATTGCACTGTAAATTTGCCTACCTACTACTTAAAGCTATAAAGTGTAACAGTCTCTTATTTTAAAAGTTAAAAGCAAGTCACAACTTTTTTATGTGAATGCTCTCTTATTTCCAGGAGGTTTGTCAGAAGAAAACAGTGAATAGAACAATTATCTTAAAAGGTCCTGTTCACTTGACTTCTACAGTTGTTAAAAATTAAATGCTTTTGCCCTTCAGTAGATCTCTTTTTTGTCCAAATGAGTCGATCTTTTCATTGTACATAACGACTTATTATGTGTTAAAATAATTATGTAAAATATTATGTATTATGTGTTAAAATAATTATGTAATATCAGAGATGAGACCTGGAAAATGCTGTCTCCTAAAACCGTGAAAAACCTTTTGGACCAGCTTTGAACATTCATAGATGTTTTCTTTACAAGTATCTGCACTTCCCAGGCTGGGTTTAAAAGCCTGAGCTTAATTGTGGACAAATTGTAGACATACAAATATCTTTACCTAAGCTTGTGAATGCAGTGCTGCCAGAATCAAGTGTTAGGTAGCCAGAATTACTAGAATTTGTACTACAGTTGAACATAAATGTTCCAATAGGCATTTCATGTCATTTTCAGAAAAAAAAAACAAAACAAAACAACAAAAAACAGAAAGATCAGCCCTCAGCCTAGATTTAAGGTAAAGATGTTAAAATGTCTTTAACTACATTTGTACTTACTAAGTGTATATTGATCTGGTGGTTCTAGCATTTTTTCCACTCACTATGGGCTTTTCTTTATACAGTACCCAAAAAAACCCTACACTTGAAGAATATGCTAAGGATTACAATGAAGCTTTCAGTAATATCTCTAAGTTCTGTTAATAAATCATACTCTTGTGCTGCTGCTGGCACCTGGCCTAGCATTTTTCCTTGACTAGAGCCACTTTCTGCAGGTGTCTTTCAGTTCTTCAGACTTCAGAATTGTTTACTGAGAGCTGAAAGCTGTCTTAGCTGATCTCAGCATAGCTGAGAAAAGGATGTTATCACAAGTTGCCAGGAAAAAACCCTCAGCTCTAAATCAAACTGTAAAACACTGCTCAGTAACAAGAAAACCTCCAATATTGTGCTGATAAGGGTTCTACTCATCACATAGTTCAGTACTATACTTTGAAAAATATGCAGTAATTCCTTGGCAACTTTGCTGGAAATTATAAGGGAATTGACAACTGTGTGAAGTCAAGTCCACTAAAACATCCACTTGAAACAGAAAAGAGTACACACACTATTTCTCCTTTTTGTGCCTTGCTACCCCTTCTGACTCGCAGCACTGTGACAGGAAGCAACCATCAACAAAGATGAAGAAAGAGGTACAGGTCCTTTCTGTCACTCAGTAGCTGCGATAAAATCACTAGCTCCAGGAGCAAAAATCTGAACAAACATCAACAATGACTCTGTTGAGGGGAATTTACATTAATGAGAACACGGTACAATTAACTAAAACCTTAGTGTGTGGAGAGCAGAAAGAAAGAATGGAAGAGGGAAAAGAGATTAGAATGGTATAAATGAATGATAAGAAAAATTTAGAGAGGAATAGGCAAAAGCAAAGAAAAATACCATTAACATAAGATTACAGAGAAGTCAGTTAAGTGGGAAAAAATACTCCTCATTTTAAATTATTTCTAAAAATAAAGAAATTATTTTAAGGAAAAGAAGAAAAAAAATAAAAATGGTCAGTAATATAGTTGTATTGCAATTCATTATAGACTTGGTCGTATGCTCAGAACTAAGATTTACCAAGTTATAATGTGGTGTTAAAACACACGTCAGGGTATCTGAGTGTGGTCTGTTACTTCTCTCAGCCCTCACAGTCAAGAATAGCTTCTAAAATCAGTCTTGTTTGTCTTAGTTGCCCTTTAATTATCAAACATAAAAAATAATCAGAAAAATTTAGATCCCTTAAATAATTACATATTTTATTTCTTATTAACTATGTGCTTACATCAAATGCAATTGCAAATTGGCTTTACTTGCTATGAGGTTCCAATCAGTGGAATTTTCTTTGCCTCAAAAAACAATTTTTTAAGGAAATAAAGTTGTCTAGAGCAGAGCTAGCTAACACCTATATGGACTGGTGCCTCAAAGGTGATGGATAAGGACTGATAAGCCAAGAGGAGATCCCCTTCAGGCAACCAGACCCCCTCAGAGGAGGCATTCCTAAAGGCCAGGATTCAGTGGTCGATGATGGGAAGGACACATTGACTGGTAAGCTGGGTGGAGCTTCCCCCAGATGGGCAGTCTTCAATGGCCTTCTGAAATGGTAAGAACAACTCTTGCACCTGACACATGTTGGTTGGACTTCGTTTTCACAGATCCAAAAATTTTAAGTTACCTCGAACTGTAACACTTGCTGAGAAAAAAAGAGTACACTGGTACAGTCTGGTGAATTAAAGCTAGTCAGATCCTTGACCAACAGATCACTTGATTCTGATACCTCAAGGCCATTTTGCCCAAAGTCTGTACGAGATGGTTATTAACAAGCCATGAAGCCTCTTGTGTTCTTGAGCAGAACAATGAATTATTTTTCTCTGCAAATGACGAACATCCTTTATCACCAGCAGGATGAAAAAAAAACAAACCAAAACAACCAACCAACCAAGCAAAACTGAAACAACCAACCAACCAACCAAAAAAACAAATAAAATAAACAAGAAAAAACACAAAAACCCATAATTGCCATGCTGTTAAGTGGTTTTAGTGTTCCCAATTGGTTAGATAATATTTCACACACATATTTTTAATATTTATCTCAGGACAAAGAAGAAAGAATTGTTTGACTTTCTAAAAGCTTTGAAAAGGAAAATGCTCCAAATTGGAATATAAGTTAATTAGTCCAAGGTTGAAAGATTCAGTTTAAATAACAAACTGCAACTCTTTAAAAAATTAGAGCCACATGTTTTCAATTTTTATCATGACCATCTTACTCCAGAGCTGGATTTTCATAATTGAAAAATATAATTTAATGCTAAAAGTTCAAAGCTCCAAGTAACATTTTGGGGGAGAGACAGCAAGTCAGCAAATAAAGCTGATTCTCCCTGAAAATCATGGTAAATGGAGCAAGCAAATAAAAAATGTCAATATGATATTAAAGAATACACAATGAAAAGATATCTGTTTGGTAAATGTGATTGATTAAGAGTACTAACATGTGAGTATAATTAGTGAGTACTGGTACTGGTACTATTCACACAGCAACATGCTTGGACACAGTTAATTCTTACAAGAGATTGTACTAAGCCTTCTGTGTTAAGTGAAAAATCACTCCCTCAGATTCCTCAAGGAAATTAATTTCAGAATCTTAACAAGACTAAACTATATTTTTAACATGGGACCATGCAAATTTGTGCATAATTAATTTTTGAAAGTTTGACAAGCTTTCTCAGAGGGTATTCTTAAAACTAAGAAAGCATAGTAAGAAAGTGAAAGGGTCATGCAGATAACTTCATATAAAGTTAATTACCTTTGTGGTAGTAATATTTCAGTCTCTCTCTATATGAAAGAAAAAAGAAACATAACAATGGAAAAGAGATGATTGATAGAGTGATGATGTTTGATGCTTTATCTGATGTGTATATCTTTGGTGCTATGTGTTTTAACTCTATTTTCCGACTTCATCTGAAAGCTGTGGGTTTTCTCAATGTGAAAGTTTTTCTCAATGTGATTATATTCATGAAACCAATATTTGGAGGATATTTGGGGTCTCATAATTTTGTTCTGATTGTGGTTGCTTATGGATATGAACATGTTTTAGAATTCTAGTTCTTCTAGGAATGGCCCTTTGCTTTTCTTTCTTTCTAAGATACTTAGGACCAGAAGTCTTGTTACCAGAGGGGGTATCTGGTTCCAATTTTAACAGAAATACTTACTAAAATAGCTATTCTGTGTTGTTTATCTTGACCTTTGAACACTGTTATCTTGCTATTTGAAAATCTCACAAACTGTTCCCAGTAATAATGAATATCTGAGGATTAAATTTTGCGTGGCAAATTCCAGTCCAAATAGGTGGCCACAGAGTTACATGTTCAGAAACAGTATATAGTTAAGCGGACTTATGTAATGCCTGCTTTACTCTCTGCTCTAGCTATATTAAAAGTTCCTTTTAATTTGATCTGTGCAAGGCTGGGTGCTGTCAAAACCTCACTGAATTACTGACTGTAAATAATAAACATTACAAGTTTGGGGATTTTGTCTTTTCTTTTTTTTTTTTTTTTTTTTTTTTTTGCAGAACTCATGTCCTTGAACAACATGCATGTGTCTCTGTTTTTAATGGAAAAATGTTTGTGGGGTTTTATTCTACAGTTAAAATCTAACCAAAAACAAAAACTGCGTTTTGTAATTTTGGTATGCTGATGATGTGCAGTGAATTGTGCTCACAAAAGCTTCCAGAGGCTTCTAGGGCACTAGTCTTCTCTACACTTTTGCATTAATCATTATCTGAGTCATTTGTCCTCTTGAGCTGTGCATACAGCTGTCCATACTATATGATCTCTGGCATCTCAATTATAACAAGATTTCTTAGTTAGTTATACTATATAATCAAAATCTAATTTGTGTTTCAGAAGAGTGAGGGGTAATTCTATTAGCATACTTACTCATACCTCTTCAGAGCAGGGAAAATTGTATGGTATTTGTGACCAAGCATGTCTTATGGTTTTAAAACGCAAATCCATATTTTAGTTATGACTTCAACCTTGACCTCAGAGTTAAACCCAGTGTTTTATCCATTTGCTCTTTCAAGCCTGAAACAGGATGCGCATGTGAAATAGGAATTTAGATGTAGTTTTTTTCTGATTTGCATATTGCCATATTTGTAATTATTTTTGTTTGACATGGTACAACTGCAACTAGCATAAAATCAAATGCAGTAAACCGGTAAATTGTTTTGCTGCTTGACTGTTAGCAGCATGCTAAGAATGCTAGAGTACATTACTGGGAAAACTAACAAGAATTTTAAAATCCAAGTTTGACGTTCAAGTTTGAACTTTTTTTATTGTTATTTTTTTGTTTGTTTCTAATTTGATGTACACTGTATTTTATGCCTTTCTTTTCCCTCTTTGAAATTGATTTGCTAACTTGTAAAAAGATTTATAAGACATGGATAAAAAGTCAAGCTTGTTCACTTCTAGAGCAATTGGCAGTAGTGCAGGTAGCCTATTACTTGTCCTGTTTTCTCAATCCAGCCATTAGTGCAATTATCCATATTAGAGAAATTTTTTCACATAGAAAAGACAGTCACAAGATCAAGAAAGTTAAAGGCTCGCTCAGGAAATATAACAGGTTTTAGTGCTACTTCATCAGCCACTTCCAAGGTTATCAGGAAAAGCAATTTCTGTTAGTATCTTGAAATACTCCTGTGTTTACAGTCCTGGAGAAACCCTCAGAAAGGAATATTTTGGTGGTTAGCATACATTTAAATTTTTAAGCTACTTGTTCCTTTTTTAATTTTAATATACATACTTTTCCAGTGAGGTAATATTCCCACCATTAGCACTGTAACACTGTCTTAGCTTTGCTGTATACTAAAACAGTCTTTATTAAGCTAGATAGGCAGGCCAAGCTCCTTTTTTGTTTTCTTGAACTGTGGTAGATCAGCTAGGGGAAACCTTTAGAGGGCAGCAAGCAAATGAGATTTTCCATTGTTCATAGTAATGGAGTGTAACAAACTTGTGACCATCTTCAGAAGAATTTGACTGATTCACATACAATTTTTCACTTCATAAAACAAGTCTCTTGCTGAAATTTTGAATGAAGACCATGCTTAGATCAGACTGAAGATCCTTAGGAACATAGCAACCCATGTAACTGCTTTTGGACTCCTTAGGTAATACATTTCAAATAGTAGCAATTATTCATACTAGTTTCTAGACCAACATACTAGAAAATCTCACGGAGCACATGGATTTGTCTAGAATTTATTATTTTCCATGCTGTAGAAAGTTTACATCTTATGAATTAATAAAATTAATCCTGTTTTTCTCACCCAAAATGAAGAAAATTAAGATGTTCCAAAATTTCACATGAAAAATAATTTTATCATTATACACATTTGGTTTTGACCAGATGAAACTTTCTACTTCTGTTGTTACTTTTGAAAGCACCTGAGAATTTCTGCCACAAGAGACAGGACAACAGGAAGGGCTTCTTCAAATATGCAGCAGATAAAGCTAACGCTAGAGGCAGTGTAGGCCCTCTGCTGAATGAGGTGGATGCCCTGGTGACAGAGGACACAAAGAAGGTTGAATTGCTGAACACCTTCTTTGCCTCTGTGTATACAGCTGGAGGATGTCCTCAGGAGCCCCAGTCCCCTAAGGCTGCTGAGGAAGTCAGGTAAAGGATGAGTTTGCCTTGGTTGATGAGGGCTGGGTTAAGGACCAGTTAATGAGTCTGGACATCCATAAATCCATGGGTCCTGATGGGAGGCACCCCTGGGTCATTGCAGATGTCATTGCTAGGCTGCTCTCCGTCATCTTTGGTAAGTCATTGGAAACAGAAGAGGTGTCTGAGGACTGGAGGAAAGCAAATGTCACTCCATTCTTCAAGAAATGCAAGAAAGAGGACCCAGGTGACTACAGACTGATCAGCCTCACCTCCATCCCTGGAAAGGTGAAGGTGACTCATTCTTAATGCTGTCTCCAGGCACATCAAGGACAAGAGGCTTACCAGGAGCAGTCAGCATGGCTTTACTAAGGGGAAGTCATGTCTGACCAACCTGATAGCCTTCTATGAGGATATAACCAGGTGGATGGATGATGGCAGAGCAGGAGACATAGTTTATCTTGATTTCAGGAAGGCATTTGACATCATGTCCCACAGCATCCCTGGACATAAAATGAAGATTTGTGGCCTTGATGATAGGGTAGTGAGGTGGATTGGGATCTGGTTGAAGGACAGAAGCCAGAGAGTTGTAGTCAATGGGGTGGGGTCTAGTTGAAAGTCTGTTTCTAGTGGAGTCCCTCAAGGGTCAGTACTGGGACCAGTGCTATTCAATATATTTATTGATAACCTGGACGACTGAATAGATTGAATACTATCGGCAAGTTTGCTGATGACACAAAACTGGGAGGAGTGTCTTACACCCCAGAAGGCTCTGTGGCCATTCAGAGAGACCTAGGAAGACTGGATAGTTGGACAGGGAGAAATTTATTGTATTACAACAAGGGAAAATGTAAAGTCTTACACTTCTGAGAAAGAACAACCCCAGGTACCAGTATAGGTTAGGTTGGGGACAGCATAGGGATTTGGGGGTGCTGGTGGCTGAAAGGATGACCATGAGCCAACAATGTGCCCTTGTGGCCCAGAAGGCCAATGGCATCCTGGGGTGCATTAGAAGGGGGGTGGTTAGTAGGTCAAGAGAGGTTCTCCTCCCCCTCTACTCTGTCCTGGTGAGGCTGAATCTGGAATATTGTGTCCTGTCCAGGGCCCCTCAGTTCCAGAAGGACAGGGAACTGCTTGAAAGAGTACGGTGCAGAGCGACCAAGATGATGAAGGGAGTGGAACATCTCCCTTATGAGGAAAGGCTGAGGGAGCTGGGGCTCTTCAGTTTGGAGAAGAGGAGAATAAGGGGTGAGTGACCTCATCAGTGTTTATAAATATGTAAGGGATGAGTGTCAGGAGAATCAAACTTTTCTCAGGGGTGACTAACAATAGGACAAGTGGCAATGGTCATAAACCAGAGCATAAGCATTTCCATATAAATATCACAAATTTTTTTGTTGTGAAGGTGACAGAGCACTGGAACAGGCTGCCCACGGAGGTTATGGAGTCTCCTTCCTTGGAAACATTCAAGGCCACCTGGACACATTCCACTGTGACCTGCTGTAGGTGACCTGCTTTGGCAGGGGGGTGCTGCACTAGATGATCTTTCAAGGTCCTTTCCAACCCTTAACTTCCTAAGATTCTATGATTGACTCTATGATTCCATGATGCTATGATTCTCTGATTCAGGTTAAGTTACCTATATAAGTCCAAATTTTTATCATTTAATTAATGCTTTTCATTTCTTTTGCCTCTAAAGTGCCAAAATAGAATTATTTTTGTTTTGTGAACAAGGAAAAGATAAATCAGGATATCTGATCACTGGAAATACATGAGAATTCATTATAATGATCCTCATAGATTGACTCAACATCTTGGATGGGAAAGGGGACAGTTATATGCAAGGTCACATTTTGTATTTAATTTTATCACTGATTTCTCTCTAGTCTCCTCTGACTGGTACCGAGCTGTTGTCATCCATCAGCCTATGTTTTTAAGACCTGATCCTGTAGAAAGAGACTGATTTAAACCTGTGCATCATCCATTCCTAGTGCAACCATTGGAAACAGCTAAAATTTTCATGTGATTTATTATGTAAGGAAAGAACACCACCATTTAGAAAAGAACAATTAGCTTACTTCTGTTTGAATCTTACTTGGCATTTCATGACACTTAGTGCTAATTTAATTCTATTCTGCCAATTACTAGAAGGTTCTGCCACCAGATCAACTATGGTTTGTCACCAACAGTATTGAATTTTGTCAGACTCCCAATAGCAACAGCTTGGAGACCTGACCTTTGTATATGCCTTTCAGAAAATCATGGAATAATTGAATATCTCAGGTTGGAAGGGACCATGAGGATCTCTGGCACTAGGCTGCTCAGGAAGGTGGTGGACATACTGTCCCTGGACATACTCATTAAGCATGTAGCTGTGGCACTTCGTGTAGCACTTCAGGAAATGCTCTCATGGGCATGGTATGGTGGTTTTTTTTCTAGGTTGTTTTTTCTGGCACCAGGTGATCTTAGAGGTCTTTTCAACCATGGTGATTCTGTAATTCTGTGAAACTTTAATGCCATTTAGAATCTCATGTCTTCAGTATATCTTGATTGTGCATTTAGTCTTTTTTTCATGACTCTGAACTAAAAAAATTCATTGAGGTCATCAACAGAAAGAAATCTATCCTAAATATTCTTCGCAAGTTGGAACATGAGTATGTAGGCCAAAGAGGACAGATAGTTATATTTTTAAAATAGGATAAACAGTTGGTGCATTTTACTTTATAAATTTCTGCTATGTTGAGAAATTCAGGCATATGAACTTGCCTTCTTGTCTGGACAGAGGATTTGTATGTATCAAAAGCAGTAAAAGCATGAAATGAAACAAAAAATCTTATGTAAGAACCAATAAAAAAGAATAGAATCCTTATTCTTCTGGGTGAACAAGTTGCCCAAAGGAAGATTCATGTTTAAGAATATTCCAGAGTTGACCACCTGAAGAAATAGAGAACCTGTAGATGCTAGGTTTTTTCCCCTTTAAGTGTCACAGAATCATGGAATTACAGTCATTGGAAGGGACCTCGAGTTCATCTAGTCCAACCCCCTTGCTAGAGCAGAATCACCTTGAGTAGATCACACAGGGACACATTCAGAAAGGTTCTGAATATCTTCAGAGACAGAGAATTCACAACCCCTATGAACAGACTGTTTCAGTACTCTGTTACCCTCAAAGTAAATAAGATTTTAATTATTTTTAAAATAATTCTATTTTAGAATATCTATGCTTATGTCTATACTGTTATACTGCTATAGCTTAGGTGGCAGAAGCTATGATAAGCTACAACCATTTCCCTTTTCATTGCAGTTCCAAGAGAATTCACAAGGTCACAAAGACTAAAGGGGGTTCTTTAGGCTTCCAGATATCTCCAGCTTTCCCTCATTAAACAAGTTTCACAGAACAATACAATAATTCAGGTTGAAAGACATGAAAGAAAGATTAATTTCAGATTCACTATGAGTCTGAAACTCAGGGTTTTATCCAGATAAGATTTTAAGACCTTGAGGGTGAGTGCAACTTGACTGCTCTAGACTTCTGCTCCACTGCTGGACTGTCCTTTTTGAAAAAAACTTTCTTCTGCTATCCATTCTAAACCTCTCTTGATTCAGTTTATGTCTGTTGTCTCTTATCCTCCCACTATGAACAGCTGTGAAAAACTTTGCTGCACATCCTTGATATCTTCCTTGGAGCTAATGGCTGTAAGTGCTTCTGAAGCTGCCCTCTCTCCAAGCTGAACCAGTTTCAGTCCCACAGCATCTCTCCAGTTCATAAATGTCTTTCCTGTAGTGGGGCCTAAATCTAATGCCGCATGTAGATGTGGTTTAATGAGCAGTAAGTAGAGAGTAACAGGAACCCTTCTCAAACTACATGTCTTGCATCTGTTAATACACCTCAAGATGCCTTTGGCTTTCTCTATTGTCAGAGCACACTGCTAATTCATGTTCAGCCCATTCACTTTATTTTAATATTTAGACAAAAAAAACCCCAAATTATTATAAAAGTGTAGTGAATTATATAATTCAGTCTATTGTTGAACTTTAGTCATGAAGAGGAAGATCAAGTTTGTCCATGTATATTTGACAGTAGGTGTACTTTATGTTATCCTGTTTAGAAATGAGAAATGGATACAATACTATGATGGAATGGTCTGTCTGCCTCAGGGACAATAACTTCTGATTTTATGTTGTAGAAATTTTAAAGTTATTTTGCCCTGGGATTATTCTTCAAATAGGAAAGCTGTTGGATGTTACATGAATTGTAATCATTAGACATCTGATCACTCTGGAAGGTTTTAAATGGAATATATCAAAAGAAATATGCCCTAAAACCACACTTTGAAAAGTACAACTTAACCTCCTTCTGGTTAGCTGGGATATGGAATAATTTGTTACTTATACTGAAAACAATTTGACTATTAATGTCTCAATCAAAAGTAGTATAAAAAAGTAGATAAAACTATGAATTAAACACTATTCTGATGATCTTGGTTCTGTCAGAACTCAAATTACTTTCCAGTTCTTAACAATACATGGAAACTGAGTTTTATTTAACTCCAGGGACAACAAGAAGTGCTACTATAAAGTGTTCTCCTGTGAGTGACAATAAGGACAAAACTGATATGGAAATAATTCTTTTAGATTCCTTTCCAATAACTGAGGACGGAGAGTTTTCTATTTTTTTTCTATATTTCTTCCATCTGTATATTTCTGTGAAGGCATGACTTTTGGCATTTGTATTATATATTACATATAATATTATATTATTATAATATACATGTAATGTATAATATATAATATTATATAATGTATTACACTAGATATAATAATATGTTATGAAGTTATAATAATAAATATTATATAGTATATATTGTATAGTATAACATATATGTTAAATATTATATAATATATATTATAATGCTATATGATATATATTATATAAACTATGTAATTCACAGTGTGGTAGCTGTTATTTTTTTTCATAATCTCAAACCAAAAATACAGTAGAAAGCATTGATATTAAGAAAAATGTACAGAAGTTTCCTGAAGTAAATGAAAAATATTAACATTTTTGTTTATGTATAGAAATCTCTTTTCCTCCATGTGCTTATGGGTTAATGCAGAGGGTTATTGCCTAACAACAACACAGCAATCACATCTCATCACATTCAGTGAGAATAATTTATGGTTTAATCTTACATGCAGGCGTATTAAATTAGTATAACTCATCAGAACTCACTTATTAATAAAACAAGCTGAATTAGCCACCAGAGAATCATATTTGGAATTTCAATGACAATTTTACATTTTTAATAAAGGCTCAGAAATATTATTGCAGAGCAGGTGGTATGAAAAAATGTGGTCAAATTTGACATTCATTAATAATTGAAGTGTGGAACATGACAGAGGTGAAAATGGATATTGATTTTTTCCCCTCTAATATTTGGATGAGTTCTGAAAAGTAAATAAAATGAGATAACAAGACATATCAAGTTATCCTGATTTCTTTGATCACCCCTCCCTGTATGCACACATATATATCACTATTTTCCCTATCATGTTTTTGAATAATTCAACACCCATAGTCTTTCCAGCTCAATGCATTATAAAACACACTCAAGCTGAGTTTCAATCATGTTAGACTGAAAGCTGAATTTTTTATGAAGGATTATTTAAAACAAAATGTGTCTTGGGCCTTACCATCTCCGAAATCAAACAATCCTGAGAGTTCAGTGAAGAAATGTCAACACTGTGGAGAATTTTGCAATTCAAAAAATTAAAGGAATCCTGTTTGATGTATATTAACCATATCAATATTAAAAAGCTTCTGCTGGATTTCAGAAGTGATATGAGAGTGGTAATATTATCAGGCTTGTATTTTAACTAGTTACGAAAGCTCTGAAATACTTGTACTCAAGCTGAACTTGATCTGCCTTTGGGAACAGTCCTGCAGCACTCCTACTGATTTTGGTAATGTCAATCTGCAGGCTCAGTTGAGGAGGGCCACCAGTCTCTGATTACAGTCACTCTAGGCATACCCATGGAGTATTTTCTGCAGGGTATTAAGGGTCTGTAGTACTCTGCATCATTCAATTGAGTTTGTTCCATCACTTCCCACTTCTTTCCATCCTCACCCTCACATTGGACAGGCTTGTGGTCACGACTGGCATTCCAAGACATCTCATGGTTTACATTCATCATCTGGTTTGAATGACTGCATTCTCTTTTGTTTGCCCAGGACTGGTGATAGCAATAGGGAAACCTGATGAAAATGAAATGGAGTCTTCCATTACTGGATGCTTACAAAAGTAAATTTTTGTTTTTAAAGCAAATATTTTACTTACACATTCTGGCTGTAGGTATAAATGTAATGGAGAAAATAAAGGAAATAATTTTCTATAACGTTGACTGTAGAGGATTTTTTAGGTCTTCCATTTGAAACTTTAATAAAACCACACACATATCTGCACTTCAGATTCTTTGAAGTATCACCCTCCTTCTTTCAGTACAGTCTCATATATGCTTGCCTAGAACTGCAAAAAAATCCTCTTCTCATGGATTTTATGATAATCATTTTCTGGGTTTCATGCTACACAACTTCACTAGATAATCTGCCCACAGAGTACTACTATTCAATAGATATAACAATTAACTCAGCAGAATTAGAATCATAGAATCCTAGGGATTGGAAGGGACCTCGAAAGATCATCTAGTCCAACCACCCCTGCCAGAGCAGGGCCACCTAGAGCACATCGCACAGGAACGTGTCCAGGCGGGTTTTGAATGTCTCCAGTGAAGGAGACTCCACAACCCCCCTGGGCAGCCTGTTCCAGGGCTCTGTCACCCTTACAGTAAAACAATTTTTTCGAATATTCAACTTGAACCTCCTATGCTCCAATTTATACCCATTACCCCTTGTCCTATCACTGGTCACCACTGAGAAAAGCCTAACTCCATCTCCCTGACACTCACCCCTTACATATTTGAAAACATTGATGAGGTCACCCCTCAGTCTCCTTTTCTCCAAACTAAAGAGACCCAGCTCCTTCAGCCTTTCCTCATAAGGGAGATGTTCCACTCCCTTAATCATCTTAGTAGCTCTGCGCTGGACTCTTTCAAGCACTCTTTCAAGAATTAGCTCTCTAGAGTTCATCTGTGTGATAGGAGACATAAAGAAGAAGGAGATGGGGTAAAGGAGTCTTCTATTACAGCGTCAGTAAAAAAAATACAAAAACACAGGTAGCTATAAAAGTATCAAAGTGGCAGAACATGCAGAAAAAATACAAACAATTGGGAATTGAAAAAGGGAGGAGGCAAAAAAGTTCAAAAGCAGGAGAGATAAAAGTGTGTCAACTCATTAGACTTTCTTCATTTTTTTGTAATGATGCTCTCATGTTTTGAGATAAGCATGTCAGCTCCAAGATATTGAAGACAAATAATATTGATTGATTGCAGTTATTTTCTGCTCTCATGCCTTCTGTCTACTGCAGAACAAGTAACGGTTTGCAGGTCCTGTTGACTGTGTTAGCAGAGAAAATGAATGACGATCTAGGTCTCATTTTGTACGAATGAATTTATATTGAATTCAATAGCCAGAATTAATGAAATCTAGTCAAGTAACTGAAAAGGTATTCCACAAGGCATTTTGCTTTAATTAGTGAAAAGTATTGCAGAAAGTATGAGTCAGCTGAGATTTTTAAACAATGTATTATTCTCCACATAATAATGTTGGAAACATAACTCCAGATTTTGACTTGTGAGCTGTTTGGAATTTAAATGTAATTTCTCAGCGTTTTTTTATTGTTATTTATAGGTTTTTAGCAGAGACAAAATATAATCAAAACAAACATTACTATTTCAATTAAAATGAGACAATAGCTTAATCAGCAATAATATGCAGTCACTACTGGGCAACTTAAATTGCTCTAATATGACAGAATGCAAATAGGAAAATGCTCCCTTATGCAAAAATTGCAGTTAGTTGTTCAACAAAAAGATGATACAAATAAAAGTACTTGTGACAGTCACCAAATTTTAACGTACTCTTCTACCAGTAAAAGCATATTTGATAACTGAAAGGAAAAGTAAACGGTAAAGAGGTGGGAGCACATGTTTTAAGTTGAATGATTGCAGTGTAAGGAATATCAGTGCCCTTTTGAATATAGACTGTCAGTGCACTTTAGGCTACAATGCCTTTCTTCTCCATGGTGAAAACCTTATCCAATTCTTACTGAGACAAAAATGATGCGAGTACTGAAATGATGGTATTCCAGGTTAGTCACCTGAAGGGATGGACACTCCAAAACCTGACTTTTTCATACATCCATCAAATTAAGTTCCTGCAGTTTTGACTGGATTAAGAATTTTGTGAAGCCACAGAACCATCTGAGAAATAACATGTGGCTTTTCCTCCTGATTTTTTCCAGATTTTTCTCTCCTTTCTATGTTTCTGGAAGTGACTGAGGAATTTCTGACCGTGTTGTATCTTTCTACCCCATGTTTCACAAGGTGATTTAAAGTCAGAGATCACAGCTGTGCTTTGAGAGGATGTTTGTTCTGCACTCTTCTTCAAGGTCAACATGTGAACAGCTTAAGTATGCAGTTGGTGGAAAAGTAATGAAGAAATCTTAGTGAAAACAATCTTACGCCTTCTGCAATATTTTTACTTTCCTCTGACAAGATTCTTATTAGAGATTTCACATTCCTGAAGTCTGCTTTGCTGCTAAGTGTTTTGTCCTCCTCATCCTGGATATATCATTTTTTTCCATCATCACACTAAATATTGCATATATAACTGCACACAAATTTGGGGACATGTATGTAAGACAGACATAGAAGAACTGCGAGAAGCTTCTCAATAGCTGAAGCAGCTATTTCCTATCAAAAATCCACAATAGAGAGATATCTATATCAAGGCGCCAAAACCTCTACATTTTCACTCAGAAAAACTTGTATCTCTTACCTTCACTGTCACTGAAGATAAGACATTTTTCCACAAACATGGCACACCTAACTCCTCCCTCCTTGCAGAAGAGTTGCTTATAAACTGCCAAAAATTGTCAGCTTGTATCTGCACCAGCCCATTTAACCTGAACTAATGTCTCAGGCTATAAAGTTTATTTGAAAATCCTAGAAACCAAGTCATAAAGTTCATTTACAAAGATTTTGTACAATGAACCACCTCTACCTTATTTGAGAACTTGAATTCAGACCACTAACTGTAGTTGCAGTTACATTCTTTTGTCTGGCTGTGCCAAACACCTAATGTGTTTGGAACAAATTAGAGATCATGGAACACACAGGAAATCCAGAAAAAGAGGGGTTTTTTTGTCTTGAGTTCCTTTTTTTTTTTTTTCATTAAGATAAAGGGAAGAACTGCATCCACTTCATTGACAAAAGGGCAAGTTGTTACTCTAGATGATTTTAAAAAATCTGTTTTAGTAACATGCAGTTCACTATTTAACTGAAAAATAAACTGGAAGGGAAATAAAAGCTTGGCATCATGATCTGGCACAGGGACAAATGATCATTTTATGACGTTTGGAGTAACTTCATGGAAATACATGAAGCAGTCATTTAAATGATAGTTCCATGCTTCTCTGAGACAACGACTGATTCGTCATTCATAATTTGGCATGAGCTGCTATACATAACTGTCAAGAAAAGAATATATCATGATAAAAATAGCAGTTTTAGACATATGGTGGTGTTACTTTCAGACTAAGGAAGGGATATTGCTGTATTTCCTGTTCTTTCATGTTCCTGTTTGTCTGTGCTCTTGGCATCCTCTAACTGATCTTTTTAAAAGATGAAAGACATTCCTCTACATGTAGAGGAAGAAACTTTACAAAACTATGAACCACAACCCATAAGGTACTCTTTAAAAATATCATCTTGATAATGTTTTCTGGATAACAATGAACTGATAAAAAAATACCTCCATATGGAAAGATCCCTCTCCTTACTTTGGGGAGAAAAATTACAATGTTATTTCCATATAGTGTTAGAGTAGGAAGACTGGATAATTTGAGTACAGAAACAATCTATAGTTCTTCCCACTGTGATTAGACAGAATTATAATCTAAATTTGTCATGGAAAGAAATGTTAATTTTACATGTCAATCAGAAAACTGGAGAGATCTGAGTTGTTATTTTTTAATGAAGAAAAAAAGGTTAGAAAGTAAATGCTCAGAAGTAAAAATACAAAATCTTACGTACGTTCCCAGTGCCTGTCCATAATTTTTATTATTCCTGTGACAGCAGTAACTTAGTTTTGATTTTCCCTCATTTATCTTGGTTAGCTCATAGCAAAAAGTGAACTTCCTTAACAAAATCAATGCTGTTAATTGTTGATTTTTTAGGCAGGCGTGTGTGTCTCAATAATAGATTGGTAATAGTTCTGTTTGATTTTTGGACATGAATAGCAAGTGCTGCTGTGAACTCTATCCCAGGCAGTATCCCTTGATGTCCCATTTTCCTTCCTATTTTTCTAAATGCATTATGGTTTTATTATGAGATTAATATATATATATATGTCTAAGAGATATCTGAAAGTGAATTACAGTGCTAAACATTATCTATAGATTTAAGAGTATTAAGTAGTGACTTCAGTGTGAAGAAACATTTCTATGGGATGTAGTAGGCATAGTGTACAACAAAGCAGGCAAGACTTCATAAATTTTACTCACTCACTAATACTTCTTGATGACTGGAACAAACCAGGTGGCAGAGGAGCAGGCTTTGAGGAATCACCATCTGGTGATAAATGCTTCATTCTCCTTGTAGACAGTCTGACTATGGGGAGCAGTGTTGTATCATGGTGCAGAAAAGTACAGGCTTTGTATACCTGACAGTATCCTGAACACAATTAGCCTGAGATGGCTAATTTGCATGTGGGGACATATTTTGTTTAAAACTGGAAACGACTGAGAGAGGGATTGGGGGGGAAAAGAAGAATATCCATTCTCCACTCCTTTATATTTTCCTTGAGAGGGTAAGGCCTTTCTCAAAACAGTTCATAATTTAGTTCCCACTCTGTACTTCCCAGTCTTGCTTTCCCTGAATAAATTGATTTTCATCCTTCATTCTGTTTCAAGTCAATCAACCTATCTTTTTCATTCATTTTTACATAAAGTTACCTGTACTGGATCAGATCAAAGGTCTACCTGCTGTAGCATCCCTCTGCTGGAAGGAGGCCTAGGGAGGAGTATAGGCACAGGGCAAGCATACAATTATATTTGCCTAGAAGAGTTTCCTTCCTTTTGGGGATTTATGATGCACCTGGACTTCATGTGGCATATTTCTATACGCTTTTGTTAAACACATTTTTTCCCCATGAGTTTTTCTGTTTATTTTCTGATCTCAAACAGATATTTAGCATCAAAAATATTTTGTGGCAAAGAAGACCAGACACAAAATGACAAGAGTACTGGAGGCCTGTCCTGCTTTGCCTGGGACAACACTTTTTACCTCTCCTGTCCATTCTGTTTAATTTGAGGGAAAAGATGCAAGATAGGCAGAGAATTGCTGTTCACAAAAGTGGAATTGAGTAGCTTCACTTCTAGAAGTACCTGCACATCTATGGTTAGGAACTTTTTCCCCTTCCTGTTCCACATGTAAAATGGGAGTAATAGCTCCTCTTTTGTTTTACAGAATGTTTGTGGGGATAAATGGGGTTGTCCAGCCTGGACAAGAAAAGGCTTCAAGGAGGTCTTATAGTGGCCTTCTAGAACCTGAAGGGCTTCTACTGGAAAACTGGGGAGGGACTTCCTATAAAGGCATCTAGCAATAATACAAAACATAATGGCTTTAAATTGGAAGAAAGTGGATTTAGATTGGGCACCAGGAAGAAATTCTTTACTGTGAGGGTGAGATACTGGAACAGGTTGCTCAGGGAAACTGTGGTTGTCCCTTCCCTGGAACTGTTTAAAGACAGATTGGACAGGACCTTGAGCAACCTGGTATAGTGGGAGGTGTCTCTGCCCATGCAGGGGGACTGGAAATAGATTATCTTTAGGGTGCCTTCCAGCCCATGCTATAGTTCTGTGAAAATTATCAGAGAATATAATGTACTAGGCTGCTTTGTTTACATTATCATAATGTGGAAAAGCAATTTTGCCAAAACACCGTAATTTCCTCTAAAAATTGTATCCAAGAAGAAAAATGATACACAGGAGAATAAATTACATTAAATTAAAAATAAAATAAAAATATACTGTTAAAGTAAGGGTGATAAATAACAGTGAAAAAAAAAGTGGTAATTTATTCTCCTGTGTATCATTTTTCTTCTTGGATACAATTTTTAGAGGAAATTACGGTGTTTTNGGGGGAGGGGGGGGTTGTTTTAGTTTTTTGTTTTAAATCCATGTTACCTAGCCTAAAAATCATATCCATTTGCAGAGTTATCTATAAAAATAATGGCCATATCATGACAATATATTCCTGGAATTTATATGAAAATACACACAGCACATCTTTTCTGCATAAATTCTTAGAGTCTATAATTTATCTAATGCCGCATGGCCTGTTGCAAGATCATACATTATAAGCAGTGAGACTTCTCTTGCTTTAAATAAGCACTTGATTACTTAACCATACTCTAAATTCTTTTTTACCCCACATACTATTTGCTATCCTACTGCTGTTACTTAAAAATACAATTGGAAGTACTCTATATGGTCCCTAATTTCACCTCTTGTCCAAATAAATGAAAATATACATATCATACATTCACACTTCTGCTGTTACGCAGGCATTATATGCTTAATCATCATTATAGGTAAAATACTTCTTTGCTTGTTTTGGAATTTCTGTTTTCAACATAGGATTAATAGGCCTCTTCACTGTTGTATAGCTGAAGGTATATTTTAGTATTGCTCCCTGGTAAGGATTTCTTTCAAACCATCAATGGTCCTTCAAGGGTTAGTTTCATACACCTGATGGATGTGACTTGACTTTTCCTGTATTTCTCTAAATTAGGCTTGTTCATTATTTCCCTCCACTTCTTTGGTCCACTGAGTGGAATAAGAATATTCTTGCCTTAGTCTTTGTTTTGTTTCATTTTGTATGTTTGTTTGTTTGTTTTGGAAGTTGACTAACTGAGTTCTGGTGTACTTTAGGCATTCTTTTCTTTGATTAAGTCACTAAAGAGCTTTTTCCTCCTCTTTTGGCCATTAACTTCTCCTTGAAGAGTCCTGATCTCTCAGTCCTTAATTTCTAGATCATGCTAGCAGATGAGGCAGTGAAATCTCTTTTTTGACGTTGGAACTGTGCACCAGTAGTCACTCATAAGACAGCCATATATTAATCCTTTGCAGTCTTTCCTAGAGTAGATATCTTTGTGGTTTTTTTCAATGTTTTTTCTAGTGAAAGCTGATTGCTCAAGTCATAGAATGCCTACCCAAATCTATTTGTCTGTTGCAGTCTAGTCACAACCAACTAAACATCTTTCCACTCTACCTTTCCCCAAAGGCCAAATATTCCCTTCTCCAGGTCAGACCTTACACCTAGAAAACCTTCCACAAAAAGACTGCTACTGATTCATCAGTATCAGAAATGTCTTTGCCACATTACTGTCCAATCTACAATAAACTGGTCATGTATACATTTAACAGAGAGATAGGCCTGTAGCTTTGTTTTCTAGCCTTTGTTTTTCCATTTTTTTGTTCCTCCATTGCTTGGAAGGTGTACATTCATCCTGACATGAAACAGTGCATTTTTCTGGAGGTGCTTGTTCCACCTCTGACATTCCTCAGCAGAGACACAAGGCTATTAGCACTTCAAGTTACAGATGTTTTTCTGCACATGTATATCTTATTGTATGATAAGCAAATTACATCAATAATAAGATTTAGTATGAACTATATATTTAAAAGGTGAGTAAACATGTTGTGGTGTGGCAGTTCCTAATTGCAGATAAAATATGCTACAGATTCTTAATCATCTTGTCTCCTCACCTGTAATTTGGAAGATTTTTGATATTTCTAGATTGAGAGTTGAATAGTTGAGATAGGCTTGAGGATGTTCTCAAAGAACAGGAAGAGGAGTCAAGAAATTGTTGGCTAATTTTGCAGGTTGGGGAGCTTCTTCCTCAAATTAAAAAGATAAAAACTATGTATATTAGGCATAGTGAGGGGGTGAAAACCATGAGATTCAAAGATTGTCTTCTTGTCTTCTTTAACAGTGAAGAAGGTTGCAGACAAACCAGGACAGCTAACTAACAGATTAACCAGACTGCAGACCAGTGGAGAACTCCCTCTCATCCTGTTCAACATTTAGGCAGTTAAACTAACATGAGAAAAAAGTCAACACAATAAAAATACTGTTTACAATTAGCATGGCATTGAAGGACAAAGCATTCTGAAGTATGTGATGTATATTCAAAGCACAGAGACATTTAAATGCCATAACATGAGCTTGACACATGAATTTACTGTTGATAAAATACAGTTTGTAGTCTGTTGACCGCTACTATAAAAGAAAATATATTTAATACAGATTTTAAATTTTACTTCAGTCCAGCAAATAACTACCCAGGAGTGTATTAGTTTTTCCTTCAGTAAGGCTTCCTTTTCTACTCTGAATGCATATGTAAGAGTCAAACAGCTACCTATTATTCAGCTTAAGTGATATATTCACAGCCTGAGTTATTTGGATCTTTTATATCATTAATTTTGTCTTTAAAAAGATTAAGATCTAAGTAGTCAAAAAGTTCAGTTGAGTTACAAGGCTCAATATCTTTTTACTTTGTAGGATCAGAAAGGTTTTAAACTCTGTGCTTTTAATATTTTCAAGTCCATAAAAACACACAATATCCAGCAGGGCTTTACACCAGAATTAATCTAATGAAGGATAAACCAGAAGAAATGATTGGTGTAAATACTAATGGAAAATATGGGGGGTTTTGTATTTTTTTTATTGCAAGTTTGAAAAAAGTAGCTTCTGGCTACTCTACCAACCAACAAAGTAAAAAGTTACCATCCCTGTAGAGAACAAAGAGTGATTACTCTCCATTGCAGCTCAGAGGGGAACTCAGCTTAAAATTTCTTGCAGGTGTCACTTACAAAAAAATACAAAGGAAGAAAACACACAGACTAGTTCTCTCAGGGGTTCTGAATAGTTCATGTCATACATGCTTATATTTCTGCATCTGTAAAAAAATACATTTATCATTTATGTTTAAGCCAGTCTATAGATAAACATGTAAGTACAGAAGATAAAAATGTGTTTCTGCATTTCATTCTGCATGTTTATTTACATATATTTTCATATATATATTTATATATAAATTATTTATATATATATTGTATATATTCATGTACATATATATATTCATATCCTTTTTTACATTATATTAAGATTTAGAAACACATAAGTATCATTGCCTTTTCTTCTTTATTCTTTTCTCTCACACTTTTCATGGCCTTTTGCACCAACTAGATGTTGTGACTCTAAAGAAAAAAAAGTGGTTCTAAAAAAGAAACAAGTTTAAGAAACTTGACTGTTGGTGGACACGACTTGTGTGCTGCTTTTGAATTGCACCCTGAATGTAAAAATGCAGGCAGAGAAGAAATCTGGAAAAGGGATCTACAGGTCTGGAAATATGAACAGAAAAGGTCTTTGCATAAACTTTCAATGAATTCAACTGCAGTCCAAACAGCCCAAAATATCAGACACATGATTGCTATTTAAAGGTTTAGAATCCTTACTTTTTTTTTTCCCCTGGGAATAGTAGACAGCTGAAGGTGTGAACCAGGGTGTACATTCTGTCTAGAGTAGTACTGACACTGAATAATCAGTTTTTCCTTCTGCCAATAGTAATGGACAAGAAAAAGACTGTCTAAACAAAAATTTCAGGAGTATCTTCTCTTTTATCCAAACTGAAACAAGGATTACATAAATTCTAAAAGTCTGAATTCTTCTCAAAATATTATTAAGATTATCTTAAAATGTCCTTTTCTTTTTATGTTCCATTTCTTCACTACACTGCAACCTGATTTTCCTTCTCAGTCATACTTTTACTTAAATCATCTATCTGTGTGTGTGTGTGTATAAACTCCTAACCACACTACATTCTGCTACAGAGACAAAATGTGTCTAATCCTCCTTCGCTGCCTTGGGAAACCCTCAGAATTGAGGATTTCTGGCAGAATGGTCTACTGACATTGTATCTATTATGGGAAATAGCCTAGTCATCATCAAGCGACTGAAATGTCATTACTCTGAAATTCTGAAAAGAAATGTTAAATTAGACTGCTCAGTAAAACCTGTTGAATCCCAGTTTAGATATCAGCACAGACAAAAATTCCAGCAATAGCTGAAGGGAAGTAAGAATGGATCAAGTCATGGCAGACATTTGTTGAGACTTCATTCTGACAGATTTGTTTGTGATTAATGAGCTGCTAGCAATTGTTATGCATCGTTCCACCATGTAGTATAGCACCACGGGTGTGGATTGGAGTAGATGTAATGGTACACCACACTGGACTTAGTTTCTGCTTTAGGATAGTTATATCAATGCACAAGATAATAAAGAATAGTTTGACTACTCTGCCATGGGTGTAGTTTATTCAGCCATTTCCATATTCAGGTGATTTTAAGAGCAGAGTTCTGGACTAGTCCCCATTACTTTCCATTCATTCAGTGTTCACGAGAGGCAATGCATACTCTATTCTGCTGTACAAGTAACTTGTGTATTTAAGGAAATCATTAACCTATTCAATAAGAAACATATTCAGTGTTGTTTTGTTAGGTGTTTGTTTGTGGTTTGGTTTTTTTTGGTTTGGTTTAGTTTGGTTTGGTTTTTTCTGTGATAGGCAGCTATCTGCATTTAAAGGTGAAAAAATAGACTTGGATAGAAACAGTTATTTCTAAAACTCATGTGCAATTCATTATGTCATTCTATTGTGGCTATAGCTGTTAGTATGATCAAAGTATGATAACATAATTCACATGAGTTCATCTTTTGCTTCAGAAGAACAAAAAATGCTATGTTGAAGATAGATCACATCCAAAAAAAGTTGTGTTTTATTATATGGAAAGAATAATACTCAAAAGGAAATTACTGTAAAATCTAAGCAGTTTAAAGAAAACACAAGCAAGGACAGTATGTAAATCAGATTTCCATTCCACTCCATTCCTTATGTAAACACAGTGGTGGACAATGCAGTGCTGAAACTCTGAGTGAAGTGTAGTTTAAATCTCTGAACTTCAGATATTTTTGTGGAATTTTTCTTACCATTTAGTACATTAAATTTTATTTTTATAACTCAGGAAAGTTATAGGCCTGTGTTCCGGGGAAATTAAATGCCTATGAATTAATCTTACAAGAATAACAGACTAAGAGCATCACATGTTTTTGAAAGAGCTTCTTAAGGGACAGCCCCTCATGGGGCACATGTTTCTCATCTGATTGCCTGTATGGGTAGGTTTACTTCATGCATCCTTAGCTTCTCTGGTGAGCAAGACAGCTCCAATGGGAGGTTCAAAGCCCTTAATATTTGAATCTCCCTATACAAATAATTACAAAAGGGTTTCTTATTTTTTATCCAACTGAAGGGAAATAATCAATATTAGTCACCTCTGCTAGGAGTCCAAATTAGATAGGATATACATGAGCCATAGAACTTTCCTTTATGCTGTTAAAAAGTTTTCCAACATGGTGACCTTTGTTGTGAGAAATTTATTTTTATGCACCGAGGGAGTAAATCTGGTGGCTGAAGCTCAAGTAATAGCTCCTGGAAGCAGTAATTTCATCCAAATCTGAATTTAATAGGCATTCTGGGGAAACTGGGCCCAGATTCATTGGGATATGTAACAAATGAGATTGATCCAGTGGTAGACAGTCATTAAAGTACCTGTGGGGTGTTGAGGCTCGAGGGCAAGACCCCTTTACTTCCCAGTAACTTCCACTAGAGGTGAAGTGATGCCATTTAACCCTCACCTGGCAAGGGGTCTGAATGGCTTTCTCCAGTAAGTTCCAGTTCCTTTTCTTGTGGAACTTGTTCTAGATGCTTAGCACCTATTGAAATCAGTGAAACCAGTGTTTGTTAGGTCCAAAAATGCTTTAAAGGCCATCCCTTGAAAAACTCTGTATATCATTATTAAATGCATCATTCACCTACCCTTACAGAATTACAGAACATTATTAACTCTTGTTGATAATCTAGATTGTGTCTAAAAAGAATGTCTCCTGCAACACATATTGTTGTGGTCAGTTCTGGTGAATATCCATGCTTTTTTAAAGTCTCTTTTATAAGACACCTTTTCTGCAAGCTAGCCTGCTCTTTTTGATGTAGGCAAAAAGGCAGTGGATGCTCTTATAGGGTTAATTTTCTTAGCTTTTGGTTTTAGATTCATAGAACACATTGTGTCCAACCTTAATATTTTACACTGTAAGCCATATCATCTTTTATCTTTTATTTATAGTTATCCTCATATTAATTTCTCAATAGCAGCTAGCACAGCAGGAGGGACAAAGCATTGGTCTTCCAATTTATCCACTGCTCTTACATATCCTGAGTCTGAACCAGCCTGGAGAGATTGACGGAGCTCTGGCATCAGTCCAGCAGCTGTGTGTTTCTCATGCATGAAAATCAACAACAGGAAAAAAAATTTGACAATTGACAGTAATATCTGTGACCTCTGTAATAAATATAACAGGATGGTCTTCAATAATTTAACATAATATCAGGCATTCCATAATGAAAAACCAGCCACCTGAGAATGCATGCATACAACTTTGTGAAATTCTGTATATATGTGCTTAGGTGTATACAAATCTATCTGCAAACACGAATATAGAATTTATTTACAAATCAGGAATTCATAAAAGTTATTGATGATGTTAGTTTTATTGTTTCTCTGCTAAAGCAGGAAAAATCATGAAATTAAAGGAGTACCATGTTTGCAAGAGTTAAGTAAGAATGCACACATGCAAGTGTATATGTATGTTATGTATTTCCTCTAATCTTACAATATGACTCACAAATGTTAACTCACATTTGTGACAGTAACTTAGAAACATCCATACAGTCTGCTAAGGACAGGTCTCTGTGCTTAGATTATGTGAAAGAGAAGACTTTTTTATTCTTAATCATATTGTTTGTAGGTGCACAACAGGGTTTGACAGCTCCTTCTGTATCACTTCCATTTATTGTCTTTTTTTAAAGAAGCAGTTGATCTCCATTTTTAGCAGTTACAAACCACACATTAATCCTACTTTGTGTCAACATTCCTATCTCTTATGCCTGGTCATATGCAGTAAGAGAGAATTCTAACCATCTGATGTTTACTCCTAGTTGAATCTGACTGCTGTAGGCAGGTTACAGGGTTTTGTAGATCCGGTTTTAAATGCAATTTTATCAGCTCTTTCTGCTGAGTGCACCTAAGCTCAGAAATGCTATCCTACTCAAAGGAAGTTAAAAGTATCTATCTAAAACTTGGTTAGCTAAGACATACAAGAAGCTGACTCATCAAGATATTCTGAGCAGCAGTTACTGCAGAAGTCCACACTGTAAAAAGCTTCAGGTAAAACTGTGGCATGCACTCCCAGTTACAGAATCACAGAATGTTAGGGATTGGAAGGAACCTCAAAAGCTCGTTGAGTCCAACCCCTCTGCCAGAGCAGGGTCAATCTGCAATATACAGGAAATGTTAACTTCATGTTTACTGCCATTTCTCCTATGAGGTTTTAGCTCTCTGGGTTTGTTTCTTTTCCTCCTTTAGTTCCTGTCTCACATTTAGCCAGAAAAACAGTGCAAACTCATGGATTCCCACCCCACTGCTAAAGCTTTCTGGCCTCTTAACCCATGACTCGTTTGCGAGAGGATCTGTGAGAAAATTAGATGTTTGGATGCAAAACCAGCACTCCAGCTGGTGACCAAATAACCCTATAAAGACAAATGCTCCATGACATGGCCTGTGTCCAAAGCAAGGGCACATACTAAGACTAAAAAAATCCATTTTATACATGGAGCCATCGCATATGTTCTGAAGCTGTGATTAAAAATATCAGGCCTCAGTTAGCCTTAGGTGCACTCTAGAATTGGATGTCATGGTTGTAACTACAGAGCTTCTGGGGAGACCTCTGTTTACTTTGGAGCTCCATTAGCTTCTGGTAGTATTCTACATATTACTTCTGAAATAATAATTAAAAAAAAATCTGATACCCTGTACCTCTTAAGAAATCAAAAGGAAGGCAAGAGTGAGTATCTTTCTATCAGATACAATGAAACTTCAGAAGAAAAGCTTCCCTACTATTCAAGGTATTCCTTGATATCTTTGGAAGACCATGCATGATCTGAAGCACTAACTCATTTTTTTTAATAATCCATGATGCAAACTTTGGATAAATGGTGCCATGTGACCTGTTAAGCTGTATGTTCTAAAGCAGCTGCTTTAAAAAAGCTTGCAGTTTTGATGGCTATATTAAACAGAATACCTTAGTTAAAGCTCATTGCAAATGGCTATGAGGGGCTTTAAAGTACAGGGCAGAAATTTTATTGAACTACCACTTGGTATTTTTCTATTTTAAGCTTTTTGTGGTTATGAAGACCCTTAATTTTCAGAAGATCTGTCTCCTGTAAAGAATCTCTGTATCTCAAATGTTATTATTAAGAAAGCATAAGAAGCCTCTGAACACTCACCAAAATCTAGAACATTCTTGGGCTGTGTTATTTTGTCAAGTTTTTAACAAATATTTGAATATTTTATTTTTTACTGTTGGCTTCAGCTGGGACTGTAACATAAAATTCTGATAAAATGAGAGAGGTACTTCTCATGGTATTTCTAGACACAAACAGCAATAGAAGTGTCAGAGATCTCACAGGAGAGTCTGTTTTTATGCTATTTCCTTCCCAGTTTTATTTTTATGGACTTATAATGTTCTGTGTGCTTCAAGTATAAGTAAGATAAATAGTACATAAAAAAAACCAAAAATTGTTTCTGTCCTAAAGTGCTTCCCGTCTGATTTCATGCAATAGCAAGAAGAGAGAATTAAAAAATGGAATGAAATGTGAATAGACTGGGAATAGATAATTGTGACTGTCTGAACACAGTAGTTATCTGTAAACCCACAAATAATCCTGTAAAATATATGTAGATTTTGAGGGGAAAAAAATCCCCAAAAAACATTATTTTGTGGTTTGCTTTCATTTACCTGTGTTCTTCTGTCTTTACAGTAGTAAAGCCCAGGATACTCACAGCTGCAAAGTATGAGTAACCATTTCTACAGAAGTGGGCTTGGAAAGGAGAATACTGTGTTACTGATATCAGTCACCTCATTTGGGGCACACAACCAGTTTATTAGGAGTTCTCACAACATCTGGGAATTACTGAGTTTCTGCAGAAAGGCTGTTCTTTAATACCCTTTTTGCAGTCAGAAAAGACCTTTGTTTTCCACACTCATCACTAGCAATGGATACATTTAGACTCTTGTTACATATATTTTTGGTTTCATATCTTCTCCACTACTCTGATCATCCTACTAGTGTGAATTTACCATAATTCTAGAGAGTAATAGCATGCATAGTGAGTGCAGTGTAATTAATATTTCTCTGTGCTCGTGATATACCCAGAAAGTATGAGTAAAATCAAATTGTTACTACATAGATAATAACCTGCAGATCATGAACAATTAATATACAGATGCCTTTTCCACGCCTATGATGCTTGCAATTTATTGATCATAAGATCATTCAGCTCTCCCCTTACAATGTCCTGGGCCTTCATCTGTCACATTTCATTCCAGTTAAATGTCATCAATGAATTTCTGTAGCAATTATTATTTTACTTTTTTTTTTTTTTTTTTTAAACTCATTACTGAAAATTTTATGTAAGATAAAATTTACCCTAAGGTTCTTGAAGAATCCCCTATGTAACATCCTATTTTACAGAATGTGTGCTCAGTTTTAAACAATTTCTCAATCAATGCACAAAATTTTCCAAGTCCTGTGAAAATAGTGAGACTGTCTTTCTTCATTTTATTTTAGTATTTTCTTTACTTTATTTTACTATTCTTTAGAAGTTCTTTGAAGAAGATACTACAGCCTTGTGCTCTGGCAATGTGCTGCTCTCAAACAGGAAAAAAAAATCTCTTGTTAATACCACTGGATTCCAGCTCAGCACCTTATAATAGCAGCCTCATGGGGGCACAGTGTAGGGAATTGTGATAGTCGACCTGAGGGAAGTAGAATTACAGGAAAAGCTCTAGATATACAGATACACTTATATTTAAATATATTTATATATTATTTCCATATGTATTTACCAATATATATTTGCCCAAGGGAGAGAGGAAGGTGTTTCTGTCAAAACCAGGGATACCAAAACTACATTTTAATTTTTCTTGATCACTTTTTTCTTGTAGTCTGTTTTTTTTTTCAGTTTTACAGCTTTTCAAGACTCTGTGACAGAGCATATAACAGTAGAGGAAAAAGAGTGAAATTATGAAAATATGGCATCTTTTTGCTAATAAAGAAAACAGGAAAGAGACAAGTCTGTTTTGACAGGTAATTTTAACTTTCTGGACTTAAAAAGCTTCAAAAATTTTGCTCCCTACCTCTGTGGTCCTCTGCTTTGCTTTGCACAACCCAGATGCTCTTCAGACAGCATTTCTCTAAGACTTCTGAAGATTTGTCTGGTTATTCTTCTCCTTCTCCACAGATTTTAATTTGAAATGTTTTTGTATAAATGTAGAGAATGAGAACCTTGTATGTGCATAAGTTCATTTCACAGACATCCTGTCAGCTATAAAGAATTAAATCACAGGCTGAGCTATGGAGGAACTGGGACAACAGGAGTTTGAGGCATAGGGCCCTAGGGCAAGTATTTAGCATGGCTGACAACATGCAACCATGGCACCACGGAGTCTCAAAGGAAGGTGTTGGGCAAGGAACACAGGAAACCAGGTTGTGATGCTCCAAGGGGCAGGAGGATCCTTTGTTCCTGAAGTGCCCTCATGTTTCCAGTGAATAAAGTCATATAGTTTTTACAAAGATTTGGACCTAGATGATTTTTTACAGCTGGTAATTAGAAGAAAAGTAGTGCAAAATGAGTAAGAGTAGTAGGACCCAATGTTTAACTCAGAAACCAGTGAAATCAGTAAAATGGATTAAAAACGACAAAATATAGCTTGCCATGTTATTTAGAAACCAGCTCAGAACGTATGTGGGCACTACTTGATTTCTGGTAATGACTCTTTTCTTGGTCCAGACCAAGGAGGTAGTATCTTGGATGTGACAGCTAATCCAGGAAATTTAATTTTTCCAGGTTTAAGCCCGTGAACTACAATCCTTGCCATACCATATAAGCACCTGTAGCTGTTTACTGAACTGTGCAAGCTCCCCATCTGCCTCTTTACTGGGTTAGAAAAGATACCTTCACTGGATAATATTACTTTGAAATAGATAGTAGATAGACAGATAGATAGACAGACAAATAGACATATCTATTTATTGATAATTGAATTTTGTATTTGACAAAGCCAGTGAGCTAAAAATATAATTCTTGTCTTTTTCAAGAATTTTGATTCTGACTTTTTTCAGTTAGCTCCTGAGAGACTTGCAGCACATCATATTGTAGTAGGAGTAAAAGGAAGTATTTCTAGACAAAACACTCAACACTACAGGAAATATTACAGACCAGATACAAAAGTCCAGGCCCCATGACCAGCATTTCTATATTTAGACAGACTCCTCTTGTGAACAAGAATATTGGTTAATGGCATTGCTGTTGGAAAGGGACAATTCCACCCAGAACATCTCCACAGGTGAGAGCTCTGCGCATCACTGCCGGCAGCCTGGACCACCTGGCAGTGAGTGCACTGTCCTGGGAGGCAGCGGGAGGACCTCTGCAGAGAGATCTTCTGCTCTGCCTACAGTGAGCGTGACATTAGGGGGATGAGGAGGGGACACGCATGCAGGGCCCGAGCTTCTGGGGAGGGAGCTGGTGGTGGGTGCAGCGGGGAAGGAGGCAGTGGCGGGCGGGGAGCCGGGAACCTGAGCGCTGCTTGCCAGGAGCACCAGCTGACTTCCCAGCCTCTGCCAACAGCTCTCTCCTTCCCTGTGTCCATGCGGCCAGGACGCTTCCTTCCCCATTCCTGGAGCTGCACCCAGAGCTTCTCCCCTCGCTGCTTTTCTCCTGTGTCCCCGCCGCTTGCCCCTCGGCTTCTGTGCCTCCTCTTCCCCCTGATTAAATGTGTACTGCCAGGACAGCAAGTACCAAAGGAGTGAGCTGGTTGACAGTCCTCGCTCCACCTCCTATGAAAGACAGTTCCCTGACAGGAATCTGGGACAACCCTCCGCACTGTGCAGGGCCCTGACTGATGTTCAAAGGCTTTGCAGAGCTTGCCATGCACAGGGGCAGACAACTGCGGGGGTGGAGGACCTCTATGGGGGGGACCCACGTAGGGTTTTCCCACTAAGAGCTGGACATAGAGAACTGTCTACAGAGAGTTTGCCACAGAGAGCTGTACCATTTTAAGTCCCTTCCAACTGGAACTATTCTATTTTTTTCTAAATAAATGGGTTTTAAAACTGAATGAAATCAGAAACTGGTTTTCTGACACTGAAGATTCTGGAAGCTGTTGCACCTTAGGAAGCCTTTGCTACATTTTTCCCACTAGCAATGCTGTATCTTCTGGAACTTGGGAGAGTATCTCTTCACAGGTTTGTGGCATTTGTACTCTGGCTTGTGGTGACTCAGGTCTCGAAAATCTCCAGGCTCAGATATTCCGCAAACTACCTGGGCAGTCCACCCCAGTGTTTAATGATCTTTAAAGTGATTTTGTTGTTTGCCTTTTGCTTCTCTCCAGCCTGACCCTCTCTATTTTCAGAAGGTGCCAGTGTCCCTCACCTTCTCGTCTCACACTCTTGGGAAAAGCCTATCCCTTTGATTCCTTCCCCATTGGCACCAGGATGTGCTGTTCTCTGTTCCATGATCAACCAATCCCAACCCTACAGATCATCCTTGCCTCCCCCACAGACTCTGTTTTTTTGACCTCTGTCTCCTGTCCAGGACCCAAACAGAATGTAGTGCCTACGTGAGGCTTGGTGGATGCTAAGCAGAGATCAGCCTTGTGCCCTCTGGCAGGGAAAAAAGCACAAGAAAGAGACAAGTATTGCGTTTAATTTTTATTCAGTCCTGAAGTGGTCAGGCAGTTGGACTAGTTGATCATTGTAAGTTGCATCCAACTCATTTCCTCTCCTCTCCTCTCCTCTTCTGTCCTCTCCATTATACTTCTGGGAGGAAGGAGGAATTAAAAATTTGTTCTATTGTCCCCATTTTGGCAAACACTACTCTATTCTGTAATGGCTGTCACTATTCATTTGAAAGACATCTACTACATCAGCTAAAGAAAGCAAACTCTAATTTTTTATTGCTACATGTTATTTTTTTTTCCCCAAGAGAATAAGAGATTGGCATCACATGTATACCTTAGTATCCTGTAAGTAGCTGTAATAACAGTGTTATTTTGGTTTGTTGGAAAGCTTGTAAATATCTTACACTGGAATAATCACAACAGCCTGCAAAATACAAATATTTATCTTCCTTTTTAAAAATTCCCCTCTGTCTCTTTCATAGAATTTGCAGCACACTTTCTCTAAAGTTATTTTTCTTCATGATTCTCTATCTCTGACCTAACACTATAAAGATAAGATGATTTTAAGGATGCTTCTCAAGAATATTTATTATTGCTGTGACTATGTTAACTAAGTAATAGCCAAGTACATCCTACAGGAAACCTGGGCGGGGTTCTGTTGATGACAATGTTCAAAAAGACCTGTTTTACAAGAAACATAGGAATGATTGAAAAACATGTGGGATAAATCCCATAAGTTTTATAAAAAAAAAATTATTCTTTCAGATCAGTTTGGTAAGAATTATTGATCTAAAATATCTTGAGTATTAAATGCACCTCAAGATAAAATGTAATAATGTTGAATCGTTGTTAAGCAGTTTAGATGCTACTAGTGTAAAAAAGAATTTTTTTTTTTCTGAATCATGCATGAGGTCTGTATTAAGACATAAAGATCTTTTTTTTTTTGTCAAGTACTAAATTTAAAAGTGTTTACAATTTTCAGATTAAAATCAGAAATTAAATATAAAAAACAGTCCTATTTATATACATACATGTGGACCCTTCCCCTTGTTTTTACTCATATCTTTTCCTTCTGCTATTCCTTTACATTCTATTATGCTATTTTTTTACTCTTTTTTCTCAAATGAGTAAACTCATTTGTTTACTTTTTTCCTTTTGGATCTTGGCCTACAGTTCTTTTCTGAGAAGGCTTGTTTCACTCTTTCCACTCATATTTATTCTCCTCCAAAAGTTTATTTGCAAAAGTCTCTGCACCAGAAGCCTTTTGCTTCTATGTCCAACTCCTAGTCACCCACACTCACCAACTTTTGCCATCATTCATTCCTATCTCTTCGTGTTAGTTCCACACATTACAGTCAGTCACCTTGCTGCCTTTTTGGCCTCTTTCCTGTCCAGCCTCTCAAAATTTATCATACCATTCTTTCTTTACCTGTTCAAACTACATTTTCTCTACTTATTCAGCAGGTAAAATTGCTGCAGTCTGGAAACTGTTCAGTTACTTCATTCCTCTTGCTCAGTTAGAGTTAACAGCAATCATAAAAATACACCTGAAAACAGTAAGGGAGTAAATGATGAATGGGAGCAGGGGAGAAAGGCAGTGAAAAAGCATAGCCGAATCAAAGGGCATCCTCATCTGTGGCATGTTAGCATTTTGGTCTGAAGAATGCTGTGTGAAGACTTGGACTGATTGCAGAGCACTATGGAGCAGGACCAGGTCTTCAGTTTTTCAAATTGCAATGTAGCTTCTGCATGATGGTTATTTTTGCTGTACAACTCTGGCAAGCAGGAGATGTGGTAGGAACAGAGGTATAATTCTCATTTTTACTTTGTTTTACTGAGCACCCTGAAGAAATCAGTATCCTCATCAGTAAAATGGGAATAATAGTACTTACCCACCTTTGACAAGTGCATCATGACCTAAGGATCGAAGTGCTATGTACAACTAAGTATTTTTATTACTACTACTTTGATGTGTAAATCACAGACACAATTGGCTGTAACTGTCTTTGAAGTTGTTCTGAAAAATCATATCGTATTCCACTTCAGCAGTGATTTAATTTGTGGATTAGTGACATGACAGACCATAAGAGGCTATTTGGAAGTCTTCCAATTGGTTTTCTCAATGTGGCTGCTCTGAGCATACACTTAGTGTTCGGTAGGCAGAAAAAGTTCTCAAATTATTATTAATGATTGCATCATTTTCTCAGTGAAAGAATTTGTGCAATTATAAATCTTATTTTTGTTAATATGATTAATTTTATGATCCTGTGCAATTACCATGAATTATATTTACAGAAACAAAGCTGTTCATCATTCAACCTAACTGCTCCTACCTTCAGACTGGTTTATTAAAGATGCAGTTCCCCTTGGAACTAGACGGGTGTGCTAGAGGTCAGCACACTATTGAGACCTACATTTAATAAGAAAATTCAGTCAGTTTGACTGTCAGTTGAAATGAACTTAACTGGTCAGGCAGTCCTAAATAGCTTTTCAGAGACAAAATCAGAAAGAAGTATGATCTCTCTGTCTTGCCACTCTGGTACAGCTCCTTTGTCTGCATGTAGTTAGTTCAGAGATCTACATAAATGGCAAAAAAATGTGTTTATTGAAAAATTTTGTTATTCATTAATGAAGGGATTACTTTTCTTCCTTTCATGTTACAAGTCCAATACCATGATTGAAAAAAAAATATTCCAAAAACAATCCTCACATTTATGAAGTAGTACTTGCACAAGGCATTTGTAAGACCAAATGACAGGTCAAAGACAAATCATAGAATAATTAGAGTTGGAAGGGACTTCTAAAGGTCATCTAGTCAAATCCCCAAAGCAGAACTGATGTTGCATGCTGGTTTGATAATGAAAAATTGGAAATTCTTTTACTAGCAGGGCTATTAAATACTTGCATAGGGAGTGTTAGGAAATTCAGAGACTTTGCAAATCAAAGTGCTTTCTACAAGATGAATTATGCCATGCAATATGATCAGGTAGTCCAGGGAACAACCAGAGTGATTTTCAATAGGAACGAAGAATTGGAATCTACTTTTTCAAAATATTTGCTCTGATATTTAAAATAAAAAGATTTCACTTTTAAAATATATACTAAGAAGTGTAATATTTTTGACTCTTAAATCTTCTTTAACTTTATCCCACTACTGTAATACTATAACAATAATAAATACTAGTTTGTAAGAAAACATGTTGAGTTGCTAAGCTAAATTGTTTCCTGAGTCAGATGAAAAAATAAGATTATCTTTCTTTCTAGGCTTTTTCTTTACTTTCCATGCAGAAATATGGTTTTACAAAAAATTATTTCAGGTAAAGAGTTAAGAAGCTGTGAGTATCCAAAACCTGTTGTCTGTACTATTGCTAGGTTAAAACTGAAGTATTTGTGAGTTGCAAGTGGCTTGTCCTGTTTGGGTCAGGATAGAACTACTTTTCTTCCTTATAATTCTGCTTTCAGCTAAATCTCTTTGTAAGTAGCTGCATTTGCTGAAATTAACAGCAAGTTTCTCAGACAGTCTCTGCTTCTAGGACTGATAACACTCAATGTTTATACTTAGGGCTAGAGAATGGTGTGCAGAACCAAGGCCACTGCTCTGTTCTCAAAAACATCTTATGCTCTGGAAAGAGAAAAGGAGTAAAGAGATCACACCTGTAACCCTCCTTCAGGGAGGAACGGAGCAGACAGGTGACCACAATTGACCAAAAGTATTGCATTCCATAAGCATCATACTCTGTATAAATTTGAGAGATAACAAGGGTAAAATTTTTCTTCACTCGTGGGTGAAGAAATCCTTCCAGCATCCTGGAAGGATTCTGTCCATTCATCTGTCTGTTCTATCTGTCCCTGCCATCCTGAATCCATGTGTTTTTGCCTCCAGCTCCAATCTTCTGCTGGGCCTCCAGGAGCCCACTCTGGGACCTTTCCAGGGTCTGCCCTGCTGTCTTCATGGTAACATGAGTGTTACTGGAGGGAAGGGGGAGAGGAACGTGATATTGCTTTTGTATATACTTGTATGTATTTAATAATTTTTTGTCTTCATCATTACTCTTTTATTAAAGCTCTGTTGTTTGGTTTCCAACATATAGGAGTCTCTCTCCTTTCTCTATCAGGGAGGAGAAGCGTATTAATAGAGAGTACCTGTCATTCATTTAATTACCTGCTCAGTGGTAAACCATGACATTACTGAGCCAGTTGTCTCCACCAAGGCCTGTTTTGCACTTCTTATCAGACTTAAAGAAGTATAATGATGACAGTTGGTGTTATATATATTGGAATAAATAAGAACCAGTGTTTAGCAAACAATGATAACTTTAAAGTAAAAGTGAGACTCCTAATTTAGATTTCAATGGCAAAATTGATTTTCTTTTTACTTCAGAAATCTTAATTCTTTAGTGGTGATTCTTCACAAACTTTTATTTGTCTTAACTTAAAAAAAATCTTTAGATTGTTGAAATGAACATTTCTTATTCATATTGATGTCTCTGGTCACCTTTCTGATGGAAAAGATTTTTTTAAAAACATAGGAGGGCTATTATCTCAGGAGATAAGAACTGTCATAAAATGATTGAAATAGGCAAGGTAATAAGTTGTCAACAGACAGATTTTATACGCTTTGTCTGTTACTGAGAAATTAATGACAGAAAGGACCTTTCAATTATCTAATCTATCATCCTGCCAATGTTTATTCTTAACTTTTCCAATATTTTGAGAAGCTTGAGATAATTCAGGTGAGTTTGCCGTCACATCGAAATGCTGTGGCTAAACACACCAGCTATCTTCCACTGCATATTAAGTTACTAAATATTACTCTACTATTTGTAATACTAGCCTATGCTCATTTACATAGATTTCTTTTTTATGTTGGCTTATCCTGTCCATGAGTAATTCAAGTATATATTTTTGAATTAAGAGAGGTACAAAAATGTTGGAAAGCATGTTTTGATACATGTTTCATAAATGGAAAAGCTGTTTTGATACAAGCATATTTTGATAGGATTTTTGACTAATAGTACCAGTGTGTAGCTCTACATACCTCAATGACTACATCAAGTTTGTCATGTATCTGCACTTCCATTCCACTCGTTGAGGACCAGGAATTCCAAATCTGTGGCTGAAGTCCCTGTGCCTAAAACTTTCTCTTATTACTTCTGCTTTGTAACACTTGCAAGAGAGCATCTATTGAAAAAGGGTCTAGTCTCTCTATAAGATTCATCTGTACATCTGCTAAAAATATGTTTCTTCTGTTGAATTTTTTCCTTGTTAAATACAGCTTTGTAATCCTATGAAAATATCTTACTTTTGCTGGGAAGGATTAATCTTATAAATTCTAATGCTTTCTCTCCTGCCTATCATATTTCCAGTCTATAGACAACATTGTTCAGGAAGATTTCCTAAGTGGTGTGTATATAGACAATTACATTTATGGTCTGTTGTAGTTAAACCAAGAACTTTTATCTATGTATCACTGAATGATCATAGAATCATAGAACCACAGAATGGTTTAGGTTGGAAGGGATCTTAGAGATCATATACTCCAATCTCCCTTCCATGGAACAGGATCTGCCTCATCTAGATGAGGACTCATGCAATCGGACATGGAACATCTCCAGTGAAGAAGCACCCACAACTTCTCTGGGCAGTCACTTCCAGAGTCTTAACTACCCTCATACTAAAGAGCTTCTTCCTAATATCCAGTCTAAACCTATTTGCCTACCATTTAAAACCACTTCCCCTTGTCCTATCTCTGGACACTCTCATGAAAAGTCCCTCTTCAGCCTTTCTGTACATTCCCTTCAGATATTTGAAGGTAGCTGTAAGGTGCTCCAGTCTTCTCTTCTTCAGCCTGAACAATTACAGCTCCCTCAGCTGCTCCTTGTAGAAGAAGTTCACCAGACCCTGGATCATCTTTGTGGCCCCCCCTCATAGAACTGAAGAATGACTCCTAATTTTGCTGTTGATATACATGGTGAGATCTTAGGAGACACAGCATGTACTTAAAAGTCTATTTTACATTTCAAAATCAACAAAACTGTCAACAAGGAAAAACACTTAATATTGTTTGTTAATAGTTTTTCTTAGCACAGACTCTCAGAATTTAATAATTTTAGATTTGTTTAGAAAATAAGACCCAGGTGGGATTTTCCTGCCATTTTAGTAGCTGGAGTTCGATTCATGAAGAGATTGTACCCTTTTATGCTAAGCTAATATTAGGCTTGACGTAGAAGGGATAGAGTGTATTTTTATTCCAACAATATCAGCACATGCTATTTAAATCAAACGTCATTTTCTCTAGGCTAGTGTCTCTCTAAAATTAAAAAGTCAAATTTAAATTAAAAAGGTTAATTTGCTGACCTCAACTTTGTTTAATTGTTACTAATGCATTTTATGCTAATTAAGCATTCTTACACAATAATTACAGGAGAGAAAAGCAAAGCTTTTAAAGCTCCTACTAATCTTGTACCCTGTGATTGCATGCTTTTTTTTTTTTTCATTTTAATGTACCAATTATATGCATTATAGAAATAAATATGTCATATATAATCTATCATTTCAGCAACCCTTGACCCGCAAATGCTATAAATTATATTAATAAATATAAAGCAGTATCATTTCTCAGCAACACTGAAAGGAAGAACTGACTAAAACATTATCTGTGTTTTCCAGTTATGACACCATAAAGGCACCAAATCTGTTGATCACATATAATTCTAAATATAATATTTCAAAAGTACAGAATTATTGTACTCAAGAAATAGGTTTTCTTACACATGATTTTCCATTTCTGACTTTTAGTGCTTCACTTCTAAACTTTTATGGTGGTCTCAAAATTTAGTTCTACTCAGTTATACAGCAGTTCACCTATTCTCAGTTTTCTAAATAATTCTCACAGATCCAGAAAATGAAAGTGACAGAAATTACTGTATTAGAAATTTCTCTATAAGTCTGCCATTTGGAAAGGAAGTTTGACATCCTGAAACTTTAGTACAGGTCTCAGAGTATTAAAATAGAGTGACTGTGTCATTAACTACTTATTTTAGAGACAGTGTGACTGACTGAAATAGTTTTCATATGTAAAGGCAGTCCTACTAAGACTTAGTCTGGACCACAGTATAACTCTCTACATAACACATAATGTTACTTTCTAGTGCCTATATAGTCTCTAACTGTATTGTTGGAGATGAGTAGCAGCAACTCAAAACCTCTAGCAAGTCAAATTGAAGTGTTTTTCTTTCAAAGTGTATGCTCTTGGTATTACCGGTGTGCTATTATTATGGAAGGTCTAATACTTTAACCAAAATAAAAAAGTCATTTCAATAGTGACAGTTCTACATGAAGGAAAAAAAGGTTCAAAACTGTGGGCTTATTTGCTTCTTTTTATGTTTTTCTTCTTCTGAGTTACTTTTGGTATCAAAAAAGAAATAAAAATTAAAAAAAATAAAAATGAGGAATTGTGAGGAGAAATATTACCATTGATGTTTTCCACACAGTTACCTTAAACAAAAACCACTCTGCATCTTGAAAATGTTAATTTTAGATTGATGTTGAAAGATCAAATAGGAGTGATATTTTCATAATTTTCATAATTTCATAATTTCCATATTTTTCTACAATATCAGCTATACATTAATAGGTATCACATAATGCATTGTAATAGGTTATTTCATCTTTATGCTTGACTATTAAAATGTGATGTGATATAAGTAGAAATAAATATCTGAAAAAAACCTAAGCTGCTTCTGATTTTTTTTTTATGTTTTATGAACAGGAAAATCCTTTTAGTTGTTTTGATTTAAAGTGAAGATGTCTTCTGAAATTCCAGAAAGATGAAAATTCATTCAAATCTGTCCATATTCAAACAAGAGGAGTGAAGATTTAGATTAGATGTTGGGAAGAAGTTCTTCACCATGAGGGTGGTGAGGCACTGGAACAGGTTGCCCAGAAAGGTGGTGGCAGCCCCATCCCTGGAAGTTTTTAAGGCCAGGCTGGATGGGGCTCTGAGCAACCTGATCTAGTGGGAGGTGTCCCTGCCCATGGCAGGGGGTTTGGAACCAGATGAGGTCCCTTCCAACCCTGAAAATTCTCTGATTCATATTAGCATATGCAAGTGATTTTCCCCAGACATCAGCTCTGAAAGCAGTTAAAAGAAATTAAATGTGAATTAAATTTCCCCCTTCATGAAGCTCATAAGCAAATAAAAGTTACCTTTTGTACAAAGCAGATCCCCCTCCCTAATCAGACTGGAAAAAAAGAGACCAATTCTGTTGTATGTTATGCATAAATTGTAACACAATAGCACTGTCAAATTTTTGTCAGGCAATTAAACTTTATGCCGAACTAAAGCTGTTTGCTGCTGTTTTATTAAGGCATATGAAAAAAAAAAATCTATTCTTTTCAGTAAATCACAAGTTTCACAAAGCATTTTCTGACTCGGACTCCTTATTTTACTATTTCAATATATTAAATATCCAGCAAAGGATTTCTGGGTTCATAGATCTAAAATGATAAAATTAATCCTATAGCTAAAGAGAAAGAAATATTTAATTGCAGCTTTATGAAGTTTTGTCCCCTTTTCACTGGCAATTGTGTGTTGTTTAGTGGTACAAAGATATTTTGCTGCTGAAAAATGCATTAGAAACAGCACAGAAAGAATAGTAGTCATATACAGAAGTATTCACTTCTCAGAATGAAGTTTCAAAAATATCCTAATGAAAACAATATTGTCAATAATAATATTACGTGGATTATTTTACTTACATTTTAGACTTTGTGGATTATTTTACTATAATTAGTCATTTTACAATTAAAAAAATTCAAGCATTTTCTGTAACTGCACATGAACAATATCTATGCAGAGGTATTAAATGCAAATGGAACACCCACATCAAAATCAGAAATGCTAATCTAATTAATCCTCCATTTTCTTTCATTTCTGTGCTTTCTTGGGAATGCAAAGAAATTACAAAACTAAAGATTTTCATTCTTTGAGTATGCCTTGGTCAGAGGTCCTAAGTATCTAAAGTAATTATTCAGTTTATTCAATTGTGGCACAACATACGGTGCATTTTGAATCGTGGAATCATAGGATGTCAGGTTGGATGGGACCTCAAGGATCATCTGGTCCAACCCTTCTAATATTATTGTTTACATGATATGTCTCAGCACCCTGTTGAGCTGATTCTTAAAACTTTCCAAAGTGGGGCAATCCAGCACTTCCCCTGGGAGACCATTCCAGTGTCTGACTCTCCTCATAGTGAGAAATTTTCCTCTTGTGTTTAATTGGATCTCCCCAGGAGCATCTTGTGCTCATTGGCCCTTGTCTTGTCCGTGTGACTCCTGGCAAACAGGAGGTCTCCATCTTCTTTGTAGCTGCCCTGTAAGTACTGGAATATCATAATAAGGTCTTCCTTAAGCCTTCTCTTCTCAAAGCTGAACAAATCCAGTTTTCTCACCACTACTCTTATGGCAGGTGCTCCAGTCCTCTGATCATTCTCGTGGCTTTTCTCTGGACTGTCTCCAGCCTGCCCACATCCTTTTTGTACAGCAGGGACCAAAACTGAAAACAATACTCCAGTTGTGGTCTGACAAGCACTGAGTAGAGCAGGATGATAACTTCTTTGTTCCTGCTGGTGATGCCTCTGCTGATGCAGCCCAGCATTGTTTTCTGCTGTAACACAATGTTCACTCATGTTTATCCTGTTGTCCACCAAGACCCCTAAGTTCCTTTACACTAGGCTGGTCTCTAGCCAAGATAATTTCAGATAATATACATTATCTGAAAGGTAATGTTTGCAGATGAGGGTCTCAGAGCGCCTGAATTTTGTTTGTTGCAGTTAAGAAGTGAACTGGGGAGAAAATAATGTAAACGAAAGAATTTCTTTGAGTGTAGAGACATGCTCAGGGATGACAGGTCCGCATCTCGTGCAGGATACAGAGGTATTCACTTTTATCAAAATACTGTTGCAGATAAGAAAAGCAGGACAGCTCTCTGCTGACTGCTGATTCCATCTTGTATAGCCATTCACAAGTAGTTAGAATGAGTCTAAATGCTCCATTTTAGTTTGGTAAAGGTTTCCTGTAACTCTCACAGATTGAATTGTCTGAAAAACTCTGGTCAGTCAGATTTGCTTAATAAGCAATTTTGCATATTGTTTAAAAACTTCTGCAAATAAAAAAATACAAATGCTAGTGTCCTGAAAACACAAGTTCTCAAAAATGCACAGGAATACTACAGAGCTTCAAAGAAGCATCCAGTACAGAGAATCCAGTTTGTCTTTTCCACTTTGTGTCAGCTACTAAATTAGTTTGTTAACTTTTTATGTGAAGACCTTATACTTTTCAGTGATCGTGGCTGATGTTCAAATTAAGGTTAAATGACAATTTTCATTTTGTCATAGTCATCAAATGGAATGGAAGATTACTAATTCACAGTTGCCACTGGCATATTCCAGGAAGACTGTAAACTGCAGGCAGAAGCTTAAAAAAAAAGTATTATAGAAAACTTACAGAAAGTCAACAGAAAACTTACAGAAAGTTAACAAGTTTTCTAAATTATCTAAATTTGATCAGAAGTATGAAAAAATTTAGGAGGAGAACTGTTAACTTTCAGGATACACTATGACTCTACTTAGGCTAGATACACAAAGGGAATGTAATTCAAGTGTGTTCTGTTGTCCACTAAAATAAAGAGGGGGAAAATATATAACATGTTCCTTTTAGCTGATTGTGCTTAACGATTTATGTATTCTCCTCTGCGAAATTTTACATTTAATCTATAACGAATATTTTGATTTTCTGCTTCTAAGGTTTATTAGGAAAAGAGAGGATGGAGAAGGGGACAGGCATAGAGCAGAATAACATTGCAGGCTACTAGTATTGAGGAAAGTATGCTTGAGCTTTGAAGGATAGAGTTAACATAGTCAAGAGGTTTCTAATAGTAAATATTTAAATGTTCATTAGTGAATGATCTTGAGCAGACATTATGAATCATCAAACAGATACACAGCCTAGGGCTAGACTAGATCTTTTGCTGCCCTGTAACAATGACTATATAGCTATTTTACAAAAAAAAATGAAAGGAAAAAATATCTTAAAATGCCATCATGTATATAAAACAGGGAAATTTTGACAAGGTGATAAGCTGAGGAGGAGCTCAAATCAGTCTATCCCCTGGAGACAAAGGGTTCTAATTTACAGGATGGAAACAGATGCAGATGCTGAGTTCTGTAGACTCTCAACAGTTCAAAAGCAGGTTATTAAGAACCACTGGACTATTTTGTTTCACTTCAACATGAAAAACTGCTATAGAAAAAGCTGAAATACAATTACGGTTGACAATCCTTCACTGATTACCTATCAGCACCTGGGTAACAATTATATGGTAAACACATATTTCAGCAGGGAAACCAGATTTCTACGAGTCTATTACCTCTGCTCATTACTATCCATATCATTGAATACCCACAGCAGCTGCCCTTTCAATGAGTTGGTTGCAGCCTTCCTTTTCTTGGGGTAAATATGGGACTGGTTTGCTTTTTTTCCTTTTTCCTACTATGGTGACAGGGAAGTTCTTAAATGCAGAAGAATCGGGCATTTCTAAAGCAAAATTGGTAAGCAACCATTTTTGATAGAAGATAGCACAGAAAACAGAAACTGGCACAAGAAAAAATATGTTCTGGAAAGCAATAGGTGAATTTTTTGTAGTGTGAAATGAAAAGGATTCCAGATTAATTATCATCCTGGTGTGTGACTCATGGAATCCCACCAACTGGTGCTCCTCTGTGTTCTTTTAAGCCAGAAGATGAATAGAATTTAGCACTTTTTGTTTACTTATTTATGAAATATATTAGATGGTGGTTTTGCTCAGCAAACTATACATCTTTCCCTAATGCCCATGAAACATTTAATAACTTAGAAAGGGAGACAGAGCTACTTATATAATAGCAGTATTTAGTTGATCAGGGTGTTATTTCTAGATTTCTTAAGTTTCAGGTACTTTAATCTTTATTCTTTAACAATGAAATTATTTATTTTTACACTTCTGTTCAAAGGAAAAAGGGACACTGTGTTTTAAACCATCAGCCCTTGTTAGTCCAATTGCTGCCCCAGACAGCAGCAATTGCAGGAAGACTGTTCAGGCTCTCGGCTGTCCAATCAAAAAAAATTTTTCTTTGAGTACCATGTATGAAGTCAGAAATTAATTCTTCCTAGAAATAAGCATTGAAATCTTATTAGGGATGTGTTTATTATGGATTCTGAAGGGATGACACAATTCTTTTTTTTTTTTTTTTTTTTTTTAAATTTTTTTTTCCACTTTATTCTACTAGAAAACTCTATATCCATCTGAATCTTCATAAAGCAAAAGCATTGAGGTGGAAGAGGGCCCAGTTAACTTGAAATAGGCTTTTTTTATGATATGGGTTTTTGTTCCCATGAAAATAATTGTGAAGGCTTTCCAAAGGAAACTGAGACACCATTGCTGGTAAGGACAGAGAGGAAGAGCTGAAATACTCATACTGACTTCCTTCCTTTTCCTTTCCCTGTGTTCCTGTCTCCTCCCGTCATAAAGTATAGTACAGGTTTTTTGGCATGATTTTTTGAAGCATGAAGGAAAATTGGTTTGTGAAATAAGCAGTACATCATTATAAAAATCTGCTGGTTCTCAAAATTCATTTGGACATTGCTGAAGTGGTAAGACTGAATATTCTGTTAAGTTTACCCAGTGGGTGGCATTGCACCTCACTGAAAATTAAAGAAGAGCATTGCTATTCCAGTATATCAGCAGGTGCAGAGAATATCACTGTTATAAAAGCCTTCATATTAGCTCCATATTAGTTGTATTTTGTATAAATAATTTATATATAATAAAACCCTTAAAATGTATTTTTTAAACAGATCAAACTTTTGTAATGAATGACTATGGGTAAGAACCTCAGGTCTGTATGAATACATAATGCCCAGTGCAAATAAACTGATGGCTACTGACATGAAATCCGGCAGAAAATAATTATGAAAGTTAATGGCAAGAAATCCTGTCATTAAAAAAAGGCACTATGTTTTTGTTAGAAAGAGTGTTGCCACAAAAGCTCATTTCAGTCCTTTAAAAAACCTCTTTATATAATGTAATATGTCTAGTTCTGAAGGAAAGTATGTAACAAACTCTAAACACACTCTTAGTTGAGCAGAATTTGACTCTCAGGTTCAACAATAATGGATATAATGGCAATCAACAATTTTTTTCATAAGTAAGGTCAATATTTTAACAATGTGTCTAGATGTGAAATTCAGTTTTCCTGAAATCTGTAAAAAACACTTTCAAAAATATTTTACTTGTTAAGGGAGCTGTGACATCCTTGTTAAAAGAATAAGCCTAGCTGAATGCTTTCATGAAGTTTTATAATAGAGACTTAAATAATTACCTCTGAAAGAGGGCTTTTCTTTCAATGGACTTTTGATAAGTTCTACTCGTAACTCCTTTTAATGAGTAGAAATTAGGAAGAAACGTGTTATCAGAAATTGAATGAGTCAGGATTATGCGAGATTTCTTTTTTTATTAAGATACTCTTTTAAACTTTTTGTTGATGACAATATTTTTTCTACCCTGCTTTTCTCCCCTAGAGATAAAATAATGCTGATAAACAGAGGGCACCTGGAACACTCAAAAGTGTTCAAGAGACAGGATGCTGTAAAAAAAAAAAAAGCTGGTTCCAAGTAACTTCCCTATTTCATATTTCCAAAATTCAGTTTTTGGTAATTTGAAAAATATGTTGGGTTTCTTTCTTGAATTTTGGATTAACTTGGGATGAAAGATGTGACTGATTTTTTCTTTTTTTTTTTTTTTTTTAGATTTAAAAAAACCAAAAACCTTTTGGTAAAAAATCATGTTTTTCATCATAGAATCACAGAATCATAGAATGATTTGGGTTGAGAGGGACCATAAAGATCACCTAGTTCCAACTCCCCTTTCGATGGACAGACACAACTCTGAGTCTGTCCTTGGACACTTCCAAGGGTGGGGCACCCACAGCTTCTCTGGGCAACCTGTGCCATTGTCTCATGACTTTCACAGTCAAGGGTGTTCTTTATGTCTAATCTAAACCTACCATGTTTCTGTTCAAAAGTAGTGTTCCTCATTCTGTCATTGCTGACCCTCATTATAAAATCTCTCTCCATCTTTCTTATAAGGTCCATCAACTGAAGATCACAATAAGGTAACCTAGAAACTTCTCTTCTTGAGGCTGAACAACACCAGTTCCCTCAGCCTTTCTTCATTAAAAAAAGGTATTCTAACCCTCTGATCATTTTCATATCTGTCCTCTGGATTCACTTTACAGTTCCATGTCTTTCCTTTACTAGGGGCAACCAGTATACCCAGTTTATTATACAGTCTTTTCTTCTTCTGCTCTCCACAATATATACTATATAATAGCTGTTTGGGTAGTATACTCTTAGGTTCTTAATTTATTAAAAGGTTTCACAATTATTCCCAGCTTTCCGATCTTGTTCTATAGATTTTTGTGTATGAGATTCTGCTTTCCTTACAATTACTTTTGTTTTGCTCAGTTGTTAAAGAAACTTCCTAAAGATGTTGACTGTGACATGAAAATATCAGGAAGATACACAGTAAGGTAAGTGGTATCCTCTCATCCAAATAGCTCTGAAAGATCTAATTATACACCTTCTTGTGTCTTTTTATTTGTTACAACAGATTTTTAGGGTAAGTTAATTTCAAAACACCTACATTAGGAGTTGTAGTTGTGCAACATGTTTGGAAAACCACAGCCATTAATCCAGCAACTGTGGAAACCCACTGCACATGCTCTAGCACAAGATTACATGACTAGAAAACTGTGCAAAACTAACTGTGCAAGCTATTTCTCTGGAAAAATAAAAATATATATTGAAAACAAAATTTGGCTTTTAAATATAAGTTTCATTGCCAACTTCTGTTTTGAAAACAAATTACTTAATAATATTTAAAGCTATATTGTTTAAATATTTTCCAGCCATAGAATATTATTTTGAAAATCCCTGAATATTTTTGGAATCCAGAAAAATAATGGTTTCATTGCCTTCCATTAACACTGTTCTTTTCTGATTCATAAATTGTTTTTAAGAGCATTTCATAAGTAATTTTAAAAATAAAAATCTTAAGTGAAAAATTAGCTACAACATCCAATTCAGTCCTCTCCAATTTGAAGAAAAATATATGTTATGCATCAGAGTCATAGTAGTCCAGAAGACAATGAAAACAGAGAGATGCATTAATAACTGTTCTAAAGAAGTCACACTGAAATACAGATGGTTTAACTTGAGCATTGCAGGAAGAGTCAAACTTGGACATGAAACCGGTAGCATTTACCAGCTTCCAGATATTATACAACATAATGCTTACAGCAAATTAAATCTGCCCTTAGCAAAGGTATGCTATTGCAAATGTAGTCTGCCTGCATATGCTCTCTCTGCTCTCACTCAGCCATACAGGACAGATGTAATTAAGTTCTAATGTTTTAGTTAATGAAATCACTGCTACAGCCTATGAATAACTCCAACAAACAGGCTCCTGTGCTTGCAGGCAAATAATGGACAGTAGATGAGCCAGCACATTTACAGTACATTTCTAGATTCCATAGAATCTAGACTTGCTTTGATTGGAAAACACCTTTAAGATCATCAGATCCAACCATTAACATAGCACACTCACAAGTCCAGCACTAAACCATGTCTTTAAGCACCATATCTACGTCTTTTAAACACCTTCAGGGATGACAACTTGACCACTTCCCTGTTCCCTTCAGCCTGTTCCAGTGCCTGACAACCCTTTCTGTTTCAATTTTTTTTTAGTATCCAAGCTGCACTTATTTGTAGTGTTTGTGTGTGATTAAATCTAAGGACAAGATAATTATAGAGCATATGTGAATAAAAACAGGCATAGAGAAATGTTTATGGAGTGTTGGTTCTCCAGAAGTAAAGGTCTCTATCTCTACATTGATTAATACCTCCCAAAAATTCCCCAGAAAGCAAGTATTACTCATGAAATCATTACTGCTTTTTATATATGAAAAAACCAAGGTGTAGTTGCCTAACTACTTTATGTTATCACTCTTGTAAAAAGTTCCTGTTTTGCTTCTAAGTTTTTCAGAGTCTTCTGAACAAAGGTTCTTACTGATGCAGCATCTGCATGCTGTTAGGTGGGTTTTACATTCATTTTTGGTTTTGTACCCACCAGTTTTCAATCAATAATTGTTGGTACCAGGTTTGATCCTATAGATTAGTTATCAAATATTGAAATCTGAGACTGATTAGTTACTTCCTATGTTCTGTAACATTAAAATCAAGAACCTATATGTACCAAAAAAGCCCTGAGGCTCTAGATAACTTTGGAACTCATTATAAGTTGCATGCATTTTATAGATCATAAGATTCTCTCAAAACTCCAGTGCTGTGGAAAAATAATCTCTGAAATACACTATTTATCTAGCAGATATACAGATCTGATGATAACCTACCTCAACCAACTATAGTGTATTCAGTGGCAGAGGTCTGTGTAATGAATCCAACATTTTTGATGAGTGATTGTCATCAGTATGAAGTCATGTCAAAGAATTTTATTACACACTCACATATACTAACACCCCAGTGCACGATAATAACAACACTGCAAATTTAAGAAAATCATCTGGGTTGTTTCAAATTAGTCCCTCTCTCATAATCTCATTTTATTTATTTATTTACCTACTTTCTTATTTATTTTTCCTGTGGAGAAGCTCTATTTAAATAAATAAGGAATGGAAGTGTAACAGGTTGGACCAATGGGTCAAGGTTAATTGTATGAAGTTTAACAAGTCCAAATGCCAGGTCTTGCACCTGGGTCATAACAACCCCATGGTAAGCTACAGACTTGGGGAAGTGTGGTTAGAGAGCTGTAAGGTGGAAAGGGACCTGGGGGTATTGGTTGACAGCGGACTAAACATGAGTCAGCAGTGTGCTCAGGTGGTCGAGAAGGTCAATGGCATCCTCATTTGTAATAGAAACACTGTAGCCAGCAGGAAGAGGGAAGTGATCGTCCCTCTGTATTCAGCGCTGGTGAGGCCACATCTTGAGTCCTGTGTTCAGTTCTGGGCACCTCACTATAGGAGGGACACAGAAGTGCTGGAGAATGTCCAGAGAAGGGCAATGAGGCTCATGAAGGGCCTGGAGCACAAGTCCTGTGAGAAGCAGCTGAGGGAGATGGGGGATGTTCAGTCTGGAGAAGAGGAGGCTGAGAGGAGACCTCAGAGCTCTCTTCAACCACCCCAAGGGAGGTTGGAGTGAGGAGGGAAACAGCCTCTTCTTCTTAGTGAACTGTAATAGGACCAGAGGAAATGGATGGAAGCTGCACCATGGGAGGTTTAGGCTGGATGTTAAGAAACATTTTTTCACTGAGAGGGTTGTCAGGCATTGGAATGGCCTGCCCAGGACAGTGGTGGAGTCACCATCTCTGCAGGTATTTAAAAGGCATTTGGACCTGGTCCTTAAGAACATGGTGAAGTAGTTAGATTATGGTGTTGGTCAAAGGTTGGACTGGATGATCATGGAGGTCTCTTCCAACCTCAAACATTCTGTGATTCTGGAAACTAAAAGGAGATATCTGCAGGTGGGGCTGTCTGTTATAAAATGTCTGACTCATTAATTGTGAAGGTAGAAGTGTGAGGTGAATGAGGTAAGTATGCTTTCACATCAGAAGTAAAATAAATTCTTCTTGATATAACATATGGTAAAGAAAACAAGTCACCCAAACTTTCCATATAATGTCATCCACTAAGTCGTCAGTATTTTCAACAGCTGATAGGAGACTTATTATCAGAAGTAACCATGACTTTTATAATCAATAGAATTAATAGGGAAATTTGCTGATTAGGTAACTAATGTGTAAGAATTTATAATTCTGAAAATAAAATTAATTTGTTAAATTATATCCATAAATATTAGCATCTTGCTAGCTATTTTTTCTCGTTTCTTCAGCTGGGAGAGAAAAAATTGTATTGTCACTTTTCAGAGGTGTTGCAAAGTTATAAAAACTGTGAAATATCAACTGTGAGCAACTCGTATCTTCTCATCCCCTTTAAGAGTTGCTGTTGCCCCTGTTTTCGTAGAGAAAGATCTCTTTGTACCCACTTCCAAGAGGGATTCAATAGCACTTATTCTCAGTGTATTAATCTAAGGGGAGTTTCCAGCTCTCACTGTGATATATTATCAGAATCCTTCTGAGTGAAAGACTCCCAGTCCTGTTTAGTGCTTTATTGGCTTTCAGAAAATGAGTTGTAAAAAAGATGACATCTCTGTGACAAAAGCTCAATATCAGTTTGAGTTTGACACTCCTATTGACCAACGCAGCGCTGACCATAAACTTCTCTATACTGACTTTTTATGTTCTTGGGTATGGATTTTATGTTCTTGATATGTAGTTTTAAAGGATGTTTCAAAAGAAATATTTTTGCTGGGTTATTGTGTTTTAGGTACCTCCACATCAGTGTTTGTGTTTAGATCATTGAGCGAGCCTTGCTAGATGCCTCTCGGTCTGCAAGCTGGACTTCCTGTAGATGACTCACCATAAAATACATGGGAGGGTTCATAAACACTTAGGGTACTCCAGGCACCAGTGGGCATTCAGGTCAAAAGCAAAACAAGAGCTAGTCTGAAGTACAGTCTTCCAACTGTACATGGATCCTTGGCTCTCTACAGAGCTGTTCCCAGTGAGCTATGCTAAATGCTGATACTAGCCCAGTCATTGGTTTCAGCTTTTTAAAACAATATCTGGATCTTATACTGTGTCTTCCACTTTGTGGCTATTCTGAACCTTGGAGAAAAAGCATGCAGGTCTTGCACATCTGCATCCATATTAAACAACTTACAAATCTGGTTATCCACCTTCACTTATTTCTACCTGTTTTTGATGGTGCTGACTTCAAATAGAATTGTAGAGAATGGAATAATTTGTATGATGGAACTTGGCAAGAGTTTAAAACACCTACAAAGTGATTGAGAGACTAAGTTTATGTCTGCAGCAATAAATATAAAATGTACTTAGGACTGTACCTACACAGTATAGACAGATGGCACAGAATAGTGAAAATCTATGTAATAAATTCTCTGAGCACAGGCCTTTGTGGCTGTGTGCAAGGCCCCATGGATGTCAAAGCATCTAAACCATATTCAAGTATCACAGAGAAAGGCACACCAAGGACCAATTTACCATTGTAGGTAATTCAGATTATGGGAGTGTTCCCAGGCAGTAGTTTGTATATTACTAAAACCTGTATATTCCCCCACTGCTTTTAAGATCAATACAGAGTTTGTACCTCACACTGACAGCAGTCCACTCTCTTAACATACAAATTAATTATTGACTACTTATTTCACTTCGTATGACATAGGGAAATTTAACAAAGCAGATAGGAGTGTCTCCAGTAACAGCAGTCTTCTTGAGTTCTGTTTTCCCATTAATTATTTCATTAATAAGAAAGTGCCCATGAAGAGATTGTTGTGTTCATAGTAAGAACTGTAGAGTTTGGTGTAGACACAAAAATCTGCACACAGAAAAATGAGGGGGAAAAATTATGAATGGTACCTAATTAAAGCAGTCAGAAGGAGGCTATAGTACCATGGAAAATGTCATTTGTAGTTATATAATTAAAGAACACATGATACTCACAAGAAGCAAAAGAAAAAGGAATGCTATTTCCTATCTGGAAGCAGTTTGTAGAAAGGTTAATAATAATTTGTGCAGTCCTGTAGATATTTAATTACAATAATAATGAACATTTACAGCATGCTTCAAGATTTTTAACATACATGATCAGATTTTTTTTTCCCAATATCCTAATAGATTGCCAAAAAAACCCAAAGTATTTTTCTGTATTACAGTCTGATGTCTAAATTTTCAGCAACATGTATATAAAATTCAATTCTTTTAAAGGTGTGTTCAAGAGTGGTCTGATTATGAACACTGAATATGTAGTAGATGTCATGGGTTTCAATATTGAGTCCAAACTTAAACCCAGTTTTGTCTGTAAGTGTCATAATTTATTCCAAAAATTTCTCTAGCTATTTAAGTAAGTGTGATATAAATTATCCCAATTTGTCTGGGAGTTTATATTCTGCTTCTTATAACATAAGTAGCCTGGCTAGATAGATCTCACTGGTGGATGAAGGGAACTAAAGGAAAAAATAGTAACATTGTAATAACCTGAGATCTTGAAAGGTCTTTACAAGTGTATCTAATACTTAATCTCACTGTTAAGTTGTCTGAACCTTGGTTTCCCTCAACCATTACCTTTACAGACTTGTCTTGCAGAGGACAGTTTAAATTAAACCATTGTCACTTATTTAAAAGTACATTAGATGGGATTTTTTTTCCATGTCTTCTTTTCTCACTGTTGCATCCTCTCTTGCTCTCTTTATTTCCACTTTCACTTGAACAGGAAATTCAGGTTCTCTAATATATCTAATAAAGAAATTTATCTCCTTCTCTAGCTAAGCCATTTTCATGAGTCAAAAAATGCTACTTTTACTTTTGTGCTCTTACTGCACTTGTTCAGGATCTCTGAAATCAAAGTTCTAGAATTTTAAAACACTGAACACTGGAAAATATGTGGACATAGGAAAAAGGAACAAGCAATTTCTTCATGCTTCTTAATAGAAGAATAAAAAGTCAATGACAATTTTATTTTGAGATTTAGTGAAATGGTCATTAGCTTCTCTGAACATTCTACCTAAACATAACATAGAGCTATATATCAACATTTCAAATGTGCTCTCTTTGGATTCAGTTATACCTTTGGAAACGTGAACAAGAATAGAAGATTAGATGAGCACAATATCACATACCATTTACTTCCTTCCCTGCGGTTAGAAAGAAGATTTTGCAACTGAGATTTGCTTTTCTTTTCAGGATAATGGCAATGTAGATGTTCATCCCAATTCATCTATAAATTTTTGCACAGTAGCAAGTAGGAAGTCTTTGAAAAGTATTTATGTTCACTTATGACAAAAATAAACATGTTGATGTTCAATACATCCCCTTTCTAACTTTCTTCTTATCAGAGGATGTCAGCATTTAGCACAAGGACAAATGCCTGCATTTTAGTAGGAGTGTAGACAATGCTGCCATGAAACAAATAGCCTCTAGTAGGAAAAAAATGGAAACTGAAATTTTCAAAAGGTCTAATGTGTAAAAGTGGCATTTCTAGTGAATCCATTGATGTATTTCCAATGCCTAAATAATAGGAAAAAACATCTTTTGGAGAAACAGATTTCCTACTGTCCTGAACTGCAGTATTTTATTGAAGAACTGAACACACATATCAATGATAAAAGTTTAAAATACTTCGCTTATTCTAATGTAAGATGCCTTTTCCTCATTAGGCTTATTATACCACTTATTTTCTTTTTTATGTTTAGATATGGTACAGTACCTAGTCTGAAAACAGAAAGTAGCCACCTTAAAGAAGTATGTGAGATGAAAGTTTGGTGTGTCTTTTTCCTCTCATTGAGAATTATATTTTACCTAGGACTCTTTCTTTCTCCTTACTTTATTAGAATCAAGGAAACTCATCATCTAAAGTAGCTTTGAACTATAATAATTCCAAGATTAATAAGAAATATAATGTGTACTGTCCTTATGGGAAAAGGTTAATTCCCACTTAAATAGTTTGGGAAAATAACTGCATCATTTTAAAGCTCCAGAATATTTGATGTTACTGCCATAGCTTTTGACAGTCGAACTTTGTGCTGATTCTCCACAGTTTTTGCCCTTTTATGACTGCAAATTTGTGATTATCTGTTGAAGCAGTTAAGGAAATCCATGGTGTAAACACTCAGAAGAAGAAATGTGTCTTTAATCACAAAACTTTCAAAAGAAATGTTGGAAATCTTGCATCTGTTTCTATGTGTTGCCTGGTTTGCAGAATAACAGTTATTGCTTTAGCAGCTTCTGCCACCATATGTGTACAATAAGTAAGTGAACGTAAAATTGAATGAACACATAAAAGAAGGCTAAGCCCACTTAGCTTAACAAACCTGCTCTCCCACCCGCTGTGTGCTGGAACATGAACAAAACACTGTTTGGATCATAAGGATTAGTAAAATAAGAGTCTTGGTGAACAACACGGTCATGTGGATTGAATAATTATTTCTTAAAGTCAGTATATGATAGCTGGGACACCAATGACTGTACTTACTTAATTCATTATTCTAATCCAACAACTGTGAAAAGTGTATAATTATTTCAGTTGAACAGTTCAGCAACTATATACAAAATAAAATTAAGAATATTTTATATAAATGAATTGTGATCCTTCCTTTTTTTATCCTTGGTTAAAAATGAAATTACTATAATTAAAGTTTTCTTTACAACTCATTTCTCTTTCAAGAGCAGAGTTGATTGTGAGAAATGGAGAGCATATAATGTCTTTACTAGTAGAACTGGAAACAAGCTGGGAGATTTGCTAGCCATAACGTTACAATGAAGATGTAGAGCATTAAACTTCCAAAGTGATCAGTATTGCTTTTCTGTGATCTCATAACACTCAGTGGGGTTTGGACCATTGCTTCCATGATGTAAACAGTTTTAGTGCTACACCATTCCTTTGTCTTCTGCTAGTTCAGTGCAAATATAAACACTGTATACTTTATCTACTTCTACTGTTTTCGATCTTTGGAACTGTGGTAACACCTATTTTTAAGGATCATCAGGGTTATTGAGGCTGTTGAAAATGAGGTAGGTGTACTCCTACACACAATATTAGCAATTTTCCACACTGTATTGGGCATTGTGTCAGTGGTTGGGTGGTGGGGGAGGGCACAAGACTAGTTCCCATGAGAAGCTTCTGGAAAGGAGCTGGCCCAGGCTCCAAAGCTGGGAGCCTCTGGCCAAAGCTGAGCCCATCAGAAATGGTGGTTAACACCACCTAAATCTCACCTCTGTGAGATTTAAGATATTTAAGAAGGGGAAAGGGAAACCGCTGTAGGACCTGCAAAGCAGAGAAGGAGGGACTTGAGAGCAATACCTGAGCAGAGATCAGTGAGGAAGAAGGAGGGGTTCCCCTTCAGCCCATGGTGGGGTGGCAGGGTGTCCCCCTGAGCCCATGGTGGAGCATGGTTAAGCAGCCCATGAAGGACCACAGTGGAGCAGATACAGACCTGTGGTCTGTGAATGACCATGATGGGGCAGATACAGGCCTGCAGCTGTGGAGAACCTCACACTCAATTAGTTTCATGGAGAAAAATGTTATCCAGGTGTATGACCATTGCATCTTGCTCTGACTCCAACCCCTTGCTCATATCTTTCTAAGTGCTGGGAGACTGCTCTTTGATTCCTCCTACAAGGTGCACGAATTTCAGTCAGAAGCTTTGCAGAAGTCCAGACAGATGACATCCAGTACTTTTCAGACCAGCACTCTGCTGGTCCGAGAACAGAACCCTGCAGCAGTCCACTTGAAAACAGACTCCAAGTACAGGCCAAATCATTAACCACTAACCTCTGAGCTAAATGGTCAGTTTTCCCTTCATCTAGTTGGTTATTCATATAGACCATAACATCACAACTTGGAATTAAGGATTTTGTGAGACTATGTTGAAAATGTTGTTAAAATCAAAGTAGCTGACATCTTCTGCTCTTCAATCATCCACAAACACAGTAATTTAATTACAGAAGAACATAAACTGATTCAAGCATGGTTTAGCTTTGATACCTCTAGGCTAACTTTTCTCAGATGTCCTTTTTCCATCACACAGAAATGTGTTCTGAAAGGACTCACACCATGATTTTCCCAGAGACTGAAGCAAGGCAGATTATTCTGGACTTCTTTGGATGATTCTTTCGACATGTTTTACAGATGAGTGTAATATTTATCTTTCTGTAGGTGTCAGAAATCTGCAATGTCCCTGACATTTTAATATGATAGAGAGCAGATGCTAACGGACAACAGACAATTCCATCAGCATCTTCAAATGCAAATTTAGTTTCGTGGACTAGATCTCTGACTTAGTTCTTTCTCGGTGCTGGCAGCTCCTCTCCTGCTTGAACTCTGGGAGCAAAGACGTGGAGACCCTGCAGGTAAAAACTAAGGCTAATAAGGTATTGAGTATCTGCACCTTATCTGCACCGATTTTCACTGAAATCCATCTGCCTGGTCAGCAGTGGGTCCCCATTGCCATGGTTTGCTCTTTTACTGTTAGTATAGGAATAGGAGCTTATTTTTGTTGCCCTTGACATCCCTTGCAAGTCTGAACTCAAAGGGAGTCTTGGGTTTTGTAGTAACATTCCTGCACACATGGCAAAAAGTTATAAAATCTTCCTTCATAAGCTTTCCTCACTTCTAGCTCCTTTGTTAATCTATTTGGTATTTGTGCTCAGTCATTCACTTCATTTTTAGTCAAGCCAGTCTCCTGAGACATCTGTAAATTTTCCTCAGTATCTTGGCTATTACAGTCAAGGCTGCCAATGACTATCTCATCCCAGACTGGTTCTTCCTTGTTTATAAGTAGCAGATCCAGGACAGTCACTGCCACTTCCCGGCTCATTCAGCTTCTGTGATAATTAGTTGTTCCCAGCACACTCCAACACTCCCACCCCTTCTATTTCTTGTGTCCTAGTGTGCTGACCTTGAAGCAGATGTCAGAGATATTAATGTCTCCTGTAAACCAGATGATGATGACACAGATACTTTATTGGAAAAAAAAAAGGAAGTTCATCCATTTCCAAATTTGATATGGTGGTTGTTAACACACTCTCACCACAGCTGCTCTCCTTTTTCTCCCTTCCGATCCTGACTTCTATAGTCTTTCTTGGCCAGAGTGATGCTTATTCCATCGAGTACCCTGGTATTCTCAAACTGTATATTGACATGAAGAAAGACCCTTTTCCTGCCATTCTCTTCCTGTCTTACCTGAAGAGCTTGTGTCCATCCATTAAAGAACTACACCCAGACAACCTACCAAGCCACTTCACAGCCAATGCAGTAGTGTTAGAGTTCTCCATCCTCATGTGAAGCTCTCACACCTTCTGTTTGTTTGTCTACTTTCCTACAACATATTTTTAATAATCTGAATTGTGCAAATGGGCAAGTCTCTTAGTACGCACAAATTTTTTAGGTTACCTTTTTCTTTTATTCCAGAGAATTTCTGCTTTATCATAATAAAGTTTCATGTTCTGAGCACTTAATTTTCATTAATATGCTAGAGATAGGTTTTCATTTAAACAATTACATACTTGAAAAACGCTGAAACTAATAAAGGTTTGTGCTAAACTCTTTGATGAAAACAGACTAACATTTCTAATATTCTTAAGGACACCTTGCTGCAAATAATTCTGTTACGAGTTTATGGAATATATTCTAGTCATACACAGAAATTGTGACTGTGTTTGGAAGGCTTAGGGCTATGAAATTCAAGATGAAGCTTTCCAGGCAGATGAAAAAATCACAGAAGGATCTCAGGTGTTTTATTGTCAAAGATTGAATACGTGCTGCTACAACAGGAAAGATGTTGATTATTCCTAAATGAACAGTGGTAGAGCATATTAATTACCTTGTCAGTTATTTCCTGAGCTTAGTTCTCTGTCTCTCAGATAAAAATGGATTTCAGTTTCATCAGGATTGTGGTCATTAGCCACATATCCATCAATCTGATTGCCATGTTTGTTTCCTTCTGAGTTCATATGTACACGCTCTGAACTTGTTAACATGTCCATGCTGGTATCCAAGTACTTGTAAAATAAATTTTAGGTCTGACTGGACAAAGTAGTCCTGCTGCAGTCTTTCAAGCGGGATGCTGTAAGGTTCTCTGTGCACTGCTTCCAACAGCCTCTTGGAAGGCAACTTGCATGTTTTTCTAGATATACGGGATAATAGAAAAGGCATTTGACCTTTTTAATGTGAAAAGATTTGAAAATTCATGTATGAGCAAGCACCCCCAACTTCCATGAAGTAAAATATTTTTAAGGCAACAAGATTGCTGTGAGAATTGTCAATACAATTTACATTAGTTAATTTACCCCTCCTCCTTAGTATGCTCTTAAAAAGATATGCTTACAGAAACAATTACTTAATTAAATTTTTATTTTTAAACTGACATTTAGATGCTCATGTTATTCTTTTTTATATCACCACTCTATTAAGTGCAAATAAATGCCACCACTCCTCACAAACCTCAGGATTTTTTCATTAAGCCCAAAAGCTCTTTTTAGCTCATTTGTACAAGATCCTTGTAAAGGCCTTGTACTACAGAAGGTTCCAGATTGAAATAAGTCAATGTCAATCTTTAGTCAATTGCAAAGATCACTGATAAGTTCCCTAAGATTTGATTCCCTTGTCTCTCAGTTGCTTGGACTAAGTGTTGTCTCCAGAATCCTTCTACCCCTTGCTACCTCAAGGAGTGAGGGAAACTGAAGCAGAGAAATTAAAGTAATGCCTCTGATGTCTCAGTGCACAACATAGTGCCATTAGAATATCAAGCCAGAATGATTTATTAGCAATTTTAATTAATTTTCTGAGTCATTTCCTAAGGGCTCAATTCTGTAATCTTATTACTGTGAGCCTAACATGCTATAGTAAGACTATACTTTCTAATCTTTCCTTTGTTGTTAAATACTCTATCTGCTTTCATTAGGAAACTCTTGAAATTAAACAGTTCGCTCTTTCCAATGATGAAATTTTTCTGTGTATGTTCATCAGAAATGAGTACTAGAAATTGTGTACTAGTCTACATTAGTTCTTAACACAGAACTCATCACTTAATTCTCTCCTGAATTAATTTATTAAAAAATCATGCTAAAACTGATTGAGGTCCCTTTTTCAAAGGGAAGAATCCACATCTCTATAATATTAGATATGGAATAATAAAAAATTATCACAATTTTAATTCATGTATACAGACCCAAGTTCTAATCCTGCTTAATTCAGTGAAATCTTTTTTTTTTTAAAAAAAGCAAATGAACTGAGCCCATGAAGATATTTTTAGACGATGCACTGCAGAACAGAGTGATTCTACTCTAAAAAAAGTGCCGAAGGTTTAGATTTTAAAATCACAATTGTGATAGCTTTACTTTGATCTCATATAAATATTCTAACTGTTCCCTAAATATGTTAGATATGCTACTTAAAATTTCAGTCCGCGTAGCATTATCAAGTAAAAGTACCATATTTTTCACAGAAATAGAATTTTAAGGCATGACATTTTACATATAGGCAACAAACATAGTTTTAACATAGAAGCCTGGGGTAAGAGAATCAAGACTTAAAGCAGTTAAGAAAGAAGATATTGGTTTTGCTTGTGAGACAACATTAAGGTATATACACTCTTATAGTGGTCCAAGATATTTGGAAAGAGATGTAAAATTGTGATATAATAATCAGTATAATTCCCACGACTTCTGGAATACCCTAGAAATATAAGATGAGGAGAAGGTGAAGAAAAATAATTTGTGGGCCCCAGAAACTTTAAGTTATGTTAAGAGATAAAAAGAAATTCTACTGACCTGTAAGTCTTTGAATCTTCCTGCCATTGTTTATCACTTACAATTTTGCCAGTACTTTTCTGTTCCTACGTACAGGAAAACTAGCTGACCATAAACCAAAAATCATTCAAGACTCTGAAATATGTAACATTTCAGTCATAAAATAAAGTGAGTTAGGATATCATGTTTTAATGTGTCAAAATTGTACCAAGCTTAGTGAGTGTGATCTAGAATAACAGTCTTGGAAGGTTTAAATTGGTTTTGTTTGTTTTGTTTTCAATAACAGTGTACAATTAACTATGACTAATATTTTAAAGGGAATAATTCTTCCATTTGTAAAAGCCATAAAGCCATGCTTATACCTTCCTCTTCTTCATACATGTTTTTAGATTAGTCACAATGTGCAAACAGAGTTGAAGTGTAGTATTATTGTAACGTCAGAACGGTATTCAGCATGCTAATATAATAAGTGAGTATTTTGATAAGGTAAAAATTATTATAAGAATTCTAGCAGAAGAGGGCTTTAAAGAAGAATGTTTTGAGCTATTCCATGATTATAAAGAAGGTGACATCTAACCTGCTCTTGTTATGATAGTGATAAATTTACAAAGCACAGAGATGCGCAATAATGATATTTCTCAAATTGTCTCTTAGCAACAAAAGAAAACGGGCACAATAAACGGCAAAATAATTGCATTCAAAGCCTATGGTACTGTTTTTTAATATATGTAACTTTAAGAGTCACCAGTGTTACCTTCTTTAAGAAGTCTAACACGACAACTAGCTCAAAACAAAGAAGTGAGCTCATTTTAATTCAGATTAAAAGATTGATTAACCTTCCCTTCCCCAAAATCACAATTAAAAAATGGGAAATTAGAGAAGCCTTCAAGAGTCCTGAAGAACCCTCCAAGTCCTGAAAGAGAGAGCAGTGAGTCCAAGAGCAAAAATGAGAATGAAGATTCATGTAAATTAAACTCTAATATTGCATTAGTCCACTCAGAAAAGTGCCAAGTAGTAATACTCTTGGTCTGGATAGGTGTAGACAAGAGTAGTATACAGTTTACAAAGGGCTAACCAAGTTAGTAAACTTCTTTCTAAACTACTTCAACACAAAGTGCAATATTTTTTTTTGAAGGTACACTCCATACTGCTTGCAACTAGATCTTTTTCTCACATTTCTAGGCACAGTTGTCCATAAAACATTTTCCTAATTTACATGTTTTCTATGGATTAAATTCTAAGATAGCAAAAAATAATATGTAGGAGACTGTTTAACAATTATTTCATTACATTTAAAAGCACAGATTTTTTAAAATGTTGGTATTTGAATTGCAAGAGACTTAAGAGCTAAGAGTTTGTATGACCCTGTAGCTCTCAAATGACCTCCAAAATCCAGCTTGTATTATGTTCTAAAACATAGCACAGCATCTCCAGATTTTCTGTGGAAACGAGTAACTGCAAATTGCTCTTTAGGATAGGTTTGACCCTCTTCCTTTTACTGCCTTTAGGGATGAAAAACTTAATAGAAGTTAATAGAGTCACACTGGTGCACAAGTGCTATAAATAGAAGAAGAATTGGGCTTTATTTTATGTTTTGCATAGTGACCTGTCATTTCAGAGCTTATATTACTCACTGAAATACCTTCAGAAAAAGAATTTCCTTGGTGGTTTTCATTAGCACAATAAAAAGCAGAGCTAATCTGAAGGGCAGTGAAGTTCAGTTAAGGAAAACTATAAACAGGTGTAGAGAGGCCATTTTTCTGGACTCCAGGGAGAGCACACTGCAAAGAGACCCTCTAATAGAACCATGGGAAATATATCTCCTTCTCTGTAAAGAGAATTTTATTTAAAAAAATAAACATTTATTGATTATTTATTCTTTAGATATATAGAATTTAAGAAACATTAGCAGCATACTCTCTTAGGGGGAAAAATGAGATTTGTTCTTTTCCAGAAAAAGCATGCTGAGTATTTTTGTATCTTAAGTGATAACAATGCTTCTATATAATGTATAAATATAAATTATTTGAGAATGTGTTAATGAATCATTGAAAAAAAGTCAGTATGTTTTTAGAAGGGTGACAGTCCTCCATAGTGATTTCATGTACTATTCTGATTTTTAAGTGAGTAAGGGGGAAGTTCTTCCTGAGAAACATCTGTCTGAGTTCGATTAATGGCCAGATAGAGTTTACTTCATTAGCGAGCAGTAACATTTCCAACACCTTCAATTAACACTGGTTTTACTTAATCTAATCTTAGTTACAACATGATATGATCAGAAAACATCATTGCCATCCAAGTGTTCCTCAAACACAACACATTTATCTCTTTGGCACCTCATTAAAATGCAAGCTGTATTGAAATTGATTTCCAGCACTTTCAGGCAGGAATGTTTGTAATAATGTTAATTTGCAAATTTCCTTTTTTCTGTATATATATATTCTTTATGCTGTGGTTGACATATTCTGCCTGAGGCTGTTTGTATTGTACAGATAGAAAATGAACAGTGAACATTTATTTCTCATATCTTTCTGAGGAACCTGAGGTGCATGAAGTTATTTGTGTTGTAACAGTCATAGTCAATCTCCTTCATTCCCTTTAGTCACTATATATCAACAGCAAACTCCCAGCTAGTCTTGCTGCAGCAATTAACCTGCCAGGGCTTTCCGCTGTCAGACTCAGTAATAATAAACACTCCCCAGTGAGAGATAGAGCTATAGATCCTCACCCTGCAACTTCCACAGTGGCTGAATTATTCAGAATCAGCATGATTAAAGAGATGACATGGTATTAGTTAAAAAGACATACTTTTTTTTCTTCCTTACTGAAGTTTAAACCTATTAAGGAGTAACAGGGGAAGAAAATGGGTCTTTACCATTCATCCATCTGTCTTAGAAAAGGATTTCTAGAAAAGTTGTTTAGAATGCCTATCATTCTGAAAGTTTAGGAATAAAAATGTAAATAACAAAAGGGTTAGCAGAGTTAAATTATAAAGCCTCTGTAAGTCCAAGGACCAAATAAATCAGATTAAAAAATCATTTAGGACACAGAGTCAAAGTATTAACTGGGAAAATGTGGTAATGTAGAAACTTCTTTTTAAAGTAAAGGTTAACATCACTATTTGTAATTCTTAGTCTTTTTTTTTTTTTTTTTTTTTTTTTTTTTTGCAGGGGGGGGTTGGGGAAAGGAAAAATGCTGTAAAAATGCTGCAATATATTGCAAGCAAATAAATTGTGCATACGCGGTGTGTATTCCCCAGTGCTAGGGCAGCAGTATAGTGTTATCACATGCATAGCAAGCAAGTTTACTTAAAAAAAGTCATGAGAAAAATGAACTCCACTTACACATTTCTAGTCCCATTAAAGTTATAATTAATTTGCTAATCTCAATTTACTCAGCCACCTGATAACATATTCTTAACTAAATGCTCCTATTGATTTCCAGGGGAAAGATCTTTCTAAAATGCAGGACTGGGACTGCACATTAGAAGTAATGTTAAATGCAGTCAAATTCATATTCTATGACTACTAGAGCAATGTCAAGTTTTATTCTTTGTCATGCTCATCTGGATGAAATGGAACTAAACTGCTGATAGAGAAGACTAGAGAGAAATAAGAATAATTTTTTTGTTTATTCAGACAAGTATGAATAGGTAAGCAGCATTCCATACTATTGCATTTTTCTTATCACTAGATCAGGCAAATGATTAATAAGTGCAAGTAGACAAGCCACATAGATGAAACATCTGCCCTGCAGGATCTTGGTCAAAGGAAATACTACCTTGTAAATCACAGCAATGGTTAAATTTATTTGAAATAAAAATGAAATTCAGTAGAGATGGAAGTATTCATTCACTTCTCTTCAAAATAGGTGGTGAATCACTTTTACATATAGAAACACGTGAACTGCTATTTGCCATGGAAAGAAGGGTGAATTTCACAGTACAGTGCTCTCTTCTATATTCTGTGTTCTGTCTTTGCATCATATGTGATCATTAATGGAACTCATATCTGGGTTAGTCTTTTAAAATACAGAAGCCTGCATATAGAATAGATAATTCAAATAGAGTTATAAGTTGTGTTTTGGCTTTACAGAAGGAGAAATTAGAGAAAATCGTAGTATTACCAACCTGATCTAAATTTTCCATTGTGCTAAACATTTGGGATTATATTCTGCCACATTTAAGTTAGCCAGAACTGAAAAGGAGTTCTCAATTTCTCAATTCTTATATACCTCATATTACCATGGAAAGTATTCACGGTGCTTTTTATTAGGAACAGTTTGGTGTTTTTTCTTATACTGGCCTATAGAGTAGTTTGACACTACATTTCACATAGTTGAGGCACTACAAACCATTATTAAAACATTACTGAAATGCTCAGTATGTCTGTAAATAAGGTTAAGTGTAAGTGCCAGATTTAAGATATTATCATCTCCACTCAGAACGAATATTGGGTAAGAACCAGTAGTCTTCTTTTATGCTGAGCTGTAATGTAATTTTTGAAGGGCCTACTACAAACTTTACTGTGACAGTGTGAGTAAAGATGGCAGAACCCAGTACACAGATCTTTCTGCATTGTTTGGCTTTACTGCTGTCCTTTAAAAATAACATCTGTCCACTTTTTCCTTCAAGAGGTGGTATATTTGATATTGTTTGGTCTGCAGAAAACCAAAACAAGAGATGACATGGGAAATGCAGTTCTCAAGGTTTTCCCACTGTGTTCAAAGTGACAATCATAATCTAAACCAGTCCATTTGTTTCATTTTAATATGACATGTATCTACATATCACAATAAAATATCTACAAAAATATTTAGTATCCATAAGAAAAAATAATTAATGCATTCTTTGAAGCCCAAATTTCACTTTGATAATCCTCTAAACTGCCTGCATTTTTTAGACAAAGACAGGGACTTTAAAGAGCACAATTCTTCCTAACCAAATGAAGAATGACTTTTAGCATGGGATGACTTATTTCTAGGAAGACACATACCTTCGCTTTTCTACTGCCAATAGAGAGTGCCTAAACAGATAACACAGACTAGACATTTAAGTTTTAAAGGCAAAATGTTGTCTTACTCAACAGAAGAGCTCATATTTCATGTGATGACATGAAGCTAATAGTAGATGACCTCCAGAGCTTCTATCATACCTAATTTTTCTATGGTTCTAATTTTTTTTTTTTTGTTTTCAAGACACTTAAGTCTCATTAACAATGTTAATTAGGCTTAACAATGTCAAAGTCACTGACACGAATTACATCAATAAAACTATTTGCTTGCTAGTAGTAAAGTGGATCTTCTTACCTTTCCCTCTTCAGTAATGATTTTGCTAGAGGCTATTTCCATCTGTTTCTTAAAACTTCTTTTGAACTTATTTTGTTAATTAATAGCTTGGGTTCCCTTACATTCAACATATGTGCTTTAAGCCTCCGTCCCTCCACAAATTTGATGGTTTTTGCTTTCTTATCTTTTTCTATTTCAGAGATACAACCATGATTCAGTCAAATAGTAGCTGTTTTTTACCCAGTAGTGTCACCAAAAATGAGAGTCAAATGTATAGCTGGGGGGCAGTAAAAAAATATAGATGATTAAAAAAAAAAACAACAAAACCAAACTTAAAATCTCAGTGCTTTTTATTCATCAGTAGGATAAATGCACATAGCTACATAAACACACCTTTCTTAATTTCCTTATCTTAGAATCCCCATTACTCTGAAAAAATCTAATGTTTTCAAAGGTTTTGCTTCTTCTCCTGCAGCTCATGGTATCTTAAGCCCTCAAACGACTCAGTCCTTTCAACACAGGTGATTTTTTTATGGTGTTTTAGATCCTGCAGATGGCTAGGCCTCTCTGATACTGAAAAAGTCCTCTTTGGTCCTCTTTTCCATCACAAAAAAATTCTTGCTGCCTCTCTGAGCCTTCCTGAGTTTATATTCCCTTCTATCAACCATCTGCTAAATTTTTGTTATACTCTAAATATTTGCCCTCTCCAAATTCCAGAACTGACTAAAGAGAAAACCAATTCTCCATACCATTTAATAAAAAACAGAGGACCTAAAAATTAATCGTCTTTTCCCTCTGCAGTTTTTTGTGACTATGTTAGCAGCCTTGTGTACAAAAGCATACAAACTGTTCTTTCTCTGACACAACAGGTGGGGTTTTTTTCATTTTACGGTACAATTTTTTAATAACAACCAGATCTCATAAGCTGAGACTGACAGGTGCCCAAATCTTCATAGTCTCAATGATGAAAATATAGTGATGTAAGTTGCATGGCAAATATTATGTACAATCCAGAATTTTAATACTCCTATACCATTAAAACTATGTAAAAAAATAAATTGCTTTCTTCTATCACAGCAACAAAGTTTCCTCAGATTTCCAGCTAGGCTGACAAATTCAAATGCTTCTACTCTGGAAGAGGTTGATTTTGACTTCTTTTGAAAAATTTGTTTTTCATAAATGAGGTGTCAAATATGTCTGTAGCTATCTGGCTGGTGCTGTGTAACAGGTAAATGCTTCATTTCATTCTGTGACACAAATTGCATTCTGAGAATTTCATATATCCAAGTTGCAAGTTGAATTTTTGTCTTCCCCAACTAATAAAATTTGCAATGTAATTCTGGACCTACTAATGGATTCCCTTTGGAGATGAAGAACAGTAGTTGCCATATATCATTATATAAGTAAACTTTTCCTGGAAAAGTTATCTCAAAATTAGCAGTCAAAATTGATGCTTGGTATTACTTTGCTAAAAGGGACGAACAACAATGTTTCTTCAGTTGTGAACCAAAGAAATAAAAATGCACTTCTTTTCTGTAAACAAACTATTGTATTACTTCTTGGCCACTGCTAAAATGAAACAAATAGTGGTGATTTTTCACTTTCTGATTCTAGGAAAACAGTTTTTTACCTTGAAATGTCTCTCTAGAAGGGGAATAAAGGTTCTCTAATTCTAACTGAAATTAATAATGCTATTATTTTAAAATATTAGTGCTTTTCTATGTTAAAATCATGTCGTATGGTTCACTCTTTTTCTTAATATACAATGTACGCTTACTAAAATTGGTTTCAACAACATTGGTCTCTTAACTATTTTACAGTTTCCCAATTTGTGTGTTGTCTGGGGTTTGTGTTGGTTGTTTTGTTTTGCTTTGTTTTGGTTTTTTTGTAGCTTTGAATTTACTTAGCAGGTGCAGTGCTCACAATCCTTTCAGGCTTATTATCATCACACCTCTCTCTATTCAATATTATCATCACCAGCCCCCTCATCACAATCCTGCCTGAATCAATGGAAACTTGTTTCTTGTTGGTTGAAGCTTTGAATGAATAATTCATCTAGAAGAGCCTTCTGTGTTGCACATTGCCAGAAGACAGAGCAATTCCCTTGTCAATCACAGTGGCTCTGTCAGTACTAAGTTCCATACAGTATGTGCTCCAACTGTACAGGGGATGACAAGCAGCTAAGATTACCAACTGTGCCAATCCTGGCCATCATTTTAGCTTTTCTTTGACAGAACATTAAAATTCAAGTCTCGCTCTAACACTGCATTGAGAAACCAGCGTCAAAATTTCTTCTCTGTTCTCACCAATACAATTTGGTTGAAAGCTCCTACATATATTGCAACCAAAATGGTAACAAGCCCATAGATGCATTTCACTTGGACCCTGAACTACCAGTTTTCTCATGCCTAGAGAGACTGGGCCTGGGCCTCAGGCTGGCTCAGTGTGAAGCCAAAATGCCGATCAATAGAACAAAAATCTTCATATGTGGAGCCCTCTGGACCTAAACGTAACCCTTTTGACACAAGTTGCACTCAAGTGTTGTCCCTTGGAAGATGGGCTCCTTGCCATTTCTCTGTAAATTAGTCTTCAGAATAACAGTTGTTACCAACTGGTTGTGCAATACAACCAGAAGCATACAGTAATTGGAATGATATACACTAAGGATCTTCCACTGTGAAACAAACACAGATGTAGAAAGAGATAAGATGTGGCACTTCAGAGATGGAACAGATTAACATATCATTAGACTGAAAAAAAAATGACTTAAAAAGTACATGGTTTATTTTTTGTTTTAAAATCTTTTCATTTTTAAACTGACCTTTGACAACATGACAGATATATGTTTAGGACACCAAGGAAAATTTGAGTGACTGACATTAACTAGGTATGACTCTCTGTTGTCATCCATTGCAGTCATTTGTGAGTTAAAGGCTCTACCTATGTTAGCAAGTACTGCAGCATTATAACAGCATCTCTCTACAGCAAGGACCCAATATCCACATAAAAAATGAGGGAATTGCTTCAGATTAGCTATAGTCTCCTTCTGTGGGATGAACAGTCAATGGCACTTGGAGCATATTTTATATGCATCTGATTTGACATTGTAGAAAAGCAACACAGTTCACATCGTACAACACTGAAACAAAGTCAGTGAAAAGATTAGGAGATCAGTTTTAAAACCACATTCATGTTCTGAACTAAAATCCTAAAGTACAACACAAAGCTATTATTTCTGACAATACAAGCCTTAAAGAAAATGCAGGATTAAAGGTAAGAAAACATCTAAGACCTCAAATGTCAAGGAGGATGGAGAAACTGTCTACCCTTTTTTCTCATTATTTTACAATTTGTAACAAGAATAATAGCTGTGGGATTGTTGCTTGTCTCTGTAGGAGGTGACATCATCCTCTGGAAACAAATAAAACCTCCACATAAGGAAATCTATCATTGTGTGTGCATTTGCAATAACAGTGACTAATTCCATTCCTTAGAGTAATAATATTTCTAGCGTATATTCTTAACAATGTCTTTTAGATATAGTGGTGAAATGTAATGCAAAATTCCAGGCTACTGTTGAGTATGAAAATATTTAGACTACAATTTAAAGTTGTTTTCCCCCTTCAGAACAGGGATTACAGATGGCATATTTTAAGAATCTTTTCTCAGACAAGTAATATCAATTTCTATATCCACCCTGATATCTAGGAAAGGTGCCCTCCTAGATCTGCTATTTGTAAACAGAGAGGGATTTATGGGTGAAGTGGTGATTGGCAGTTGTCTTGGTCACAATGACCATGAAGATGTTTAGTTTCAGATCACTGGTGATGGAAGAAAACTGCCATGAAAACTTCAGCCTTGGATACAGCAAGAAGACTTCAGGCTGCTGAAGGGGACAGTTAGTAAGGTTCTCTGTGAATCTGCTCTTTAAAGTACTGGGGTCCATGAATGCTCATAATTTTTTAAGAGACATCTCTTAAGAGAGCGGGAAATACCAAAGTGTCAGAATTGAAGCAGGGCAGAAGGACAACTTGTATCTTCTAGAACTTAGGTGGAAAAGGAAAGTGTTTAGACATTGGGAGTAAGGACAGGTGACATAAGAGGAAAACAGAGATACTGTTTGCCACTGTAAAGGGCAATTAAATGCAGTCAAGCTCAATTAGACTTGGAGAGAATATAGGTCCATTACTTGATAAGGTCAGTCACTTCACAAATAGCAACACACAGAGACATATAATGCTTTCTTTGCTTCTGTCTTTAACACCCATGATGAGCCTTGGTATTGCCCAGAGCTCTGTGTTGGAAGACTGTGACAGGGGAAATTACAAACTCCTAGCTGACTCTGAACTCCTATGAGTCTTAATTCTCCTGAAGGATGCAGAATCACAGAACTGTTCAGGTCGGAAAAGACCTTTAAGATTATTGAGTGCAACCACCACATAAGTCTACCAAGTCTAAACTATGTTCCTAAGCCCCACATCTTCTTGTCTTTTAAACACCATAAGGGATGGTGATTCCAACCACCTCAACTTCCCTGTGCTATATGATTATGCTGCATTTCACCCACTAGGGTCACTGACTGAAGACACTGGCTGTAGGACAGGTGGCTGGGGGTCAGGTGGGCAGCTTCCCTTCTGAGATCTGGGCAGACATTTTCAAGAACAACCCAAATAATACCAGTCAGGTACGTGCTGCCATGACTGCATTGAGAGCTTACAGTTCTTTGAGGAGCAGGGCCAGAAGATGTCTGCATTAGAAGGAATGATTTTGGGGCACCTGCACCTTTACAGGAGGAAGGAAAGGTGACAGCAGCACATCCCTCTGCCCACAGCCACTCACCTGGGGAGCCCTGGTGCTCCCCAAAGAGGAATGCTGCCATACTCCTGGCTTCTCCCCAGCCCTTTAAGAGGTCACACCTTGCAACCATCCACAGCACGTCCCCAGGGGTAACTCCCATTTCCATCCAGCATCCTCCAGCCGCTCTACAGGCTCCCAGGTGACAGCAGTAACTGGTCCCTCCCCCAGCTGCACCACTAACCCCCAGAAAAAGAAAGTGGTTAGGGACCACTAACCCCCAGAAAAGAAAGGCTGCAGCAACCCTTTGTTCAAGAAAAAGGAAACAAATTCCTCTTCCCCTGACAGTCTCTGGATGCTGCTTTCTGCTTCTTGTTCTGGGCTCTTTCCCTGCCCCACCACGTCTGGTACCATCCTTCTGGGAAGCCATAAAAGCAAGCTAGTTGCAAAACTCAGAGTCTCTTAAGTATTTTCCCTTGAAGTACTTAGGAATCACATACAAAGGAGAACTCCACGCTTTGTATCACCAGCGTTGAAAGTAGCCCAGAACTTATATGCCATGGTTTTACACTGAGCCGGCTATCTACCAAATGACAGATGATCTTTATTAATCCCCCTCCCCTCCTTGATAAAGAAAGGAGAATAAGGGAGAGAGACTTATGGGTTAGAAACTAAACTACACAGCTTTAATGAATCAGTAATGATAAAAAAGGAAAAATAATTAAATATATACAAATTTGCAGAGAAAATTATACCATGTTCCTCCACCCTTTCCTCCTGATAACACTCATTTCACCACTGAGGCTGCAGGGCAGCCGTGGGAAAGTCCAGGCTGGACTCCTGGAGACAGAAACAGCCAGGAGCTGGAGGCAGGAACACACAGATTCAGGCTGGCACAGATCAGGACCATAGGCAGATAACTGATAGAATCCTCCCAGGATGCTGAAACAAACGGGAACAGGTGTTCCTCAGAACAGAGCAGTGGCTTTGGTTCTGAACACCACCCTATAGCTGTAACTATTAACACAGAGTGTTATCAGTCCTAGAAGCAGACACTGATTGAGAAACTTGCTGTTAATTTCAGCAAGTACAGCTGCTTCCAAGAGAGTTAGAAGAAAGCAACATTACAAGTCAGAAAATTTGCTCTATCCTGGCCCAAGGACAACTTTTATGAGAAAAAAAGGCAAACCAAACATCTGTCAGTTTGTCAGTGCAAATTGGCTCCAAAATATACACAATTGCTTTCATTTGCAGTAATAACATTTTTATATTCTTTTAAATAATATTTTGAAATATTTTTATTTTTTTAAATATTTTCTGGAAAAAAAAATAGATTGCTGCTTGATGTTGTTTATACACATATGCAGTTCCTCCACATGGAAAATTCACATAAACAGTACATATTGGCATTTACATCTCTTCATAGGGTTCTTCATACATTCTTCATACAACTCTTCATTCATGGAAACACTTCCTAGTCACCCTTTCCACCAGTCCATGTGCTTAAAGCTTGTCATATTCTCCATATAAAATCAACTATAAGCAGTGTTTACATATTATTAATTACCCCAAGTACGAAAAAATACTGGTGGAAAAGAAAACTAAATATTTTGAAACCTACCTTTGAGACCTTTTTGACCTAGATAATGCTGTCTATCTTCAAAATTTTAATTCCATATGCCAACTGATTACCTCCAAAAGTACCTTATTCCTTAGTGACTCAAAAAAAACCCCCTCACAATCCTCTCTTTTCTTTGCTTTTTCCCTTCTGTAATGTTGCTAGAACTACAGGATTGTTTGGTTTGACTTGGAATGAACCTTAAAGATCATATAGCTGCAACTCCCCCTTCGTGGGCAGGGACACATCCCACTGGACCAGGTTGCTCACTTGAACACTTCAGTGGAGGGGGCATCCACAACTTCCTATGGCAACCTGTTCCATTGTCCCACCACCCTCATGGACAAGAATTTCTTCCTAAATTCTTCTTTCCTGTTCAATCTAAACCTACACTCTCTCAGTTTAAAAACATTCCCCCTTGTCCTACCACTACAATCCTTTACAGAAGGTCCCTCCCCAGATTTCCTGTAGGCAACCTTCAGGTACTAGAATGCTGCTATAAGGTCTTTCTAGAGTCTTCTCCAATCGGAACAACCCCAACTCTCTCTTCCTGTCTTCTTAGAAGAGGTGTTTCAGCCTTCGTAGCCCCCTCTAGATTTACCCCAACAGCTCCACACCCTGTTTGTACTGGGGGCCCCAGAGCTGAACACAGTACTCCAGGTCAGCACTCTGTCATAAGCAGAGCTGCATGGAAGAATCATCTCACTCAACCTGCCAGACAGACTTCTTTTGATGCAGCCCAGGATACAGTTGGATTTCTGGGCTATGAGTGCACATTGCCAGCTCTTCCAGATTTTCATCAACCCAAGTTATTCCGCTATCAGTGCAGCTCTCAATCCATTCTCCATCCAGCATATATCTGTGCTTGGAATTGCCCCAATTACACCTGGCCTTGCTGAAATTCATTATTTCAAAAGAGAATGCCACTCAATAGCTATTCAAAGAAAATTACATGGAAGTGGTAGAAATTATGATTTGCTATTTATTTTCTTCCCTGTGAATCCTTTAATTTATAGGTAGGAGCAAAAAAAAGGCAGAGCATTCCTCCTGTGTCACAGTATTGCTTATCTACATATTGCAATATGTGTTCTTTTTATCTTTTCACAGCTTTTGTTTTATAGATGAGTAAATTTGAAGACACTATTGTTGTTGAACACATTTTTCCTTAATGGGCATGTTTAGGTACAGATGTGTCTAGATTAAGGAGAAGTTGGAATTCTTGGCTAATCATCTCAGTTGTAGTGCTGCTGAGTTGATTCATAGCCTTGGGTCAGTCTCTAAACCTCCATGAACATTAATTTTACTCTCATTTCCTAAGAAGGATGAAAGCAAAGAGCTTTAAGATCAGGTTCTACAATGACTGAGGCTAAAGAGAGAAGGCAGATAGAGAACAGTTATGCTTGAAGTTCTGAGTGACAGTTAATTGATTAATTAGCCACCAAAACAAATTGTAATTATTTTTAAAAGATGCTTATTCACTTTTCTCCCAATTCCAAAACCACGTAAAGAATATAAAATTAAATACTGTTTGGCCACAAATACAGCAAGTTATCAACACACAAACACTAATTTGTAACTGTTTCCTCTGGTGCTCAAAATGAGAGAGCCTTTTTGGAAAGTTCCTTTTTTCAACTGAGTTTGGGCAATGTGTAAGAAGAAAATGCAGCACAGGAAATCTTTCTTTAATCCAGCAAAGCCTGCATGCTGGATTAAAAAATATATGTTACAAAAAACCATGAATCTTTAAATTTCTATCTGCAGTAAAAGTAATTTAAGAATACAGAAAAAAAATTGTATTGTGAATATACATTAATTTTTCCTGAAATAATTGTAAATTCGCAGGCACTTCATACAATATAAATGAAATTGGTTTTTTAATTAATTTGAAATCTACTTCCCTTTCTACAGAGTCCAGACTTTTGGGGCTTATGCAATATAGTATGATTTTGCTATTAAATCTTTGCTAAAATAATGCAGACTGGGGATTTAACAGGTATATATGCTATAATTTGGAAAAAAAAACCACAAAACAAAACACAAACCCTGATGTCTTTGCTATCATATGCAGTTCTTTTTATTTTTTAATAAATTTTCAGGGAAAGGCTTATAATTATGATTTTTTTCATAGAGAATATTGATGCCAACTCATTGCAATTTTTTTTGTTACCTGTAGTTCATTTTAAAAAGTGTTTAAAACAGGGGCACAAAAGTTAAAATTTATTAAAATTTCATAATTCTGTAAAAATTGGTGAAGATTTTAAACAACTTGTTGTTAAGTTACATTTTATATTTATATATATATATTTCATGGACTTGTTTGGTACCTTTGTGCTATAAAGAAGATTCAAGGAATTCTTATATATTGAAAAATGAACCTTCACATTAATTTTATATGAGTAGGTTTTTTCCACATTGTGCCTATAGAATTCATTATGAAATGTGCCAGGTTAAAAGCAACAGAAAAAGAAGCTTTCTAGTTATGTGTAGCATGGATGTTATCTAAGTGGTGTAATTTTATGGTTTGTTGCACTGGGTTTCCCACTATCCATCTTGTTTTGAGATCTAGCTAACAAGAAATAAACCTGTTTAATTTGTACATTAATTAATGTTCACCAATTAACACATCATAAAGAACCATTTAGAGACCAGTGTAGACATTGCCCAATTGTTTAAAAGTCTGGTTAACATCAAAGCCTCTTTATATTATCAACAGTAAGTTACTTCAAAGGAGGATTGTTTTATTATTATTAAAACTAGAAAACATAGCTTCTAAATAACACCTGATGACCCAAATAAAAGGAGTGTCTTGGAAGTACATTTTTCTGAAACCATACCATGTGAGCACAGACATAACATTCCCAGCAGCATAAAAAAGCTTGTACCTTCATGCTAGAATACCTGACTCTCCAGGCAGGCTTTCAGTTTTTGTAAGAGTTTCCCTAGTGGAACAAATATGAGCTTGCAGCTCATAGAGGATTAATGAAACATGGTCTTACATTGTTATTTCTCTTCTGACTTGTTTTGAATGACAAAAGTCATGTGTTCTCTGAAAGCAATGTACTGTAAATTGATGTTTTTCTCTCAGTTTGCAATTCACAATTATCTTCAGCAATATCAGCAGTAACAAGCTTAATCACAAACAACAGTTTGTTTAATTCAGAACAGTTGAGTAATGATGTTTTTTTTCCCAAATACAAGAATCTAATCCTATTTTTTCATGTTCTGAGCCACAGACCTCCATCAGAACTGAAGATGCTCTGAAGAGACACCAATATTTAAATTATTCCGTTAAGAAAGAACTGAGCCAAAAGCCAATGTCAGAGTCAGTCAGAGAAGAGTAAATGATCTCCACTAGGAAGAGAAGCTGGAACTCAGAGCCAGCTGATCACTGTTTTAAGGTTCCTTATTGGAAAAAAATTGCTTTGGAACCTCATGAAAGACCATTCATTTCAGCCATGTCACTATGACCGTCTGGATTTAGCAGCTAAGAAGCCTTCATCAGTTTACAAGAAAGGCAGAGAATAAGACAGTTTTGGGTGCAGTGAATGAAAAATTTGCTGAGACATTAATGAATACAAACTGAATGAACGAAATTAAATTAGCTGTTTGTTGCTGATATGTTTGAAAGTCAGTGTCATCAATATATTATATTTCTAAACTGTGCTTATCTTTTGCCCCTAGAGAGGTTTTACAGAATTTCATCTGGAGATAAAAAGATGTACAATCATGAAACCTATATTAATTTTCAAAATAATGAACGGCAATAAATACATTTAACAGATTTGCTCTTCTTGAGAGCTACTTCAGAACACTAGAATATAATTTTAGGGAGAGCAGTTGATTTCAGTCTACTTCAAAAAGATCTGGATGATGCAACAGTTAATTTTAAAATTTTTTAATTTATTTTTATTAATTTATTTTTTAAAAGAGCAATGGAATTTAATTTAATACACAGAAAGCATAACAAGACATCAGATCACGCACCATGGTGACAAGCAATACCAAATTGTCTGTAAATAAACTGGAAAAAGTCTAACAACATGAAGTATAGCAAAAATTGCAGTCTACAACCACAGCATTTCTTAGCATGTTATACCTTTCCTGGGAACTCCCTCACCTTAATGAAATCATGTTTTTGTAATTCCTCTGGAGATCCTAAAATAGTTTCCAAAGACATTCACTGCAATTCATGATACGCTAACTGGTTTGTGATTTCCTTATATAGCTCTAGGTTCTTTCCTTAACAATTGGATTTCTCTGGCCACTCTTCAGTCTTCAGGGATTGCTCCTAAACTAAGTGAACTGGAACAACATATGATAAATCTTTTCCAATTCCTTTCCTCATTTTTCTTTTAACACTTCCTGAAGACTGCTATCTAGTCTTAACGCCTAAATGATTTTAAGGTCTTAACCTTCTTAAATTCTTTGCAGGAACCATGCTTTATATAATCTGCATAGGTAATCTGAATTATGATGTCTGCCAGTATCACAAAACATAATGCAAAACATGGTTTATTTCCTTTTTTTCCCCTATGAAGTACCTTTCCAGGTGAAAAGTCTCTAAAATAAGCCCATGAACAGTTTGGAGGCTTTTATGCTATTGCAGAAGTTTCCTTTTTCCTCTCATGAAGGTTTCCCTCTGGCAGGGAAATGACAGGACAGCAGCAGGACACTGGAGGAGGAGGAGGAGACAGCATCACTCATGAGAATAGCAGTTGAGCTCTGGACTTTTTGAGATCAACATCCACCACCCCACCTACAAGGAGTGACCCCAGGGAGCTGGCCAAACAGGGTGGGCACAGCAGGGCAGTGGGTGCAGGCAGGGTGTGTGGGCAGGAAAGCAGGCTGGGAGGCAAGGTCAATCAGAAGTCATCACCCTCCCAGATGAAAACTCAGCCATGTTTTCCATGTGGCTCAAAGCCATGGCCAAAAAGAATGTGGTGACCCAGACCTAGCTTGCCTTGGAAGCACAGAGCTGTCCAGGTCCTGGGCTGCAGAGAATGTCTGAACTTACCACTTTCTGGAGGGCAGCAACACTTCTGTACCCTATGCCTTAGGACCAGTCTGTTGGAGAATTTTTGGAAGAAAATGGACATGTGAGCAATCCTGCCTGTTAAGCTTTAGCCAGAGTGAGCTAAGGGCCTTGAGGCCCAGCTGCAAGGTTACTAAAAGATCAGCTACATGCAAAAGATAAGGGAGTTGGCAGCAGAAGAGAAGAATAACAGGATGGGAAAGTGGATGTAGCTAACCGTGAGAATTGGTTATCTAAAAGAGGCATGGCCTCTGAGTTCTATATAATGATATATAGTGATTATTATATAGTGATATGATCTAGTGATATTATATAGTCATAGTGATTATTAATAAAATTGAGCTGTGTTTCAACCATAATGGTTTTGGCTGCAGCCTCCATTTTTTTTGCACTCTTCCCAACATCAGTCCTGTAAAAAATAAAAGGATGCTAACTGTCATCAGAGATTCCCTTCTGAGGGGATTAGAGGGTTTGACATGCGGGCCAGACCAACCCCACAAGGAAATATGCTGCCCTACCTGGGCAGCAGATTAGAGATGTAACTAGGAAGATCCTGGGTCTGGTACAAGCCTCTGATTACTACCTAGCGGTGGTCATGCAGGTGGATGGTGATGAGATTGCCAGAAGAGGTCCTAAGTCAATAAAAAGGGACTTCAGGACTTTCAGCATAATGATGGAGGGATCAAAAGCACAAATGATGTTTTCCTCAACTCTTTCAGTGGCAGGGTGTGCTGAAAAGAACAGAAAAGCACATCTGATCAAAACATGACTTAGAGGCTGGTGCCATCATTTGCATTTTGTTTTCTTTGATCATGGGGATGTTTACACAGCCCCAGGCCTGCTGGAAAGAGACAGAGGAAAGTGGGGAAAGAATTCTTGGCCAGGAGTTGGCAGGACTTATTAAAAAGGCTTTAAACTTGGCTTGAGGGGGGGAAGGAGGTAAAACTAGGCCCACTAGAGATGAGTCTAGGGGTGGCATGGCAATGTTACGAGTGAAACCAACAGGCCAGTTCAAGTGCTTCTACACAAATGCATGCAGCATGGGTAGCCAACAGGAGGAGCTAGAAGCCATTGTGTGGCAGGACAGCTTTGACTTGGTTGCCATCACAGAAACAAGGTGGGTTGACTCTCTGGGCTGATGTGCTGCAATAGGCGGCTATAAGCTCTTCAGAAAGGATAGACAGGGAAGGAGAGGCAGTGGGGTATCTCTATATGTATGGAAGTGTTTTGATTGTGTAGAGCTTGATGGTAGTGATGATAAGTTTGAACATTTATGCGTAAGGATGAGGAGGCTGTTGACGCATTCTACAAGAGGCTGGCAGAGGTCTCACAATCACTAGCTCTTGTTCAGGTGGGGGACTTCAACAAACCAGATGTCTGCTGGAATTATAGCAGAGAGGAAATAAGCTAGGGAGTTCCTTGAGTGTATGGAAGTTAAATTCCTGACATCTGGTAAGCAAGCCTGCCAGAGAAGGTGCCTCGCTAAACCTGCTGTGCACAAACAGGGAACTGGTTGTTGGACTGGTTGGAAAAGTGGTGGTCAGAGGCTTTCTGGGGCTCATCAAGAATTAAATGGTTAAGTTCTGAATCCTTAGGGAAGTCAGGAGGAGAGTTAGCAAATCCATGGACTTCTGGAAAGCAGACTTTGGCCTCTTCAGGACAGTGGCTGAGAATCCCTTCAGAAGCCACACTGAAAGATGAAGGGATCCAGGAAGGCTGGATGTTCTTCCAGAATGAGATCTTAAAATCTGCAGGAGCAAATTTTCTATTTGCATTATATCAGAATATATTCAAGGCAATAGCCTTCACGATAGATTACAAGAAACAACTGCCCAGGATCTGGGGAGTGCCTGCCCTGTGTCTGAGACTGGGAATGCATAGTTATGAAATCTGAATATAGATGCTCTGATTTGTAAGGATGTTTCTCATCCTAGGTATAAATTTATGACTCTGGACACAGCCATCAGAAAGGCTTTTCTGAGCAACAGGAAAATTAAATTTTAAATACGTTCCTTTCTGATACCTAGAATTTTTTTTAATAGTTTGAAATATGTCTTAATTACTCAATTGATTATGTTGGGGAACAACATTAACTATATCCTCAACACTTTTGAAACATTTATTTTTTCCTGTGTGAGCAATTTGAGTAACACCAAAGAATTCTGAATTTTTTTATGTATTTTTATCCTTCACAGACTATGGATATAAACTACAGTTAGTGATTTCTCTCCAATAATGTAATTTCCTCCCTTGAGATTAATTCATAAGAAGAGACTTTGATTTCACTGATTTCTATTGAATTACTTTATAGTAGTGAATGCAGAGTCGCAGCTAGATAGTCATGTGTACTGAGTATATTCAGCAAATTGTTATTTGGTAAAGTTTGAATAATCACAATAGTGCACTCAGAATATTAATGTTGAGTTTCTGTCCCTTTCGTAGAGGTTTAAGAAAAAAAATAGCTATTAAAATAGTACTTATTCCCTTGTTAGAAGTGTCATTTTTTTGCTGCTGAACTTTCTTGATGACTAGGTTTTCCTTTGAAAATAATAAGCATTAAAAGAATTTCTTTAAAATTTCCTTTTGAAAATAGTTCCTTAAAAATAATAAGTAAAAGTATTTGCCTCTTTAGACTTTCAGTAGAACTCCATGACATGTTTATTTAGAAGGCTTCTGCTGAGTCCTGTAATACCAAGTACATTACTCTTTTTCACCCATGGGCTGCTTTCATCTTTTCCTATCCCCTTGGTCTATGAATAAATAATCCATGTGCTCATATTTCCCACTTGTCAAATCCAGGCAGCAGTGAAAATAAGCAGCACAAATTGGGAGATAATGCACCTTATTTCCATGTAGAAGCAGGTGCATTTTCTTCAGCATAAGTGGCAAGATGACACTGATCCACTTTGACAGGCAGGCTGATCTAAAATTACTCAGCACACTTTGCGAGTGGTTGAGCGAGAGTCTCCCATGAGCTAGTTCTGAAATTCTTTGGTTCTCGATGTGTTAATTAAACTTTACTGGATAGTAGGGGAGGTTGGAGCAAGGAGGGAAGCAGACTCTTCTCCTTAGAGAACTGTGATAGGACCAGAGGAAATGGATGGAAGCTTCTCCAGGTGAGGTTCAGGATGGATACTAGGAAACTTTTTTTCACTGAGAGTGTTGTCAGGAATTGGAATGGCCTGCCCAGAACAGTGGTGGAGTCACCATCTCTGCAGGTATTTAAAAGGCATTTGGACCTGGTCCTTAAGAACATGGTGCAGTAGTTAGATTATGGTGTTGGTCAAAGGTTGGACTGGATGATCATGGAGGTCTCTTCCAACCTAAAACATTCTGTGATTCTGTATGTGCAAGGCTTGATGGTTCTAGTTTGAGCAATTATCAGTTACCAAATGCTAGTGCCAGGGATGACACCTGATGATTGGATGCTTTATTTGAAATTATTTCCTTCTCTCCCTCCTTTTTAAATTTTTTTATTTATTTTATTTCATTTCATTTTATTTTATTTTATTTTATTTTATTTTATTTTTAAATTTTTTTATTTATTTTATTTCATTTCATTTTATTTTATTTTATTTTATTTTATTTTATTTTATTTTATTTTATTTTATTTTATTTTATTTTATTATTATTTTATTTTATTTGTTTTATTTTATTTTATTTTATTTCTTTCAGTTCTTGAAGAAGCTAGATCAACTGTCTCAATCAGCCTTCAGACTAACAATTGCTTGGATAGGAGTTTATATATCTTCTTATCCATGAGTTTCTTATCAGCTACTCGTTAAGGACTTACAAAAGAGGGACAGACTCATTAAAAAAGCCTTTTTTTTTTTTTAAAAAGAAAAAGCAGGAGCCAGAAGCCTACCTGTCTTATAATTTTAGTAACTAAAAGGAAAGGTTAGCTCAGTGTTGTGCGAGGAAAAGAGTACTTCCTAATTAAATTCACTGCTCAGTTCAGAGTTGATCAATAAACTCTAAGATTAGGGATTGGCTAACCACACATACAATAAACAGCAGCCTCTTTCAATTTACTGAAGCACAGCTATCAGTAAGATTTACAGCCAGCTGGTTTCTCTCCCTGTTTTTTTAATGTTTCATCATTGTATTGAAATACAGACACTCTGAAATATTTTTAGTATTTTTGTTACTACTGTAGAAAAGTGCTTTCTTATATTCCTAAAATTTTATTTACATAGTTCATTGATTGATGCAAACACAGTGGTTTTTCCTCAAGTCCTTTGAAGTTTCTGGTCAGTTTCTTGCAGTGGTGTACATAAGGAACAATGTTGTTATTCAACAACATTGAATAACAATGTTCCTGTTGCTATTCCTGGTGTCTCTAGTAGATGAAACCATGTTCTTTTTCAGGATTGGAACTGTCCAACCCCATCAAAGAGTGCATACTGAAATGGCAAAACATTTTCATGCTCCATAGGCAGTTTTCAACCATATGCCATATATCCTCTGGCCCTCATGACCCTACAATAACAACAGCAAAGAGCAAAGCTACTAGGATTTGTCTGTGTGATCAGCCACTTCCGTAACCTACGCAAAGACCAGAAAATTCACTGCATTAGTTTTCAGAAGTAGACAACATAAGTCAGTACATGAAACAGCAGGGAAAAAACCACAATCAAAGCTGCAAGCTCACAAACTATTACCAGGTGTTATATACCAGGCTATAGTTTGGTGTGTTTAACTGACAATGGTGCTTCTGAACAAGAAAAAAAAGAAAATTCCAAGGAGGAATAGGGCTGTAGGACTTCAATGTGATGAGATTATTGCAAGTTCAACTTGAACATTTCATCTCCTAACACTGTGTAGTCTAGTGTTGCAGATGGCACTGGTTTAGCTGCAGTACCATTTAGTAAGCTCAGTTTAGTAAGCACACAACAATTGTGTGACCCTAGGCTTTCTGAATGGCTGAAAAATAACACTTACAATCACTCTGTGGGAAGAGTTCTGTCCTGTGCCTCAAATCAATGTGACAATGTGACAGAAAACAAAATAAGAGAAAAAGATAGGTAGAAGGAAGATAAAAATTATGACGGAGAAAAATAAAAACATGGAAAGAAAGGGCTGGGCATGGAGCAGAGTTTGACATCGTATGGATGAATTATCTTCACAGAACAGGTGGGGAAAATGGATGACAGTAGAAAGAAATACATAATTCTAATCTCACAATACCTTATTTCCTAATATTCTATTGTATTCAATGATAAACATGCTATGAATGCATACACATGATTTAAACTACTAAACTTCATATTTGACAAATACTGTAAGTAAACACGTGACTTTTCAAAGCTACTCAGGCTGCAGAAATAACAAGTTCTTCTCGTAACACACTTGTGTGCCTAGCTCAAAAAACATTATAAGAAACATCAGTGTCAGAGTCTCATTAAAGACAAGAGAAAGCAGAGCCACTCAGGAGTTTTCCAATTAACTGATTTTCTGAGATAGAAACTGTTATGGTTTGAGTGGGACAGGCTAATTTTTTGGTAACAACACGAGGACGTAGAAAGAGGATCTTTACAACCCTGAGAGATGCAGAAGGGGTGGTAGAGAGAAGGATCAGCATTCCCAGCCATTTTCTGCCATACTCTATAAAGTCAGGAGGACCAGAAGCTCAACCCCCTTCCTACTCCCTTTCTTCCCTCTTTGCTCAGAGGTCTTGTAGAGAGTCTCCTGCTTTTCCATCAGCTCTGCAGAATCTAAATCCTTTGGGATGAGAAGAGCCACGAACACCTCTCCTGAGTTGGCCCTGATGCAAGGGACACCTATCTCTGTGATCACTGAAACTGGATTTTGTATGTATTTGCATATTTTTATTTCTCATCCCATGTTCTAGTAAACCTGTTCCAGTTATAATTTCCAAACTCAAAGTCTCTCTGCCATATTACTCTTCATCTTCCCTTGGGAGAGTGAAGGAGGGTGACAGAGCAATTGTGTTCTCTGGTTTTTAGTTATCACTTACAACTACTAGAACTACTACAACTACTGAGACAGAAGCACAAATTCATTAAAATATGTATTTATTCCTGGGAACATATTGATGTTGACAGTGCTCTGGTTCAGAAGGGTTACTTCAGTGTTGGAACTTTTGTTCACATAGAGAGACTAGACTAAGATCTGGAATTAAACAACAGCTAGAGGTCCTCCACAAAGTGAGGTGATTAATGTCAAAAGAAAAATATTACTGCTGTACATATGAATTCCCCTAATTATACTTCTTGAAGTAAGACCTCTTTTAGTACACAGTAAATAATTTTAGAGAAATTATGCTTAGTAGAAATTTGGAGAAAACCAACTCAGAGAAAGAAAGGGACTGTTTTGATGTGGATGACTGAGGACCAAGTCACAGAATCACAGAATGTTTTAGGTTGGAAGAGACCTCCTTTGTCTGCATAATATTTGGCAGGACAGTGCTTCAAGGTCACTCTGTGACCTGAAGAGGCACAACTCCATGAACCACTGCATGGTAGTATATAAACAGATAGAAAGAAGACTTTCAGAAAAGGACCCAGGATGCCTGGAGCACATCTTCTTTGACAACTGGCTGAGAGAGTCGGGGCTATGCAACCTGGAGAAGAGAAGGCTCTGGGGAGACCTTATAGTGGCCTTCCAGTACATGAAGAGGACCTACAGGAAAGCTGGTGAGGGATTATTCACCAGAGAGGATAGTGACAGGACAAAGAGTAATGGCTTTAAACTAAAAGTCGGTGGATTGAGGTTAGGTATTAGGAAAAAATTCTTCACCATGAAGGTAGTAAGACACTGGAATAGTTTGCCTAGGGATGTTGTTGATGACACCTCTCTTGAGATATTTAAAGCCAGATTGGATGAGGCCTTTTGAAACCTAGGCTAGTGGGAGGTGTCCCTACCCATGCAGAGGGGCTGGATCTTGAAGATTTTTAAGGTCTGTTCCAAACCCTAACCATTCTATGATCCAGGTCACACATCCAGTAAATGCCCAGCCAGCACCCACAGAAAGGAGGGAAGTCAACAATGAAGTAGAATGCTCCAAAGGTAAGCTACATGGTGTGGTTGACACACTGGAGGGAAGGGCTGCCATCCAGAGGCACCTTGACAGGCTCAAAAAGTGGGCTTATGCAAACTTCATGAAGTTCAACAAGGCCAAGTACAAGGTCCTTCATCTGGGCTGGGGCAATTTCAATCTCTGCTCAACATATACAGGTTGAGCAGAGAATGGATTGAGAACAGCCTTGAGGAAAAGGATTTTATAAACTCAACATAAGCCAGCGACGTGCACTTCCATCCCAGAAAGCCAACCGTATACTGGGCAGCATCAAAAGACCTGAGGCAAGAATGTTGAGGGAGGTGATTCTTCCACTCTACTCTGCTCTTGTGAGGCCCCAGTTGGAGTACTGTGTCCAGTTCTGGAGCCCCCAATAGAGGAAGAACATGGAGCTGTTAGACCAAGTCCAAAGGAGGGCCATGAAGTTGATTGAAGGGCTGGAGCACCTCTCCTATGCAGACAGGCTGGGACAGTTTGGTTTGTTCCTGGAAAAGAGAAGACCTTAGAGCTTCCTTCCAGCATCTGAAGGGAGCCTAAAAGAAGGCTGGGAAGAGAATTTTTATGTGGATAGGTTGATAGGTGGTATGTCGATAGGTTGAGGGGTAATGGTTTTAAGCTGAAAGAGGGTAGATTTAGGTTAGACATTAGGAATAACTTCTTCAGTGTGAGACTGGGGAGACACGGGCACAGGTTGACTGGGTAGTTGTGGATGCCCCCTGCATAGGAGTGTTAAAGTCAAGGCTGTGTGGGGCTTGGACCAACTTGGTCCAAGTGGGATATGTCCCTAACCAATAGCAGGGGGGTGGAATTAAATTATATTTAAAGTCCCTTTCAACTCAACCCATCCTATGCTTCTATGATTATCATGACAGGAGACCTTCCTTCCATTTTACTTGGAAGGAAAATTTATATCTTCATATCTTCATCCTACCCAGAATACTAGAGATTTCTAAACCATCATATCCAATTTGTATAAAAGAATGAGACACAGTTCTGTGAAATTATAAAACCATCATCTAATTGGGCTGTAGAGCATAAATTTTTCTTAGGTATACGTGGTTCCTTGAATGTATGCTTTTCAATACATGGTTTGAAGTTGTCATAGGTATTCTGGAGAATTTTTCAGGATAAATTGGTCCTTTTTTGAGCTTGATGATACTTTTCAATTAGCAGCCGAGTTCTAAAAAAAATGACTAGATGGTTGAACAGGTTCCTGGAAAGCTCTTCAGACTGAATTTGAGCTCTTCCATGAAGTGTGTTGAGTGGGCATTTTACCTAAAAACATATTTCTTTCTTGCTGTGAGAATGGTTTCTGACTGTGTCTGTAGATGCCAAAATAAATCCTGCCGAGATCATCCTTTCCATGCAGAAGAACAGCTAACATTTGGTTGGCAACATGAAGTGAAAGGTTCATTAATGCCAGGAAAGAGTACAGGCAGAAATATATCAAGTTCCACTGTATATCCACTTCCTTGAAAACACAGAAAGATCTTGCCATAGGTTTTCAGTCTATCTTAATTTTATTTTTAGGTGTGCTTCCTTGTTTGCTAAATTACCTGGGACGTAAAAGACTTTTAGGTTTGAGTCCTTTTTAATGGGCCCTTGGTCTGTGTAAGGTCATTGTCTTCCAAAGAAACCTTTCATTTTGCACTTCGTTATCTTAAATCACACTCAGAATAAAAAATCTTCTGAAAGTTGTGAGTCTATGGAATAATCACTTCTATGACTACTGCAGACGGGTTTATGCACATAGTCTTTTTTTTTTTTTTTCCATCTTTTACCAAGACACTGATTTAATTTAAAAGCTCTTCTATGTCACTCTTCTCCTTCATAATTTTGGGCCTTGACATTGGTTGAAAATACGTCCACATTATCTTGTCTGATTTAAAAAGACAACACTACACATGTTAAGAAGTTAATGTAGCTTCACTCATCAAATGGCTTCTTATTTGACTGCAGTTATAAGATTTTTTTATGCTACAGAACATATGAGATGAAGGTCTCAAGATCATTTACATTTGGAAATTTTATTTTGGAGCAATCAAAGAAGCAGGTTGTATGTTTGGGATGCAGCTAGTCCAAAGAGCAGGAAAGGTACTAATCTCCTCTATGTGTCTTGTAAGAAAAATCTTACACTTCTTCATTTCTTGCTCTTCTGGTTATTTTGTTTTGTAAACATGCAATGGCTACTAATATTCCTCACAATCACTCAGGCCTTTCCTGCCTCCTATATTAAGCCACGATGGAACAATACTTTGTTTTCATCCAGATAAAATTAGTAGCTCTTATAATTATTCAGTTCAAGCTCGACAAGTAGTTCCATATTTTAAGGGATTCTTCAGAACAAAGGTTTAAACATTTTATTTGTTTGGATTTTATAAAAGTTGAAGTCTGGGAAGAAGGGAGGGATGGAGGGTGGTGTTATAAGTTTAAGTTTTTTCTCATTATCCTCAAGTCCTACTCTGATTTGATTGGCAATAAATTATATCATACCATGTACAGTTCATACACTATGCACAATATGTCTGTCAGGAAGAAAAATGCATTAGTGTGTATCAAGTCCTTGTGTGTGCATATATGTGGGAAGAAATTGCATCAGACTAAAAGAATGTTTCCTCTCTGCTGAACATCTGAAAAAATAGATCACTAATCTTGGTTTTCTTTCTCCAAGTAGTTGATGTATGAAGGTAGAGTAGCATAAAAGCCTCAGACCTTCAATGCTGTTCAGCTAAGCCTGTATAGAGCTGTTTAAATATACAAGTTTTCTTCTTTTTATCATACATATGTGTACGGGAGAACTACTGAATCCAGAAAAACAGTGTAAGACTAATTTCCAAGAAATAAACTCATACCAGTAATGAATCCCAGCCTCTGTCTGGATAAAAATGTTTCTCCATCTCTTCTGCTGCACAATAAAAGCTTTTAGTTGTACATAAAGGTCTGGAAATATCTACATTATAGGTTCATTTAAAGATGCTTCTCTGTCCTGTTGAAAGATAATTCCAAATGAAAGCAGCATTATTAAAAGTTCACAGATTTCTTCATAACATGGGCACAAATCCGGTCAGATATTTCCAATATTCTTTAGTTCTGGGCCTTACAGGTTTTTAGGAGACATGTTCCCACCTCTCACATTCTCATTCTCTATATAAAACATATCAAAACCACATTAAGGAATCTGTAATTTATATTCATGCTATAAGAGGTGACCTTTTCATTCATGAGTGGTGTATTCATGTGAAGTAGCTAATGAGAGATCCCCTACTAAGAGCAGATAAATTTCAAACTTTCTGAATAATTATTAGACATTTTATTGTATTTATAAACCTCCCTCATTTCAGACTGTCCCTTGATTTATAAAGCTGTCTTCCTCATGTAAGTGATAATGGTAGTCTCAACCAGTGCCAAAGACTGATGAATCGGCCACATAGAGGCTTCACTTCCTGATATTCAGTGCCAGAGAAATGCAATGAAGAGTAGAAAACAGAACTGTAGGGAAAAAAAAGTACAGAGGAGGATGAAAGATGACTGAGAAGGAAGGAGCGAGCCAACATCTGTATTGCACTTCACTGCTGATAATCTTCTGCACAGTTTATGACACAGAGGCAGGAGGAATAGTGGAGTAATCATTTTACTTGCCTGTCATCTGCAGAGCATATTTCAAATTTCAGGGTTCAATTCTGCCTCCATTGAACTCAGTGGCAAAACTCCTGCTGATTTAAATGAAGGCCAGGATTTCTCTAGATTTCCAATGGGGCAGGTGAGTAGAGTGGCAGCTGTGGTATCTCCATCACTGTTTCAAGCTTCATCATGATCTTCAACACTTTTCTTTAGCTCAGTTTTTAGACATTTATGAGGGGGATGAGCACCAATTGATGCTGCATATAGCATAGATACTTTCTTTAAAATAGTAAATAAAAAAGATACAGTCTCAGAAGATGGGACCTTATTTTGGAACAGCTGTACGTAATAAACACTGTCCTTACAAGCATGGTTGTATGCATGTTTTAACTAACATTTCTGTATTTTTTTCTATTATTCTTCACATCAACATTATCCTGTGAAAGAAGGGCCTCAAGAGCACGTGACAGCTAAAAGATATCAACTAAAGTCATCAAACTAAATAAAGTTGTCTTGTTGTGACAGCAAGAAGTTTGAATCTTGAAGGCAGGATGAGCTGTCCCAAAATGTCTGAAGTGGAGTTATGAATTTAACTTTTTCAATGTTTTCACAAGAATTCATTCTGATTAACAAGCAATTCATAAATACACAGGCTAGGGAGGGAAGATCTGATAGACTGCAGTGCAATTCACTTACAAAAAGAGCAGTCTGTGACAGCAGATATGGTGAGTGAAGAATCACATTTACGGGAAGTGGCTACTTGATTGTGTCTCACCATAGTATCAGAAAGAGAATTTTGAATGACAAGGAGAAGAGGCTGAGAAACTGAAGAAGTGGAGAAAAAACCCCAAACCTGTGAGCTGCAGGGGCAGAAGGAGGGTTAGGGGGTGTTACTGGTAGCTGAAATAGTAAGCTGATAATGATACAGAGGGGTGAGCATTTGATGTGTTAATTTAGTAACCCAATGAGAATCTCTGTTTGGTAAACAGCTTCCGGCATACATTCCTCACAACTTTCGGAATATAAAGAGCTATGCATGCAATGGATATTGACAGCCTACCCTTCACACACCTCTTGCAGCCACTACTGTCATACAATGGGGACAGAGGGTGTGGAAAGTCAGTTTGAAAGTAAAAGTAGACCAAATTGAAAAAACAAAACAAAACAAAACAAAACAAAACCAAAACCAAAACATAACCCAAACCAAAACTGTCTTGTTGGAGTAAATTAAAATAGTGTTTGCAACTGAAACTTCTGCAAGTATCTTGACTTTTAAGAAAAAACAGATCACACCTATTTGCATTTAAAGATAAAACCTAGTTTAAAGACTATGATTTTCGTGTCATATAGTCTAGAAACTATACCACTACATTTTTTAATGCCTTATATTGG
>JAAWXA010000012.1:20712308-20784808 GCA_038090715.1 Florisuga fusca
GAACGTGAGCATCAGCATTCAAATCACCATAACTAGGTGTCTGAAATAATCCCCATGTTTCTCTCTCTATAATGATATATTATTATGTAAATACCGGATGACATGGTGACAGGAACTACTCTTGGAGTTTTAGAAATGTTCCCTATAACCCAGGCATTTTTGCCATTAGAAACAGTTAGGAGTACAATTTATCTCCTCCATTCTACTATTAGAACTTCAGAAAAATCTGTCAAACTGTAAGGACAAAGACTGTAGCTGTCCACTGCCATTAAGAAGAGTGTATTGTAACCAGACCCTTTCATTAAAAGTTTCCCCATCTTTCCACACGTGCAGAGGTTACTGCTCTTCTGCAGCACTTATTGACAATAAAATGGCAGTTTGCAATATGGATTTGAAACACTCCTGTCTTCCTAAAAGACAACAGTTCAACGGAAGGTTCTGCTCTTCTTCATCAGCTTCCTAAATGCATTCGGGGTCAGCTTAGTGTCAGCTGTGATTCATCTTGTAAAGTTTTATCAGTTTACACTCAGAACAACAGTGCCTGATCACAGTGATATACTAAGCTTAGTGACATGTTTCAGTCAGAACTTTGTAAGAGAGGTGAACAAATTAAAAGTTTTTCCTTATCCTGCTCTTTTTTCAGTTTGATGTACTTTTGGTCACTGACAGAAAGTATTTGTGCGCTTGTTTGGAATGGAGTTCTGGGATATTTTTCAATACCATTTGGGGGTGCCTTAATCCTATAACAGGAAATTTGTCTCTAATGACATAACTAAACACAGAGATGTATTGCACCTTCTTATCAGTTCAGTGAAACTGGTTGTTGTTTTGGTTTGGTTTTTTTTTTTGTCATGATGTCTTCTGTGAAAACAAAATAATGCAACAGTACAAAACGGTACAAAATTTGTGGAAGAGATGAAACAAAGATAAAGAGGCACCTGACAAAAACATAATTTGACAAATAATCTCCCAAAATAGCTCTTTTTGCAAAAACAAGTTAGACATATAACCAACTACTTTAGGTAATTTACAACTGGGTCTGAAAGTTAGGATAAAGTAATAATCTTTAATGTAGTCACTAATGTTTACATACATCGTTTCAGTCTGTCAGCCTGTTCTGGTGGTTTCACTTGTTAAACTCTCTTCACTGTTTAGCTGAAGCATTTGCTTTATGGTTTGTATTTCCTGTACTTATCAATTCGTTCAGATCTACTACAAATTTTGGACCTATTTTAGGAAAGTTATGAGCATTAATCGATTCATAGTGGTATCAAGAACAAAAAAATCTAGCCACATTAAAGAAATTGTTTAGTAATTTAATATTCTAGAAAATTTAAGTTTAATATTTGCCTCACAGAAGAAAGTTTAATGTTTACCTCACAGAGATAAAATCACTAGGATTCCACAGCAACTCTAAAAATTAATAGAAAAATACTTGTACAGGAAAAACATTATCAACCAGGGTACAGTCTTGATTTTGAAGTAACAACTCATAAGATATTGACACAGCAAGCTCTTGAGAGCAATTAGGTTTAGTATGCAAAATAACTTCACATATGTTACTCAGAAAAAATGATGTATATTTATTTGAATTTGTTTACCACAACTATATCTATGTGATTCAATTGAGAGACATATTGCTACTTTGGTTTATAGCTAATATGTATTAATGAAAATGGAACCTTCCACTTTAGTGAAGGTTATTTAGTCTACCATTATAATATTAGTAAGTGAATTCTGTTTAAGTGATGAGAATTAAACACTGAAAAAACAGTGCTCCTGTGACAGGAGCACATACTGTAAAGAAATTAAAATTAGATAAGAAATCCAGATTAGAAACCCAAACCTTACAAGCAGAGCAAGTACTTCTTTTCCACTGGGCAAAATGGACTCCCAACAACCTACAGTGACTCTAAAATATAAAGGTATGGTTTTGGCCCACCAGAGGGAGCCCATAATATTTCATGAATGCCAAAGGAACACACTCACAATTACACTGAAAAAAATAAATGAAAGTTCTAGGTACAGTATATATGTATGTGTGTGCATTGACGTGTTTACTATGCATTACTTACCTTGCCTGAGATCCTAGCACTCATGTCAGAGCAACATGAATATCAGGTCATTAACAAGTGTGTTTCCATTAAATGACACCAGAGACAGATATATACAACAGTATCTTTAGATGAAGACCAGAAAGCAGTGATATGTTGAACCAGAAAAAGGATAAATTTTACTTATATTTAATATCAGTATAGAATATAGATAAGATATTGCGTGTATTAGAGTTTACATAATGAAGAGAGATGACTCTTAGAATGATTTTTCTTTGATTTTGGTCATGACAGAAATAGCATAGAATCTTAGCTAAATTCCAGGTCAGTTCACCTTCTGAAAAAGTGCTGTAATTTACTACTCAAAACAAACCAAGCCAATCAAACAAAAATCAACAACAACAAAAAAAGTGTAATCAAGTATCTGTTGCTTTCTTTTTCTTTCACAAGAACAACAGAACAGCAATCTGCTATATCAAACCAGAACTGAGATGTCTATGTGTCTGTGCAGAATCTAGCTGAGCTGTGTCCTTCCTATACACAAGATGAGTAAAGAGTTTCTTCTTATGACCTGTGTAATGTGGAAAAAAAGAGAGAGTCAGGGGCACAGAAATGGAGTGCTGTTTGTGACACTATTAAATATTGCTGAGAAATCTCTCCTCTGTTATTCCTAGTAATGCCACTGACAAAACATATACTTCCTCCCAAGATAATTTCTTGTTCTTGACTGTGTCTTAGTATTTTCCTTTTCATTCTTTTGAAAATACAGAGGAGTCTGAGCATAAAGTTTTTTGCATGGACTTGGACTAGCATTGCATTTCTGCTGGTAAGACCTTTATTTTACTCTGCAGTCACAATGACTTAACTATTAAAAAAATCCACAATAGCTTTTTTTCTTTTTCTGCAATCAGTTAATAAAAGCATGACACAAAATGGCTCTACCTCTTTGGTCATTTGTTGAACAAGAGTTCCAACAGTTTTAAATACCCAGAACTTCTTTATTAACAGAATTTCAGCTCTTTGTAATGCTGCCATTGTTGTGTTTTCTATGAAAGTTTCCAGGCTTCCACTTTTAATCCTCTAACGTGTTAAGAGCTTTACTATTTTCTGCCTACAAGCTCCACCCCAACTTAAGAGACCAGCTGTCAAGGTAGAAGGAAATTACAGTTTTGAAGCCCTTTCTCTCTCTCTTTGCTATTAATGTTATCAAGAATAAATAATTTTTATGTGCTGTGGAACTGATAAAATTATAAAAATCTTATAGAATTCTTATACTTGATCTTTTTAAGGATTTTTTCCCTGTGTTTTTGGGCTTAATTTATATGAATACTTAAATTAGCAGTAATAAGAAAATAGGAAAAAATCAAAACAGAATTCCATTATATTTACTGAAGAAGTATGTAGATCTCATATAAAACACATTTATTCAGTTTGATCTAACGGTGACACTCATGTAATCAAACTACAAGTGATACCATATGTCCAACCAAACTAGCACAGCTTGAACATTGTCACAACTGTTTGAATAACACTTTATCCTCTCCTTGTAATAATTCAAATAATTGTTTACCTAAATATGTTAAGCTTCTTTTAAAGATCCACAAATAAAAAGCCAAATCTCCAATTTCATTGCACCAAGTTCCAAAACTTAGCAAGCCATTTATTTGTGACTAATGTATTTCACAAGAACAGTTAATTTGCTGTGGAAAAGAAACTTCTGTTTTTTACCAAATGTGACAGAAGTGAGCCACATTAGAAAGTAAATGATCCCATTGCTTTCTACTGGCTGTCTTGATCACTAGGTCTGGCTAATGCCAATTGTCCTTTCTTACTGGTACACAAAAGATTATCCATTTTATCTTTACCAATTATAGGCTATGAAGAGTTGAAGAATTCAGGAAATTAAAACAGATTCAGATAATTAGTTGTTACTATGAAATGAACTCTCAGAAGATATGTTCTGCATCAATTCATCACCAGAGTTAAATAATCCTTCTTATTCAAAAACCCTTTATTATTATTATTATCATAAATATCTGGTTTGTTATACTAATGACTTTCAGGCCTCTCACAGCCTCATTGCTAGTAGTACTTTTAGGCAGCATTAGGGGTTGTGTGCCACCAGCTAGTCATCAAGTCTATTATTAAACAAATAGGAGACAGATGTGGCTCTGAAAGTGATTACTTGTAAAACCCTTCAAATCCAAACTCACACAGTCTCCCTATAGTTTTACTCAATTGATTAACTCCAACATGTTTATCACTGAACCACTCATTTAATTTAACAATCCACTAAAGTCTCAGCTAAAGTGCATCCCGTGTCCCCTTCTTGGGCCCTAAATAATTACTCATGTCTACTATGTCTTCTAATCTTTTCCTTAATGAACATTTCTTGCCCTTAATAATTTAAAAGGCTGTCAATTAAAAGTCTTAATTAAAAAGAAGAAAAAAGGAATGTTTTAAAAGGCATAAACAATGGCAAATGTCTAGATAATGGAAAATGAACTGTTAAATTTCTGTTCTGCCACTGATGACTGTCCATTCACAGAATCAGTCAGAGTCTGAAGGGACTTCTAGAGATCATCTAGTCTAACTTCCCCTCTAGAAGCACCAGCACATTACACAGGACTGCATCCAAGCAGGTCTGGAAACTCTCCAGAGAAGGGGACTCCACGACCTCCCTGGGTGTCCTGTGCCAGTGCCTTGTCACCCTCACAGTAAACCACTTTTCTTATGCTTAAATGGAACTTCCTGTGTTCCAGGTTGTGCCCATTGCCCCTCATCCTGTCATTGGGAACTACTGAGAAGAGCCCACCTCCATCTTCTTTGCACCCACCCTTTAGATACTTGTAAACATTTATAAGGTCATCCCTCAGCCTTCTCTTCTCTAGGCTAAAGAGTCCCATCTCTCCCAACCTTTCCCCATAAGGGAGATGCTCCAGTCCCCCAGTCATCTTTGTTGCCCTCCACTGGACTCTCCAGTAGTTCCCTGTCTCTCTTGAACTGGGGAGCCCAGAATTGGGTGCAGTATTCCAGCTGTGACCTCACCAGGACAGAGGGGAAGAGTGACCTCCCTCAACCTCCTGGCCACACTCTTCTTTATGCAAGAATTCCAGAAAACTCCTGGAAAAATCTTTCTCTAAAAGGTATTTTAAAAGCCAAGCTTTGGGAGAGTATGAGCAATAGCCCTCCAATGAATTTATGACTGGCTACATTAATGTTACAGAAGAGTAACAATAAACAGTCTACATTTAGGGCAGAGGAAGGCTACCAGGAAAATCCATTAGAGACATCTTTCCTAGGAACTGTGTTCATTGTATTCATAAATGATCAGGAAACAGCAATTTAAAACAAGATTATAGAATGTTATGGAATAGTTGATGGAAAGAAATCTAGAATTACTAAGGTTTGCATAAGAATTTCAAAGCAGAGAGTGACAGAGAAAACAAGATTAAATTAAGTGGTACTAAATGAAACATAAGGAACAGACATATCCTCTAAATTAAATCTTATAGGAAGTTCTTTTAGGAACTCTCTACTATACTTGACAAATTTAAAAAAAAAAAAAAAAAAAAAAGCTAAAAACTGCTAGGAGAAGAACAGCAGTTAAAACAAATATGTATAAAACTTGGTGAGGATACAATGTCAGCTGTGATATCCCCATCTCAAAAGAGGGGAAATAGAACTATAAAATACAAGAAGGGTGGTTAGGAGTACGGAATGGTTTCTTTAAAAAAGGGTAACCAAAGAGTTGTACAATTGTGGTATACACTAAAAGAATTATATTCATAGAAGAAGAGTGAGGGGGGAAAATATGAAAAGGAACCTTGCAAACAACACGGTCATTGAAGAAGTATGGGCTGAGGTGCTGCAGGCACATGAGCAGAGATTCCCATGCAGCTTGTGGAAGAGATAATGCTAGAGGAGATATTTCCCATTGCAGCCCATGACGGACCTCATGGCAGTGCAGGGACCTTGTGTGGAGGAAGGAGTTGCAGAGAGGAATTGTTATAGGCTGACTGCGACACTTGATTCACCATCCCACCTTGTACCCTTTGGGGTGCAGAGGCAGAAGGTAGGGGAGTCAGAAATAAAGTGGAGAGAGAAAAGAAGGAAGAGAAAGATGTTTTAGGTTTTGACCTTGTTTCTCACCATCAAATCCCATTTTACATGGCAATAAATTAAAATACTTTTCCCCAGGCTGAGTCTGTTTCATCCATGCAAGTAAATGGTAAGTGATCTGCCTGTCTTTATCTCAATCCACAAGTTTTTCTATATTATTTTCTCCCCTTCCTCCAACCTGTTGAGGAGAGATAGTGAAAGAGTGCCTGTGTGGTGCCTTGCAACTGCTCAAGGTCAAACCATCAGAAGGCTCTGTCAGTCAAGATCTACTGAAAAGCACCATCTAGATGCAACTTGCAGCTCAAAAAAAGTTCCTAAATTGCAGATTTTGAGTAAGTTACAGGTTATAAGAATGGAAAGATTAATCTAGATTTCCAGGCTTCCTTGGTTTTATCTGTAAAATACAACTACATGTCACATCAGTGAGGAATGGAAAAATGTGCTAGCTGATCATCTGGTGTGACTCAGTGAGACAATATTATTTAAAGTCCTTATATCTCAGCCATACAACATAAGAATTATAAAATTTGCCATTCTGTTTTGTGCAATGAAAACAAGCACCCATCTCTGTCAGAATTGCTGAAGACTGAGGGAGGTTCAAAAAAAGGTAGGTAGATAATACATTTGGTGAGTATAAGAAATATGTTTGGAACTGATCTTCTATGATGGAGACAACAACGTGATGAAAGATGAAAGTAATGCAATAAACTGTTGAAGGAACATATTGTTTCCTTACACTGGTCTTCTTAATGGAAGAGATACCCTAACTCGGGCTCAGTTTTTTTAACTGAAGGCTTTTACTCTTGCATACTTATTTTATTTCATGGCACAGAGCAGTAAGTTATTGCACAAGGAAGAACTGTGCTTGTTAGCTTGTTAGCCCTGGTTAGCTTGTCCACAGACATAACATGGATCAGAGAATCCAGTGTGGGCAGCCAAGGGGCTGTCAAGAAAAACATCTAGGTGAAATGCAAAGAAATTTTCTCCCCTTTCTTAATAAAGAGCAGAAAAAGTAAGTCACTTGACATTCATGCATAATTCTTCAATAACTCATCCAGAAGCACTTCCAAAGAAAGCAGAAATAAAATCAGTAAGGAAACAGATTTCAGTGTCAAGCATTAAAGGGATAATTATAAACAATAGCAAGGACCTTTTTAATTATGAAAAATACCATGACAGCATGCTTTTAAATTATATATAATGGAAAACAAGTTGAATCACATAATCATACTCCTTTTGACACATAACAATCTTCATCAGCAACCTTCATCCTGCCCCCATGTCAAGACTTTATAAAGAGGGCAGGTTCCTTGAAGTATGTGAACATGCATCTAATCTAGCACTTGGAAAATCCTTGTGCGCTCAAAAAATTGCACCTTTTGAAACCACTCAACTTACTGTAAAGAAGCTGCTGGTTAAGATATTATAAATTATTCATTTAATAGCTCAGTTTATTTAAGAAACTATCATAAAAGAAGACTGAAGACTTCACTGAGTATTTATGATAAAATCTAAAATCTCTTTGGAATTGGTCAAATGCAACATGAGACAGCTGAAATTCAATGTGGTGGTGTTCTGACTAGTTATACATCCTGTAAATCCAGCCGAAATATAATCACTAGGGAAGCTATGGTATTAACTTTAGGTTTAGGGATTTTTTGTTTGTCTGTTTGATGTTATTTTTTAAACAGAGTAGAAATTCAAAAAAGCACTCAAAAGACATTTTCTTCTACATGAATTTTTGTCCAAAAACTAAGACTATGATACAGGAGTGGACGTGTATAATCTCACATGGATTTTTCAAATGGTATTTGATGTTTCTGCTAAACATAGTATATGCCACAAGCTCAGAACTAAAAATGTAGTTTACAGATAAATTTAAAACTACAAAGCAAACCTATATAATTAATAAATACTAATTCCTTGCAACATGCACAGAAAATCAGTGAAATGTGGCAGGAGAGTAAATGGAATTATGTTGCTATATATTTTGCAGGAACACTGCTTATTATGAAAAATTAGCAGGATAATACCATTTTATTTTTCAGGATACAGTTGACCCACATGACATTTTTTTCCCTTTCATGACAATTCAGGTTTAAATGACTGACATTTATATGTGTGAATGTCCCAAGAAAATACCAGTTATTTTCCTACCACCATTTTACCTGAGAAACCAAGAACTAGAAAAATCCCTGACATGCTCTCTGAAAGGTCTGGTTCAAAATTTCACCTGCTTTGGATGAGGCTTCAGGTAACCCCACAGGCTGTAGTTTCCATGTAAAAAGACAAAACAAATAATTTCCCTTGGAACAGAGGTAACTGAGATATGAGCAACGATGCTATATAAAGTTCTCTATCCAGATGTAATATATGTCCTTGGGGGAAAACAAAAAGGAGAAATAAAAGCCAAAATCAATCTTGCAAGGCCTTTTTGAAGGACTATTACTAAGGGTAGATCTTGATTTATTCAGAAACTTATCGGTGTCTGCGTCAAACAAACCATCTCCAGATTTGTTTATTGTACCGTACTCACATATCTAGAAGAAATTATGTTGTCTCTGTTGTCATTAATTACTAATATCAAGAAGTTCAATTTAAAATTTTGCTTTTTAATTTTTTTCTGTGATGGCCACAGAGGGCTTTTGGAGTTTTATCTTTGGTTATATTATTCTCCTAAAGATTACAAGACATTTTAAACACTAAGGTTTAATGATTTCTCACCGTGTATCTGTTAGAAGAAATTACTCTGGCTTAGTATGTTAACATTTGTTTCTGTCTTATGGAAAAAAAAACAAAAAAATATATTCTGACACCATCAATTCTCAGAATTGCCAAATGTAAATCCAGAGTAAAACCATGCTGCCTAATGTTGGCAAATTATTTCTATCTCTTTGTGTAAATTATTACTAGTAGTAGTAGTAGTAGTAGTAGTAGTAATAGAAGTGCTGGTACAGGTACTAAATTTGTATAATTTTTAGTGTCTAAGTAGTCTAGGTTCCTAAATTATGCTTTCAGTATCATTTTAAGGTTAGACCTGCAAGAATATTTAAACATTGCAACAAAGATTTAGCTCAGTGTATATGATATATTCAGTGTATACTCAGTGTGTATGATATATTCAGTGTATATTCATACAAAAATCACAAAATAAATGTACATTCAATTTTATTAACTGAGTGGTTGCAGTATAAATGAAGTTATGGAAAATTATTCAGAAATTCTATTTTACTAGAAAGCAAAATTGAGACTATGAAATCTAAAATATCCTGACATTGATTTCAACAGGCCATAGGGTGTGCTGAAATCTATTTGGGAGACTGCCCAGTTCTTAAAAATTTCAGAGAAAGGACAGTGCTTCATTTTTGAAAGACATGGAATAATTGGTACCAGAACTGCATGTCCTAGATGTGGACAGAATGCAGGTTTAATACTTACCAGAATGTTTGCCTGCAGTGATAACTAGAATTCTGAGTATTTATTTGTCCTATAATTTGAAACGTTATTAGGCAGAATTATTTGCCACAAGGATATTATGTGGACCATTGCATTCAGAAATAAGCATTTATATTTTTAACTTGCTTTTTTTTTTTTTTTTCTTTCTTTCTTTCTTTCTTTCTTGAATAATATCTTCTGCTGGAGCTATCCAACAGGGAGCTGAAAGTCCTCTCCTATTTGTTCTCTACCATTTACCCTTTTTCCAATTTTTATCTTGTTTCTTCTTCATTTCCTGAGATGTAAAAAAAAGGCTTTATCAGATCTAAAGTGTTTTTCAACTCCCTTAATGTACTCCTCTTCCTCATAATTTCCTTCATGTTTCACTGAACACTTAACTTCTGAAAGATCCTTATGTGAGATGGGGAGACTCATATTGCTAAAAAATTGGAAGATTTAGTTGAAAGTCCTAATGCTAACTTTTTACCATGGTAAGATACTATTTATACCATCCCCTTCTTATAAGATATGAGGATGAGGATAGTGTTGGAGAGTTTCATAGGATGGGACTTCACAACAAACAGCACAAAACTGAAGTATTTTTCTGGCTCAGGCAGCCAAGAGAAAGTGCTTGTCATAAAGCAGTTACAAATCTCATCTTTCCATGGCTCTTACTGCATGCCAGTGGCATCTCATAGCACTAAATCCCAATTCCAAAGATTAGGAAAGGTCGTAACTCTCTAAAAAAATCAGAGAAAGAAATGCTTCACTACTCAGTTGCTTATTATTGAGCAGCACAGGAAATGTGGCACATGGTGAGGTTTGGGGAAACCCTCTGGTTGCACTTGGGAGACAGCTTAGTTTGAATGAACAAAAGGATGACTTACTTACTAGCAGGTAGTCATGTTACTCAGGAGATCTTCACATCACACTTCTGGTGCACTCAGACACTGAGTGTGTCCGTATTACCTTAAGCAGCAGATAATTTCAAGTCACATTATCAGGTTCTGTGGCCTTAGAGATCCAGTCTGGAGGAAGCAGCCTAAATAACCAACAGAAAAATTGTAGTGGAGCACAAAACCAAAGAGATGTCAGCAGCTGATTTTCCTGTTAGGATCCCATCAGTGTATCAAATCCTTCTACTATTTGTCTTTCAGGAATGCAAATACGACCTCTTTAACTAGTTTCAGGGAAGTCCTTTGTTAACTAGCTTCTAGGTTTCCCACAGTTCCTCCAGCTTTTTCTTGCTTACTTACAAGCAATGTAAGCCTGGAACTAGGGAAGAGATATGACCAGAAGATGCCAAATAGCACTCCAGTGAGGCTGTCATTTTATACAATTTGTAAAACATCTAAAAGAAGATAAAGAGGGAGCTTCCTCCAAACAAATCTCAGCTCTATGCCATGAATTTTCCTGCAGTACCAACTTTTCATTTGCTATACAGTCAGCTCTTTTGCTAATACAAATATTGCTTCCGAATTTGAAAGTAGATAAGGCTGACATTGGCAAATAGTTCAGGAAGGAAGCGCACAGGTATACCAGAGACATTTTGCTTTGTGAATAATGATGATGATGATAATTAATAATTATTCTGTGCCACCAGACAATTTCACTAATTGATAATCTCCTGCTTTGAAAGTCCTAATATTTTATTTCTGCTTATTGCTAACTACCAAGAGGAATGCCAGTGGAAATGTGGACGACTGATATTTTAATAATCATAATTGTAATCACATGAACTTTTATATAGCTAACCATTAATTACAATACTAGATGTAGGAAACTGGTTGCAGTCAAAGATATAAGTTATGGTGGGAATTATTTTTCAGTATAAAACCTGATATGCTAACATTTCAGAAGAAACAGATATTACAGATTTTGTTTGAATAACAACTAAAATCCTTGGTGTTTTGAGATGGTTGGTGTCATCTTACTGAAAAGGTAAGGTTAGTAGCACATGAGTGAAAGAGAAAGGAATTAAAATTATATACACAATCCAGTAATGAAGTAGGCAGGTAGTCTTATTGTGTGATTTAAATAACAACAGTTAAATAAGTGTTTTTGAAAATTTTACTCAAGTAATTAAGCAAGTAAATTTTGTACTTAATTTCACTTAAGATTAGGTTTTAAGATAGAGCTCATATATGTGAAAGTCCTTTTGTCTTCACTTCTGTAGGACTAGTTGCATAAACTCCAAGCATTTCGTGTAGTTGTTTTTGCAGAGATTGTAATCTTCACAAATATATTTTAAACACAACATTAAAGCCATTTGCATCTACTTTTCCATACATTTTAAAAATTAAATATCTTCTTTTTGCAAGGTTGTCACATACCTTGGCTTTGTTATCTAAGAAATACAGGAAAATCGCAGTGCCTGCATTTATTGAAGCACTCTTGGCAGTTTTCAAGTACTTGGTATCAACTGGACGTGTCTTGTTTCTGAACCATCATGGTTAGGACTGTGTGCCAATCCCTCTAAAAATCCATGCCTTGCTGTATATATTGTTATTGATTAAAGGCCACTCACTAAGCTCCATAATTAAACAGAGGTAAGTGCAAGGTAGGAAAAAGATGGAAAATCAGAAAAACAAAAGTAAGAGTAGCCTTATAATTGAAATTTAGAGTATAAGATAAAACTGACAAGATAGATGGATGGAAATTTTGAGAACAGTGGCATCTTCACAAAACAGCAATTTGTGCAAGTCACTAAAATACATGTGTGAGGTTTTTATCTTCCTGCTCTTTTCACTGATATTGTCTCATTTTGAGGCAGCTCTTTATTTTTACCCTGGAGATCATGCTGAAATAAACTGCCAAACATCCCTTACACCTCCATGCCATCTAATTATAGCATGTAACACTGGAGAATGCTGACAGTGCTGAGCTATTGACTCTTTACACTCTATAAAGCACTTAATTATCTTTTCACACAAGCTTCTTTCAGACCTGTCAACTTCTTTGTATTGTTTATGAAAAAAAGTTGCATTTAAGATTTCAGGATTATGCACCTGAAGTCAAACTTGTGCATACGCATGGACCTTTAAAAGGAAAATTCAATAAATGACAGAAGGAGAGATGAAAGCATTTGACTTGATAAGATTTCTCAAATAAGTAAAGGGAAAAAAATTAGGTCTTTGCAAGGATTCCTGAGATAAATGGAAAGAATTTGAGGCTTTTGATTAATTTTTCCATAAACTGAAAAAAAACCCCAAACGAAAACCAGAACAAAAAACCAACAGGTAGGTTATTTGTATTATTTATTCTTATTTCCTGAGATTAAGATCCAGACTTGGAACTTTGTCTCTTTCTAATGAAAACTATATTTAAATATCCCATACAAAAAATTAAAAAGAAGATACATTTTCAAATATCTCCTGTGTTTTCTGGAATCCTACCAAGTACTAATAAAATCTAGAGATTTCTTAGTTGAAGGAAGAATTATTGGGCAATATATTGCAAGTTATGTAAGTAATACACAAGATTTTAAGTATTTTGGAAGCTTTTATATCTAAATCTACTGAGATTATCCCCTAAGTGTAATTGGGATGAGTTATTTAATCTAATAGTGACAAGACTGAGTCTGAACATCAAATACACATACAACACTCACCTGTCATTTGTTCATTATAGGAAAATAATTCTGAATAATCAAAATACTTATAAAACACCAACTAGTTCATAAGCATTTTCCAAATGACAAAGTAAAACTTTTCCTAAGCAATCACATTTTACATACATTTAAATACATTGGAATACACAGTATTTGTTAATTAAAAAAATAATTTGAAAGAAAAAAAAAATGTTCCAGAGACTCTTGGAATGTCTTCCAAAGACATATTAATATTTTCCTAGGTATTAATGAATAACCAGTCAATTGGATTGAGAAGATATGGCCTATCATCCCATGCACATATCTGTTTCCTTCTTTATCACAAGACTTATTAATCATGCTAATTATGTAAGTGTGAAATATTGGCTTACGACTGAATGTGGAGCTCTTAAAAGTTGTCATTGAGAAGATTAACAGAAACAGCATCTGCATGCCTCACACATAGAAGGTGTCAGGGAAGCAAGATTATCCTGTGGTAGCAAAGAGACTAAAAGTATATGGAGGTCAAGCTCACTAAGAGTTTTGCTAAGTGACGCCTGTTTAAGACACATACATCTTAAACAGAAAGAGGTGGAAGACTTTAGCCAAAGAGTTTTGTTTGGGTTTTTTACACTGACTTAAAGTCTCCAGGTTTTAAACAATCCCTTCTATTAAGTACATTTGGAAAGTGAGCTACACTAAAGAAAGCAAAGCTCTTAAATTCAAATACTGATCCCCAGAAAGGAGGAAACCAATTAACTTGAAACATCAGTGTAACTATGTCTAAGCCAAATGCTTTTACACTTTATTCTTCCCCATTTATTTGCTCTAAACATGAGGCAAAAAGCAAATAAGGATGTAAGATAAAATTTTGTTAGGACATTCTAACTATACAACAAAATAGAATATGACATCCACAGCACCATAATTACAGTTTCTGCCTTTATAGCTATTTTAATTGTGTCATGACTTAATGGAATCACATGGGTTACTACAAAATTTATTCTGGCTTTATATCTTATAGCTGCCTCATTCTTGAACATGGACTCTTACAGAAGTTTTTTGTCTTTCTATTCTATTTTTCTTCACATTTTCTGCAAACACTTCTTAAATGGTTTTAGTGACTTGGAAGGCCGCACTTTAATGATTGCTTTTTTGCACTGTTTCAGAGATTTACTGTAGTGATATTTTTTCCCCTTTAGCATAACTACCATGGCTTTACCTTTTTCTCTAGCATCAGCAATTGCTTGAAACTGTGCAGTAGCGCACCACTGAACTATGAGATTTGCTTTACCTGGCCTGTCAAGCAGTTAGTGATATTTTGTAAATCAGCGGACCTGAGTTTCTGGTCGTTTCAGGTTATAACAAGCAGCCCGGTACAGGGCATGGGTAAGTGTGTTATATGGAAAGGATGTGCTAATTTCTTTCTACAAACCTTTATCTCATCCAACTGAAACTTGCTTCCCTACCCAAGTTAACAGAAATTAAGAGGGAGTTGGGAAGGTTTCACCTAGTGTACCAGGAGTTGTTTTTCTTCACAAAAATTTCATTGTACTGTAATTGTATGATTCCTAGAGTTCCTTATAATTAAATTATAAGATGTCTGTTATTTGTAATCAAGCTGGGGACAGGCAGAGGATCAGTTTGGTTTATGGTTTTCCAGCCATTCATTAGATTTTTCATATCATAATTCAGTTAAAAGCAAGAACCACAGAACTGCATAACACAAACATTTATTTTTCAGGCTTATACAGTCCCCATAAATATTTGCTGTGGGTAGAACCTAGAATGCTCTATTTAATTTATTTTTTTTCAGTAACTGCCATGTAAATTCATCCTGAATGTGAGCTTTAAGAAAAAAGGTTATCTCTTTGCATGTGTTTTGAAAAGACATTTTAAAAATTTAAGACATTTAAGAGATCTTTTCTATATAATTAAATTATCCCCTTTTTCTTACTTTCCCATACTCTGTAAATCCCTCTAATCCTATTCGTATAGCAAGCCGGAGGAGCAGCTAGTGACAGTGTTCTTTCTCTTTGAGAGAGAAGGCGATTGCACTTGAGGCTATTCTGGTTTCAGTAGCCCAAATTAGACTTCTCAGTCTTCCATAAAAGAACAAAAAGTCCTTTCAACATCATTTCACATAAAATATGTTGATTTGGTTCTTGTGGTCATTTCAAAACAAACACTTTGAGTGCAGTAAGTGTTCCCCAAGCCTGAAAGACCTTTTAATGTGTTATAGCCATCTCAGTAAGATTCTTACTATACTCGTAATAAAATGAAGGCACAAGACACGAATTCTCGTCAGTATTTCTGATGTTTATGCATAAAGAGAAATAAATTCTTAGGGACAGAAATCCTATTCTGTGCTGTATAGCAGAAATGAGACAGAGAAGAAAGAATAAGGAATGAAAATTGTCTGCACAACTGTGTGAGTATTATGGAAGTTTAAAGGTAAAATTGTCTTAGAATAACAACAACAAATCATGAGCTTTACCCCTTTTTACTAAAATTTGAAACTCTATCCCTCAGTTGTTTCTAGGAAAAAAAAAAAAAAAAAAAAAAAAAAAAAAAAAGCACCTTACCCTTTCATCCATCCAACTGAGATTTAGCAAAAGCCAACAGAAAGAAACACTTGTCTTCCCTACTTTTGTCTACAAGAAATAGTCCATCTTATAGCGTGCTTACTCTCACTTTTCTGCTTTCTCAGCCCTTTTTTCTACAGCTGTAGCCCATCTGGATGCGAACAAGAAACACTGCTTTCATGCCAATCTTAAGGCCATGAATTGACCTGAACAACACATGTCCAGATTTTTTGTAGATTCATGTGCTAATCTGTTTTTACTCTCTGTCATCCCTTGGTACCATGTTGAGCTGTTCATTATTTTAAAAAGTAAAAAAGAAGCAAACAAAACTATGTGGGAATGGAAATCAGAAAAAAAAAACCAAAACAACAAGATGGGGATGAATTTAGGAATATTTGTCTCAGAATGAGAATTAGAGTAGCTCAATCAATTTAAATTCACTAAGCAGAGGTGAGACTTTAGCTCCTAGTAGTTAATGAGACCAAATGTCAGTTTTTTAAAAAACATCACTGTGAAAGGCATAACAGACTGGAAAGCGGAAGCTAAAAATACTACAGAGATAGCATTTCTATAGTGGAGGTAATAAAACAGCAGAACATTTTACATTCTTTGTCAGATGATATCTTTATATTAAACCTTGATGCCTCTTCTAAAAGCCATGCTCTGGTCCAACAGGAAATTACAAACTGAAGCAGAAACCACTTGAGAAAATTCTGCAGTTTATCACCATAATATCTTCCGGCCTTGAAATCTATTACTTTACTTGCCATCTACTTCCCTTAACTATATTACATTGCTGTGCTTGGGACAGCTGAACAGTACTTTCATGAAAAGATAATATTAGAAATGTATTAGATGCATTACACATAGTTTGATATAACCATGGGGAAAAGGAAAGGAGTTAGCAAATTTTGAAGAAATACCTCATAGGACATAAACAGGAGAGCCTCTGGTGTTACGAACGTTTGCATATAGTGAGTATTGTGGTGCAGTGGAGTTTAGGAGAAATGACAGATCATGTAGATATAGAAGTAGAAGATCTGTATTTAGATTTTATCTTACTCTTCATTGTTAATAATACACAGAGGCATGTGGCCATCAGCAGTTTCTGCAGAGCATCTATCCAACAAATAAAAAACAAATGTCATGAGAAATTTTAGGTTTCCCAAATTAGGTATCCTTTGATCACTGACAATGAGGACCTATTTTCATATAGTTTTTTTTTTTTTTTTAAGAATATATAAATCCTTTAAGATCCTTGCATGAAGAGTAATTATGTATGTTTCTCTGATCCATTATATTTGATTAATTTTTCTTGTATAGAATTTTTCTTTTGATTCCCTTAAGCTTTCTAAACAGCCCTAGACAAACAAATAAAGTTTGCAATTTAATGAACTTATGAAGAGGATAATCATCTATTTCATCTGTAGTCTGCTGATTTTATTTTAAATTTAAATTGATTACATATGGAAATATCAGTATTCCAAGACATAATTGTGATTTTCCTAAAGGAAAGCTTAATAGATATTCAGGCTTTATTAGTACAGACATGGACACAAAATATTTGCAGCTTTTTGATATATTTCCTCTCCAGGGAAGCTATGTCAGTGCCAGTTAGCATTATTTATACCTCAAACTGAAGGGGTTTTGTTGTTTTTTTTTTTTTTTTTTTTTGCTTTTCATTCATACAGGACAAAGAAAACTAGAATTTGTTAGGGAGACTCCTTTCCTAATTCCAAACAGATAAGTTTGGGTAAATCCACCTAACTCTCTCTGAACTTGACTTTTCTTTATTAAAAGGGTCTATAAACTAGTTAGCATTTTAACTATTATCACTCTTCAAATTAATAACAAGATACAGATTTCAATAAAAATAGGAGTTAAGCTTTTCCAATAAAAATTAAGTATGCATTAGCACGTGCATCGTGAAATATTTAATACATAGATTTTTGGCTGTATTCTTTGAAAACTAGAGGAAGGAGGAGCTGTAAACTTTACTCATGTATTCTGTGTGTAAAAAAAGGACAACCAAAAATTGTCCCTGTCCTTAAGTTGATTGTTAATTCAAGAGCTGACATAATTAAACATGAAATACATGGAGGGTGTCTATTAACTACTTTTTATGCCAGCATATATTAATACACTAAAATGTCATGCTTCAAATGGAATATATAAAAGTAGAAAGTTAAAATGCACAAATTATTTTTTTGCCTTCTCTAGAAAAAAGACATTCTGGAAATATTCCATCAAAGACTACTCTTGGCAAGAATTTCTTCTAGTATGCAAAAGGCTATCACTGCACTTAAAATTAGACTACATCCATATCCTTTCCCTCATCCTCAAAGCAGGTCATCTGGTCATAGAAGGATATCAGGTTGGTCCAGACAGACCTGGCCTTCATAAAACCATGCTGGCTGGACCTGATACCCCAGTTGTTCTGCACCTGCCATGTAAGCTTACTCAAGAAACAGCTCCATAATCTTGCCCAATCATGTGGTCAGGCTGACAGGCCTGTAGTTCTCCAGATCTTTCTTTCTTCCATTCCTGTAGATGGGCATCACACTGACAAACATCCAGTTGTCTGGGAACTCTCCTCTTAGCCAGGACTGTTCATAAATGTTAGCGAGAGCCTTGGCAACCTCCTCAGGCAGCTTCCTCAATACTGTCAGGTGGAACCCATCTGGAACCATAGATTTGTAAGTGTCCAGGTACCCTAGTGGGTCATTAATGGCATCCTGAATTATGGGGTGTTTATTCTCCCCTCAGTACCTGTCTTCCAGCTTAAGAGGCTGAAAACTCTGAGAAAAACTGATCTTACTATTTAAATCTGAGGATAATAAGGCATTAAGTACCTCAGCCTTTTCCTCATCCTTGGCCTCAATGAGTCATCCCCTGGATCCAATAAGAGATGGAGGTATGCCTTGTCTCTCACTTTGCTGTTAATTCATTTGTAAAAGTACTCTCTGTTGTTTCTTATAACAATGGCCAGATCGAACTCCAGCTGGGCTTTTGCCTTTCTAATTTTTTTCTCTGCATGACTTAACAAGATCCCTGTACTCAACCTGAGATGTCCCTTTTTCCAAAGATGGTAAAATCTCCTTTTTACCCTGAATCCCAGAAAAAGCTCTCTATTTAACCTTGCTAGTGGTCTTCCCTGCCAGTTTGTCATACAGCACATGGGGACAGCCTGCTCCTGCTCTTTAAGACTTCCTTTTTGAACATCTAGACTTTCTGTACCCCTTTGCCTTTCAGGACTCTCTCCCTAGGGATTCTTTCAACTACTGTCCTGAACTTCCCTCCAAAAGTCCCTGGCAGGGGTTTTGCTGACCCCCTCCTTATTATTGAATGCTCTATCATTTCACAGTCACTACGCCCAAGATGGCTTCTGACCACCACATCTCTCACCAGTCTTCCCAAGTTTCTGAAGAGCTAATCTAGCAAGGCATTTCCCCTGGTAGGTTCACTTACCAGCTCTGTCAGGAAGTTAACTACCATACACTCCAGGAACCTGCTAAACTATTCCTCTCTGTGTGTGGTATTTCCAGCAGACATCTGGTAAATTGAAGTCTCCCACTAGAACAAGGTCTAGCAATTGTGAGACTTCTGCCAAAAAATGGTACATAATACAAATATCCTGATACTAATCATATTTCTCCAACTGTATTCAGTGGACATACACTGTTACTATGAGAAATTTTCTGCCTTATTTTGAAGTACAAGTAATGTATTGAAGTAGTTCTCGAAAACGGTGAATTCTTAGCAGAACACCCTTTAGGATGACTTTTGGAATGTAATATGCTCACTTACTTCAAATGACCTTTGTAACTCAATCATTCTGCTACTTATGAATTATGCAGCCATTAAAGTTGACATAAATAAGGTATTTTTCATTCTCCTGCTGTATATGGATTCAAATGGTGATGATGGATTTAAACAGCAAGGTCTGGATTAAAATTTCGTCACTTCTATTATTCACAGATTTCTTTGGCCATGATTTTTGCAAGCAAAACTTACAAATTTGAGATCAGTTTATAACTTAACCAGTGTAAATTCCCACCATGCCCGTTCACTCAAGATTTTAGAAACTGAGATATACCAATGTGCACGTGCTTAAGCGCAGAGGTGCACTTAAATGTATATAAATTTATTTTAAGGCAGAAAGGGAAAAAAAAAAATCCAAACCCCAAAAGACCCTTTTAAGCCTTTGGGCTGGATGATTTTTGTCTCTCCAGTATCTACAGTCCTGACACTAGGATTTCTATGAGACCTCTAAAAGGGAAAGATGAGAGGTTTCTTTATTGATCTGCCTTTAAAGCTTTTGACCTCCAGAATTATGAGTCTCAAGGCCTAACACATGACATGTTTCAGATACTAAAAACATCTCTTTTGCCTGGATGTTTTTTAATCTTAAAGGAACAGTGAGTTCATGGTTTTTTCCTGTGACTTCTGGCTTGTATGTGTCCATGGAAATAATCATGTATACTGCAGCAAGGGACAGCAGAAAGTAAACACATAGAAATCCATTTGTGTAGCTGAATTACTTTCAGATTGTCTGAGAAACAGTAAAAGGACTACTTCTTTGTATTTATGATCCCATTTTCTATTATTGTGCACATGCATCTAGATGGTTCCATGATGATTGCAGGAAAGGACCTTGAATAGTTTTCTCTGATTATATTACCTGAGAGAAGCAATTTATTACAAGAGTCCTTCAACAGTTGCTCTAGGTCTTGTTTTATTGAACAATATATGAATGAGCTTGGTTTGTATGAAGAGTACATGTCTTTTTAAGGCTAACTCACAAAGTTCATTACATTGCTACCCCTAAGAAGACATACAAGGTCATGCAGCTGGGTACTGCAAAATTAATTTACAATGCAAAGTACTGTTTTACTGTGTGTTTCATCTCATTTGTGTTATTTTATCTCTCAGTTCTAGACGAGCAACTGAAGCAAAAAAGTATATTTGTCATTTTTGCATATGTGGCTTTAATTCTTACGGCTTTAAATCCCTGGTTTCTTTCCATTTTAAATCAAAATTCAATAAAAGAAGTTAGCAGGAAGCAGATTGTTATCTCTTAATCATTATCCCTTAAAACAGGTTTTGAATTTTTTCTACTTTGATCTTGGACAAAAAATTATCTTCATAAATCATACAACCATAAGAGACTGGGCAAAAGTGTCTTGATATATAAAGCTATACATATCAAAGGAAATCTTGAAATACATCCATCTGTGGAGTTCTTTGGACCTATCAGAGAAAGAACTCCTGGGTACATTTAGTTACAAAAAAAAAAAAAAAAAGAAAAAAAAAAAAAAAAAAAAAAAGAAGGAAATCTGATACAAATTAATGCTCTGCAGGTCTGAGACCTTATTTATAATAATTGGTCTCTTTGAGTGAGCACAGCAGAGGGAAAACATCCTGTTTCAGCTAGATAATTTCAGTATGGTTTTACAGTATGATAAACTTACTACCTAGTTTCCTTTGCCAAGTGACAAATGGTTAACTGCAACTTGTCAACCTCCTGCAGGACTTAAAAAAAATAAATGTGATACACTTAATTTAAATTTACACTTGAGTAAATTCTGCTTTAAAAGTATCTTGTATCCAAACTTTTTTTGTCAAATTATGGCAATATCTCATTTAAAAGCTGTGTGAAAAGTTATTTTCTAGTGCAAGTATGCCATAAATGGTTATAAAGAAGACAGAATTGCTGCAGGTTTCTCAGACTTCACTATTTACATGTCACATTGAGTATGCCATATGCATTATATTCTTCACAAAATACAGATTCGTTCAGAATGATTTCTGGATCACTATTATACGGTAACGATGAGAAAATGCTTCCAGTGGAAAGCAGTCTGAAAGGCTCTGTAAGCCAAATTTATTCATAAAGCGACTGTCTTTTTTTTTTCATGAAAGCATGTTGGCATACTTGATACATACCATGGACTAAGCATGAGTCCATGGTATGTATCAAGTTGAGTCTTTAGTTGAGACTTTAGTCGAGTCCTGTGCACTCATAAGAATGTTTATTTTATCCCACTTCTGGTTTTAATGAAAATAAAAGCATATCTGAAAAATCAAATGTGAAAGCTTAATTTCTAACTTTCTCAAATCTGTGAAGTTTTCTGATTTGATGCGGAGGAAACAGGTGATCATTAGTGATCAGTGACTAGAGTAGAAATGGTTTTTGAGAATGCCACCTGAGAAGTGAATTGCTGGTACCTGTTTTTTTTCAAGCATAGAAGCTGGATATACATCATTAAAACAAGTGTTACTGCTAAGTAACTGGTTATCTTTTTTTGCACAATGAAATAGTGTGATTAGCTTCAAAAGAGTGAAATTTCCTGATAATTTCTTTCATAGATTAGTTTGAGGAATTGTAGGAGCTACCTTAGTAAAAAGAAATGTGGAGCAGCAGTTATTACACAGACCTGTTTCCTGTGACCCATCCCATATGGAAAGCAAATCTTGTTTTAAGAAGCAAGGAATAAAAATAAAAGTTAAAATTACAGAATGCAATTATTTGCTAAACAAAATGACAGCTGAAAACTTTCAACTCTGCTTATGCTTGGCATACATATCTTATAGTTTCTTCAAGGATCTCATGGCTAACTTCCTAATTTATGATCTATTTCTCTGATTTGAAGAGACAAGGAGGAATATCTTATTGGACCTGCCATGAAGTAGTCACTCAAGCCTGTCATGCATGAGGAACAATCAGTTAATAAAAAACAGTAGGACAGCATGGGTGCTGTATGTGTGTAATTATTAATGAACTTTTGCTAATTGCAGGGTTCTAAGTTATGATTATATACATGAGAGGAAAACAAAGCTTTTAAAATGTTTATTCAATTTAAATGTCTATTCTCTCACTTTGAAGTGTGAGAGCCTCTCAAAGGCCATTGATGAATGCTGGCAACAGAGAGAATGGGGGGAAAAAAAAGAAAAGAAAACCCAAACAGAAAAATACCAACAAAAAGGAAACCAAGTAATTATAACCAAGCCTTCTGTCAGCTTGAAACTGTGGCATGCTTAAAGACCTTCCTTGTTTAATATTTTATCATTGTTCAAGCAGATAAATAATATTATATAAAACAATTATGATAGAAATTACATAATAAACAACATATAAGACTTTGCTTAGCATTTTGCTATCTCTCACAAGTTTGTCAGTCTTCATACTGACATGCTGGATGGACCAATTTTACCACAATGTTTGCAAAACCCCTTCCTGTAATAGTATTGAGAGGCCTTTTGAAAATAAATGGAAATGGACATTTCTGATTTGCAGATTTTCACTAAGATTCTTCCTTAATAAATCTTCAGTAATTTTTCATTATCCTCTTTGTGAATATTAATGTATGGCAGTGGGACCTACAGCCAACCAGAGAGTAATTGTGGTTATAAGTGGCACCTTCTTCGTGAAAATCAACTAGCAGTCACCCACACACCTGCAACCAGACTCACTGGATTTCTAAGGACCACCAAGCAGATTAAGCCTGCAGTCCAGTCCCTCTACTCTGCCACCAGTTGTGTTGTACTTGGAAGTATCTCATCTGTGCCTTAGCTGTTGTGTTTAGACTACTGGATCACCCATCAGCTGTTTGTTTAGTTGAGAAAGCAAATGAAGATATACTCTAGGGGTGGCAGGAAGTAAATTAAATTATTTACCGAAGTATATTTGTTAGATTGTGATGTGTGAATAAATGCTGCGGCTTTTTTCTGTGAAACCACCTTTCATCGTTATACTGTTTTTATAAACATGTTTCTGATAAATTGAAACAAAACAAAACAAAAAAACAAACCAAGAAACAAAAATTTCTGGCACACACCACTTTGCTGAGGAAGAAAATTAGCATTTATCATTAAAAAAAAAAAAAAAAAAGGAAAAGGTAAATGTTTCGATGGAACAATCAATAATAGAAAAAGTAGAAATATTTTTCATCTTGGTTACATAGAGATGCAAGGAAATTTCTTCTAATTTATACCAGCTCAAAGATCAAGCTGCAACTGATCTGTATTGATTTTACTATAAAGACTGAGAACAGTAAACATCATGTGGATATAGCAGAATTTATCTTGGAAGAAGAACTGCAAAGCTTAATTTTTCTCACATAATTAGACTATATTTGAAAATCAGCATCAATGACTACATAAAGATCATAGTCCAAGCTTAGAGATACGACTAGAAAACTCTAATAATAAATAGAAATCATTATCATAAAATGTAGATTGTTCCAATGGCTTTTGACTTAAAATACAAATAATATATCTCTTTTTATTCTCTCCCTAATTGTCTTCTGAGAAACCTAAAATGATGTATGAAATGCTAGATCATAGGAAAACAAATGAGAGCAGAAAATGCATGTCTTTATTAACTCTTCTTGCTTGTTTCACATTTCTAGACTAAAGTCTGATCTGTGGAAAACTGAAGTAGAAGTGATGAAATACCTTTTCAGTGGTGGAGCCACATGTTTAGGACATGCTTAGAAAACCTTAAAAACTAGACTTGGGAACCGTACTTTCACATGTTTTTGAATCAATTAAAAACAGCTCTGGAGGAAACATATGAGGTAATAAATTTCAAAGAGAAAAAAGAAGTGCAGAAGAAAAACAGTCCTCCTATGTATTAAAAAGAAGACAAAGGTCTATGTTCCCTCGTTTTCTGGGTAGACCACATGGAACTGAGCAACTAGGACCCTTCTGTCCAAGAACTCTGCATTTTCAGACCTGAACAGAAATTCATATTCAGATAAAAAATAACATTTTTTGTCAGTTACTTGAGAAAAAAAATATACCTTTCTTTTCATTTATATCTATATCTATATCTATTCTGTCACTGATATATCTATACATGGAAAATGTGTGTTCTCATTCATGTAAGAAAAATTATTTAATAGCTTCCTAAAAAGATTTTCTGTGTGCCAAACTGCCATTAAATGACTTCATAGATTCTTGTGTACTAAAGATGTCATTCTGGAATCCGTTACCTTTGCTTTGATTCCAGACTTTGTTATTTTACACAATAAAGAATAAAACCAGAAAGTAGCATCAGTTGTGGAAAGTGGTAAGCCAGAGCTTTGCTAAGTACCTGAACTGCTTCCTCAACATAAATGAAGACGTTTTCACTGGGCTGCCTCTTCAGGTAAGATACCATGTGCAAAATGCTTGAGTGTGTCTTACAGTTTCATATACTTCACCTAACTGGACCAACACACTGGTGGCCTAAAATACTGGGTAAGTCTTTACTCTTCTTTCAAATCTGGGATTCAAAATCCCCTGTCATTAATATATAAATCTATGCAAAATAATATCAGTTTTATTGCATGATGAGTTAATTTTAAATAACTTATTTATCTACTTCAAAGGTTTTTATTTATTGATTCTGTTTTTAGTCATGGCTTTTCATTCTTTAGATAAGTCATATGTGTGTTTAATTGTTTGCTTTCTTTTTGATAAACTCCTGGGAAACACACACATTAGCTTACTTAACCAAACTACAGCATCAGTTAGGAACTCTGAAGGTACAATTTCACTCAGATATTCGGATTCTTTGAGTCCCTTTTTCAAAATCAGTACCAAAATGTAAGTGTAACTAATATAAAGACAACTCAGGGAAAAGTGCTGTCATGCCATCATCATAATTTTCTTCCTTAACCAGTTGAAATAGCTGTTAAATTTTTTAGAAACTCATAACAGACCTAGGCAATGTGAGATGACTTCTCATCCTAGAGAAAGACAAGTGAGATTAGATTTACACCTGGAGATATACACCTGAAGTTTACTCTTGCAGTACTAAAATTAAGATTTTCCAGGGTCTGACTGTGGAATTTGTCATAGCCTTGTGGAAAAACACAAGGTCAGATTTGCGTTAAGATTTAATAATCTCAGAGAAACACTGTGCTTCCAGGTAAAACATGGGAGAAACACTGAATGGGTCCACTCACGTTCCTCATCTGAGTGCATGAGCTGACTTTGATACCAGAAAAGAGTGAGGTATTGCTAATTTTTAGAGGTATTTAGAGCTTCTTATGTCGAAAAAGACAGTCCCAGTACTCCTCTGCTCTACCACGTCTCTTTGTAAAGATGCTATGCCCAGCTATTTGTGTTTAAGGAAGAAAGCAGCCACACTGATTCCCATCAGCAGCTGCTGCCTGTCACACGTGCCAGCCCACAGTGGCAAGGGACTATGCTGCCTTCTCTTCCTAAAACCAGCCCAGCATCGTCCCAGTCTCTGGCCAGCACTGCTAGAGAGAGGGGTCTTTGATTTTAAATCCTGCCACCAAATGTTTCCTCTGGCACATTTTTACTTTTGACTATGGGCAATTGGATTATAAAACAAAAACCAGCTCCAGCCTTTGCTGCTATGCCATTTATTTAAACAGATTTTACTTGAGGCACAACACTAGGAGAGAACTTTATTCTGTCCTCTCTACTTTCTCTTCTTCATACAGTCAAGACACAAAAATCCCCCAACTAACAAACAAGCAAAGAAAAGAACAAAACAACAACAAAAAGAAAAATGCACAGCGGCACCCAAGAAAAAGAGAATTCTAAAAAGTTACATTCCGTTCTTAAAAGATAAAAGGGACCAGCAGAATTTCTGAATTTCTGAGCACTCCACTAAGTTCTGTGACCAGGGTAGATCAAAGGGCCTGAATGCAATCAAAGGTATTGCATAGTTGCTGGTGGTAGCTGTAGGTAGCAAAGGCTTTGTCTTTTTCCCTTTGCCATCTGTTCCTGATCTAGGGGAGGGCTGGCTGCCCTCAGCTGCACCAGGAAGGAAGGTCATGTTGCAAAGCACTGCCTGTGGCATCTTCTGTGAAACAGCAGTCATTTCTGCTGTGTTAACTCCATCAATGTCCTGGCTGATGGCAAGTCTGAGGCAGGTGTGCCAAACCTCTTTGGCCCTAGTAGAGCTTTGGACAAGTAGTCTTCTGGCTTGAGTTCCCTCTGTTTTAGTAGTTCTTTGTCCATTTTGAAAGCTGGTGGAAAACTGCTTAAAAACAGACAAGTATGAAGAAGTGATGATGTGCAACCTGCTGCTGCTTGACCCAAAATGGCACTACAGAAGAGCTAGTCTGTGTCTTGGTTACCTAAAGCCAGTAGGAGGAACCCTAATCTGCCACAATTATTAACAGTACCAGCAACTTCTGCCTTCTTAGATGATTTGTAAGAAAAGTCAAGTCAAAAAAAAGCTCATTATGGTGAGCAAAATGGGAATATAAGGAAGAAAGTAAGAACTAAAGAAGCAAGATATTTATTTTAAGTTTGTATTTTACCATATCTGGATGTTAATGTTGGAGTTGTTAAGTGTAACTTGAGGATGTCTTGCAGAACAAAGGAGACAAGTTGTTCGGGACCATTTTTAGTTCTGTTTAAGTATTTATGTGTAAAATGTGGGAAATGCTGCCTGATTTTACCCTCTGCTTGCAACAAGTTGGAAATTTCTCAATAAGATTTCAAGTTGGAAGCATATTGAAGGCTTTGGAGGTGACACTTCTGAGCCTGGAAAATCTGCTGGACCTAAGAATTAAGGCTAATTATGTTAGCTATTTACAAACTGATCGAAATACCCAAGAGATTTCATCTCTCCAGACCTATACAGAGCTTTTAAAAAATTTACCTGTATGCTATTCAATGTGACAATATAAGTTTCTAGAATGGTTTTTACACTCTCCTAAATTTAGGCTTCTTTAAAAATAAGCATTTAAACATAACAATTTTACCCAAAGGTTTCTATTTTTCTTCTAAGTAGACCTCAATCTACTCATTAACATCCGTCAGGATACAGGAATCAAAACTTTTAATAAAATGCCTGAGTTTCTCTTTATTTTTTTACTTTCCAACACATTATTTCTATTAGCTTTGATGACTGAGCTTCATGTCACCAAACTAACGTGTGATTAAGCTTGGAAGCTTTCTAACAAACAGGTGCAGTACCTTTACACTCAGCTACAACACCTGAGGAAGACGTGTGGTTTGAGCCTCATGATAATAGTGAGGTTAGATTTATTTTGTGTCATTCCTTCTTTTCATTTTTAACCAAATAATGGTAATTAATAAATTTTGCCCACTTGCATATCTCTTTATATATGTTAATTTCATAATTATTCTTTGGAGAGAGAGATCTTCAATTGGAAGAACTTTATATTTTATTAATTCAATTTGTTTCTACCTTGTGCTATTGTTTTCAAAATTTTCTTCTGATATTTAATGCTTATTGCATTATTCAGTATGTAATTACCTAGATTTATAACACAAAAATTGTGTGTGTTCATAACTCAAAGCAATGGAATAGTGTAGGCATTTAAAAATGTTTTCAGAAAAAAATTAAAATCCCAGTCCATTCACTCTTGCAAAAAATTACAAGTGTTTAAAACGTGAATTGTTGAATCTAATAAATTCTGAAGACTAATGACACATTAGTATCTAAATTTGCACTAAATCTCTGCTGTCCACTTTCCTAATTCCATCAAAAGCACTCTTGTTTCATCTCATTTTCCCTGTTTATGCATGTGTTTCTTTCCAATTTCACTATCCGCATGAGATAATTTCTTAACACTGGTATGTATTTTAAGAAAAAAAATAAAATAAAGCAACATCATAAATAATTCAGAAAACACCCTTACTCTATTCATAGCCATACATATGTTGCCAGTAATACAGATAAATATAGAGTCATAGAAATATACACACAGACTTTGAGAAAATATGCCTCTAGACAGAAACATATTGTGCCTATGCAAATAGCTGTCTGGCACTGAAGCTTTGCCCTTTAGCATTAACTCAATTGTATCTCTTCCCTATGTCTTCTCCCTCCCATTTTTCCATCTGTTTATTTTTTCAAACCTTCACTTTAGAGTACGGTACAACCTCTGAAAAATCAAGAAATATGGTCCTGGAAATATAACTAACAGATATAACACACAACATTGCTTGGGGGTGGAGGGAAAGATAGAGAGGAGGATACTTTGAAATTTTCCTACAAAGGTTACAGGAAATGGGTTTTATCCATTTCATTTGAACAATATTCATCCTGGTTAGATTTCACATTGGCTGCTATACTTTAAAGAAATTGTATAATCCAGGTCTTGCAATCAGCTTTCTTAATTTATTTCCCTGAAATGACAGGTCTGGCAAAGGCAGGCTGGCCTCTCAGATGTCTGGATTACACTGTAGCTATGGAAACAGGTGTCAAAGTGCTATGAATTTCAAGTTATGCTGGTACTCAGCACATCATATTCTATACTGATGACAGGTTATTTTACATGCTGACCCATGCAACAGCATCCATCTTACTGATTTATAGAAAACCATCGTGTAAGAGAGTCTCTGTGATGAATGTGGGGATGTCCAAGGTGTGCAGGTACCTGAAGCTGACTTGCAATAGCCTTTCCAACTTAGCAAGTATTTACACTTTTTTTTTATTTTTTTAGGTAAACTATCTTGTAGTCCATTCTCACATGGAGCACTAACTCAGTGCTGAAGCTCTACATTCCTGCTTGTGAATTTGCATGAGGCTTAGGAAAGGAAAGGAAAAAAAAGGAAAGGAAAGAAGAAAGGAAAGAGGAGAGGAGAGGAGAGGAGAGGAGAGGAGAGGAGAGGAGAGGAGAGGAGAGGAGAGGAGAGAGAGAGAGAGAGAGAGAGAGAGAGAGAGAGAGAGAGAGAGAGAGAGAGAGAGAGAGAGAGAGAGAGAGAGAGAGAGAGAGAGAGAGAGAGAGAGAGAGAGAGAGAGAGAGAGAGAGAGAGAGAGAGAGAGAGAGAGAGAGAGAGAGAGAGAGAGAGAGAGAGAGAGAGAGAGAGAGAAGAAGAAGAAGAAGAAGAAGAAGAAGAAAAGAAGAAGAGAAGAAGAGAAGAAGAAGAGAAGAAAAGAAAAAGAAGAAGAAGAAGAGAGAAAGAAAGAGAGAAGAAAAAAAAAAAAAAAGAAAATGAAGAAGGAAGAAAAGGAAAAAAGGAGAAGAGGAAAAAAGAGAGNGGAGAGGAGAGGAGAGGGAAAGAAAAAAGAAAAGAAATAGAACAGAAAACAAAAGAAAACAAAAGAAAGAAAGGCTTGGAGTTGGGGGGGAGGTTAACATAACCAAATAAATGCCTTTTACTTTGGTGCAGAATTGCCTCCCTCTGTAAATTCTGTAGTAGCAGCACCATAAGGGACAGGGCAGCATCCTACTGCTTTTGAGCATAACACCTCTGGAGAAGCCCAGTTATCTGTTTTACACAAACTCAAATGAAATAGCAAAGAGACGGTTTTTTGTAAGGTGAGTGTCTCTTAATGAAAAATTGAAATAAGGTCAAAGACTTTTGTATATGGCATGGCTTGACTATTATGTGAAAACATTTCCAGGTACTAGTGGGCTTGAAATGGTTTGAGAGTAGAGGAAGAAGTCTCTCCACAGAAATAAAGAACTTTAGTTACTTATTTCTCTGAGTAAAATAACTATGAATGAAAAGTCAAAGTAATTGTTTCCAAGATTTTGACATGTGTGTTCTGGGGAGACAAAGTTGAGGTGAGGTTAGTCACCATATTTCCCCCTTTAATTTCAAGAAGGATAATGTATCAGCTAAAAGCAGAATGAGAGAAAAGAAACTTTGTCCCTCTTGCTCATGTAAGCAACATCATGCAGGCAAATTGGACATTACTGAATTACAACAGCTTTTATATTCATATTTGCATTATTAGATGGAAGATGTTTGAAGGCCATTCTTGTTTCACCTCCCTTTTAAAAGCACTCTGGTGCCACACCAATGGGAGTATCCACTTTAGCATAACAGAAATGGTATTCAAGCCTTTCTTACTGCATTAACTAGAAACGAGGAAGTGAAACACAAGTTTTCAGTAGTCACAGCTTTGTCTGATGACATCTGTGAACTCTCTAAGCTAATAATACTGTTTTTTCTCAGCTATTCAGACTTTTAAAAGCATTACCCACATGACACAGCTGGGTCTACTTTGACTGATCACAGCAGGAACAAGCATTTAAAGGCCAGTTCAGTTTTCAGATCCTTTTTCCCATCCAGTATCTTAAGAGCTGATATTTCAAAAGATTTCTGTGTGTAGACAAAAGATCTTAGATCCACTGCCTCAATGGCAACTGAAGTCTTAAAAAGCATTCATTTCTTCCAGACATAATCCATCTGAATGGCACTTCTTGCCTTATTATATCAAATCAAGCCCTTCACTAAGGAAAACCTCATTCTGTTATGTCCAGCCAAAATAACTATACCACAAGACACATGGTTTGCTCCAATAATTTCCCATTAATCATCCTGTATTGGTTTTAGGCCCAGGTCCCAGCAGTTAATGAATGGATCATTAAAACTACTGTGCAATCAGTCCCCCAGAGTATGTCTATTCTTTGCCACATCACTTGTTTAAGGACGCATTCTGCTTAATGACAAAGGCAGAAATCATAAGCTTTGAAGCCGGTTAACGGTTACACGGTTACACAAATGATTTATCTACTGTTTTTTTTTAAATCCTGTCTGTAAGTATTTGACAATAAAGTGAGGAGAGAGAGGAAAAAAAAGTCAGGGAAGAATGATTTTTAAAGCTGTATCATAAACAGGGTTTTGTGGGTTTTTTTGGTTTTTGGTTTGGTTTTTTTTAAAGCAGTTATTTGATCTCCCTCAAACACTGACACCCATTCCTTGTAGGAAACTAGAGATGTTGATCTGGGTAGTTATAGATCTAACACACAAAGTGTTAAGTATCACTTGCTCCTGCACAGAAAATGTCATCGTTTCCACCTCCCAGTTGGCATCTTTAAATAGCTCATTTTATTTATGGTGTACATAGTGTTAATGTCCTTCAGTTGCTCTGTTTTCAAGGATGGAAAAGCAGTTGCTAAGCATTTCTAAATGACAGCCCCAGGGTTCATTAAAAATATGGCAAACATTTGCTAAGCTCATTAAGTGCAATTTTTGTGTGTGTGTGTATCAGATTCCTCCTCTGCATGTTATGCGTGACCAAACATCTATTAACCCTAATCCCATTGATGAGTCTGATACATTCAAACCAGCAATTACACAAAACAAAAAGGATATTTATTGAGAGGCTCATAAATGGGCTTTCATATTGGTCTAAGCTGTTGCAAAATGACAGATTAATTCCTTTCTGTTAATCCCCATCCACTAGAGTAGTCCTTTTGTTTGATTATAGGTTGTCAGATTTACGGATTCTGATTTAATCAAAATTTGAAGTAAACTAGAAATACACAGTAATTACACTTGCTAGGCACTGTTGCCTACTGTATAGACAGAGTACGTGCAACACAAGTTTAAAAAAAAAATCAAAGAAAAAAGGATTTCAAGAATCATCTACTTACAAAAATAAAGGTGATACATATTGCCCCTATTTGGATACAGCAAAAAAAAAGGCACTTCTATTTTCCTGTAGTGTAACAGCTCCAGATGCCTTTTTAGCCCACAGGCATGCCCTTCTCATGAGTCTTCTGAACCACTGTGAGGTACAAACATTACTATGAACTCCGCAAAATAGTTGCAGTATAAACTGTCAGGTAGAGAGGCCTGTACTGGATAACTCAGAATCAACTGTTGAGAAATAATATGCCTGTTTATTCAGTAGTGCTTAACAACACTATTGCAAGACTTGCCATTAAAGTGCAGGAGCTGGTTTTGATCTATAAAGAACAAACTGGGCTGCAGTGAGCTGATAAGGAGTGAATGGTATCACAGAAATCACAGAAAGTTAGGGACTGGAAGGGACTTCGAAAGATCATCTGGTCCAACTGCCCAGCCACATCAGGTCACATAGGAATGTTTCTAGGAAGGTTTTGAATGTCTCCAGAGGAGACTCCACAACCTCCCTGGAAAGCCTGTTCCAGTTCTCTGTCACCCTCACAGTGAAAAAGTTTTTCCTTATATTTTTATGGAATCTCCTATGCTTCAACTTGTACCCATTGCCCCTTGTCCTATCACTGGACACCATTGAAACAAGCCTGGCTTCGTCCTCCTAGCACTTACCCTTTACATATTTATAAACATTAATAAGGTCACCTCACTCTCCTCTTCTCCAAGGTGGAGACCCAGCTCCTCAGCCTTTCCTCATAAGGGAGATTTTCCGCTTTATACATCTTGGAGGCTCTGCACTGGTTTCAAACAGTTCCCTGTCCTTCCTGGACTGGGGGACCCAGAATTGGACACAATATGATGTGGTCTCACCAGGGCGGAGTAGAGCGGGAGCAGAACCTCTCTCAAACTACTAACCAGCCCCCTTCTAATGCATCCCAGGATGCCACTGTCCTCTTGGCCACAAGGGCACATTGCTGGCTCATGGTCATCCTTCATCAACCAGCACCCCAATGTCTCTTTCTCCTTCACTGGTCTCGAACAGCTCAGTCCCCAGCCTACACTGGTACTTGGGGTTGTTCTTTCCAGATTCAAGACTCTACACTTGTGCTTGTTTTAATTCATTAAATTTCTCCCTGCCCAACTCTCTCGCCCTCCTAGGTCCCTCTTGAATGTCAGCACAGCCTTCTGGGGTGTCAGCCAGTCCCTCCAGCTTTGTTTCATCACCCCTCCCATCTTTGTGTCATCGATGTGCTTTGTGTTATTTATGCTGCAACAAAATAATACTAAGCCATTTTCACAGCACAATGACAGTGCTTTCTAAGTGAAAACTTCTGAGCTTTACCTAGAATAAACCACAAAAAAAAAAAGGTAAAAAAATAATTCAGTAGCTTTTTCTTAAACTTTTTGTCAAGGAAAAGCTTTCTTTTTTCAGAAAGGATTTTTCTTGAAGGCAAAAATGACTGAATTATATGCTTACAAAAGAAAGTTCATTAATAATGTGAAGTCATTCTCAAGTAATCTCTATTGGTTTTCTAGGAATCCTACTTCTTACTAATGAAAGGCTTCTAAAAAGTGATCATACAGACAGCCTTCAGAGAGAAATATTAACACCCTGCAAAGCCTTTGAATGAATTATTCTAAGTCCTGTTAAACCAGGAGGAAAACAGCTCCTCATTTCAGAAGAACTGTAATAATTATATACAGAGAAAATATTTGTGTACCTATGTAAATTAATTCAGAGATAGTGTAAAACAAATATTTTGTGTTTTAAAATAACCTTGTTCCCCAAAAGGATTCAATGAAAAGGAAAATAATGTTTTCCTCTAGAAGATTCTTCTTCTACAAGATTTATTGTTATAATGTAGTCCTTTCAGTCTGCTAGTGTGTGTTACTGACCTAAATCTTCTATTTAGTCATTCAAAAAATGTCAAAAAGAGAAGACCACTACCTGACATTTTTCTTACGCACTGTATTTGTCAAACCCATAGATTTATTTCCTCTCCAGTGCTGATTGTTCGGTGATTCTAACAAATCACCTGTACAGGAAAACCTTCCATGTAAATTGCCAACTTCTGTCTCCATGAATATAAAGAGTATATTGTGATTTCAATAGTGTATTTCAGTAAATATGATAAAACTTTACTACGTAACAAATGCAGTGTAAAGGTCCACAACGTAAAGGATTTCCCTGGTGCTACAGTGTGTGTATGCTTCAATATATCTCAGCTTCAAAAAATTATTGTTACAGATTACCTCACTTCATTACTCAATAGGAGAAAACAAGAATCATCATGGATTTTTAAATAACCTAAAATCAATAAGGTGCTGTGAGCATTAATGCTTTAACTTTTACTACATTAAGTAGTAACTCTTTTGGCAGAAGAGCATTCATATATTTATAGAATCTTATGGTGAAACAGTGATAAATAAACAGCTCATTTAAACCACAATCAATAAACCTTTACAGTCTAGATTTTTTTAAAACTCAAAAGTATCTTTTTTCATTAGTTAAGCATTTTTATTAGTAATTTGTTTATATTTCTAACCTAAGGGTTTCAGGGTCTGTGGGTGCTTTGCCTTCACGGATACTTAGTGACACACAAATTAAAACATTCTAGGTCTGAAGATGATGAATCTGATGCAGTTTTCTATTCTTTTCTTCTCTAAATCCACCTGTCACTGAAGTTTGTGTCAAAACTCTCAAAGGCTGTGAATTTTTTTTTTTTTAATTATTATTATTTTTTGTCTTGTTCTTCTCAAATTTTAAAAAACTGCAAGCACAAACTTCACAGGGGTGTGTTTACCATTCCTTACCAATTCTAAATGCTGCATTTCACCATAGGTAGAAATTTCAAGACAAAGTAAGTTATTTAATAAGTGGATTATTGCTATATAAAAGAAAAACTTACAAGCAAGGTCATGTCAGCAGCACTGAGAATGGGATACATAATTTCTGTTAAGAGTTCAGACTGAGAGTTAAATATCTTCTATTTGCAACCCTAGCTAGTCTTTTTTGCTTGTTTTGTTTTGTTTTATTATTTTTACCTGAAAGAGCTGGGAAAAAATGAAAGAAGCTCTCAGTCATACAAAATTATCTAAGTTCCAAGTTCAAATGACATAACAGAATCTGTATTTTAAACAAGAAATCTTTCAAATTAGTTACCTTCATAACTAAATGTTAAGCACCAAGATGGAAGCAAACCTTCCAACTGCTACAAACTTCACCAAGCAGAAAAGGGATGATGAGATTGTAAAAGCAGAAACAAGAGAATGCAGACAATTTTTGTGTACAGAACTTTCCTTTCCTTTCAACCTACTCTTTTGCTACAAGCAAAATGTTCTAATATGAAAAATGAAAAGCAGATTCTGTATTCATCTTTACCTTGAGACATGTTACAACTTTGGCTGTCTGTTCTACCAAAAGCATACAAAACCGAGAAGAGTACAAAGCCAATGTAGTAACTAAGTAATTCACTTTCTGGATGTAGTAAATAACAAACTGGCCTAAATTAATTTGTCATGAGATTAAGGACATGACATATAGAACTAAAAACAATGGGATTTAAAAGAAAAAAAAAAAAAAAAAAAATCTTAAAAATAACCTTGTAAGGATGTGGAAAGTTTGAATAAAAATATTGTATGCTGGACTCCAGAAAATTGTTTATAACATAGAAATTTAAGAAAGCTCATTTACAGCCACACTTCCTCTCATTTATGATATCTTAATGGTTAAAAAAACATTTTTTTGGTGTTTTTTTCATTTCAAGATTGTCTGGGAGTCTCTCATGTCTCACTGTATCTTTTTCTTGTTTTTCTTAGCTTTACAGCATTCTCTTGAAGTATTTGCCATGGGCATGACTCACAGTAGTCTCATGCTAGATGTTCCTTTCCACCAATGCTGTCCCTAGATTCTTATCAAATTGTCAACATATATATCTTAGAAACATAGAATCATAGAACATTTTGCGCTTGAAGAAACTTTACAGATCATCTAGTTCCAACTCCACTGCCACAGGGAGGAACACCTCTTGCTAGACCAGGTTGCTTCAAGCCTCATCCAACTGGCCTTCAACACGTCCATGGAGGGGTCATTCACAGCGTCCCTGGGTAACCTGAACCAGTGTTTCACCACCTTCACTCTGAAGAATTTTTTCCTAACATCTAACCTAAATCTGCCTTCTTCAAGTTATAAGTTATTACCCCTTGTCTATCACTACATGCCCTGGTCAAAAATCCCTCCCTGTCTTCCTATAGTCCCCTTCAGGTACTGGAAGGTGGCTAGAAGGTCTCCCCAGAGCCTTCTCTTCTCCAAGATTAACAACACCAAATCTCTCAGGCTGTCTTCATAGGAGAGGTACTTTATCCTTCTGACCATCTCTGTGGCTGCAACAGTTCCATGTCCTTCTTATGTTGGGTACTCCTGAACTGGACACAGAACTCCAGATGGGGTCTGACAAGAGTGGAGTAGAGGAGAAAAAAATCACCTCCCTTGATCTGTTGGCCATGCTTCTTTTGATGGAAAAATCTCAGGTTATGATTGGCTTTCTGGGTCAGTTGATGTTGAGCTTGTCATTAACCAACATAATGAAGTCCTTTTCTGCAGGGCTGTCCTTGATCCATTCTCCACCCAGCCTGTAATTAGATTTGGAATTGTCCAGACCCAGATTCTGGACCCTGCACTTCACTTACATGAGGCTGGCATGGTCCCACATCTCAAGACTCTGATGGTGTCTCTGGATTACATTATCAAAATGCAAATCATTGAAGTATACCACTGCAGATAGCTTGTCAAAACTAAGCATTTTTAAAGATCTGGGTTAATGTGTTCGATGTCTCCTACCTTCTTACTAAACTTTCTATTTATTTAAAAAAATTCTGTGAACTTGTTTTCATACACTTTGAAAATATTTGAAGCACTATTCCTAATCTTCTAACAGAAGTGGTATTTAAAAAATGAGCAGAAACCTGTTCTAATGTTTTGCATTTAAATGGAAGTGCAAGAAGCACCACAGAGAATAAACAAGAACAGTTCCATAACTTTTTGAACACCTGTTGCTGTACTTTTCTCAGCAAAGAGAATACTGTTCATGAGGCATCACACAGATTTCTCAAGAAAATCTTCCCATTTCACCTAATCCTGTGTTTGTCACTTTAACCAGGTTACACTTCAGAAGCAGGAGATTTCAAGCAGGATTTTTAAACTCGTAAGAGGTAGCCTGGTGCCAAGTGGGAATTCTTCACTGAAAGCCTGGCTTTGGCATACTATGAGGGCAGGAGAACTATGCACATTCTTAACTCACCTGTCCAGGAAGTGGTGAATTTTGAACTCTCATTCCTACTGCCTTCTTTTTCCTTTCTTTATTAATTTAATGAAATAATGACATACATTTAATGGAGAAACTTGGAGGTTTCCTATGTTTATCTCTGCCTTAGAAATAAAGATATATTAGAAGTGTTTGTGTAGAAGTTGTCTTCAGAGGCAATTTAATGTCCTACTAGAATTATTTTTCAATAAAAACTCAAAACAAGTAAACATTAGTAAAAGAAATATAAAAGAAAATAAAGTATCCACCTCTGGATCAGCTGTCTCAAAAGGGGAATATATTCAGATGTGGGAATTATGGACTTATCTACATAGAGGTTAGTCCATAAACAACCACGTGAAGCCTACCCAATAAACCCTTGTTTGGGTTGGGTTTTTTTCTGGGGGTGTAGGTTTTTACTTGTCTTGGTTTTGGTTGGGTTTTTGGAGGTAGGAGGTGTTTGTGGGTTTTTTGGTTGTTTTGATGGTTGTTTTGGATTTTGTTTTGTTTTGGTTATAGTTATAGGGCACTAGAACAGTAAAAGCAAATGCCCAACTAATATTTGAATGGATCTATTAAAATAATGAATCAGAAATTTATTTTCTGCAATATCTAACTTAAAAATGTATATTCATTTTCCTTGTAAGAATAGTTTCTGTAATTGTTCTTCAGTCTGAACAGATTTCTTTGACATTCTACTTGACATTGATACAATGTAAGTTGCTCTTTCACAGCACCTCTCGCACTGAGCTACTTGTCCTTAGGCATTTATCAGTTAAAAAAAAATCTGTTTTACTAGTTTGCTATGATTCGTGAAGCCTTTTGAGCATGTCTGGCTTTAATTACATTACAGTGTTAAAAGATTTGATATTTTTTCTCTTTTTTAAAGAAAAATGCATTCTAGAGAAAAAGAATTGAGAAAATTCTTGAAAAATTCTGATTTAGACCTTGAATCCAAAGATAAAATTAGTAATATTCCAAGAGTTAAGCTGCACATGGAAATTCACCTGTTTACACATGATAAAAAATAAAAGAAAACCAAACCAAAACAAACAAAAATAAATTCCACAACTAAACAGCACTGAGACAGATATCATCCAAGAAATCTTAAGCTTTAAACCCAAACTTTGGAAATAACATCTTTCTGAAACTATAAGTGTGGAAATAACATATTAAAAAGGATGGAAAACCAATAGGATTTATTTGCAACATCTTCCTACTGGTTGGGAGGTGGGTGGGCAGGGGCAGAAACCTAATATCTACATGAAAAACAGTGTTATTTGCCAGCCTGCATCCACCTTCTAAGACCTTCAGGCCCAGCCATTCAGGAAGTGTTTGCAGATTTTCCACTGGATTACTGAAAATGATACTAACATGAGTATCCTTCAGCTGACAGAGATGTAATTTAAATGCATATCCTATTACAATGGAAGAGCAAGTTTCTAGATCTCGACCATTTGGGCATTTGCTCCAGAGAAAGGCAGAACAAAATGGTCTCTAAAAGACCCATTGATGTTAAACTGGTTTCTGCTAAAACCACAAGTGGCTTGTTAGTCACTGAGTTACACAGTGGGAAGCACACAATCAATGAGCTCATGGGCACCAGAGTGTGTCAGGACCACACTGTGATATCTTCAGATAGGTGTTCTAGAAGCCTCAGCTGATCCAGTCAACTTAAGAAAATAAAATACTGTAAAAAGGTAAAGTTGCATACTACAGCAGAACATTTCTTCACAGAGCACTTGATGTTTAGACTCAGAGGCAACATTGCAGAGACATATCCCAGGTTAAATTTTTCTCCAAAGCAGCACATGGCAGGTTACACATTAGCAACCAGTTCCAGTTACTCCTAATGGGATTTGTGTAATCTGCTCTGAAAATGTAGCCTTTAAGTCTGCCATACTCTTCTCATACCAAGTAGCTGCTACAAATGGCCGGGAAGAGTGAATATGCAATCAAATAACTAGGTTTTGTATCAATAAGAATTGATTGAAATATAAACACTTGACTTTAATTGATTACTGTCATATAAAATTAGCCCTCTTTTCTGGCTTTATGAAATTTGGCCTGACCTTTTCTGCCTATGTCAATAAATGTATTTCAATGAAAGGAAAATCTGCAAACTCTCTAGCATCCAGATCAGAACAATTAAAAAATGCATCATTTGACTGAATTCAGGTCTGTATTACCAAATATAGTGCATCACTTTGTGGACTTTGCTTACCTATGAGCCACAACACCACTTCACCAGGAACAGCATATTATGTCTACAAAACCGTAAGGCCCAAGAGCACCTGCTGCCTGAAAGTTGCACAATCCATGGGCTATTCATGCAGTGTCCAAAACCATCCTACAGAACCAGTATGCATGCAACCACTACAGTTTTCCTTGAAACAAGATGAAATACACGTAGAAAGGGGAAAAAAAAACCCACCTTCCAGATCCATGTAAGTAGGCAGTTTCTTTATAAGATTCAGAAGTGAGTAGTTCTGTACTCTCAACTAGATGTAAACATCCAAGCAGGGAATCAAACATCTTTTCTTTCCACAAGTTACAAAAAAAAAAAAAAAAAAATTCTAGTTGTACCTTTCTTTTTCTGCATATGTAGAATAAAAGGAGATATTATATTGAATTAAATAGTGTCTGGCTAGGGTGCAATAGAGCATGTCAGCATTCAGAAAATATCTTAGTAGAAAGATTTTGAGGAGCATATACTCACAAACCTATAAATTGAGTCAAAGTGAATGAAGGCACACTAGCTTTTAGCATAGCTTTAAGACCTGTGAGTCACATCAGTTAGAGGCAGAAACTCCTCTAGCTGAAAGCTGGAGGATTTTTCATCATTATTGTGTTAAGATTCAGAATACACACAGCCTAAGGAAAGAAAGCTTTGCAGCCACTGACTGCATACATCAAGCCCAAACCACAATCCTCATGAGGTATGATAAGAAAAGGTATTCTGCTTCTTAATAGGAGCTTTTCCTCCTCTTCTCACAGGTCAGCCCAAAACTAGAAAGACTGCATCGCAGACTGGGCAGCATTCAACTGCCCATCGTACCTGTGAGACAGAAGATTTTTTTTCTGGCATTATATCACACCGAGCTCTCCCACTGGGTCAATAGGATTTCACAGGCACTGTAATACAATTGCTGAATTGAAGCCATAAAGTTAATTAAAGTAAAAATTATACTGTCACTGTTGGCCTTTTTTTTTTTTTTTTTTTTTCTGTATAATGGTGGAAGATTAGGTTCAGGAGCAAAATTACTTTTTCGTTTTTTTAATATATTTCTATAAAAGCATTCCAGCATTTTAAGCCTTTCTCAATTTAGGTGCCAGAGTAAGGATTTACATGAGATTTAGTAGCACAGATTTCCATCCTTATTTACACTTTATAGAAATGAGAGGCTACAAAGAGAAATTAATGCTTGATTTATTTTTTTAGAACAAAACTCTTGACTGCCCAATGCAGTGCTTCACTTTAAGTGGGGGAGTGGGGGAAATAATTTTTAAAAAAGAAATTGTCAGGCTTAAGCTTTTTCCCAATCCCAAAACTAGAAGCCTATGTAACAGTTTGGCTCGTTTGTTTTGCACAACAAGGGAAGAAGAAAACTTAAATCAGGATTCAATCAATTTTTTTTTTCCATTGACATTCTGGGAAACACAGAGCTCAGTAATGCACTTTGTAAAAGCCCAGGGAGCATGAAGCTACCATTCCCAAAGAAAACTACCCCTGCCTTCTTGTTTGCACTTAAATATTGCAGAGGGGCCTTGTATCATACAAGAAGATACTTGTGTAAGTATGAACTCTTATTGTAAAATCACCAGACTTGAGTACAATTTCCTCTTAACTGTTCCTCTAGAGCAATTCCCTCAGAGCTGTTGACAAGCTTTCCCCATGGATTACGAGGAAGTGAGCAAGGACAAGTACCAGCATGAATGAAATAAAATACAATGGAGTAAATGCTTGCAAACACATGCAGTTCTCCACACAGAAAGCTCCTGCAGTCCTTATTCATGTGAATTCCCATTAATACCAATTTGCTTTCTGCAGGTCAGACATTGCTGAACTGGCCTTTAAGCAGAGAGGAATCAGCCTGTGCCTCCGATCTATCAGACAGGAACTTTACCCTTAGAATAACCTTTTGAGCTGGTCCATGTGATCCTGGAAAGAGGATATGGAAGAAAATTCTGTTCCAGCTCTCCACATGTTTTCTCAAACTAACCAGGAACTTGAGCTTCAGGAATTTGCAACTGATTTCTTTTTGTTTAGTAGCAAAATATTATCTGGTTGCGCAATTTCTTAAAGCTCAATTAAAACTGAAGCATGCCAGGATCAGATGAGATATACTGCTGCACTGGAATTACAAAAGACATACAAATATGCAAGAAAAGAAGAATTATTTGTTAACAGAAAATGCAGAGAAGCAACATTTTAAGTGCTGGGCAGAAGCACGAGGAAACATCTATATTGCCAAATACATGAGTGCAAATGAAAAGGAAAGATAGGAAAGGGCACCATTGGAACAGAGCTGCTCTGATGTAGTCACACAGAGCCCAATAACAGCACGGACAGCAGGGCTTGCTGTAGTTTATTGCAGGTGGGATACAGCTTCAGAACTACTCCTAGGAGAGTGCTTGAGTAAGGTCAGGCAAGCGGTGTGTCACTGATGGAGGCTTGTACTGGTATGGTCCCCAGAGGGACACCAATAGTTACTGACTTCCACAGCAACATTGAGCCATTGATTGTAACTCTTTGGACACAGACATCCAGTCAATTCCTTATCCAGTCCTTGTCATCCTCATGATCATCACTCACCAAACTAAGCTCTAGCTGTGCCTTTGCTTACTTAATCCTATCTGTACACTTCCAGGATGTGTCCATAGATTTTTCCCAGGATACAAATCCCTGGTTCACCTGCCTATGCATTTCCATCTTACACCTCAGTTTGACCAGGAGGCCCTCACCCACCCATAGCAATCTCTCAATTTGTCTGTGGGATTTCTTACCAATGGGAGTTGAGAGCTATTGTGCTCTAAGTCAAACAACCTTAAAGGGCAGCCAGCTCTGCTACTTTCCTGTGTTAGTGAAGGGAGTTTTGCTTCAGGAAATTATGTCCTGTCCACTAATTCATCGAGAAATTGAAAGCTTTCTCTCCTAAAATTTAGCACCCTAACTCTATTCTGTATCTGGTTCATTTATCTCAACATTGTGAGTTTCACCTCTGCATGATCAATGCAGTCCAGGCATACACCAGTCTTGTTATTGCTTGTTCTTCCATGCTGGTGAGCAACAGACCCCATAATTTTTCTCTTCTGGTCAGATTGTGGTGAAATCTTCAAATTTGAGGTCTTTGTTGTTAGAAATGGGGAGAGAACACCTAAAGATATGGTGTTATTCAGATTTCAAATCACAGAATCACAGAATCAGACAGGTTGGAAAGGACCTCTGAGATCGTCAAGTCCAACTTTTGATCCACTACCACTGTGGTTACCAGGCCATGGCACCGAGTGCCACATCAGTCTCTTCTTAAAAACCTCCAGGGATGGAGAAGCCACCACCTCCCTGGGCAGCCCATTCCAATGCCTGATCACCCACCTTGTAAAGATTTTTTTCCTAATATCTAGGAAACCTAAACCTCCCCTGGCAGAACCTGAGAACATGTCCTCTTGTCTTACTGATGGCTGCCTGGGAGAAGAGACCAACCCCCACCCAGCTACAGGTGGTCATGTTATATAACAGAGAGTTTGTAACATGGAGTAGATAAGATCAGCTTTGGTGTTTGGGTTGTTCTGGGGTTTTTTTTTGTAAAAATCTGTATACAAAATCACTTGCAAAAGGTTATATTGAATTAACAGTGCCTTAGGTAACTAAATCAATTTATCAATTTTAATTTTGAATTTAATAGAAATTGTAAGTCTAAATTTTAGGATTGTGGATTTTCTTGCTCTTATACCAGCTAGTGTTCACAAAAATCACAGGCCTGTTTTGCTGACTGTCACCTGATTTGCTGAGTTACAGGGTCTTTTCCAAGAGCATTGCAACTACAGAGAACCCTTCTAGAAATCATGTCCTCAGGGCATATACCCTAGATGTTTCACTCCTGTAAAAGATGGATGTGCTACCATCTTCTGTTTAACAACCTTCTGGCAACAGAATCAAGATAAAGGCAAACATTTTGTTTCAACAGGACTTTTATTCTGGTGGCAATGCATCTTGTTTTCATGAAGAATAAAAGCATAAAGTCAAAGTGAAGTTCAATCAACTTGCAAGAATAAAGTATTTTACAGTTTCAAAATTACTTGTTTTTCGATATCTTCAAGACCTACTTCCTGCAAAGCTATGTTTCATGAGATCTCCTACACATGAGAAATCAGTGTTGCAGGGACAGTAACACAAAACTGTGACTGCAGGAAGAATACAGAGGCAGCAGATACAAAACAGTGTCTAGAAACAACCCCTTCTAAAAGGAGTGTCCTCAATGGCAAGACTTCATAGAATCATAGAGTCAGCTGGGTTGGAAGGGACCTCAGAGATCATCAAGTCCAACCCTTGATCCACTGCCGCTGCAGTTACCAGACCATGGCACTGAGTGCCACATCCAGTTTCTTTTTAAATATCTCCAGGGACGGAGAATCCACTACTTCCCTGGGCAGCCCATTCCAGTGCCTGATCACCCTCTCTGTGAAGAAATTCTTTCTAATATCCAACCTAAACTTCCCCAGGCACAACTTAAGACCGTGTCCTCTTGTCTTGCTGATAGTTGCCTGGGAAAAGAGACCAACCCCCACCTGGCTCCAGCCTCCTTTCAGGGAGTTGTAGAGAGTGATGAGGTCTCCCCTGAGCCGCCTCTTCTTCAGACTGAACAGCCCCAGCTCCCTCAGCCTCTCCTCATAGGATCTGTGCTGGAGTCCCTTTACCAGCCTTGTTGCCCTCCTTTGGACCTGCTCCAGGACCTTGATATCCTTCCTGAACTGAGGGGCCCAGAACTGGACACAGTACTCGAGGTGTGGCCTCACCAGCGCTGAGTACAGGGGCAGAATCACTTCCCTGGACCTGCTGGCCACACTGTTCCTGATACAGGCCAGGATGCCATTGGCCTTCTTGGCCACCTGGGCACACTGCTGGCTCATGTTCAGCTTCCTGTCAATCCAGACTCCCAGGTCCCTCTCTGCCTGGCTGCTCTCCAGCCACTCTGTGCCCAGCCTGTAGTGCTGCATGGTGTTTCTATAGAATTCCTGAGTGACAAAACAGTGCCATGAAAGATCAAGTTTTAGGATAGAGTAATTTAAATTTTTCTATCTTTTATATTGCTTATCTTTTTCCTTGTCTTGAAAATGACCTGAATTTCATCCAGCTTGTTTTTTTCTACAGTAAATATCCACATGTATGCATTTTGGAAATTATGAACATTTGTGTTTGGACTGCAATGAGAAGAAAAGAATAAACCAGAAATACATAAAAGTAGCAGTTAATGTAAAATCTGCCTCGTTATGTTTGCCAGCTTCTCAGATCTGTGAGCTTCCCATTTCTATGACCATGGATTTTCTACAAGTAGGCAACCTCATCACATACTCGTTTCAGAAAAGCTTTAAATCACCTCTAGGAAAATCAACTGTAGAAACCATTGCTATGAATCAGACCTCCTTCCTCTTCCTCTTTCTTCCCTGGTGTCATTTGGCATTTCTCTCACAGTGCTGTGTGGAGGGATGGGAGCAGCTGCAGCCATGGAGCAGAGGTGGCTGGGGGTGTTCTGCACACCTGATGTGGATGATGACACTGTTTTGTGAAAGGATCAGGGAGGCTGTGACTCCCACTGTCACTGTCACTGTCACTGTCACTGTCACTCCCTTCATGTCAGGAGGTCAGGAGCCTCCATGACATTCTGAGAGGGCTTTGCCCTCCACAGCAAAGGGGCAAGTCTGCCTATGCCCAGTGGTGCAGGATAAGAGAGGAAGGTAAGAGAGTCATGCTGGGAGCTCTGCAAATCTCTTTTTTGGTCACATCACATTCCACAGTTTTCTTGGATTTACCTTTCTGCATGTAGCCAGTCATTCTTTTCTCAATGAGAGGAATTAGATATAATATGAATTGATCAAAAAAAAAAAAAAAAAAAAAAAAAAAAAAAAAAAAGAAAGAAAAACTGCATGTTACATCATCATTATTATATTTTCTAAATAAAATATTTCCTTTTCTTAAATTTGAAACCCATTTTTAAAGTCAGATTAGATTTTTAAGAAGTGTTAGAATTGCAGAGATGCAATGTCTTGTTTTATTTCAGATTAAACAAAAAATTCCTGTTGGGTGATTAATCTTCTCCCTGTCCTCATGACTAATTCGTCATGACTAATCTGATTAAGAAAATAATTGTTTAGAAACTTTCTTGAAGAGTAAGCATGCTAAATGCCACAAATTCACAGACACAACTTGTATCTGATTTAAGTAAGAAACGATGCAGAACATTTAATAATAAGAAAATGGCTTGCCACAACTGTGATAGTCTAAGTATAAAAATTAGGAAGTTTTTATAGTGTTTGTGTAAGACATGATGGAGGAGCGAGCACAGTCCTCTTCTCTGCCTCCTCCCTCCACAGGCCAAGAAGTCCCCAGCACCCCAATCCCATTCCAAGGACCACAGCAGCCTGAGTACCTTTGAGAGCATTCACTGGGTCCAGAGATAGGGCTGGGGGCCCTGCCTTTGGGCAAGCAAAATTAATGTGCCTGGCCAAGCTTCCTCCAGGTAACAGCCTGCTGCTGACAGCCACACCAGCTCATCTTCAGTTTGGTAGCCCCTAGTACTACTAGCCCCCTACCAAGATTCTCTCATTGCAATTTTAAGTTCAGCAATAAATCTATTTTCCATTAATGAGCGAATTAACAGGAGAGACAATCTCATTTCAAACCTATTAAAAACAAAATTAGGTATATTAAACAAGGTATATAAAGCGCTAAGGGCATTTTTTTTCACCAATAACGATGACGGCACCCAGAGTAATCCTGTCTAAATTGCTATTGAAAAACTGCATCCCACAGTTTTCCTATTTCTGAAGGTCACTGACTCCCCCAGCCTAGCCTTACCTTAATTTAGCTTGCATTAGTTTTACAACAGCACAAGGGAATGGCCTTTGAGAGAGTTACTTCCTTTGTAAACTCATTTTAATAAAATCAGGATCTGGTTAAGTAGGTTTAATCACACAGATGCAGTTCTTGCCTCATTGACTCTGGCAGAAGTTCATGGTGTAAAGTAACCCAGGAAAAAAAACAGAATCAGCACCCTTGCTTGCACTGCAGTTCAAAGCGTGTCTGATTACACCAAAAAGGCTTGTAGCCTAGGTAGAAAATGCTAGATTGCAAGCAGAATACTATGTCTAAACATGAAAGGTTTTTCACTTGCACTTTTCTGTATCTCACCTACAACTATTGTCAGCTGCTTTTTTTTTTTTTTCTAGTTACAGTAAGAAATCAAGATGTGGTAAAAGTCAAAAAGTTGCATTTGAAAGTTACAGTTCTTATGTAGATGTGCTCATTTGTTAAAGCTTAGCATTTAACTACAAGCCATGACTGGAATTTATTAACTCAAAAAAATTATATCATTAGGTCCTCACCCATTGTGTAGTGACTGCTTGCTTAATTATCCATATCTAAACAGTTAAAATGGTAGCTTTTTCTGATTTGATATTCTTCCAGCTTTGTGCTAGTGTGCAGTGTACTGTGTATCAGCAACACAGGTCATTGAGTACCCACTGAAAGCTCACTCTGGAAATACCTGAAGGACACATTGAATTCTTCAGAAATCTGTGTCATAATATTTCATGTGTTAACAGAATATGTGGCACAGTGAGGCATGGCAAAGGATCAGCCCAGGGTGGGCATTTAAAGTGCTCTGTCTTGTCGCTGAATGCTATAGTGAAGCATTGTAATTTTATTCCAATTATACTTTTAGTGCCATGATGTCACAGCATAAATTTGTACTTGTGCATGCAGCTCATGCTGATGTGATGACAGCTCTTAAAATATTGAGTGATTGTGGGCCCGTCAGCATAAAATTATTCTAACATGGTGCCTTTATTAGTGCTTCAATAAATGCCTTTCTTCTTGTGTTCGAAGGTGGCATTTGCAAATGAGCTAATTTCTCAGCAGTAAAATACTTGTGTTGCATTTATTTTGTGAGGTGGGGGTGGAGAAGGGAGAAGAAAAATGCTGTTACATAAAATGGGGTTTTTTGCCATCAAAACCACATTCACCGTAGTTAGGCAAGTTTAAAAAAGAACACATTAACTAAATGACTGTACAATTATTTAAATGAGCTTGGTACTTTATAAAGCCAGAGAAGAGTATAAACACTTTTGCAAGCCTTATAACAAAAGATGTGACAGCCCTCTCACAAGAAACACTTCCTAAAAGCCAAGCACAAACTATGTTTGCTGACTGATGACAGATATTTTGGGGTGCAGAACACAGCTCTCAGCAAACTAAATCCAAACCAGATGTCAGCTAACCTAATTCACAGGGCAAAACAGAACATGTTAAGATTAGGGGGGAAGCAGGTTTTAAATTGTACCTGTTTTCTTTTACTGCTTGTGTAATCTAAAACATAGACAAAATGATGCACAGAAAATTATGCATAAATGGAACTGTGCAATCATAGCAGTAACTTAGCAGGAAAGCTTAGTATTTACCATTTCCTTGATGTACACATCCAAAAATTTATTTGATATTTTCTTATGTGGTATTTTTCTTATTTCTTGTTTAGTTATTTAGCCTTAAAAAAGGACTGACTTACCAAAGTGGTGCTCAATACACAACTCCGTTCACAAATCTGAAATCTGTTCTATTTCTAGGAGTGCTTAATTTAAGCATATCACTTAAGAAGACATCACCATACGTGTTTTTAAATCAATTATTCTTTAAGCTAAACTACAAACAGTGCTGGAAGTCATAGAATCATAGAATTGGCTGGGTTGGAAGGGACCTCAGAGATCATCAAGTCCAACTCTTGATCCACTACCGCTGCGGTTACCAGACCATGGCACTGAGTGCCACAGCCAGTCTCTTTTTAAATATCTCCAGAGACGGAGAATCCACTACTTCCCAGGGCAGCCCATTCTAGTGCCTGATCACCCTCTCTGTGAAGAAATTCTTTCTAATATCCAACCTAAACTTTCCCCGGCACAACTTAAAACCGTGTCCTCTTGTCTTGCTGAGAGGTGTCTGTGAAATAGAGACCAACCCCCACCTGGCTACACCCTCCTTTCAGGGAGTTGTAGAGAGTGATGAGGTCTCCCCTGAGCCACCTCCCCCCTCCTTTCTTTCTCAACTTAAAATAAAAAGGTTCTTAAACTTCTAATTTATTCAAAGTCAATAAAATCTTTACTAAATAAAAATTTAAATGTTTTAAAAATCCTTTACTGGAAAGATACTGTTATTTAGCATGTGAAAATTAAATAGTTAATAATGTGCTCAACTGTCCTGTATGTCTGAATTTCAAGGGTGTCTGTTGTGCAGTAAATACACAAATGCTTAAATTGAATACATCTCAAAGAACTTAATTAAATTACATTAAAGATGAAAATGGAAATTCAATGAGTGAGGAGGTATGTTTTTCTCTTAATGACGCTTAAAATGTGTGTCTTTATTCAAAACATCAAATGCTGAATAATGTTGGATTTAACCAAAGTGTACAATAGCATTTTTTTCTTTGTGAGAGTCAATTATATTTAGACAAAACCAAGCATGAGTATAATGAGCAGAGGAAAAGAAAGAAAATCAATGTACCACCTCTATTGTAGTACCCAAAAACTGCAGGAAGCATTCTGTGAAAAAGCATAGAAGTCAGCTACCATAATTTAAGTGCATTTCTTTAACTACCTGGCCTATCTAGCTACAGTTAGTTGTCAGAATGTTTTGTAGACTGTAAATTCCTGTGTACTATAAATACAAAGGCAATCAGATCAGGAAATTACATTACTGTTTAATTAAATTGTGAGGCTCTTCCTACTAAACCTGCAACAACCGAGGATGCTAATGACATCTTTTAAAAAGAATTTAGATTTTATGTGACTGTATCTGTTTTGGAAGTAGCTGAAATATTTTGATTGCCGGTAACAGTAATCTGAATGCTTCCATAGGATACAACAACTGGACATCAAAAAGTTTCTCAGATGTTAATTTGTGACTGATTTGTCTCTAAATGTCTTGAAAAACTTTTAGTCTCAACTACAAGTAGCAGAAATATCAATAAAATGAACTTTTTTATTAAATATGATTAAAAATACATAGACAAACCATCAGTCAGTCCAATGTTAGAGTTGCTATATCATTGATAATATTCCCTACACAAAAAGCTTAAATCTTGCTGATTAAAATGTAAGCTACCACACTGTATAAAAATACAAGAGTTTTCTCCTGACAAAGTAATGAAATAACTGATCACCTCACCTCCAAGATCTTGGCTGAGGTGCATCCTAAGTTACTTTTTTTGATTTCACTCTACACTTAAGAATACTTTTAGAACTGGGCTTGTGTAAAGGTGTTTTAGTATCCACACTGATGAATTATATGAATAACAAGGAAATTGCCTATTTACTCCCCAGTGAAAAGATCAGAGTAGGTGTTGTTCTTTACCATGGCTGAGGAAGACTTGGGGACAGAGAAAACAAGGGAGAACACTAAGCAAAGACAGAACAAGTCTCAGGGCCACTAGAGTTACATTAGAGACACTTCTGATCTTGTTATTTATACCCTCCACTCTGCAAAATACTTAAAAACAGACAAGGAAAGAAGCATTAAGGTCACCAAAGAAACAGACAGGGAGAGCTTCAATCAGGAGCTTATTGAAAATAGGGGACACAGGACAAAGGAGAAAACAAATGCATAGCATACATGATTGACAAGGCAGAAGTATACAAGATTTTAGAAGCCACATGTCCTAGCAATGCAGTAATCTAAAACATAAGCATAGTGCATAATGATGGTGATGAATAAAAAAATTTTTTTTATTTAAAAAAATTAATTAAAATAAACATTTTTCTTGTAGTTGCAAGGAGAATATGAAAAATGTTCTTCAACTTAAAAAATATTCTTCAACTTAAGCCTGATATTTTAATCAACTCATAAAGTGAAGTCTTGTTTGGGTTTGTTTTGTTTTGCATTTGTTATGTCATATTGTATTCTGTAAATGTGAAAGTGAGACCTGACCCTTTCAAAAAAATTCAAAGTAATTAAAACTATGTTAATTTCTTTATACGCCTTTGTGAACATATTATCACTGGAACTAAATCTTTGTTGTTGTTGTTGTTGTTGTTGTTGTTAATAAGCTATCCTGCTGCAAATGTTATAGAATCATAGAAACATTTTGCTTGGAAAAGACTTTTAAGATAGTGAATTCCTAACACTAACCTAGCACACCCAATTCCTTCCACCAGTAAACCCTGTGCCTAAGCACCACTCCTACACATCTTTTAAATATCTCACAGTCTACCACTTTACCAGCCTGTTCCAGTGGCTGACAAACCTTTCAGTGAAAAATTGTTCCTACTATTCAATTTAAACCTCTCCTGGCAAAACTTAAGTCTATTTCCTCTTCCCTATCACTTACTACTTGGAAGAAAAGACCAACACCCATCTCACTACAAGTTCCTTTCAGGTATTTGTAGAAAGGGATAAAATTTCCTCTCAGCCTCCTTTGCTCCAGACTGAACAACCCCGGTTTCCTCAGACATTCTTAGTATGCCTCGTTGTCCAGATCCTTCACCAGCTTCATTGCCCTTCTTTGGACATGCACTTCAATGTGTTTCTTGCAGTCAGGAGTCCAAAACTGAACACAGTATTTGAGGTGCAGCTTCACCAGTGCTGAATATAGGGAGAAAATCTATTTCCCTAGTCTTGATGGCCACACTACTCCTGATACTAGCCAGGATGCTGTTGGCTTTCTTGGCCAGCTGGGCACATGCTGGGTCCTATTCAGCCAGATGTCAACCAGAAGACCCCGGTCCTTTCCCTCTGACCATCTTTCCAAACACTCTTCTCCAAGCCTGTTGAACGGGTTGTTGTGACCCAAATGTAGGATCCAACACTTGGCCTTGTTGAATCTCATGCAATGAACGTCAGCCCATCAACCCAGCCTGTCCAGATCTCTCTGCAGAGCCTTCTCTTCAGGATTACTGAGGGTGTACTTGATTCTTTCATACAGACCACTAATGAAGATATTAAACAGAATTGGTCCCAACACTGTACCCTGGTAGACACCACTTTTGACCTGCCATAACTGGATTGAACTCCATTTACCACAACCCTTTGGGTCTGGCCATCCAGCCAGTTTTTATCTACAAAGTGTTTTACAGCAGAATGCTGTGCAAAACTGTGTCAAAGACTTTACTAAGGTCTAGATATACAACACCCACAGCCTTTCTGTCATCCACTAAGTGGGTCACTTTGTCACAGGAGAAGATCAGGTTCATCAAGCAGGACCCACTTTTCATAAACCCATGTGGCCGGGGCCTGATTGCCTTGTTTCCTGCATGTGCTGCATGATGGCACTCAGGATGATTTGATCCGTAGCCTTCCCCAGCACCAAGGTCAGACTGACAGGCCTGCAGATAGCCACATCTTCCTTCTGGCCTTTCTTTTCATATTTGTCCATCTTCAATCAGTTGGGACCTCCCTGGTAAGCTAAGACTGGTTTTTTGAGCACTTCCACAATCCACCTCAATACTCTTGACTGGATCCCATCCAGCCACATAGAACTGTGTCTATGTGGCACAGCATGTCAATAACTATTTCCCCTTGGATTCTGAGGCCTCCATTCTGCTCCCCATCCCTCTCTTCCAGCTCAGGAGGATGAGTACCTGGGGAACTCAGTCTTTACTGACTTTATTAAAGACAAAGACATCAAATACCTCAGCTTCCCCATCTTGTTAGTGAGCTTTGTTTCATGTAAAAATAAATCTGTAGCAGAAAAAGTATGCGACTGAAAGAGCTGGATCAGTTCAGCCTGGCAAAGAGAAGGCTTAAAAGGGAGAACACACCAATGATCCCAAATATCTGAAAGAAGAAAGACAAAGCCATGCTCTTTCCAATGTCGTCTAGTAGCGGAATAAGAGGAATTGGACACATATCAGGTTCCCTCTGAATATCAGGAAACACTTTTTCCTATAAGGATGACCATGTTCTGGCATCAGTTGCCCAGAATTGTGTAATTTTTTTCCTTGGAGATATTTAAAAAGCCATATGGACATGATCTTGGGCAGTCTGCTCTACTTCACCTTGACTGACCAGGAGATATTGAACTATATTACCTCCAGAGGTCCCTTCAACCTTCAGTCATCCTGTGGCTCTGTAATTCTGTGAATCTAGGGAAAGGGAGTCCAGTCTAAAGTGACCAGGAAAGACTTCTGTTCCACTGATTTTTAAAAACAGTGACATATTTACGACTTTCAAAAGTTAAGACTGAAATATAAGGGTTCCTGCAATTACAGATTAAGCCTTTTATAGCCCCAGGGTTGAGGATATTCTTAAAAAGTTAGAGGAAACTATAGGATTCACCTAACTACCTCTTACAGAAATCCAACGCTTTGAAAATTTCCCTTATTTTGTATAACAGAAGTTTCTTATTATTTTACTACTAATAAAAAGAAATGTTCCAGTGTGAAAGAAGTAAGATGACCATCAAAGGCCCTAATGATGAAGAGGAGGCCCTGTGAGGCCAGAAGAGTCTGTTTGCAAACCTCCTTGAAGTGAGGGAAGACTGGAACTGTGCCCAAAAGTATCAATGGAATAGCAGGGGACTCCTTCCAGAGAGTTTGCACGTGGTAGAAGTTATATGACTAAGCCATTGTTCCTCAGAAACTAGGGGCTCCTTGACAGTCACTGCCAGATGAGAAATATGTTCAGGATAGGGCTCATTTGTGGTGAATTAAGGGCATTTTTAGCTCATTGAAAAATATCTGATACAATATTTTATCTTTCAGAAGATAAACTGCTGAAAGAGAAGGAAGAATTTACATAGGCCAGCAGTTTAAGAATTTGTAAGGATCTAAGTGTCTCATCTTGAAAGAGATTTGAAATACAGTTTTTAAAGTTAGATTGGAAAAAAAAAACACAACAAACCTAAAAAAAAAAAGAAACAATAACCACAAAATATTGCTGCAGAGGAGAGCCACTAAAATGACCAGGATGGAGCACCTTCCCTATGGAGACAGGCTGAGGAAGTTGGGATTTTTCAGAGGAGGCTCCAAGGTGACCTTGTAGTGACTTTACAGTATCTGAAGGGGGCCTACAAGAAAGCTGGGGTAGGGCTTTTCACATGGTTTACATGGTAGCAAAGAGAAAAGGGGAAAGAGTTTAAAACTTGAAGAGGGAAGATTTAAGTTAGACATTAGGAAAAAATTCTTTCTTGTGAAGGTAGTGAGATGCTGAAAAAGTTTGCCCAAGGAAGTTGTGGCTGCCCCCTCCCTGGACGTTGAAGGCCAAGTTTGATGGGGCCTCAAGAACCCTGATCTAGTGGATGATGTCCCTGCCCTTGCAGGGTGTTTGGATCTAGAAAATTTTTTCAGGTTCCTTCCAACCCTAGACATTCTATGATTCTAGGATGAGATTCATGGGGTTCAGCTCACAAATAAAACAATAAATAGCTAAAATAAAAAGCACAGGCATATTGGGTCACTGAGAAAAATGTAATTAAGATGTGGTTTCTTATATCCAGGTTAAGTTGCTTTGACAGCTGACTGACAGGCAGAGAACAACCTGACCATTAATTCACTAATGAAAGCCTTTGATGTGTCATCTTAAAATCCATTTTAGTCCAGTGTTTGGAGCAGTTTTCCTTTTTCTAACTACCAAGTGCCCTCCGTCTTCTTCCTGAGATTTTTTCTAATGCATGCCTCTTTGTGCAGTTCTTCCTCCTTCATTTAAATCACGAGTAATAATCCTTACAAGCTGCCTTTCCTGAACTGTTGTCTTGTGTTTTGCTGTGAATTTCTCATATCTCATTTAGACCATAAGCTTTTCAGATAGGGTATGCATCTTGTAAATTTATGGTTCTGCATGTGTGTATAATGCTAATAATGTGCAGTGACAGGGCAGGGCAGATTCATAAGCAATGCCCTGAAAAAGAGGCAGCTATTGAATTCATAATCTGGCACTTCATATTCACAAGAGAGGAAAAAGCTGTCATCTCAGAATAGAGGCTCTGCTATAAAAGAAATGTTTTTTTGCACTAATGGTTATCAAGAATTCATACATTCCACTTCATAATCACTTCCACATAGTAGTGACTATTTCTTAATGTTCCTCATATCATAAAGCTGTTAAGTCCGTTTGATCACTGTTATTTGTTAAAAGAAAGGTTTCCTAAACAAAAGTAAATTAAACCCAAGGCATATGGACATAACTCCCATGTGCTCCTGGCCATCAAACTTCACAGTGCAACAAACAAAACAACTTGGTATGTAAAAAAAAGGTAGACAAGTACCTCAGTGACACTTAAGAAACATCTAAGTCATACACAGAGAGAGAAAGGAAGCAGAGTGCTGGGTGGGCTAAGTAAGGGAAATGCTTGGGAGCTGTAATTTTGGAAGTGAGATGAAAGGCTTTATCAGAGGGGGGACTTATAGGAGAAGTAATCTCTTTACAAAACTATTGAGGGCCAAAATACAATTTTTGAAGAGTGCATTTAATTATAGCTCTGATCTTCCAGGAAGCTGAGTGCTCCTGGCAAAACACTTATAGTTTTGTTCATTTTTCAGTGGGACTGACAGCACCAGGCAACAGTCTCTTCTAAGGGCAATCTAAGAATTCATTTCAGGGGACTAGGGTGCCTTGCTGAACATGATCAGCTGCTTCTTGAAAGCAGCAACTAAAAGCAGTACTAAAATGAATGACTTCCAGAAGAGGAAAAAAAAAAAAAAAAAAGATACCTGCATTGATCTAGGATAATATAAACCACAGATATAATTTATGTGAGAACTCAATGTCAGAGAACATTAAATTAGCATGAAAAATATCCCCAGTTACTCTTTGTTTCTTGCTTCTGCAAGAATGCTTGCAGGCTTGCTTGCTGGGGCTCCAGAGGCAGCGGTTATAGCAATACCCTCATACAGCAGCTCAAACACCTGCTTTCAAGCCCATAGGAAAACTTTCTCCAGGCTTCCCATTCATACCACACTCCAACATGTAGCAGATAGTGGTTTAGTCTATGGTAACTTCAGCCTAGATGAGTTACACTTTGCCCTTGAAGCAAAAGAAGTTAACAACTTAAAGAAGAATGTAGATAACAGACATAACAGACCTCGGCAAGAGTAGAGCAGGACATGTTCTGCTGATAAGGAAGATTGCATTAACCAATTAGAGGAGGCTCTGCTTTGCAAGGACATATTGTTATAACCTATCTGCTTTGAGTTTCAGATGCGTGAACTGCAGTTTATAATAACCAATCATAAAATGTGTCTGTGCGCATAGAGAGATAATGAGAGCTTAAAAGCAGACATGTCTCATAAATAAATAGCTGATGCTGAAAGACACCATGATGTCAGTCATTATGGTTCGCTGCACCCACAGTTCTCAAAGATGGAGAACTTGTGGGAGGGCCCCACAGACAACACCTCCCTCAGCTCTTCTCCCTAACAAGGGCATAACAGGGATCCTGAAGCTAAGTATGCAAAGATGTTATAAGTGTACTGAGCACCATATCTGTGACTGTAACATAATGTTTTTTCCATTTCTTTTCATTCCTTTCCATTCTGCTAATAGCCAGTCCTTTGGAGTGATCAAGTTACAGTCAACTGATTTTTTTGTGCAAGGAGTAGTACAAGCTTTTTTTTTTTTTTTTTTTTTTTTCAGCTTTGGGGGAGAGAACTGTCAAATATAAATCTGGCATGAAATGAAATTTTTCTGTTATTCATAGCCCTCAGACCAAGTTCATAACTCAAATGTTTAAAGAAGCCAAGGACAGTAATTCCAACATGTGATCAGTGGATTGGCACCACAAACTATCTCATAGGCAAAGTTCTTATTCCCATTGCATAAAATATTTTCTAAGGAAAAAAAACGTACAAGGCTAACAATTACAGCAGAGGTGGAAGGTACAAAAATAGAATACAGTAATAAAATAGGAATAAAAGCAGTGGACTAAAGAGGTAGAATAGTTAATTTTTCTATTTAATATTTTCTAAGATATTCCTCAGGACTTCTGTGGTGATTATAATGGTCAAGTGCCCACAGTTAAATATAGAAGCTATCTACTGTTCCCTGTCTCTACCTGTGTTTGGTAAAAGAACATTTCATTTTTAGCTCTTTCTTTGTTATCACAGTCCTAAACGTAAGAGATATATGTGAAGGTAAGTAGTTTGTCAAATCTCCACCATTAATAATGTATTCTTCATGCAATATAGAAAGTTCGTCATTTAGACTCAGCTTTATCTGTCAAATTCAGTATCAGTTCTGTTCCCCTCGCAACAAGAAAGACATTGTGTTTAAATTCTTTCTTTAAAGAAGAAAGACTGTTGAAAAGTTTAAAGAAGGGTAGCAAAGCTGGTGAAGGATCAGGAGAACAAGCCCTGTGAGGAGAGACTGAGGGAACTGGGAATGTTTAGTTTGGACAAGAAGTGTCTGAGATGAGACCGTATCACTCTCTACAACAGCCTGAAAGGGGGTTATTGTGAGATTGATGCTGGCCTCTTCTATCAAGTGAACAATGAGAAGGAAATGACTAGAGAAAATGGTCTGATTTAGGCTACGTATGAGGAAGAATTTCTTTATTGAGAGAATAATGAGGAATGGGAATGGGCTGCACAGGGAAGTTGTAGAATCACCATCCCTGGAAGTATTTAAAAATTGTGTAGATGAAGCACTTCAGGACATGCTCTAGTGGGTGACATGGGTATTGAGGCATATATTTTATTCAGCAGGGAAGGGGGATGTCAGCAGTTGGATGCTGTGATCTTAGAAGTCTCTTCCAACTGTGACAGTTCTGTGTTTCTTTATGATTCTGTGATTCTATGAGCATGTAATGGCTCTCCAAAAGTGTCTTTGTGCAGCCTATAAAAATAGCCTATATTGCATATGTTGACCAGATCAAAAAAGAAATGGAAAAAAACCAAACCAAACCAAATCAACTGTTTTTCAGTGTTCTAACTCTGCCACAATCAAAGATGTGCTAACAGCCACTTGGACTTCGTGCTGCTCTTGTCTTTCAGTTCAGCAGAGCCAGCCTGTGCTCTTGAGCATCATGAGAGTAAATTTGAGATGCACCATAAGCATAGCTAAAGAATGAGGTTAAAAAGAGCAAATCTGTTAAAGAGAAGAAAGGTAATAAAGGATACTTACTTCAAAAGGAGCCATTCATTTTTCCTTGGCTGGGATTTTAGAGAGGGCCAATGAAATGATTTGTGAACAGGAAAAATACAGCAAGCATTGGAGAGGGCCTTGGAAAAATCCCAGCTTATAAAGCAGGTTTCTTTAAAAGACGGAAAGCCTAAGGACATGTTTTAGAGCATATTTTGGAACTGCACTAGGACAAGTCTGTAGTGTTGGCCAAGAGAGGTTTGTGGTCTGAAATATAAATTGAGCAAAAGGATCTTGACATACAAACTTTCTTCTTTTGAAGACTAAATGGAAATAAAATGGATGAGGTTTAGTACATGTGACAACAACTACAGGCATTTTTACTGCTGAAAATTCCAAGTTAAACTTTTATGACCCTATTCAAACTAAGGGGGTTTTTTTCAAGGCTGTGGGTAAGAAATTTGTCATACTGTTTCATTTAATGTCAGTGGCAGTAATTTGCAGCTGGTTCTCAAATTAGAGTTCTTTCCATGGAAGCCGCTTTCATCTGAGGGAGACAACAGAATAAGCTAGTTCCTTTTAAACTGCAATCCAGCAGGAAACACTGGTTTGTTTTCTTCTTTTCATGGAAGGGACTTCTCCCAGAAAGTCATAGAAGGAGTGAACACCCCTTGGCAGCAGTATTTTCCCTCTCAGTTAAGACTCACTATGTTACATAGTGTTAAAAACCTGTTTCAGAAAGGCTTCTAAAAAGCTAATCCAACCCAGTGCAGATTTCAGCAACAGAAAGCCCTCCTAATAGCACAAACTCAACACATCCAATAGGGCCAAAGTCCTCTGCTGCATTATACCAACACGTCACAGGTTGTGCTACTCAGTCCTCCTGGTCCAGGCACCTCACAGTGCTATTGCAATTTTCAGAATTTCTTTCCATAAGAAAGAAATCTTTGTAAATTGTAACCTTCCACTGTGATGGATTTTTTTATCTCTATCCACATCTCTCCCCTCAGGGAAATTAAACCTGGTGTTTTGATTCAAACACCAGAAATGCAGATACAAACCTGTGGTGGATCAGCTTTCTTGTGCACAAAATGGCCATGTAGGAACTTGCAACACATCAATAAATTGGGATTCCTAAAAAATAAAATTTAAGCTCCTCTTTGCACTACAAATGGACAGCAAGTCCTGTTGAGTGGAATTGCTCTGCTATTCAGAAGTGCATTCTATATGTGTTCTTCATTCTTAAAAGGAATACATCATATTCTTTCAAGTAGCTAGGGACATGTAGAAAGTCATCACTGCCACTAGAAATAAACATGCTTCAGACAGCCTGTCCATTTACTGACAACCACTTAAGGCTGCTGGGCATTTAGTTAAAATCTTGTGTCTATATTTTTTGAACAACTGTTTTATTTTAACCATGTTTTCCTTTTGAGTGTGGGAAAAGGTTGAGAAATGAACACACCAAAATAAAATGTGTCTTTGAGGCATTTTCAGTCCTCTTCTGATAAAAAAAAATACCTGCAATTGTGCATAAAAAGCAGTGTTTATAGTTAGCAATTGACCTCATTAGGTTTTCCTAAACATAATGAGAATGTAGTTTACACAACATGAAGGAGCACCTGAAATATTTTCTTCTTCTCTAAAAACTGCAGTTCTGACTTCACTTAGACCCACATCAGAAAGTTTGGTGTATACTATCCTTTTTTTGTTCCAGAGTTATTTTCTGGATAATGAAATTAAAATTCTGCTTATAATGTACAGAACAAGAGCCAGGATTTCAGTAATATCTCCTCTCACTTGTTGCACTATATGAACTAGCACATATGGATTTAGGACATTACAGCATAGCCGAGCATTAGATATAGTGGAAGTTAAACACATATAAATATATATAACTGTCCTTCAGATTCATTGGTGTTCCTTATCGGGTTGTAACAACCACAAAAAAATTGAAACTTTTACTTAAAACTGTGATGAAAGGTAAATATATAATAAATAAATCTGAGATAAAGTGGGACGACAGGGTGCTACCGAAATAAGCATGCTCTCATATAAACATAAGCAAGTAAGAGTATTTTCAAGAAGTTACTGTGCCTTAGTAGAGGTATGGTAAACATTTTTAGATTCTTTATTATTATTATTATTAAATATAATTCCAGGTAATTATTTCACTTTTTATCCTCCGTAAACTAAAGCCACAAAATCTCAGTCATATAATAGGTGTCAGTATGGAAGAAAGAAACCTCCAAAGGTAGGTAAATGAAGACGTGACTATTGTTTAAAATTATGTGACTATTTATGCCCTCATAAGAGGGTAAAAACCTCCATCATTATGACTGGGGTTAAAAATCTTGGTCATATTATTTTTCCTTCTTATTACTTTTAGTTCTTAATTTCTCTTCTCTGTAGTCCTACATGTTTCTATTTTTGCATAAGATATTTATCTGAGAACTCATAGTGGGAATAAGATTGCATTATTGTAAATATTTGGGGATCAGCATGACTTACAAAACTCATATTAACAGTTATTTGAAAGCAGAGTTGAATCAAGCTGTTAAATTTTCTCTGCAGACCCAACTATAGCATTCCTGTGTGTCCCAAAGGATATGGCATCATACTTCTCATCTCATTAATTTCATGTCATGGAAACTCTTCAGACTGTTTTATTAGCCTGTTGATGAAGATGAGCAGCATAACAAAGGCTGCAATACTGCACCAAGCTAAACAGATGCCATTCAGTAAAATTTTGCATGAAGGCAAGTTTGTCATTCATAAAGTCTGTGCAATCAATGAGCCTGGCCCAGTGATGATCTGCTTCCCAAAGCATGAGCCACAGATTCAGGGCATAATCCAAATCGTACCCAGTGAAGATCCTGTTTGTTGTCACTGTGGCAAAGGCGATTACTGCTAGAAGAGAACCTTGATCTGTCTTGCCACCACTGAAAAGAGGCTGCTTTTCCCCTTTCCTGTGAAGTATTCTCCCTAATAACAATAACAATACTACTAATAATAATTATTATTTTTATTATATCCATGCAAACTTTGTTAGTATTTGCATTAGGAGTTAGTACTGAAATTTGTTGTCTCCCTTCTGGAATACTTCACTAAACAATCTTAATTGTTAAAAACTTGAATTTCAGTCCCTCAAAAATGCTTCTTAAAATCCATTCTTTGTCAATCAACATTCACTGTAACTGGTTCTCAGAAAAACAGATAATTCTGAAAAATGTTAATAACAATAGCCTTCAGTTGAAAGATTTAATAATACATTTTTTTCATTTACTCCCCCTTTCTCCCCCCCAGAAAATTTTAAGACAAGTTAACCTGCCAAGAGCAGCATCATTACTGATCCAGCTGAGGGAGAGAAGGATGTTATATATCCTCATGATTACCATAACTGGCATCTGAAATCTGTTCGAAAATTCTGATTTGCTTTGTAACAGTGGATTATGGATGAATTTGGAGTTCTCTATGGTCTGCAAAGGCTTGTGAAATTCAAATATAAAAACTGTCAGTTAAATATTTCATGAAAAGCCTTACCTTACACTAATCCAAAGAAACATGAACAAGTACTTGAAGGGATGAAAGTCCACTGTATGTTTTGGTAGCTAACCACTTACAGAAACATTAACATTCTTGGGCAGGTCACGCTGTGAGCTTCTGAAGTGACTTAGGAGCCAGCAGGATTCAGTTTCAGAAGACTTCCAACACCCTCAAAAAAAGCCTCTGGTGTTTATGAATTATTAATGCTAGCTTTCTTGGGCTTTTTCCCTAGTTTTGCTTTTGTATATGTGTTCAGCTGAGCAATACAATAGACTGATAGAGACATAAATAGATATGCTAACTAACACCAAGGATAGCCTTTAAAGTTCATTACAGCTGTCAGCTTTCAATGAAATATTTTCATTTTTCTTTTTCTGAACTAGAATACAAAAATTATTTGTACACTTGGTGCCAGCAGGAGTGCCCCCAGGAACAAGATTTTAAGATTTTTTTTTCAGTGTAGAAAACAGGTTCAAGAAAGGTGTCAGTTTTACAATCCTCATTTACAGTCCCTGTCATAGGAATGTGTCCGTGTTGTGCCAGTAGCTTCTTTCTGTTCTCATTACAATCACTGTCATCTAAATGAGGTATTGAGATTTGAATATCTCACACATAGTTTTCCTGAAATAGCAAGATCTGAGAGGAAAAGAAGAGACGGAAAGGGGAGGCCTGGGGACTTGAGATCTTGTGCTTGTATGTGTGTTGCAAGTAGAAGAAAGAATTCTCACATTTAAACAGTTCAAACACATTTTTGACCAACTGAAGAAAAGTCAAATTCCGTTTACTGTTCCAGCTTTCCTCTTCTGATAAGTTGCTTCTTTCAAATATGCTTAACACGTGAGAAAAATAAAATCATCTTGATACTCCAGCAGTTACTGTGTTGCACCCTTACTGGTCACTGCTATACTATAAACATGGATAAACATGGAACCTAAGTATGTGAAAGTGGAATCTAAAGAAATCCTAGTATTATTCAGATTTGGCACATTCAAGCATTAAAATACAAAGAATGGAAGCAATGGGAGCCAAGTTACAAAGACTGAAGTCTGGTAAGAGATAACTGATCTTTTTCTTTTTTTCTGGGTGGTTTGGGGTTTGTGGTTTTTTTCCCCATTCTCCTTTTTCATTACATGTGAGTAAAAATTGTCTCTAAACTTCTCCAGAGCTCAACAGTGCTATTTCTGCATTCCTGTTCAAATAAATGGGTACTCCAAAGATTAATTCACAACCTTCTTTGAGAGCTGAAGTTTCTCAGTTTCTCAGTTCTCAGACCCAGCTGTTTTGAAAATACATGTGCATTAGACCCATCTCAAATTTCAGTTGCAATAATTGAAAAAGAAATCTGAATTTTTGTTACAAATCTACACTTCTGGTCCTGCTCACAAAAAGACGGCCTAAAGCAGCAAGAGCTTGTACCTATTGCTGGGTAATTCAATAGACTGAGAGAGACATGAATAGATATGCCAGATAACACCAAGGATAACCTTTAAAGTTCATTAAAGCTGTCAGCTTCTAATGAAATGTTTTCATTTATCTTTTTCTAAACTGCAGTACAAACACTAGCTGCTGCTCAGGTCAAGTTTGCCCAGTACTTTGTTCTTGATGAAGGTACAACAATTTGATCTTTGTAAAATTGAAAGTTTATATGCAGTCATGGTGATAAAAATGGTGGATATAGTTTTCTTTTTTCAATAGAAGTTAATATTATCTCAGCACCAGAAATCTGATCTATTACTTCACATGAAATAGTTGGATTTTCAAAGCATATATTACTAGATTTTTCTCATATTTAGGCACAGCAATCAGACCTTCTACAGCCAGGTGTGACAAGGACCTCAGATACCAACCCTGATCCTAACTAAGGTCTGGATCTGAAGTAATAAGTAAACAGACAGATTGGCAAAGCATTCGTAACAGTAAGCATTCACCTACCCCATTACAATCTGTGTGCACTTTTCCTGCTGCAAATATTTCTTGTTGGTTTCTGAGAAAATGGTTCAAAACTGAATGCCAGTCTTGTCTATCTCATAATTCGAAAAGCAATCAGCGTATTTTATAGAAATACAAAACCTGTAATTACACACTGTGTGACAAAATCTTCTCATCCTAAAAAATGAAAATAAAATCCTTCAATTGATGAACTGTGCTATAAAATGAAAATGCAAAGTTTCAATATTATTTTAGATAGAAAAGAGAATCTCAGGAAAAAAGTGCCTGTGATACCAAGCATATTAAAGGTATCTTCTGAGTCTGAATTTTTTTGTATATAAAAAGAGACAGAGGAACAGACTCCAAAGAAATGGAGGCTCTTCTCATGCTCATGTAATACACTGATGTTACTCTCACACCTATTCATAACAAACTTACTACTGCAGTGAAATGAATGTTTATAAACTGAAGTTAATACAAGAGTCAGACAGCTTCTTTCCCAATGTTATTTATATCACTGAGATTCCTCTTACTCAGCACACACTATCCATCTGTAGTCAAGTCTGCCCAGTCACATTGGCCCAGTAATTTGTTCTTGACCTTTCCTCCAGAAAAATAAAGAAATATTCTTTCCTAGTCAAGTACGTCATTTTGTTACCTGAGTGGCAATTTCTTCTGATTACTTGCTTATAAAGGATTTCCTGGTGTTTTTTGTGGTTAGTTGAAAAAGCATGAAAAATCTCAAAAAGATACCTGCCTTTTTCTGAGGGATGGCCAGTGAACAGCACACTTGTTTGAAGGTACATAGAGTGTCAGCTAGTTCAACACACAAATTTTCCTTTCTTCTTCCCACATATTTCCTGTACATCAGTATGAACAATTCAGTCCAGACTAGTAAACCTAAGTCCATTTTGACTGCATTTGACACAGTCACTTCTTAGGAAAAAAGCCTAGCTAGTAACATCCAGGCTTTTAAGAGATATTTATCTGTTCTATGAGTCTTTTCTTGTTGGTTTTCTAAATGCATATGACTTAACCCACTTGTTCTGTCTTCATAAGAAACATCTAGAAATACAGTATACTATTGGATCAGCTAACTAGCTGTAATAGTTTCTATGTAATTATAACTTAACATGCAATTATAACTTACTAAATTGAATTTTCTTCTTCAATGTACAGGGGGAAAAAAAGAATAGGAAAAACTTCTCAGCTTCTCGGGGTTGAGTCCAGTTGCATCACTCAATGTTATTTATTATTAATATTTTTTAAATTATATAGTTTTAATTAGATGTTTTCATCCAAATAGATACAAGAAGCTGGAAAAAAATGCTACTCATTGAAACATGAGAGAATCTTCCACAAATCCCACATCATGCAGATAATCCAACAATGTCTTTATAAGTCATTCATGGCCCTGTTAGAAAAGTGGAATGAGGATGGGACTGGACTGACTGACCAAAAGTTATCAGGGTGCAACTTACATTTGTGCATTGTTAGAATATATGTATATTTCAAATAAAATTCTAGCACTTTTTTTATCATTATTAATTCACAAAATTTGACAAGACTGACAGAACTTGTAAGACAGAAAACTTCTACAAAGACTGAAGAATGATTTGACCAAGACCACACACAAGCCAACTGTAAAGCCAAGAACACACTGAAGAAGTTTCAATTCCACATAGCAACCATTTTGAACTGCTTTTTCAAACAGTCAGGCAGGAAATATGTTTAAAACCCTCACACTCTTCTTCCTAATGGAAAGTATAGAAGACTGTGCATTTCCTTTACAAAACACAGATGTAACCTCTTCATGTAAAAGTATAACATTTCAACGTTAGAGAGCACAAGTTTATAATTTTCTACACTAAGCAAATTCAAACACTACATCATGTCCTCATTTATTTTAGTCTAGTTAAATGCTATGGGTTTTTCTATAAATTTACTACAATGACAAGAATTTCTGTTTTGGAGCAAGGAGTGATTTAAATGTCATATATCTGGACATTATATGTATTTTATTATTTTTGTGGTACCAGCCACTTATACCCACCCATACTTCCCTTCAGAGAAACCAGTACCTACAGACAGATATCTTAATTCATTGCTGATTCTCTAATGTGATTTGAAGGTTATCCAAAGCCATAGGATTTAGAAAGTGGATAAAAATGAGATGATTAAAAGTCCCATTGCAGAATGTTGCAAAGTCGTATAGATGTATGTGAGGTTCAAATATTCTCTCTTCTTCCTGCTGCATTGCTGGAAGTCTCTAGACCTTGTTGGTCACCAAATATATAATTTTTAAGGATTTCAGTCTCATGAACAATTAATCTGGTCAATTCATTCATCATCTAGCCCAGCAAGGAATAATTTCATCCATTCTACAGAATTTGCACAAAATTATCTCAGTGAAGAATGAATTGAGAAGAGGCTTGTCAAGACTGAATAATCCCTTCCCACTTTCCTTTTCTGAGCCCTTGGAAGTCTGTGCATGCCTGGAAGGGTTCATCATTTGTTTTTAATTTTGGTTTCTCACTTCACTGGAAAGTTTGGAGATGAACCAAGTCCAACTGCAAACAGAAAATTTTATTTGATAGACAGCAAATAGCACAAAAAACATGAAGTAACCCAGCAAAGATATGGCAGGCCTGGGGAGAGATGGACAAAGAGAGAAAAGAAGAGATATACAACTATCACCACCCGAGGATCCCGTGATTCCCTGATGATCCTTCTTCCTGGGGTGGTACTCCAGTCCTAGGCAGGTCAGCAATCCAGTCCTAGGAAGCCAAGAATGTACACACTGGAGTTGCTTTTAAGGTCCTGGAATTTTCATGGTCCAAATTTTCCTGCTGTGCTTCTCGTAGATTCCAAAATTCAGGCATGATTCTTCTTCAACATTTCTCCCTCTCCATTGTATGCTGCTGTTTGGAGTGGCCCTTGCTTAGCCCAAGAATCATTTGTCAGTCACTCCAGGGCAGCCAGTTCACTGCCAGATTTATCCAGGCAAGACCCCACCTGATCTTTTCAGTCTGTGTGCTTTTCAGGAGTCAATTGCCCAACAATAACCTGGCAAATTTGTTGTTTGAGGCAAAGACAATTCTGCTGAATGTAAGTTCACAGTTCTTTCTGCTAGAAATGTTATTGAAGGGAAATGAAAGAGTTTACCTCTGTCATTTGTGGACAGTAGCTTGTGTTTAAACAGAATAATTTGAAATATAAATTGCTAGCAAATTATGCATAGTTATCGGCAATAATTTTTCAGAGCTCACAGTAAACTACAAGTTGCATAGGTCCACAAAATATAGGCACACTATGGCTCTAAATAGAATTTTCCAAATTTGGAGATGATCATAAAACACTAGATGTACTTAGTTCTATGAAAATATACTGCATTAGAGGGAAGAAAATTTATAAATAAGTATATTACACCTAAACTCCATTACATCTGTGAGATTTCATATAGCGGGTTGTAAGAATGAGCAAAAATGTTTGATGGGTAGGATGCTGCTAGCATTTGAGTTATTCAAGAAATTGCATATTTTCTATCCCTCATGTAAACTCTGACCTTCCAGACATTTGTTTTACATCAAATTGTGTTATTCTGATCATTCTATCAACATCAACATCACTAGTGAAAAGTCACCTGTTTGACAAAATCTCAGCATTAAGATCTCCAGTCACACATGCTTTATATCCCTGCAGTGTGTTAAATGATATAATTTATCACATCATATATAAAAGTTAAACATTGAAATATAAATAAAGATGGTTGCAACAACCATGATGAGTTTAAAGGATGAAGGTATTCTAGTATCAGTAAGTGAATAAAAGTTACATTAGAAAATATTTTTTACTCAAAATCTCCAAATTGAGAGGAATTTCCTTAACGAAACCTTCTGCTACTTCTAGTGGACAGCCAGGGAAGATGGTAGAGCAAATGCAAAAACTCGACTATGAATTTAGAAAATTTATAGATTACTTGATGAAGGAGGGCTGTTTTGTCAAAAAGAGATATTTGGTGCTTGGTCCTTAAATGAAAACCTTAACCTAATTTTCTGAACATCAGCTAAGAGGAAGCCAGGTGGTGCCCTGAAAAAGAAGGGGATGGGGAAGGCGGAAGGGGCACTGAGATGGCTGGGAAGTAAAGTTAGAGGACGATACGGTCAAACAAACACAGTCTCATACAATGAGAAACAGCACCACAGCTGAGACTTTGTACTAAAAGAGGTAAACTCTAGACAAGCTACAAGAGCTTTCTCTGTAAAAGAGGTTGGACTAGACTCATGTCACATCAACAAAACTATATTTTGGTTTTCACATATCCTCTGGTGGTTCTTGCTTTGGAAGGTAAATAAATTTCAATCTGAATAACTACTTTGTTTTCCCAGACTGTTGTTTCAATCCAATATGTTCTATGGATATTACTATGTAATAATATTCCCGCCCTGAACTAAGTACACTGGTGTACAGCTGTTCTTTTTACCTAAACAATGGTTGCATTTCACTGACCAGTAAAGTAATTCATTTAATGGTCTTCATATTTTCCAGAAAAATTTTCTAACATTTAGGTCGTTATTGTATATAACTTTAAATCCCTACCAACAAAACATAGCCCTTTAATGTATAGTGACATGTAAAAGTACTGGGTATATTACTAAGAAAAAACATTCTAACGGATGACTGTACAGATACGTTCACATAGACTGATATTCCATACTGTACACATTACTGCCTATGATTCAGTTTCATATTCTTCGACATAAAGCAAAAATAAACAACTCAATATATGAAAATTAAATATAAACAACTTAATAAATTGACGTTATATGTCTAATGATCCTAATGGATTTATTGATAAATATCTCACAGTAAACCAGAAAACTGTAACAAAATACATCCTGACAAGAATAGTGTGATTTGTACATATTTCAGTTCTTATATTATCTTTTTCACATTCTTTCCACATAAGACAACAAAAAAATTGATTGTACAGAGATTACTATAGGTAACAAGTACCATAATTTACAATTGCATTAGCACTTATTAAGATTCATTCTTCTGCAGAAATTTTAATGATACATTCCTGAGTGAATGAAAGCAGAAGATTATTAGAAATAAAATTGTTTCTATGTATGCTGACAGGACTGCTGATCGTAATTATACACTTCTAGGGCGACCTGTTTGGAGTTTACTCCATAATTTTATGTAAATTTTGGATAACTTTATTTTTTCAGGTTAAATGCTAATATGTTACTTCATTGTATTTGGGAGTTGTATGAGTATTTATGGACATATAATGGCAACTGATGGAACTGGCATGAGGTAAAAGTCTAGAGCATTTCAGAATGACAGACTTTTAATTCATTGTTTTATTTTGCCACATTCTTGTTCCTGAATGAGCTGCCAGCAATTTCAATCACTTACTGGATGTTAGATATGTTATTTTTATTCAGGGTAAAAATCCATTTCAAGGAAAATATTCTTAGGGCTTGTTTTTTTTTTTAATTATTTTTCCCATCCTTTTCCTCATTTATTCTCTGCATGATGCAGGCTTAAATCAGCTTAAACAGCTTCATGTAATACACTTTCAGTAAGCTGTACAACATTAAAAAGCAGGAAAAGAAGGTGCCTGGTTAGATTTGTACAGGTTTCAATGAACCATACAGCATAAATCCTGGCAGAAATGGTTGATTCTCTATACACACTGGAACACAGAACTAAAGATAACTTCAAGAAGCTTGGAGGCTATGGATATGAAATTAAAAAGAGAAAGGATGGAGGGGGGGGAGGGGGGGAAGGAGTAAAAAAGGGAGGGAGGGATTGATTTCAGGATTGTACAATGAAGGAGAAATCTGTAGTAGAAGATTTTAGTTTCTTCATCCTTATTTGATATTACTAAGTTCCAGATCAACTGTAACAGAATTGCTCAGATCCCCGTAAACTGATTTTTTGTTGGACACTGTGAATTAACACACTAGTATGAATTAACACTTTTAGCAATGTAAATTTGACCAACACGAGCAAAGAAAAGGGAACTGAGTGTTACCTTGATAAAATGCTACTACTGTAAGAAAGAGAAGACTTGAAAAACTGTAAAATATTAGGCTACAAAGGAAACCATGTGAAGTTTTCCCAGCGGATGCTGGAGAGGAAAGATCAGTCAGCTGTTCTTTAAGCCTTCATGAAGAAAGACTTCATCAAACTCACTGGAAAAGGAGGTTGTTGGGAAGTGTCCTTATGATCAAATTCAGTGATTTGTTTGCAGAATTTTGCCCTACGTGCTGTAGACTTCTAATGTCTCCCAATTATGTTCTTGTCTTTCTTTCTTCTTTTGCTACAAATGAATTCAAGAATCTTATCTGTCCCATTAGCAAACAGGCAAAGACTGTGTTTTTTAAGGCTTTCAATATTGGACTATCTATTTTACTGGAAGAGATGTGATGAAGTGAAACTAGTTTGATATGTAATTGTGAATGAATAAGCAAGTGCACAACTGTAAATATGATGCCTACTATAGAAATAATCTGTTTCCCCTTAACAAAGGAAAAAATAATTAGCAGCAGAGCCATCAGTGGCTGCAACTGCTCAGTAAATAGGAATGTGGTTTTGATTCCTTATACCATCTTTTTTGCCTTGTGACATAGGTTAGATCTGCTTCTGAAGTTCAAATTCTCACTGGGAGACAGTTCAGAAGGCCTTAATTTCAACTTAGGATCAGTTTTAAGATCTAACCCTTCTTCTGTCTGCTAACTGAAGTCTCCAATTTTTCCCATCTTGTACATATGCAATTAATAATTCCTGCCCATTAGTTTGCACCTTATACTTTCCAGCTGGTCTTCTACACCGACAGAGCTCTACTGGTCTCAGGTCAAGATTTCCCAGTAAAATTTACATGTCTTTTTACCAGTGTCATTCTGGCATTGTGTATCCAACCTTTTTATTAGAATGTGATGTAATATGTCCAAACCCTCACCTTCTCATTTTCTACCTGGATTCAAGAGTAATCTTCATAGTTCTGATCACTACTCTCTCTAGATGGACAGAATCAAAGCCTAGGATTTCTGTTTCTTTCTAGGATGATCTAACAAAGGGAGTCAAACTCATTTTGGAAAGACAGTTAAATTAATTCTTTAAAGGAAAGAAAATGTAGGTCAGGGAGAAGGAAAGTGGGTACCATGTTACATAATAGAAGTGAATACTTCTTGAGAGTGCCTTTTTTCCATAGAGAAAAGATAATGTAGATAGAAATTCTTTCTTTTCATAAAGCTTTATCTTATAATATGCTTCTTACACACCTTCGTGGGATGAAATTTGGCAATATACAACTTAAGCAGGACTTAATTGAGGCAGAAAAATTGCAGGAAAAGCTGGCACTTCAGATGCAATATTGGGAAAAAAAATTAAGAACCCTGACAAATAGTCTGATGCATTCTAATACCAGAACTGGTAAGTACTGTAAATCAAATGAGTACACCTGTCATTGCTTTCATTCTCAGTCTGTCAGCATTTCTTCCTCTGCATGGTATAGCTGTGCCACATCCGCAGAGCAGGAATGTGTCACAGATTTTCACCCAGGTCACTATTTTCTTTAGAAAGTTCCAGTGAATTCTGTATAATGGGATTGCCTAGAGAAAAGTTCTGCTCACAGCACAATAAAATGAGAGATCTAAAAAGCGTTCACTCATGGGTACCTGTCAGGAATAAACCTAGTACCAGGTAAAACTGCAAAGGAACACAGAGTGGCAGAAGATTTCCATGACAGAAAGTTGCGTGTAGAACCTCAGAATCTCCTTTGAACACTTGTCTCTGTACCACTTTTGCCAAGGCTATATGCAAGAGACGATGTTCCAGAGACAAGGTGAAGGACGACGTGTGAGTGTGCAGTCACTGTACAAATTCATCTACTACATACATAAACTTAGCATAGTCATCTGATCAGCTTCAATACATACCATAGAATACGGGAGGAAAGTTTCTCTCTAATATATTTGTTCATTTTCTTGACAAGAAAAAGACCAAAGTAATAAAACAACAGGGAAAAACCCAGACCCCTGACCTTTTTGGTTTAGTCTGTATGATGTTTCAAGCAAAGAGGGACATGATATGCAGATACATCTTCACAGGAAAGATGTTGTAAATGCACTTCATCAGATTCAGATCCAGATATCTATATCACATCTGTGTTGCAGCACTGTGGAAATTTCAGTAAAACTGAACCTCCAGCGACGTGAGACATTTCTGTCAGTGGGCTTCCTGTCATATCTAAATGGACACTCCTGAGTAGAAACAATTGCACCAGTGATGTGGAGACAGACATCTGTAATTTTTGCCAAAGATCCTTTTAATACCTCTGTGTTTTTTAAGTTTTTCCAACTGCTTGTGGACCAAAGCTATTAATTCTGACAAATAACACTTCACAGGCAGTTGCACTGCAAGGTAAATCAAACAACTGCTAGTACTACAGTACATATTTAAATAGACCAATTCATATGAAATGCAACTAGACATAAAAACTGAAGTTTGCCAAATGTAATGCACATAAATATGAGAGGGCATCTAGGAATAATGAGTAGATGGTATCAAGGAAGGTCACTGTCTTCTATCAGCTCCACTTGAATGAGATGTCTCCCTGTCATTATGGAAAGAAGACCCTCCAAAAAATAACAGGAAGCCATTCTGGATTGTCCACTTCACTTCGCAGTGAAGTGCAACAGGGCTGAATCTATAACACTCAAAGTCAAACTATCAAGTTCCTTTCCCCAAGCTTTAACACAAAATATCATTACTTCACACCATGAGTGCTAACTACTCAGCTGGTTAAAGCACGATGGTGAAAAGGGTGGTATGACATTGCCACTTGTGAGAAAACTACAACAGTCAGGTTGTAGACAAGAGTAGAGAAATATAAATTATGCTGACTAGAACCTGAGTGATATACAGTGGAGTAACAAGGTGTAAAGTAAGAACATCATCACTTCTCACAGGCTTAATGAGGCTAAGCATCTGCCTGCAAATCTTGGGAACTGTAAGGATACATTTGAGCTAACACTTCCTACTGAGAGAAGACTGCACATCATGCTCAGGCGCAGCACTACAAAAGACCTAATACCACACACCCTCATAGTTATCAGTTTCTCATAGTGAAGACAACATTTCAGGGAAGTATTCTTCCATCAGTTTCTTTGTCAGAGGTGATTCACCTCCTGGTGCTTGAAGCAAAGCAACAAATACAGTTTAATGAAAACTGCTAACACACTGTTCAGTGACTTGGGTATTTGGGGTTTTTTTGAGAGTGGGGGGGAGGAAATCAACTGAACTACTATTTCCCTGATGAACTGGCCA
>JAAWXA010000012.1:20789808-20874422 GCA_038090715.1 Florisuga fusca
TACTGTTGTCATTCACAAATTACCACAGCATCAACATGGCAGTTGGTCTGTGTTTGAGATACCAGGGTGAAATAAGGAAAATAGTGAAATTTACCTCACAGAAGGAGGTTTCTGGGGCAAATTTGAGAACTGTCTCTCCTTCCAAGCAAGCACCTCCTTATCTGTAAGAGCTGGAAATGGCTTAGAAGGTCAGGCAGTCCTTTAAGGTTAGAGGCAGTTCTGTTGCAGCTTATCAGCTTCAGGAGAGCAACATGGGACTTCACGTGCTCTTTCAGTGGAGCCACTAACTGGGGACTGTTACCAAACACTGGGATAAACATCAGGGGTGTGAAAAGCAGAAAATAAAAGTGAAGTTGTAGCAGCTGGAGACAGGGCAGCTGCAATAGAGTCAAAAAAGAAAGTTGACCTTGAGCTCACCGAGCAGAGCCATATAACCATGAATGTCTAGCCTCTTGGAAAGAGAAAGAGTAGGAGAAAATACTGCCCACATGAAGTTTCAGTGATACCCAGCTAGTATCTCACCAAGTAAGATTTGCCTTTCCATGTGCACTTGTCCAAAAGCGGTCTTCTGTACCTGTGACTTCAGGTTCCCTGGAATCATAAGCTGCACAGGAACTATTTTTCTCTCTGAAGCTATTGTTTCACAGTTGTTCAGACTTAGACAAATTGAGAAAAAGCTACCAGGAGAAGGCACACAGAAAATTTCAGAAGATTCCCGAATAGCTTTCCAATAGGAAAGAAGTACATTATTTTTCAGATTTCTTCATCTGTCAAGGTGAATCACAGCATGCTTCAGCCTTCAATCAGATAATGTATTGATTGTTGCTGCTCAGACAGAGCATTCAGGAGTAAATTCCAGTTTTCAATGTAGAGAGCAGTAATTGTGCTCACATGGCACAGTTTTTGGAGGATGATGTAATGCAGCGAGGTCTTTTAATAAACTTGGAGAACGAAAGAAACACTCAGAGAAAGTAAAGAGTTATGCAGTTCAACTCTAAGCCCTATTCCTGCACAGAATCATAATAAAATCAGCATACTATTTATCCAAATGCAAAACAAAAAACATATATAAACTGTGGAGGAAGAAAAGCCAAGCCAACAAAGAAATTTCTAACCTTGAAATCTCTCCATCCTTGAACTCTTAACCATCTCTCAATAAACCAACATCCAAAGCAAAGAAAAAAGACAGAAAATTCTATTATTCCAATACAGAAAATTCTAACAGTATCTGCACATCATATTATGCATAAGAAAAAGTAGAAATGCTGCCTGGTTTAGAACCACTATGGTTTAGAAATCTATTTTGAAATACACATATATGTGTGTGGATATGGGCATGCATATATTGGGCATGTATATGTTTTATATATATGCTTGGATGTATGTATATATTTCATTTAACTTTTAGGTAGCATTTTTCCTAGTTTTGAATTTTACTTAAGCCTAGTAACTTAAAGGAGTTTACATAAAGTAATTTCTGATGTATTATTAACCTAGAAGTTTTAGTATTTCTCTTGCTCTTGCTATGGAATTTATAACTAGCATACATTTTGGACTGCAGCCCATAAATTCCCCTCAAAAACAGACACATGGATTATTTGCAAAGCTACATCTACTTCTTCCAGGAACAATTAATAAGGCAAACCATTGAATAATGCAAGTAGAACCTTCCTAAAGGAACATACATCTTAAGAAGGAAGAGTGAAAATATAATTTATTCAGCTTTGAAAACGTGTTTCATAGCAATACACACATACTGTATTCCTTCTGCTTTATGGCTAACTAATTCCATAAATAATGAATTTAAATTACACAATTAATTAAAAAGGCCTTGGGTTCAATGTGGAATCAATAACAATATTTCTTCAGTAATGCTTTAGGTTAAGATCCCCAAATAAACATTTAATTTAGATTTTCATAAGGGAGTTACTGTGTATATACCAAATTATTATTAAATGCTTTTACAGATGAGAGATTAACTATGTAATAGATTGAACATCTGCTAAACAGGTTTTAATTCTGATTTCAATTTCTCTCTGTTTTAAGTTCTAATATCCACCTCAAGATAATAAACTTATTTTGCAGGACCTGTATTAATTTATTTCACTTGGTATGTCATTGTAAACAGCTATTTTAGTGCATAGATAGTAGCAGCCTTATATGAATAAGGAGAACTCTATGAATGGATGTAGTGTTGGCACAGATGCACACATACAACTATTAGGAACTCACATAAGTCAGTGGATTTTTTAAGGTTTTGTGCTTTACTCTATGTGGGACTGGATAGAGACACATCTATACAGATGCTCCTCAGCCTTATCTTATGTCCTGGGAATTTTGCCAGGCATCTGCACAGAAGAAAACAGAGGCAGAGCATCAGGCCAGGCTGTGGCAGAGCACAGAAAGAGCCATTGTTTCAGCCATTTACACCTCCACTCACTGTAAGCAGTTCTGAAGAGTGCAACAGGGTTCTATTTCCAAAAACAATAGAAATTAGAAAGAAATATGATAGTACCTTTCTCTAGGTGGTAAAGAAAGCTGTATTTTGGTAACTGCCCGCTTCTGTCCTTGAAGTCACAACACCATGGTTGTTCCTGCCCTAACAGACTGCACCTGTAAAAGGTTTTTGAAGATTTCCAGTACGTGATGAAACAGCAGTTAAAGAAGACTGATATTACATGATTTAATAACTGAAGAGTTGATTTCTTTTTTTTAAGTGTAGAGGGGAGGAACAAACCAGCTTCCAGGGCCTTAATCAAACTGGTGCTGTTGCATTTTAAACAATGCAAGAATCAAGATACAGATAGATCTCCAGGAGGCGTTTCACTTCGTCTTGCATTAAATTGATTACTAAAGATGTGGAAGCAGTTTGTGTTAAATGAAAACATTTAGACATTGGTCATGGATCTGACTGCCCTAGGCAAATGGTTATGTCAAAATTGTGCACTTGGGATTTCTTTTACTTTCAGAGAAGCATCTAGTACTAGCCATTGTCCAGTGTAGAATACAAGGCTGAATGAGACAATATTCTTGTTAGGTATGGGCAATTTTCTGTCATATTTGAAATTATCTTTTAATTAGAATTAATTTCAATCATTTACCTCCACCTACAATCAAATTTTGCTCTGCTTTTCCGAAAAGTTCGGGACAGCCTGGTGGCTCACCAAGGTTTTAGAAGTAGAAATCATTGTTGCATGTTGGATAAACAAACAACTCAATATCATGAATATCTCTAATAAACTAGAGGGGTAAAAAAATTTGTTTGATTTGAAAGGTAATTCCTCTCTTAATATAAGTGCATTTGCAAGACGTAAAACTTTGACCTAGCTTAATCTAATAGAATTTCATCACTTACTTCATCACAATACACTCAAAGTTTACTCAGGCAAACAAAACTATTTGCTCAAGAAATTCTAGTGAGCCCAATGCAGAGACCCAAATGGTGCACAGTCACACAAATTCCCAGTGCAATGCCTGAATGACAAGAACATATTTCCTAGTGCAGCTGCTCCCTGTTTCTGTGTGAAGTCCCAGTGCTGTAGGTTTTCTCTTACACTGGATCAGCAAAATGCACGTATTTTTCAAAGGTATGATGGACTTAATGAATGGTCATAAAGGGCCTCAAGTACCTTTCAGGAAAGGTACAAGATATGAATAAAGGATTACTGTTTTCCACATGCATTGTGAATGAACACAAATGTTTTTGTGTAAATTGATGTGGAAATTGGAAAACTCTAGGAGTTTATTTATCTGGGATTTTTTTTTTTTTTTTCCCCAGGAACACATTTGTTCAGTAAACACATGAAAATGTCAGCTTCCATAAAACCAGTTCTATTAATTTTTGGCAGATGTTTATCACATTTCAAGAGCAATTGAAAGGGTCATAGTCCAAAAAAATAATTTAAAAAAAATTCCCTGAGATAAGGTTTGAGTGTTACAGTATTGTAAAACTAAAAGGAGTTCCATTCTTTATTTATGCACATGGGTTCCTCTGTAAGTCACATACTGACAGATTTTTACAGAAAATCACATCTATTTAGCAACTCAAGCACTATGGGCATAGGGAGGACTTGCCAATGGCTGAGACTTCAATCCAGTTTATATCTGTCTGCTAATATAAAAGTAAAAACACACCACTTGGCCACTAAATACCATGTAACATGTAAGTGAGATACACTGTGCTGAGATACACTTTTTTATAGGTTTTCACCCTTTCTTTTAATATGAAATAAATTCTGTCTTAGCCTATAACCTAGGAAGAGTCATCCCCTTTGAAATTTTTACTTAAATCTAAATCTGAGAAGGAGATTTAGATGGGGATGAGGAGAGAAATGCGAGAAGGGCATTGGAATGCTTCTGTGTTTTTTCTACTTCTAGCATACTCTTTGAGATACACAGTATAACCCTTCTTTTCATACAGCACCATATGTAAACCTCCACTTACCTGAAACAAGATCTTAAGAACAATGACACAAATGTTACATTCCTTACACTCACAGAAAGCCTGGGAAAATATATTAAATATCTTTTATAAAATATATGTGTATATTTTCACTCATTATAAGGTTTCACTTTTATATGTCTCACCAGTCACAACCAGATAGATAGCATGTACTCTGAATATAACTAAAAGACATAAGCAAGCACAAATTTAACAGCACAGAATGTTACTTCCTCTCTCTCTCTAGAGAGCAGCTCAACTTAAATAGTCTTCAACTTTACTGTATTTTATGATGGTTTTAATTTGGAAATACGTCAATGAAATTACCTAAGGTAAATTCCACTATACTGAAACTTATTTTGTAAAATACAGAGGACGCAAAAATACAGGTTCAAATCCCTTATCTGCCTAAAAGATTCAAATCTGCAACTCCCAAGAAAGTTCCTACACAACATACACTGAAAGGAGTGTGGGGGTTTCAGACTCTCATGGTGGTCTGGCTCTATTTGCATCAAATACAAGGGGTGCACAGGGACCAGAATCTTTTGTGACTCCATGGCTGTTTGTTACCTGCAGGCATCAGGTTGTCTGGGTTTTCATAAATATATGATATTTTAGATGACAGTGAACAAGCCAAAATAGACTATCCTGACCAATAAGTTAGAAATTTGAGTGAGGGTAATGTCGTGGGAAAAGTTAGGTATACAAAACCTCTCAGTCAAAAAATGACTCAACCTGTGTCTTTTTTTTCACAAAAACTGCTGTTATTTTTTCATTTTTATCTAAATGGCCAACTTCACCTGTTTGCTAATAATTTGGGGACAGCTAAACTACCTTCATTTTCCTTTTCAGTCAGGAAAAAAAAGTTTAAAAAAAAATCTCTGAGTAAAAAAGCAAACTGAATGACACTGTGAAGTCACTGTGAAGCAATTCAAAAACAATCAGGATGCCTAGACTATAAAGCTAGATATGGTAAATAAGAGTCCCCCAAAATCTAAGTGGAGTGATTCTTCTCATATATCAAGAGTAAAAAAAAAACCACCAACAAAACAAAAAACAAGAAAAAAAAACATTCACAAAAGAAAGAGATGCACGAAAGGAAAGAAGGCAAGGCAAGGCAAGGCAAGGCAAAGGCAAAGGCAAAGGCAGGGAAGGCAAGGCAAGGCAAGGCAAGGCAAGGCAAGGCAAGGCAAAAAGGGGAAAAGGGAAAAAGGGAAAAAGGGAAAAAAGGGGAAAAAAAGGGAAAAAGGGAAAAAGGGAAAAAGAAAGGGAAAAAGGGAAAAAGGAAAAAAGGAAAAACCTCAGCTAACTTTTTCATCTTCCCTTCCTAGCTATCCTTAGTGTGGTTTTTGAGGTCAGTTGAGGAAAAACTGTTTGTAAAAGACCTGACATAAAAAAGGAACATTCAGAAATGGTATAGTCAGACCACAAAGAGAAAATAAACCATAGATGCATCTCTACATACTTTCTGTTCTGTGGTCAGGGACATCTTTCCTTAGGGCCTTGGCAGTCTGGTTTGTAGTATGTAAGATATCCAAAGTTATTTTTACAATTGGAGATACTACTTATCCTAACATTTGTTAACTGAAACTGTTTTGAAATCTCTCAGAAGCAATGAGGGTCCTTAGTTTGGGTCAGTCTATTATGGTATCTAATTGTATCTGAGTTTGTGTATGTGGAAAGGGATAATTTGACCTACAAATTCAAGAAAATGTGTATAGCTTTGGAAATAATATGTTGTGAAGAAGAGGAGGAAGAAAGTGGATGTCAAGAAATTAATATTCATATTCTGAGAGCTGCTAATGTGTAAATGGCTCAACTTGAATCAGAAGGATGTGGAAAAGAGGTATAAAAGAGAATTCAACCTTTTCTCATATGCTTGAGGTCACCTAAAGGGGTCACACCATGAGGACAGGAGCTCGTCAGAAGTTTAATTATTTAGACAAATTCTCAGAAATGTCCATTGCATTTTAAACCACTAGATTCCTCACGGATAAGAGTCTGAAATCTTTAGACCAGATAAAGTACAAAACCACCAAGGACACTTAGAAGCTCCAGCAGGGCTGAATAGACCAAAACCTAAGATCTTTGTTCTACTAAATATACATAAAAGGGATAGATTTGATAGACATACTGTACCCCTGCTGTATCCTTTCTACTCATCAAAATATTTCAGCACTCATTATGGCTCTTTTCATGTTAAAATAATAACAATAAACAAAAGCATAATCAGCTGCAGTGGCATTTCACACCACCCATCAGTTACAGAGCCAGAAACAGGAAGCACCATTTTCCAAATTGAAAATGTTTGAGCGGGCTGTCAAAAGCCTCTCAGTAAATGTGTTGTATCCAACAGAAACAAACCCTGTGCAAACAAATCAAGTGGTGCAGAAATCCTTTGCACAAGATGATAGGCAAGGCCTCCATGGTGACACTGTATGCAAGCCAAGTTTTCATGTACTTTGATGGCTGACCTCCAACTCCTGACATATTCATTATATTCCAGCATGTTGGGCGCAGATTGCATTGAAGTGATGACAGCTACAAGACAGCCAACAAGGAATATGGGCATTCTGGCAACAGGTGGCCTTTCATTTGTATTGGGAAAGTTAATCTAGTTTATCATCAAAGTATATTATGTTCAAGGAGTATCATGTTTTGAGAAGTCTAGTGACAGATCAAACAGAGAAAGCATTCTCCCATATACTGTGACATTTTTTGTAGACCAAAGCTTTACAGACTTTGTAGACCAAACTGCTCTATTGTTTATGCTTGATTTAGGTCATTTTAAAGTTATTCCATTGTCTCGGGGTTTGCATTACTGGCTCCAAACTACAGTTCCTGTCCTATGTCAAAGGCTGATGGAGGTATGCCATAAAGTATACAGCCATGGGACCACCAGCAGCCACACACTGGGGATTATTTTATTACCTTGCAAAAGCTGATTTTAGAAAGATGATACTCCTCAAGGAAAAATAACCAATAGAAATACTTCTGGGAGTGTGCGTGCCTTAAGCTCTGACAACCACATTAGCTGCAAATCCAGTCCTGAAACATCTAACCCCCCTGCCCACTTTGCTTATCTATTTCAACAGACTGAGGAAAATGATGTGTAAAATTGAAGTCATGTCAAAGTCTTATAACTCAAGTGGTTGATGTGAACTCTTAATTTAATTTCACTTCTGATTTTGGAGGTAGGTGAGAGAAATACTGCACCATAGTTAAAGCAAAATATTGATTTTACATGTGAGAATGTGGACACAGAGCTGACACAATTTTTTCTGTTAAAACTGTTTTGGAGTAACAAAGTATTTTTAAATAAACAAAGATTCTCAAGAAAGAAAACCCCTTGCCATGTAAATTACAAAGAAGTTTAGTCAGGAGAGGCAAACAAGCAGAAAAGATCTCAAAAACAAAAATGCTAAAACTGGAAATCTGGATATCCTGGTGTAGTCTCCAAACACTGCAGCTTTAATACGCTAAATCAGTCTTTCTTCTGATCACCTTCTGGGATACAGACTTATCTGGGGATCTTGGAAGTAAAACTAGACACATCAAGAGAAATGGGATCTAACCTGGGAAACTGACCCACCAACAGAACTGGTAGGCTAGGAGGGCTTGAATTATACCTCCTGTAGGGTACCAGCATTTTCAAATAAAAATATTGATATTTCAGTTTAATTGCTTTTTATTAATTTCTATTGAAAATTTAAAAATAGAAAAACCAACAACAACAACAAAACAGCTTAATAGAAAATTTAGAGAAGTGGATTCAGTTTGTAAAATTTTCCAAATAAAGTGGAAAAAAAAATTTTTTTCTACTATTTGTTGCTGGCATTGTATTGAAGATTACACTATTGCTTAATAAGAATCTAGATATAGTTTGACAGAAGGGCAGTCTGAAGAAACCTAGGCATGTATGTAAATCTTTTTTGTAAAGTTGAATGTTAATGAGGAGTCTCATAAGAACATTCAGCTCTTGCATTCATTGAACATAATATTGAAAGATTTGAATAAATATAGATGTACTGTTGCTTTACCTGAGGTGAAGAATGTGTTCCCTGAAGTTACCTCTGCAACCAGACCAGAGCTTATCAAGACCAATTTCTAGCTTTCCAAGCAAGTTATTTACTGTTTTTTTTTAAGAGGAGGAGGTAATTTCTCAGGTAACAGTGCCTTTAAGACATCTCTAGGAACTCTGGCACAAGTATATAATATTTCTGAGAGAACCAACAAGAAATACGAGCCATCTTCTCCTATGACTTTCATACCTTTGGTTGATAACACAGTAGAATATTTTAAATTAGTCCTGAGAAAATATTAGGGTTTAATATACAAGGTGTCCACTTTCAAACTGGGAAAAATGTAACTACACATCATCTTGAAAGATGTGTAGATCTTGAAAGAAGCTAGGAAAAAAAAGTGTAGGAAATAAATTAAGTTTGCAGAATGTAACATATGAAGCAGAACTCAAGACATCATCTAATAAGGAAAAGAAGACAAATTAACAGCAAGTATGCTGCTTTTCATAGGTGAATACACCCAGATCACCCCCTCTCACTATTACAATGGCAATTGACATCCATTAGTTGACAGCTGTGAGTATCTTTACTTCTGTAAGCCCTTTCCTGAGTACATAAGAATGACTCCTTGTTCATCAATTGCTTGTCCTAACCTGTCTAGTGGATTTATAGCTTATGACTATGATTGTCTTTAAGTGCTGTGCAGTTAATTAAGATATATGTGCATTCTAGCCCTTGTGTGACTGTGAGCAGAATCATGCCACAGGCTCTAATTTCTTAGACATAGCAATAAAACGTTGCTATCACTTCTGAGCAGAGAAGACTGGTTTTACCTCATGTTCTCTACCTATTGCTGGTGTTGGTCCAGCTCCTTGCAACTGATTCTTCAAATGCCTTTTAACTAAAAGAACATTATGAAGGTCCTTGTGCTGCTTTCTCTTCTTTCCCCTATGATTCTAGGTTTAACAGATAGAATGTTTTGGGAAATTTAATTTTATTGCAAAGTTATCTGCAATTTTATCCTTAATGCCTGTAGCCAGTTACTGAGTAGCTGGCAGCTGGAAATAACAAGTAACTTGGTCAACCAAGCAACATTGAAAGTCTCCAGCATTAATGAACACATAGAATAATTGTGCTACATAGCACTGAGAGATCTGGAAGTTATATGATGATTTGAAATATTTTTTGCCTGGTGCTTTATTGAGAGAGTTCCTCTTCTCTGTGAAAGTGGATCTATCAAAAATAGGCTTTGTAATGGCTTCCTGGCTCCTGAACAGGCAAAAAGTGAGGACCCACACACACATGAAGTTTTAACATCTCAAGCCTGGGTATTTGTTCTACTTAAGGAGAAAGGCAGATATAAACAAAATTTTATGGATGTGCCTCCTTCAGCTGAAATGGGGGTTTGAGTCTTGATCCACAACAATTTAGAAAAAAATTTACAGGCTGAATTTGATTCCTTCTTCATAGCCATTACTCCTCTGAATCTCTGGATGATTTGTGAAAGGTGAGAGACAGTAAAAAAAAAAGAAATGTTGCAGTTTTACAGAACCTAGAAGCAGTTCTGTGTGACTTTCAGTGCTGTATAAAAGCATATTACCTTCTGTGCATACCTAGGCTCTACAGAGTACCTACTTTCTCAGGGTACCAGCAGAACAAAGACTGAGAAAAGTAAATTTTTGCTATACACATCACATAATTTTATGACTTCTAATGCTTTTATGTATCTTTTAAAATCTTTTTCCTAAATTATATAATTTCTAAGAATAATTGCTAAACTTGCAATAGATCAGAGCTGCTTATTCAGAATACTTGGGGACTGAGATAATCACGTTAACAGAACAGAGATATGTCACGGCTTTCAATTACAAGAAGTAACAGCCACAGTTTCCTAGGAAAAAAAACCAGCAACCAGAAAATTCCTCTGAGAGTAGTTTTGAAAAGGCAAACACTAAAGCTTTCTATGGAGTCACTCAAAGCAACTGTTTTTCTATAACTAGATAATAAAAAAGACCAGTGTTAATTTGCTCAAAAACCCCAACAGAAGACAGAAACACGTCCACTTTTTCCTGAGAAGTACCTAGGCAGGGTCAGAACTGTGCCCTACGTCTGCAGCTGGCTTTGTGCTAACTCTGGAAAAGCTTTGTTTATACTACATTTTTTACACAAATCAGTAGTTATCTACATATAAAGCACTTCTTTACCATGTAGGGCAACCACTGAAAAAGGAACTTACAACTCATTCACTTACTCGTGCTAAGACAGCCCCAAGAGGGAAAACTGTTAGACAATTGTACTTGAATGTCCCATTTTGCTGTTGCTGTGGAAGAAATGTCAACTGAAACACAACTATTGTTGCAAGACTGTACAGTGGCATGAGTAAAAGCAAACCCTCTGACTACACTGTAGCTTGCCTTTCACAGTCACCCATAGGATCAGAAGTAATGTGAGTAACAAATACTTATTTTCTCTGTAGAAATTTGTGACATGTTTGGTTGACAGAGGCACCAATTTTCATTATCACACTGCCGCGCTACCTGTTGTGCACTTGGCCTCTGGTAGGTATTATTTCTCTAGAATAGTGTTTGAGATGTTTACAAATCTGCAGTATGGATTCTGAAAGCTTATATTACAGCCTCTGCAAATACCATCATGCATCAAGTTGCTGAGACACTGAAGACATTAACAAAATATATATCATGTAACTAAAATTCATTGCAAGATACTGTCTCTTATAGAACAACAGTACAGAAAAAGAGGACCAGTAACCTTTTCACCCTTAAGTGTACATACATCCATTTATAAAATGTGATGCAGGTATCAAAATGCATACTAATGTGTCAAATATCTGCAGTAATTTCATGGCATGAGCCTCCAGTGAGCTTCTGTGACATTGCCACTGATTTTTCTTATTAAGAAAAATTATTTCTGCATTCCATCATGCCAATTTCTGGAGACATGCACTAAGGAACTATTGTACAGTAACTCAAATTAGATACAGTGTGTCTCTGCTTAATTTACTTCATGCTGTTAATTACCCATCTAGAGAGACTTCAATGATGCCACATTTAATAATCCTGATCTGTGTATAAGCACATATTTAAACTGAACAGAACTTATTTTGTTTTGGTGTGTAACTGGCAACAGTAACCTGGGAATTTCATCTAAGAGAGTGTTGAATAAGATGCTTTTTACTAGTCCTGCTGCCAATAACATTGATAGTGTAGACTTCCCTAGGAGGCACTGTTTCCTGCTGAGGCTCTTCTGTGGAGAGCAAAGCCACTTAATCCCTGGCTCCTTTTCATTTTGCAGCTCAGAACAAAGGGTCTAGTCACATGTAGTCATAGTCTTAATATGTACTCTGCAAAGAGCTGTACTGAAGCAGTTCCTACACTTTTCTCATAGCCCACTTTCAGCTGTACTTCACCATCCTTTGCTGGAAAATAACATTGATTGATCAGAGTAAAAGGTACCTCCGAGGAAAGCAGTAGTCACAAGCTACAGGGGGTCTTGCTGGGATGAAAATGCCCTCTCTAAACATCAGAGCTGAAAGAGGATTGATGTAAACTATTTCAAACTATATTTTAGTATGACGATGTAGCTCTAAGTGGGATATTACCATGTTTCAAGATAAGTACGTACTCTGTACTTACTAAATTAGAACCCAGGATTTTGTCTGTCTGCAAGATGTTTCACAAATTGACATTGGTAATTATTTCATTAATCTATCAGTTGATGTACTTACACATGGTGTTCTATAGTACTGTGGGTGCAACAGAGATTCCTGCTTCAGTCTGTGGTCTCCACTCCCAAGAACTGTAGGCCAGAACATATTTCTTCATCCAGCCAGTCATACCCAACATGGTCTGTTGCTCTCCATACATGTCCTGTATACCAGGGACACTTGGTTAAGTTACAAGTCCTGCTACTTTCTGTCAGTTTGAAAGATTTCAACCTATAGGGATACTTTTAATTGGAAAAACATTGCATTTATAAACTCATACAAACTACATTTAAATAAAGAATCCAATAATTCAATGGTACTTTTAGGGGCTTAGACTGAAAAAGGCAGAAAACTTGCTGGTTTTATAGAGTGTTTAGTCAGTCATGATGATGAAGGTGAACACTATGCAGAGACCAGTATATTAACTACCACATGAGGAAATACACTCAACTTTTTATTTAAATGCCAATAAGCAAGTAGTATCTTGCATCTGATTTTACAAATTTCACAAATAATGTGAAAAAATGTTAATCTAGCCAGTTTTCCTCTCATCTTGCCCTGAACTTAATGTGCTCCTTAGTGTTTTGAAATCCATAGCAATAGTGAAGTGTTTGAGTGAGGGAAAAAAAGGAAAGATTAGGAGCTGGAACTGAACATGGGTTGTGCAAAATACCAAGAAATTGTTGTTTCTTTATGTAGAATATTGACATGGCAAACATCTTATAGTACAAAATGTGCACTTTTTGAAATCAATGAGAATGATTTATTGGAACTTCCAAAATCTTATTATCCATAATTAACTGACTATAAAAACTGACCACATAAGCTGACATAAACTGTGAAAAAGAATGCAGTTGTTTACATAATGATGTCTCACAATAATATAATACTACTATATAATCAATGATACATATATAATATATAAGGTATCATATATAACAGATATCATATAAAATAAGTAATAATAATATATAATATATAATAATTTCTCACAATAATTGAAAAATTAGACCACAGTCTAGTAAGTATTACATTAATTAAGATTTCTCTGTTCCTTTATCTAGGTGTTAGGAGAAAAGTTGTTGCTTTTCATTATCAAGTAATTATTATCAAGTAATATTCAACAGCTTGGGCTTTATATTTTTGTGGTAAAGATTTGGCTTATATCCATTTTAACATATTTAATTTTTCTTTTTCCATGAGATGAGACATCTCCCTTTGTCTATGGCGGCAATTTTTTTGTCTCCTGAGGACATGAAATATAATTCTTATTCATATACTTCCTGTTTTGAAAAAAATATGCCTGTCTTAATTTTTCTCATGTGAGAACAGTTTGTAACCTGTCTCTAATAAATTAGGCTAAGTTTGATTTGTAACAATACTTCATTGTGTTGGTTTTGACCTTGCCCACTAGAATGCCCCTTAAAAGTGCAAATGAAATTTAACTTGTCAACCTATAAGGCATTGTGCTGTCTTCCATAGCCTTCTTTATATTTTTTTATTTCAGTGAAAATTTGCCTGGTATATTCACATATTCTAGATGTTTAGTTGTCCTTTATATTTAAGCAATAAAGAGAAGGTGTATTATGGATTGTATCACTCATAGTTGTGGTCCTCTAACTCTCTGGAGGTCACTAGGTAACCATTGTCTCCTATCAGTGTATAGATGACCTTTTTTGGGGGGAATGGGGAGAACCAAATCCTTAGGAAAAAAGCACAAAACACTATATAGGGATTTATATGACAATGTATACCTAGACACCACTGAAATAATGGGAATAGGCTTCCACCATGTTTCTGAAATTCATTTTTAATCATTTATACTTCAGCATCCAAAGGACTTGGCTAGAGAGATATAAATGTCCTACATATCATGCAAAGATATGCTAAATGAGAGTCTCTGCCAAAAAGAACTTAGCTTTGTACATCTCAGTTACAAAAGAGTGTGCAACACTGAATATACTGAGCATTGTACAACTTTCAACTAAAGATATGTGATTCAGTGTGGACTATAGACACATGAGACTGGAGATATATTCCTCTGTCAAGCTGTTAGGAATTAATTTAATCAAATAATTTTAAAATGTTAGCTTTTTAACCCTTCAAGACTATACAACTAACAGAACATTTGCCTTTGATACAATATAAATTAAGATACCTGTTCTGAGGACTAGCATAATTTAAATATATTTTACTCTCCCCCTTTCCCATTAAAGAGCTGTTAACAAAAACTAAGATTTTAAAAAAACTTAACATGAAATATAATGAGACTTTCTGAAGAAGGACTTCCTTACTTTCTTACTTTTCATAGAGTGAAATATCATTCCTGGTTTTTCTAAAAGCATGCAAGCTATAAGAGAGAGAGGGCATCACTGTGGGAAGGTTAGTGCTGTCTACACCTTCAGCAAGTGATAGCCTACCCTGAATGACAGGACATACTTGATATTTTTGCAGTGTGGGGACATATGGGCAATATTTCAAAAATGTATTTCAACCAAGCTAAGTTGTCTGTAGTTATTGGCACAGCAGGAGGTAGAGAACAGTGGACCAGTTGCAGCCTTATGATGAGACAGATCTTCAGTCTTCTGCACCTCCTTTGACATTATCAAAATATGGAAGATTTCTACTCTTTCTTCTTATCAGGTAGCTTTTTTATTGGAAAAAAATAGAAATTATTTGCAAACACAGTACAAACAAAAAAAAAAGTCTTGAAGAGAGTAAAAAAATTGCTCACAACATGCACAAAAAACATATAGATAACCAAGTTTATGGCTTATTACAAGCTTCTCAGAAGTTTCACATACAAGAGAGTGAATCTGAGAGCAGTTAAAACTCTGCAGTGGCAGATCTGATATTCAGCATGCAGATAGGGAAATAAAAACCCATTTCTCAAAAAAAAAAAAAAAAAATTCTTCAATTTTTGAGTCACAAAGCTTCTGAGTTGTGTCCAGTCTGGTTCAAAGTCCATTAGTTCTCTCATGTCAACTCCATTTATGGTTTTGATTCATCACTGCTGTCACAGAGAATATATCATTCACACATCTTTCCTATTCAGTCAGCTATTTAACATAACATGCAAAATGGGTTTTGAAAATGGGTGTTACATCTCAACTCTAGCAGTAATCCAGAGCCAGGTCACTTATTTAGTGAAGTAAAAAAGCACAAAGAAGGACAAAAACAAACAAAAAAATCCACCAACCCTACCGGATTTGGGAAGGGAATTTTCCAGTAGGAAAAATGAAACAGACTGAATAGTACTTGGGAATATCAAGCAGGTTGATTTCCAGACTCTTCCTGCCTTCAAGATCTCCTGCCCCACAAAGCTGGAACAGTGTCTCTCATTCTACCAGTCCCTGGAAATCTTGCTGCTTGTGTTACCAAAAATTTTGCGGGGGAGAAATTTGCCTGCAGTGGCATAAGGTTTAGCTAGTGGTCTAGAGAGATCCAAGAGGTGAGAACAATAAGTCTCTGCCACCCCAGTTTTTCAAAAGGAAGTTCTTCTTTCTACTGCTTATTTGCTTCCTGATGGATGGTGCCTTGTACCTGTGGCACACAAACTTTGCTAGTTTTTTCTCAGAAAAGGAGCAGGTGGAAAATAAAAGAAAAATATAAGATAGTATAAGAGCGAGGGCACATCTACATCCCTCAGCTTTCCTCAGCTGTCTCTAGGCACATAACTTATAGACCCCCAACCATCTTATGGAATACAATGTAAAGTCAGCAGATGAGTTAACATCTTCCTCATTCTTGTTGCAGACATTAACAATCTTTTAATTGTGAAGAAAAACTCAGTATTTTATCTGAGCCAAAAGTGATCACAATATCTATGTAAGCAGTAGTTCTAGTGAGCCAGAGCAAGAGATTCTATTCATGGTGAGACAATAAATTAAACTAGTGCAATAATGAAAGTAATTTTCATTGAATAATTGCATTATTGTTTGGTTGCCTATGTAGAAATAGATTTTTATCCCTGATTGTTTTATTGATATGTTTGATTGTCTGGAGACAACCACCCTGCTGAATGTCAGTGAACAGTGTTGCTTACTTTTCACAGACACATTGCAACCGTATTTTCAAACTCAGATTGATTCTTCAGCATTGTAAAATGGATTTCACACTTCACCTGCTGCATCACATAGTTTTCTTGTTTAAACACTTTTACTTTTAAAAAGTGTTTGTCCGGTAAACCAAGAGACCCAACTACAAAGGAGCTGTGTAATTGATCAATTGTATCTTGGACAATCCTCAAAAACTTTTTTCCTGGTTTGGAAAGACTGTTCTATAATCCTGCTGAGATTTTCCCATAGATTTTAATTTATTTATTCCTCTTAATCAAAGAGAAATAAAAAATTGTAATTTTCAGAGCTCTCGTACATTATATTGTGATTAATAAAATGAAAGTTTTTCACATCAGTTTGTCAGATATTTTGGGAGAAACTTTAAGACATTAAAGTTTGTTTAAGAAACTTAAGTTAAAGAAACTTTAAGACATTTAAGACTTACAGCATTAATTATCTAGTAAACTAGTGAAGGAAGAGGGGAAAAAACCCCAAACTACTCATAGCTTCATATAGCTATGTTTTATTTCTTTTCTATTACAGTTAGTGAGGTTCATAAGCCCAGCCAGAAAACTATTTTGACCAGTGACTCACAGACCATAACTTGAGCTTCTGTGACAGCTTTAATGTCACCTTGACCTAAAAGACTGACATAGTTTTTAAAAGTCACTCCTTCTTTATTGTTGCAGAATCTGGAATTTTATCCTTGGACTACAATACATTTGTGTTTCATGCCATTGTGTGGTTTTTAAGGGTTTGGTATAAAGCATAAGTTACTAATATGGTTTAAAAAAACCCAATTTTTATCAAGTATTTCTGGAGCTTGTTTTTCTGCTGAAGAAAAGCAATGAGTTCAGGCTCCTATGGATTTAAACAAACAAACAAACAAAATTGTAACAATTAATATTCTCATCTGGAGTACAAAACACACAATTAGATATAACTTTTGGAAAGGCTAGAAATCAATACTCTGTTTTCAGTGACTAGTTTGAATCCATGACACAGATTGCCTGTTCTAAGGTTTCATTTCAGTTTCTTTAATTCAGAAATTTGCAGCATATTTCCATTACTTGCAGACCTGCTAAGCACTTGAAACTAGGTATCTTGAGAATAAACAAACTCATTGGTAGTTTGTAAGAATTTAATATGACTCCCCTTCTCTACAACAGAATGCCTGACTCCAAAGAAGATCAGCTTTCTCAGTACAGCACGAGGTCATTTTGCTTAATGATGGCCTTGTTTGTATAAAGATACAATTTGAGGATTTAGGTAAAAGAAAATATAGATAAAATAAAAGAGTCAGTAAGGATCAGACTTACTCTGAAGTCTGTATAATGCACTAATACTGAAATAAAATTTTCCACAAGGCTTTTTTTTTAACAAAAGGACTGAATTTCTTTCTATTCATCTAAAGTCATAAAAGGATATGCATCTTTGACAATAACAAGTCTTAAGTATTCACAAATTACAGTTTACAAAGTCATGAAGAAATACAATATTAACAATAATTCTTGTGGAATACAGAAAACATGGCTACATTATTTCTCTAATATTTAGTCAGTCTTGATGCATAAAAGTAAGGAAAAACAGTCCCATTCACATTAATAATAACAAAAGGGAAATTTCAAATTTTGTCACATATGTCCTTAATTCTTTCCTTTTTTTCATTTCATTTCTGAAAATTGGTATATGTTCAGCTTTCATTTTGGTTTTGCATCACACTCCTGCAATGCATTCTTAGGACAAATCTATGAAAAAAACCATTACCAGAATATCTAAAACAATGCATTTCCTGCAGCTCATCTTCTCCTAATAATTAGAAAGTTTAATATTTTGGTTTGTTTAAATGTTTGATTTGTTTTGGTTTGGTTTTTTTCATGAAGTTGCATCTGAAATACTCCAATTATTGTACCTCATTTAGTGATATCACTGGTGACTTAATATTTCTAGACAGAGGAAGGGAAATCTGACCAAATTTCATCTATTGGATTGAATTTACTAAAACTATCTGTATAGATTAACCCACATAACAAGGTGATACACCTGTCAGTCCATTCTTTAAAGCTTTATGTGCTTGTGCAGAAATGGTAATATTCTGCCATAACATTTACCACCAGGTCAAAGAAATCACCAGATTCAAAAATTTCTAAATCTGCATAATCTGATTCTGTTATGATAAATAAGATAAAATCCCTGGTTCTCCAGATTGCAAGCAGTGAAGAACAACTCCCATCATGTGGGCCACAATACTTTTAACTGTCTTCCAGGGATTCAGAAAATTCAACTTCCAAAGGTATAACGTTAAGAGAGTGCTCTAGGATATGGTGAGAAAGATAACTGCAGTGATAGCTGTGTCCAAGTTCAGTACAAGTGCTTCCATCATAGGTCAGAAGAGCAGGAATTCCTTTTGTATTTAGTAACAATGAAACAAAAATTGCAATGAGGAGCTGAGTTTATTTACTCTGCACATCAATGCAGCGAGATTTAAGTGGGTCTTATTTAAAGTCACACAAAAATGCTTATTCATCAAACCGCTGAATTTACTTGGAATTATATAAAACTCCATATTCTAATTTTATCACGGTCTTAAACCCAAATACATAGGTTGCCTTTCTGCATGATTTGTATCCCTCTTTTTAAACACAGATTTGAAAGAATTGATAAATGAAATGGCAAAACTGACAACCACCTTAAGTACGTTGATATTAAAATGCTGCTCTGCAATAAAGGATATAGTCTGTGGCAATTGGAGCTTAAGCAAAAAGTTTAAAAATAGGGATCTTTTTCCAATATATATTGTATGGAACTTAACACTACTATTCTTGAATAAGCACGGCAATAGAGTAGCTGTAAAAATACTGCAAGGAAAATCTTTAGACTGATTCAATGGAGTGACTATTTGTTCACAAGTGTTCCTCTTCAAAGTATTTTCCTGAAATTTATAAACTGGTCATGAGGAGTGTGTTTTAAATGGAACTCAGAATGACAGAATTTAGCCTAATAAATTCTAAAAATACCATTGATAATGTGTCATTTTCAGGATTGTTAATATTTTTTCCCTTTAGCTTATGTAAAGATGCAGTGTAAAAATAATCTTTATATGCAGACATATATCACACATAGACACATGGATGTTTCAAGATTGTCTTTGCACTTTTCATTATGGAATATTCACCTTGTAAAAAGAAAGAGCAGGTTTTGCAGTTCTATCAGTAAAAGGGTAATTATTTTTGTAGTATTACTTTCAGAAAATCTGGAATTCATGTTTGTTTTTTCCAAAAGTCTGTTTTATTTTACATTGTGAGAATCAATTATACAAAAAAAAAAAAAAAAAAAAATTATTTAGTTAGTTTTTAATTTAGCAGATTATTCTTCTTCTGTCTGGCACTAGCTTTACAGCAAAATTAGACAAGCCAACATTTTTCTTGATGTTTACTTTTTTTTTTCCCAAGTCTGGCAGAAGTTACCTGAAATCTTACGAATAAAATAACTCATGAACATGTAGGAATGTTAGTGGAAGGCGAGAGGGCACATAAAAGGAGTTTATACAAACCTGGATTAAAAATAAGATTAATGTTTTGATCTGGTATTAGATCAGAACCTAATTTTAAAATTTAAAAAAAAAAAAAATAAATAAATCTTTTTTGATGCCATATGGGAAGTGAACAATGTTCTGTCTGTTTGAGGGGCTTTAAGGGATGTATGAACAACAGTGAGAAAAGCACTTAGTAAAGTTCCTCCAGACACACAGCTACATTCTCAGCTGAGGAGCGTTAGGTTGCTGTTGACTTTGCACCTGAGAGGCCAGCTGCTGTGGAGTCACCTGGACCCTTTCTTACCTGCTTCCCTGATGGTCTGATGAAGACCAGTACCTTTGCATTGCCATGGCTGCTCTCTTCCCCTCTCCACAATTCCATGAGCTGCTCAGATAGACCTGGAGAGAAAATGGCCAGAACCAAGGAGCATAAGCCATGTCAAGTTTGCAGTCATATGGGGAAGGTCTGTCCTGATATACAGCAATGGTACTCCCACCCCAACCACCTCACACCCTCCCTTCAGCACCTGGGACTAGAAAGGGGACTGGGTTGTATATCCCTGCCAGCTCTACTGCCCATCACTTTTATGACAGCCTCTAAATATTTGTTTATAATGAGAATTTCTGGAAAAATAATGTCATTTTGGTAGAATACATAACCCTATGGCTGATACCACATTGATAGCTTGATATAAAATGGTATATGCTGATGTAGTTTATCCCTGTTCAAAATTAGGTTTAATACCAAAAAAAGACAACTTTTTACATTGCAGCAATTTACCTACTCTCTAAAAAGCAGAAGAAACAGTCATAATGTTTATAACTATGATTTAGCTTCCACTTCAGGACTACTTTTACTTTACCCCCAGTTTACTGGGGATCATTTTACTGGATTACTGGAAAAAAATTAAAATTATAAGACTGAAAATACAGCAGCTAAAATTGCAAACTTTTGGAAATTTTTGCTGAGATGGAAACCAAATTCTTATGGTTAAAAACTCGCAGTATGAAAAAAGACCGTGATCTTTCTAAAGTATCTGGGAAAAGGACAAATATTTAATAGAGGAAACCAAAATAAATTAGGCTTGGTGAGCTACAGAAAAGGGAAACATGTATTAAAAAAGATTATTCATTAAATAAACATATTCATAGGTGTGTATCATGAACCAGATTCAACGAACACTAGAGAACATGTATAAAATTCAAGCACTTACAGCAAATTGTCTTAGGTGCATGCCTAAGTGCTACACTGAACAGAGCAAGTGAAGTTATGTTTGTTAGCTTCACTGACTTGCAACCTGTTAAATTTTCTGCAAAGAACATAACTAATATTTTACACTCAGATATTTTTCTCATTGCCGTCATTCCTTTTTAACAGTTTAAATGCATGAATGTAAAGAAAATATTCTTGACATAGATAAACTGTTGAGCCCGTTCATAATTTCAAAGCATCCTGTCATGCAGCTTGGAAAAAAAATAAATAAGGACAGTAAAATTAGTCCTATACATCCGTGCAATGATTAACAAGACTAAAAGGATTCACATTTAGTATTTATTTTATGAAGGACACAATGTTATTCTGAAAGATCACATAGAGAAATCACTTACAAAATAGTCTGGATTTTTTTTGACGAATGAAGGTTATCACTGTTTGTAACTTCAGAGCATATGGCCACTGGCAATCATTGAAAAATTACATCATCTTTGACCTCAGAAATAAAATTGATAAATATAAGAGGATTATAAGCTATTTTCCATAGTGCTTTAATGCTGCTTCCTAGCTTGTCAGAAATTATTGCCTTAGAAGCAAAGTTGTAAATATTTAAAAGTCTTCGTTGCTGGCAGATTTAGCTTGTTAACTGTGAAGGCAACATTAACATAAATACCTTTTTAATAGTACCATTATCACTCTCTGGCTGTTCATATAACCGGGACAGAGCTGAGCTGAGCTCATCATCCGTACCACAGGGAAAGGGCTTACTACATGTTTTGGAAACCATTTATTTTCTGTGGCCATGGCTTACACTCCCAGTTATTTTTTTCTCTTCCTTCCAATTTCCATTCCTGTGTGTCCAAAGCCTCGCAGCTGTGATGAAATTTACACATGATGCAAATAAAACATGGGTTCCCTTTCTTTTGAGGGACATAACCCAGATGCACAACCTGGAGGCACAACCCTTCCACAGAGCTGTACTTCACACACAGACTTGCTGATGCAAAGTGCTCTAGCTCCACAGAGGAGGAGCATTAAGGAAGGGCTGAATATCTCCATCATCTGCCTCAAAGCATTTTAAGGGTGAGCATTGTGTTCTATGCAGTGTCCAGAGTCTCTGGCCTTTTTGCCACCTCCTATGAACTGTAGAGAGCAAACAGCAGCTTTAGAAGACAGCAGTTGCCTGCCATAATTCAACTTACCAGTTTACAGCATTAATGTAATCCCATGAGCTCTTGTGCCTATCAGGTGCATAGAAACACCAAGACCATGAATACACATCAATTAATGCATGTTTATAAAATATATAAAGTATATCTAAAATGCTTACATAAATTTTCCTTTTCATAGGAAATTAGAATTAAAACCAGAGACATTTTAGGAATTTATGTCCTAGGGAAAATGAGAGAAAAGGTAAAATATTATATCACCCTTGTGTAACGCTATCTTGTTTATTTATTTTATTTATTTATATATCTGATCAAGCAAGTTAGTGTCTGGAATAGCATGGTATTCAGGGTTTAAAATTTCAAGCATTTAACAGTTTGTGTTGCAGTCCTATATGAAGGAGAGGGGGTGTAGAACCAAACCTTCAGGCTTATTAGGTGTACTTGGCTACAGCATATTTCATTAATTATATGGCTGCCCTGTAAAAGGAATGCCATTGAAAACAGGGCCTCTGTTACACACTCAAAGCTTGGAGTCATGGAAACACACAAGAAGCACTTTTTCTCATTTGGAGTCTAAAGAGAGCCTTGTAACATTGGCACTACTCAGCTGAAAGGAACAGCAAGATCTAAGCCTCATAACAGGACAATCCTAAGTAATGTACTCACATGTCTGATAAGGCACTTGCATAGTGCCCCTGAATACAAAACTAATGTATGATGCTTAAAGTACCTTTGCAGAATTGGAATTGCAATGGGTGGAGTCTCTACAAAATGAAACCATCTGCCCAGTGTCTGTCCTTGTTTAAGGATAACTTGCATAAATAAGTTTTCAGAAGATGGAATACTTATAAATCCAAGACAACCATTCACCTACCCTCACTGCCCTGAAGAAGCAAAGGACCAGTGCTAACCTTTAAATTCCTGACAAGTCAGTTCAAAATAAAAAACTCACTAGAACCCAATGAAAGGACCTTCCACAAAGTTTAATTTAAATAGGAAACACACTGCTCAAAATTCAATTTCAGGTGAAGGCAATTTGAAATAATTAATTTTCTCAAATGTAATGTTTGAAGCTGGTAAGATATTGCAGTTTTCACAGAATTATTTTAAATAATTGATGATTGTTTACCAGGTGTCAGCTTCCCTTTTGATGTTTGTTATATTATTTGTCTTTCAGAAAGCACTTAAGGCTGTATAGTAGGATGGTTTTATTACCAGTAAACTGACCTATCATGGATTATTTCTTACACTGATCTCCAGTCCTGATATCACCAGATCAACAGGAAATATTTCTTTAAATTTAATTAAACAGTGATTAATGTTTTCAGCTATTAGCCCAAAGGAGCAGTAGATACCCACATGTGCATAGCCCTGGGAGAGTCAAACACAGCATTCTTACTCATACAATTAAAAATATGTCCTCCTACCTAATAAGGGGAAGAGATGTCTCAAAATGATGGAACCACCAGTGCCATACTATTAATTATACCTACATTAAAAGAACTGGAGACTCACAAGTTAAGATGCTATGTAATCATTTGATCTGAGTTTTCACCTATCCTATCAAAGTAAAAACAAACAGACAAAAAACTGCTTTGATGATTGGGAGAGGGTTTATTTATTTGTTTGTTTTCTTTCAATTTGAATTTCAAGTCATCACATCTAAACACCAGCTGCTGCATGAAAGACCATCTCACATTTAAGAGAAATATAAATTTATAATCACATTTTCACATGGGACAAGAGTGTCTTGAAAAACAAATAAGTAAGTAAAAATGCCCAAACCCGACCACCACAATACAGAAGCCAGAGAAGAAATAAAAATATGTCAGCATCAATTACTCAGCATTTGTCACATGGTACTTTGGGGTCTAGCTTAATGTCTTTAACCATATAATCAAAGAATCACGGGATCATCGAGGTTGTAAAAGGCCTCTAAGATCATCAAGCCCAACCATCCTCCCTACTAACCAAAACCACTAAACCATCCACTGTAGCTCCTCATCCACTCATCTTTCAAACACCTACAAGGCTGGTGCCTCAACCACCTCCTTGGGAAGCTTGTTCTAATATTTAACCACTCTTTCTGTGAATAAGTTTTTTCTAATATTCAACCTAAATCTCCTCTGGTGGAGCTTTACCCCATTTCCTCTTGTCCTGTCACTGGTCACCAGGGAGAAGAGGCCAACATCTGTCCCACTACAACCTCCTTTCAGATAGTTGTAGAGGACAATGTGGTCTTCTCTCAACCTTCTCTTCTCTAAAATGAACAGCCCCAGTTCCTTCAGCCTGTCCTCATAAGGCCTGTTCTCCAGACCCTTAATCATCTTGGCTGATCTTCTCTGCACCTTCTCCAGCACCTCGATGTCCTTCCTATACCATGGTGCCTAAAACTGCACATAGTACTCAAGGTACAGCCTCATTAAGGCAGAGTATAGAGGCTCCTGATCCCTTAATGACTTGACCCAGAGCCCTGAAATACCTGTTTATTTCTTTGGAAGATCTTGTTACCACATCGTCAGTACCCCCCTGAAAGGTCAAAAGTGGGCAGTAGTTAGATGTTCTTACTAGGGTGGGAGCCTTCATAACAGCATCCCTTTATCTCGGTCCCAGGGAAGCAGCAGACCTCCCTATGAAGTGGGTCCAGTCTGTACATTGGGCCATCTGCCCCCCTCAAGAGGGAGTCACCCACAACAATGAGCTGTCTAGTTATTTATTTATTTATTTATTTGCGGACTGAGTTCTGATGCTTGCTTTAGTGTGAACTGCCCCCAGTGGCACTTCTGGTCTACGTGAGGTATCCTCACCACTGCTGGCCACTTCCTCCTGCAGGGCCTCATACTTGTTCTGCAAGGGCAGAGGTGATGTTGTTCCCAAGGGGACACACCTGTCCCAATCACATTGAGAGTCCTGTTCCCACTGTCCCTGCTCCTGCAAGCTTGTAAGTTTTTTTGGGAATCTTTCAGAAGCTCAGTGCACTATTTTTTTTTTTTTTTTTTTTTGGAAATTCAACAGACATTGTGGAAAAGACAAAAATTAAAACAATAATTCAACCTGGATGAGGCTGCCTTGAGGCTGCCTTTTCTTAGAAGGGAGATCCCAAGACCCACCTGACCCTCACCTCCTCTGACTGAAAACTACTATCCCTCAAATTTTGCAGCAGAGTTTCCTAATGTGCGATTTCCAAAATTAATCAAATTAGATACTTTGGACTGTTTTAGCTAACTTGATACATTTAGAACAAATCAGTTTACAGAACATTCATATAAACAACTTTTCTAGCAATACAGGAGTCATGGATCTTCAGATAGAAGGCAATGAAATATTCTGTCTCAATACAGGAAGGGAAACAACTACTTCCCTCCCTGTTAGAGCTGTTCACAGAGCCTTCTTATTTGTCCTCCTCTGTCCTTCACTCTCATATCACTCTATGTACAGCCCCTTGGAAAAATAATATTAAAAAAAAAACCCAAACAGCAAGTATATAATTTCAAAGGTCAGAAATATTTGTTGTGAAAAGAGTTTGCACTAATACCTGTCACGTTAGTTTCTGATCTGGAATATACATATGTATGTGATAATTTATTTGACTGAAAATGATCTATTAGTATAGATATAACACTTTGAAATGGAGATCCATCTTCAGGTCTCTGTGCAACTTATACGTACAAGCTCACACATGAGTACACTCTTCTGTCCCCATGATCAGGAACTGTGCTATGGAGGAACTGCAAAGGAATGTAGAAGGGAATCAACCAGATGAAGAAAAGCTAAGGGATCTGGAATTTGCACATGCTACAGCACATAAATGGTTTGGAAACTTCACAAAGAACAACAGATGATGTAAAACATAGCACATATTTGAAGGAATCAAATTAAAAATTATCCCCTCAAAGCTATGAGAAGTAGTGTGCATATATTTCTGTATTTAAGTGGTAACTGTAAGGAAGACAAAAAGTGCAAATAGGAATCAGCTAAGAACAAGACGAACTGTCAAAAAGATCTAAACAAAACCAAGTCCCAACAGCAAAGTATGCACTGAGGCAAGTCAGGAAGATCTGATGCAGCTGCCTCATCTAAACAAAAGGGATGCAACTGCAATGCCTTGTCAACACTAAAACGGAATATGAAGCAAAATGTACAGAGATAGAGGGTTTCAACACTTCTTGTCTAAAGATGATTTTTAGCTGGCAATACCAAAAAGGCTGTGGTGATAGCCAGCCGAGCTTATGTAGAGATCACCATCTGGAATGCTAAGGCTGACAGAAAACTTGAGAGCAGATGACTACACTCAGATCTTACACAGCAACTTTATAAGCGGTAACAAGAATGTTACGGACCTTGTCTACTATAAGCTTGAAAAACATCAGCAATATTCAATTTCCTTCAAAGAGCTTCAACTGGAGGATGATATGTAGCGTCTGGCTCAGGACAGATAGAGTGAATGAAAGAAACCCAGAGAACACATAAGGCTTCCCACATCTCCTAAAAATCCATTTATTTTAATTTCCTAATTTAAACATTAATGACACAAATAAGCATGCAAACAGAGATCTACCTGAGGAGCAGAACCTAAATCTGGGTTTAACTGTACCAAGGTTTGTTTATAGGTTGGTGTCTCATGGTGCATTTGACTTTTCCAACTTTTCAGATCATGCAATCTTACACTGCTCTTAAATACTCTCTCCTTATGAATTAAGTTTTAAAACTGTAAAAGAGAAAACTTGTAAGATTCAAAATGTAAGATTACTGTGTTGGAAGAGGGAGTCACAGCTTTAGCCATGAAAATAAAATTCCAGCATTTCTGACATTTTAATTTTGGTTGACTGACGAATAATTTCTTACATCTTTAAAGCAGAAAAGCGTATGTATAGTATTTTGAGATACAAAATACTCTAAGTATACAAAAACAACAAACAAGTAACTCTGCCAAAATGTCATGTGTCCAAGTATAAAGCATTCCATAAACAAACAAAAAACCCTAATCAAATGTAAAAGAAAGTAAGGATTTCATAAATATAACAAGCAAAACTAAGACTAGTTCTCTTATCACATAATCACAGTCCAACCATTAGAGAAGAAAGCAAGACAGAAATTTCTACAGCTGTATCATTTGAGAATCTGTTTACAAAGAGCTGCATTGTGCTTATCTTGTCTACAAAAGTGCTTTGGACACATAAAACACCATGGCTGCACCATCAGAATGTACAGCCACTCCCTGCTTCTCTGTACTACATGCTGCAAGATGACATTGCTGTTCCTGGATGACAATCTCATTATTATCCAAATTAGCTGGAAAAATCAGGCTCAATAGCAGGTGTCTCTGTCATTTGTCTAAAAAAGGTTAGAGAATACTTGCCCAAGCAGCTGTACCAAGAAATTTCAGGGAACAGTCACAGCTGTTAGGGAGCTGGTGATAACAGTTGATAGCATAAACAAATTCAGCTGGCAAAGATGCATTACAAAGAGGATGCATTTCTACAGAAAGAAAATTCTTGTTTTGAAAAGCTGACATTGCAAGTGGACTATACAGAAAATGGGGGTAAAAAAGGGTTGGTGTTTTTCATTGGGTTTTTTGTGCAAGAATTAAGATTATTATCTCTGTTCCATGAAACATGTCTTGTGATCCCAGCCATTTCCCATAATGTGACCTGGGCTGTCTGCTTGAGATCATTCCTAGCACCAGGAAGAGCAAATGCTGTGTCCTGAGTCTTAGGTCAGTGTCTTACTGGAAACACAGAGTTCCTCTTGCCACAGAAGTTGCTGAGTATGATGCAGAATGTCCTAATTTGACTGTACCTGTTCAAGGTCTTATTAGTTGCTAAAAAAGGTAGTGCTGATCTTTATCTTTAGAAAATCTTTAGAAATGCTGACATCCTTTAAACATGCTTCAAACTGATCATCACTCTGAGAAAACTGAAGTCCTATCTCTTATAGGAAAAGCACTGGATTGGTTACTGCAGGACAGCTCTTTCAGTATTTATTTCTCAAATGACATTGTTTATATTTTAACTCCATCTGGACTTCAAGCTGTTGACCACTACCCTCTGGCTGTGACCATTCAGCCAATTCCTTATCCACTGACCAGTCTTCTCATCAAATCCATATCTCTCCAACTCAATGATTTGGATATCAGGGGGGACTGAGTCAAGGGCCTTGCAGAAGTCCAGACAAATCACATCCATAGGTCATCACTTGTCCACTGATGTAGTTACCCTACCATAGAAAACCACTAAGTTTGTCAGACAGGATTTTTCCTTCATGATGCCATACTGGCTGCCTTGGATCACCTTCCTGTCCTCCACATGCCTTATCAGACCTTTTAGGAGAATCTGCTCCATGATCTTATGAGGCACAAAGGGGAGGCTGACAGGCTGGTAGTTCCCAGGATCCTCCTTACTACCCTTTTTAAAAACGGGTGTCATGTGTCCCTTCTTCAAGTCACCAGAAACTTGACCTGACTGACATGACTTTTCAAAAGTCATGGAGAGTGGCTTGGTGACTACATCTGCCAGTTCTCTCAGGACTCTGGGATGCATCTCTTCTCACCTGATGAGACATTTATATACACATATACACTCACATATATATGTACGTTTGACTCATATATGTGACTACGTATAGACTCATATATGCATAGGTTCCACAGGTGGTCATGAACTTGACCTTCACATATAGTGGGAGGAACTCCACTGCTCTGGTCTCCTCCTTGTAATTTTTTCCACTTGGGAGGTGCTGGAACAGGGGTTGCCTGTGAAGACTGGAAAAAAAGTTTTAGAGAACCTCATCTGTTTTTACTAGCTCACCAGACTTCACCTCTTCAGGGTGAGAATGTTTACTTTAACCTTCCTTTTTTAAACATACGTACCTGTAGAACGCTTTCCTGTTATTCTTCATATCCCTTGCCAAGTTCAGTTCCAACTGTGCCCTGGCCTTCCTGACCACATCCCTACACAGCTGGACAGCACTTCTGTGCTCTTCAAGACACCTGTCTGTGCTTGAACTGTCTGCACGGTTCCCTCCCACCTTTTAATGTGGCCAGCAGTCATGGCTCAGGCATGCTGGTTTCTTCCCTTTCTTGCTAGATTTCTTATACCTGGGGATCGAAATCTCTTGCATTCTATGGAGAGTGTCCCTGAAGATCTGCCAGGTCTATTCTGCTCCCTTGTCCCTGAGGACTGTTTCCCAGGGTGTCCTGTTGATTAACAGCCTGAAGAGATGGAATTTTGCTTTTCTGAAATTTAGGGTCCTGAATGTGCTCCCTGACTGACTCATGACTCCTAGTACCATGAATTCCACCAGTGCACAGTCACACCAGCCAGGCTGACTCCAGTCTTGAGATTCCTGATAAACTCGCCTGCCTTGGTGACCAATAGATCCAGTATTGCCCCTTGGATAAGGGTATCTATCTCTTGTCTGAGAAAATTATCATCACATTCAAAGAACATGTCCATCTGAATCTATACAAAGATTTAAAAGCCAATTTAATCATCTAAATACTTAAAACTCTTTTCTCAAGATCCAATCCACATTCTTTTCATTCAGAAATACAGCATTATCTGTGGGAACTAGACAGACATATATTCAGTGTTAGCCAATTTTTAGTCTGGCAAGCAAAAGTAACATCTGCTTCATTCCTGTATTTTTCATTCTTGTTTTAACAGTCATGAACACTTTCTCAAACTGAAAAAGAACAGGGTTGCAATTCAGATAAATTAAGATTTCTGAACTCTGAAAACTGCACTTATTCACTGAATCAGAAGAAAATTGATTTTATTTCCAGAATGTCACATTCCACATGAATATGAGACAGGGTTTCATAGCTTTACTCACCCACTTGCTTTTGAGTTCTGCGGTCCCAAGAACATCAGTGATTATCAGCATTCAGGACCATATAGTTTTAATCACCTCAGTCACCTACATCACATAAGCACTCCAAAGAGCTCTTGAAAACCAAGAAGTCTTCATACTAAGAAAGTTAACCGTAGTAAGTTGATCACTGATATCTTGGGAGCAGAGGACTCATGGGAAACTAATCAAAACCTGAATACATCTTCTCTTAATATTCATACTCTGGGGTATCATAAATTAAGTAACATTTCCAGATATAAAGGAGCAAAATAAAATCTCTCTTTGTTTCCTGAGACATTTATATCTCATGTTCTCCTACTCTGAGAAAGGAATTATATAAATATTTTCATAGGGTATACAAGCACATCCATACTCTAGCAAGAAATAAATATAATTGCCTGGCAAATTGAGTATTACATAAAAGAACAAGTTCTGTAGAACATATGAAAACCTCCTTCATATATTGGTACAGATTTTACCCGGACAGAACAGGATCAGAATACATGCTTGCCCTATTTCCTGAAGCTGAGCATTAGATAAGTCTTATTAAAAAAAAAAAGCTCAGACTCTCTTCAACAGTCATTACACCTAAAACACATTTTTGCCAACAGAAAGAATTTTCCTCTTTCCTTTCTCCAATATAATACAAGAGTTACTTAACAACTCTATTGCAATCAGACTTTTGTTTTAAGAATTTTAATCACATCAGGCTCACCTAAACTTCAAGTGCCACCACATTACAGGACTTACATATTCAAGACAAAATTCTCTGAAATGTTTCACTTGCTCTTTCATTTTTCAACAGACAGAACCTGAAAATTGAACCAGAGAATGAGGCAAAAGTCCTAGAAAATATAAAAAAGTTCCACACAGCTGAAATACACACGCTCACTTTTAGTCAATAATACTACAAATACATGGTCTCATGCAAATTATAGCAATTAAAACAAGGGTGAGTTAAAAAAGAAGAGTAATAACATCTATTGAATAAAACTGATATAAATCCTTGTCACAGTTTTAGCCAATAACTGGGTGATAGATGCCCTCTGTTATGCCTCCACTGCCTTCCCGGGGGGAACATGCAAGGAGGAAAGGGCTGGCCTTTAAGTCTGGGAAATAAAAAATATAGAATAGGTTGCAAACAAAATACTAAACAGTAACAGTAATGGTTAATTACATACAAATATACACAAATACGTAAAGAAATTAAAATATATGTGTCTATGCAAATACAGAATTCCATCTCCTAAGTTGGCAATTACTTCCCAGCCAGAAAATTCCCTAACTGGACTCAGTAGCAGATGGATTTGTCTCAGTCAAGGGTCCCAGTGACAGTTCACAAAAGCCTTGGAGCAGCCAAGCTGGCCCTACTGGGGTAGACAGGAGAAGAAGACCTGTCTGTATGAGCAATGTTCTTTTCCAGCAAGAAAACCTGATGCAGGAACACCCACAGAAGGAGAGATGACAGACAGACAAATCCCACCCCAGCCAGTACACCAGCCAGAGGGTTCTCTGAGAAGTTGTTTCATACTGAGCACCAAGGACAGGAATACTGTGACTAGTACACCGTCCACCCTCTCCTCCCCACAGACACAGCTGCTTCCCCCATGTAACTCCCACAGCCAGGGAGCTGCAGGAACTCGGGGTCTGGGGAAAATTTTGGGTGGTGTCAGGTCAGTATGGCCATAGGCTGTTTCTATCCTTGCTCTCTCAAAACAGGACAGGCCTGCAGTGGACCCTTTTAAGTAACTGGTTCAGGTTCAGATTTTTGTTCATTTTGAAACTCCAGTTTGAAAGAGAGTGACAAACAGAATTCCCTCCCAGACCTATTTCTGCCTTCACACAGCTCCATTTTACCTGCTGTAGTAAGGGATTAAATTAAGTTTCAAGCTAGGAAACACTGTTCTTCTGAACGAGTATTTATGAACTTCACCTACCATTGGTATTCCTTGATCGATCAAATTAATGTAACCAGTTCAATTATCAGTTTTTCTGAAGCATTAAAAAAATCAAGGAGCCAGAAGGAATCTGCATTTATTGTAGAATCACAGGTCATACAATCACAGAATGGCTTAGGCTGTAAGAGAACTTAGAGATCACCTACTCCAACCTCCCTGCGATGGGCAGGAATGCCTCTCATCCAGGCAAGGCTGCTCAAAGCCTCATCTGACTGACCTTGAACACCTCCAGGGAGGATGCCTCCACAGCTTCTCTGGGCAATCCTTTTCATAGTCTCACCACCCTCATACTAAAGAACTTCTTCCTAAAATCCAGTCAAAACCTGTTTTCATTCACTTTAAAACCATTTCCCCTTTTCCTATTGTGACACCTTTATGATAAGTCCCTCTCCAGCCTTCCTGTAGGTTCCCTTTTATGTATTGGAAGGCAGCTATAAGGCCAACCTGGAGTCTTCTCTTGTCCAGGCTAAATGATTCCAGCTTCCTCATCCTTTCCTTTTAGCAGACGTGCTCCAGCACCTAGATCATCTTTGTGGCCCTCCTCTGGACTTATACCGATAAATCTATGTCTTTCTTATGGTGGGCACACCAGAACTGGACACAGTATAGAGTATCTACACAGTATCTATAGTATAGAGTAGATGGGGAGAATCACCTCTCTTGATCAGCTAGCCATGCTCCTCTTGATGCATTCTCGGATATATTTGGCTTTCTGAGTTTCATGAGTGCACTGCTGGCTCATGTTGAGCTTCTTGTCAATCAGCACCCCCAGGTCCTTCTCTTCAGGGCTAGTCTCAGTCCAACCTGTATTCAGCTTGTAATTGTTCCTGGGAATGGTACAACCCAAAAGCAGGGCCTTGCTCTTGGCCTTTTTGAACCTCATGAAGTTTGAACTGGCCCATTTCTCAAGCCTGTTAAGGTCCCGCTGAGTGACATCCCTTCTCTCAAGTGAATCCATCACACCACACCTGGTGGTTTGCATCAGCAAACTTACAGAAGGTGCACTCAATGTTGATGTCTGTGTCACTGACAAATATGTTAAAATGAAAAAAAACCCAACATTGATGACAAAGACGTTAAATTAGAAGGTCCAGGATACTTTCAAAGATTAAAAGGAAGAAATAGGACAGAAAGACATGAAATAAAAAAAATTTTAAAAATAATAATAAAAAAGTACTTTCATAAACATGGTGCATTATTTGCATAGTATATAGATTTGACAAAACAACAAAACTACACCACTGTATATACAAGCTGGATGGAGAAGGACTAGGTAGTAGAAATATATTGTATCAGCAAAAACCCTGATTACTTTTTTCAATAGTAGAAAGACAGCCATCAGAAAAGCTGAAAAAGACTTATAACTTCATTATTTTAAACTGACACCTAAAAAAAAAGAAAACCTTATATGCAATCACAGCAGACTGAGGACGTCTGGCATGAGATGCCTCCAAAGCACACTCATCCTTCTGTGTGAGAAGTCCACACTATCTAATCTGTTCTTTTAAGATAGCAGTTAGAAGGGATATCACTGTCATCAAGAACTGCACACAGCTGTATTTATCTACATGCAGCCAATCTATGTAATGCATCTCACTTGACAGCCCTGTTAAACATTTAAAGACACTTACCAACTGGTAATGAAAACAATTTCAGACTACACAACTGGCCTGATGCAAATCTTTACTCTCAGAGAGACTAAAGTCAGAGTCTGCCAGATTTATGCAAATGCCTAATAATTTTTTTCTAGTCTGCAAGAAAATTCAACAAAATGCAATACAATGTATGTGTCTGAAAAAAAAAACACAAAACAACAACAACAAAAAACAACCACCAATCACCCAAAACTTACATTCAGTAAAGAAGTCTATTGTCTTGAGTAAAGTCAACACCTAAGGCACACTGGAAGTCTCTCCTGACTAGGTTGTTTCAGATCTCTAAGATCCAAACAGTCTGAAATGCCCAAGTGAAACCATTCATCCATTCACTTTTATCCTGGTATTGGAGAAGGAATGAGGGAGAAAGTCTCAAAGCACAATTTAGGGAGAAACTTTACCAGACAATTTTCCATTGTAAGCTGATGGGACTAAGGTAGCCAGGTTCATTTGCAACTGTCCTTTCTAACTGCTTTCTTGTCATTAAATTTTATGGGGAGTAACGATATGTCTTACAAGTGATTAACACCTACTATAAAACTGGTAAGAATATAAGCTCCCAAAAAGGACTGATTTTTTAATTTCATTTCCAAAGTACCTTGTAAATATTTGTACACAATGTGAATGGCATAAAATAGTGCATGACCTACAGTGAGTATCTCATTTTTTTATTCTAGCAAAAATTACTTTTTTAACACTTCAAATGTTGTTAATGTAATTCATGAAAATAAAAAAACCCGAAACACTAAAAGGATTCCATGGCTGTATTTAATTTTCTTCCCACAAACCAGGATATATTTCCAGAGGCATATGTCATTCTTTCTTGTGGTAACAGACATTCTTTTGTGGATCCTTTTCCTGAGATGCAAAAAAGTTTGCTCTTTGGCAGGGAGCCAGCACTGATTTTAAGCCCATATCACAAGCTATTCTCCAACATGGTTGCTTTCCCTTAGAGAAGCTTTTCAACATTGTACTGGTGGTTTCTGGAACAGTCAGTGCATTCTTGCTCATGCAGTTCATCTTCACAGTGAAATGCCTCTTCCTGCTCTCACATTGCATTACACCCAAGTCTCTCCCAGACAGCAACAGTGATTGAAAATGAAAATAATGAGTGATTTTCATATCCATACTGGATTACTAAGGTATAGAATTTTTTATTTTTTTTTTTAATTTAGAAAACTGTATGAGACAATAGAATGTTGAGCTGGGCACAAGAAATTGTTTTCTTGGTGGCTGAGAAATTTGAGATAAAACACCTTTTACAGATACTTATTGCTCTTCCAATGGACAAATTACTGCTGCAAGACATGACTCAGTGTTTCGTAGCATCTGACAAGAGTCTTATACGCTCATATCTTTTATGATTTTGAGAAGATAGGTGACCAGAATTTCAGTGTGGCTTATGAAGCACATATCCATATTCTGGGAAGATGTTAGCATGCCTTCATGATCATTCAGGCTCATCTAATCACACATCACTAGCAATCACTTGGTCCCTGTTGTACCAATACAAGAAGAGGACAGCAAATTTTATGAAAACCGCTTTTGTTATTTATCATAGTTGCAGTCAACCTCAATTTTATTAAGTTCCAAACTCTTGTACCGCAAGTGTGATTTTGCATGGTTTAAATCTTGCTCTTCTGTTTTTAATACAAATTATTTCATTCAACCTGAAAACATTTCAAGTTAAGATTCTTGGTGAGCGCGTGCCACAAAATGCCATATCATAATCAATAAGAAGATGTCCAAATGCTGAGAAGAACTTCAAACGACTATCCTTAAGACTTTTGGCAGGAATTCTCAGGAATGAGATCAAGTAAGTGGCACTTATTCATTCTCCCTCTGCTGCAGAAAATAACACATCTGAAAAATCTGTTAAAGAGATATTCATCTTCCCCTTTTTCTTCCATCACCACAAAAAAACCCATTAAAATAGCCTATTAAAAATGACAGTTTACTATACTGCAGGGAGAACTGACTATGTGAGCTCTTCATCCACATAGGCTTGCCTGCCATATCTATTTTAAAAAAAAAACCCACACAAAAATCCCCACAAAAAAACCCACAAAATCCCAAGAAACAAACAAAAAAGCCACCATCAACAACAACAAAAAAAAACAAAACACAAAAAACCACACCAAGAATATTTAGGAAAGAAGGAAGTTTCAAAACCACATTTATCTGTCAGTTTTCTTTAGATATTAGAGAAAGAAGAGCAGATAGATAGAATAATCCTATTCCAGTGTTGTTTGGTTTAAACAAAGAGCTCTTTCTTTAACTGTGGTTGTCCTTTTGCATTCTGTATTTCAAGCATTTCATGGAAAGTGGTTATAGAGACTGAGATATCTTCAAGATTGCTGGTCACCTTACAACTGGTCCAATTACAATTACAATAATTTTTAACATAATTTATTTGTCCTTGGTGTAAGTCGAAATTAAATATTGACCTAGAGAGTGCAAACCATCTTTTTTTCTACAGGTATTATCTACATATCTTTGCATTTCCAGGTACATATTTACATAATATATATGCTGGAGAAGAGGAGGCTCAGGGGAGACCTCATCACTCTCTACAATGCCCTGAAAGGAGGTGGGAGCCCGGGGAGGATCGGTCCGTTCTCCCAAGCAGCTACCAGTAAGAAAAGAGGACATGGTCGTAAGCTCTGCCAGGGGAGGTTTAGGTTAGATATTAGGAAAAAAATCTTTAAAGACAGGGTAATCAGGAATTGGAATGGGCTGCCCAGGGAGGTGGTGAATTCTTTGTCCCTGGAGGTTTTTAAGAAGAGACTGATGTGACATTCAGTGCCATGGCCTGGTAACCACAGTGACAGTGGGTCAAGGGTTGGACTTGATGATCTCAGAGGTCCTTTCCAACATGGATGATTCTATGATTCTATGGTTAAATATATATTTGAACACTCCTTTCAGTACATGCTGTTTATAAGAGAAAGAGGGGGTTTTATTATATTTCATACCTGAACTGTACTTCACATTTGATTTGTTTGTAAAGAAAACAAATCTAAGCTCAGAGTCACTTTTCTACCATTTTTTTGTTCCATGAAGATGAAAACATGTTTGGTTGTGGGTTATTTTCTTTTGTGAAAGCTCATATGCAAATTCAAAGAGGGCACTTTTCAAAAACATTTTCATAGCCCAGATATTAGTTGCATAACAGTATGAGCAAAGTTGATTGAAAGTGCAACTACAAAGCCTAGTTGTATACATTAATCTTGGCGTTAGACCTAAGGCTTTCTCTCAAAGAAAAACACATGGAAGTACTTTGCCCAAGCGAGACTAGATGAAAATCAAAGGACTATCTCTTTAAGAAAAATGTATCATCTTTTATCACTCTGAATGGTTGCATTACAGCTTTACTACTTTTGTGCTTCAGTTGAGCAAGTTACAGATATTAAACAGAATGGCACATCACAATAGGACATGAAATGAATTATAGCATAATGAGTGAACACATCTACTGTATTATTATACATAGTCACCTTTTATGTATTATGTAAAAGAACCCGACCTGAGCTCATTTTTCATTTTAAAAGAACTTCATAGGGAACAGTTATAGTGTCAATTACTTCAGTATCAAACAACAGATTTTTTGAAAGCTCTAAGGTGCAGGAGGGAGTACCAAAGGTAAGTACTTCACCAGACACCCGCACAGCACTGGTCTCAACTCACAGTAATGAAAAGTAGCAACAACAAGTTTCAAACCTGTTTGGCTATCCAGGAGCATAACTGCTGTGCTTGGGATAAATGGCAAAGCAGTGTCATGACCCAGACAGGCTACACAAAGGAATCACTAGTGTCTAAGGAGGATCTTAATGGTTACACCCACCATCTGATTTTACAGGTAGCTGCCTGTACTGCTGAGACATTTTGATTCAGTATAACTGATGTCTGGAAAACAAGGAAAAGCAAAGTTAAACAAAACATTTCTTTACAGGAGGAAATACCATTCCCAGCAGTAGGGTGCAAAAATAAAGTTGCCTGCAGCAAAAAGGGATGCAGGTTAAAACTAACTGAATTTTTCAAAAGAAATTACAACATTTTGTGGATTTTGTAACTTCTTCACAGAACAAAAGAGCATCAGATTCAGACAGATGTTTGTGCTAATGCTTAGACCATCCATAGCTCATCCTGCACATGCTCAAATCTATGTCCATCAAAATCTACAGGTGTTTATATAGAAAATAATACTTTACCCTGACTTCATGAATTATGATGACTTTTATGACCTTTTGATTTTTCAGTTACTAAAAAGAATTTAGCTGCAAACAAGCCATCAGAAAAACATAACAATGGAAACTGTATATTATACATGGTGTCTCCAGATTAAAACTGTAGCTTTTTTGTTTCAAGAATAAACATTGGTGTGTTATTCATTTGTAGCTCATCTGCATGCAACCAATAGGACTATTGGATGGGTGAAACATTTAAATAGGCTGACTGTTCTAATACAACTGATAGCTGTTTAACAACTGCAAGAAACATTGTTCTTTTTAGAGGAATAACTTTATAATCTTTTATCTACTGAAAAAGAAAAGCATTATAAGGAAATTATAAAAATTCCTTTTATCCTACCACAATAAAGAGATTTATTGTTTAAAACACTTTAGAAGCCTCAAGAAACACTGTTCTAGCAAATCTCCTTTTTTCGTTTAAGTTTTGCAAAATATTTACCTTGCTGACACCCTTTTGTCTCAAATTCTTATATAAACAATGTCTCTTAATAAAAGCAAATATATTTTTACCAGTTTCATAAAAAGAAAAACTTGGAATGGAAATGCAAACAAAGATACTGGTGTAAATTAATGATAGCATCTTCCAACTCCTTGAGCTCATCAAGTACTTTCACCCACATCCATTCACAGAAAATGCCACATTTACCCCAACTGATGGAACAGAAAATATACAGGACTTTCATATAAGTATACCAGGCTTCCATAACTACCACCACTTGCTATTATAATTAATGAGCAAGGATGTACTCTAAAGAAATAGAAAAAAAGACACAGTTACACACTTGCTCTATGCTCTCTATTCACATAACGATGTGTGAAGAAGGATTTCAACTACAATAGTCTTTTGACAAACTTCACTCCTCCAGAATCTGGGTTCAGAAAAGGAGATATGATCTCTAGTTGTGATAATGTATATATTAGAAACATGTTTAGAGACTCACGGTAAGCTTAATATTTTAAGTGTCTGGTCTGCTTGGGAATGTGCTACAAGCCTCCCTGTTGCATTAAAAAGTCCTCCTAAGAGACTAGTACCTCCAAGAATAGTATCATAGTGTGCAGCAAACACCAACTGACAGACATTATGGTATTCCTCAGGGAGGTACCTCATTTTATACATGATTCTGCATAATGAGACACAATGGGTGAGTGTTCTTGATTCTGGAATATCTACAGATGTGTCAGGTTTTCACACTAGCCTGTCTTTTGATCTCAAATTTCCTGAAGCAGATATCTTAAAAATACATTTCTGCCTGTTAAAGTCCTTCAGAGAAATAAAGCTACTAATTTATAAATTAATCCCTAAGTAAAAGGTAATTGTTACACTTTCCACTTCTAATCCACAGATATCAAAGTGTCTCATTAAAAAAGCGCATATTTATCAACTGCATTTTAATATAGGATAGGAGCTCAGTTAAAGTAGCTTTATAAAAAAGATTTCTATAGGTTTCAATGGAGGACATTATCAGAATATTTAATTAGGAGCCACTGTGGAATATTTAATCCATTGTGGCCATTACAAAGAAATGAAACTTAATTCACACCACGGTCTTACACACTGAAGTCAGAGGTGCAGGCACATATAATGTAATAGAAAGTGACATCAAACTTGTCTTTAAGATCATAGAACCTGTCGAGTTGGAAAGGACCCATCAGGATCATCAAACCCAACTCCTGTCCCTCTGTAGGGCACCCCTAGGATCATACCAAGCAACTGAGATCATCATCCAAACACTTGAATTCAGGCAGGCTCATTGCTGTGACCACTTCCCTGGGAGATAGTTTGAGTGTTCAGCCGCCCTCTGAGTGAAAAACCTTTTCTTACCTTCTAACCTAGACCTCCCCTGATTCAGCTTCCTACCAGTTCCGTGAGTCCTGTCATCAATCACAGGAGTGAAGAAATTAGTACCAGTCCTATCTCTTCCCCTCATGAGGAAGCCATAAAGGTCACCCCTCAGCTTCCTTTTCTCCAAACTGAACAATCCCAATGACCTCAGCCACTCCTCATAAGTCATCCCTTCCAGACCCTTCACCATCCTTGTTGCTCTCCTCTGGATGCTCTCCAATAGCTTGATGCCTTTTCTATACTATGGTGCCCAAAACTCCACACAGTACTAAAGGCCAGACCACTGCAGAGCAGAGTGGGACAATCACCTCCCTTGCCCGGCTGGTGATGCTGTGCTTGATGCACCCCAGGACACAGTTGGCCCTCCTGGCTGCCAGGACACACTGATGGCTCATATACAGTTTGCCATCAACCAAGATCTTCTAGCTTGACCAGGATAGGATTGCAGCAGCTAATACAGCATCTCCTAATCCCCAACACAGAAAAAATGAGCTCCAGAGCCACCATAACAAATTTATGGAAAAGTTTATTGTAACCATCAACTCTAAACAGATTTAAAATTTTCAGTTAATAGTTCAGGAGGACCTCTGGGCCCATGAATCAGAGAAGGTCTCTAGAACAAGCAATGAAAAACACAACTTCATGTTCTGATAAGGTACAAAGATCTCAGAGAGGAAAGGGTGCTGTACACACAGAGAGCAGGCAATTCTCAGAGACAAGGAGGCCGCAACCTAGGAAACAAGATATGAAAAAGACACAGACTCACAGATATGTACCCGATGGCTACGAACAATAGCCTGCAATGTCAGCAATAGCTCTTGCTATTTAACAGAACTGATGAATCAACACGAGCCACCCACCTCACCCAGGGGTGGCCTCATGCCTGAGAAGGTCTTTGTCTCAACAGAAAAAGAATTCTGAGTAATAAAGTTTTGAGATGGAAATTTGTTTAAAATATAAATTACAGAGTGAATTAGAATCCATAATCTGAGGTTTTCCACACAGGAAAAAGGTAGCACTTTTTAAAATGTACTTCCAGTTTTCTTGGAGGCTTTAATTTTGTTTTTTTATTATTATTTTTGAAGTTGTTAACTGGATTTAATGTAAAATAGAATAATTAATAAAATAATAAAATAATAAAATATTTAAAATAGAATATCTTGACTTGGAAGAAATACACAAGAATCATCCAGTCCAATTCCTGAGACCACACAGAGCAACCTAAAAGTGTTGTCCAAAAGTTTCTTGGACACACACAGGCTTCCATCTCTAGGGCTTGGCTACCTTCACAGTGAAAAACCCTCTCCGAATATTCAATCTGAACTTGCCCTGCTGGGTTTTAAGCCAATGTCTTGTATCCTGTCACTAGACAACACTTCAGCCCCCTTATAAGGGAGTTGTAGAGAGCAATGATGTGACCCCTCAGTTTCCTCTTCCCTGAGGTAAACAAACCTAGTGTCATCACCTGCACTTCCTGAGTCATGCCCTTCAGTCTTGTCACCATCTTTGTTGCCCTCCTTTGGACATGAGATCTTTCCTTTATAAAAGTTTACAAAATTAAGAAAAAGACCAATGATAGGACAAGGGGCAACAGTTATAAATTGGAGGATAATCAGTTCCGTATCAATATAAGGAATAATTTTTTTTCACTGTGAGGGTGACAGAGCACTGGACCAGGCTGCCCAGAATGGTTGTGGAGTCTCCTTCCCTGGAGATATTCAAAGCCCAACTGGATGCATTCCTGTGTGACCTGCTGTAGGTGACCCCACTTTGGCAGGGGCGCTGCACCAGATTATCTTTTGATGTACCTTCCAACCTCTAACTTTCTATGTTTATATGATTCTTTGATAATAGAACCATAGAATCATCAAGATCTTGAAGGTAATTTCCTAACATGATTCTATGATTGATTTCAACAGTCAGTCTTATACCACTTTAACCACTAAATCACTTCCTGAAGCACCACATCTACTGTTTTTTTAATACCTCCAGGGATGCTGACTCCATCACCTCCCTGGACAACCTGCTCCAATGCTTCACCACTCTTTTGGTGAAGAATTTTTTTTCTAATATCTAATCTGAACTTCCCTGGCACAATTTGAACAAATTTTCTCTTGTTCTATTACTAGTGACTCAAGAGAAGAGGCCAACATCTGCCTCACTACAACCTCCTTTCAGGTAGTTACAGAGGGCAATGTGGTCTTCTCTCAAGCTCCTCTTCTCCAAGCTGAACAGCCCCACCTCCTTCAGCCTCTCCTCATAAGAACTGTTCTCCAGTCCTCTCATCAGCCTGGTTGCCCTTCTCTGTACTCTCTCCAGCACATTGATGTCCTTCCTGTACTGTGGAGCCCAAAATTGTGCACAGTACTCAAGGTGTGATCTCACCAAGGCTGAGTACAAGGGTAAGATCGCCTCCCTGGCCCTGATAGTCACCCTGTTCCTGATAGAGGCCAGGATGCCATTTGCCTTCTTGGCCACCTGGGCACACATGACAACTCATGACAGCTGGCTGTCATCAACACCTCCAGGTCCCTTTCTGTTGGGCAGCTCTCCAACCACTCCTCTCCAAGTATCACTTCTGAGGGTTGTTGTGGCCAAAGTGCAGGACCCAGCATTTGGCCTTATTGAAGCTCATGCAGTTGGCCTAGGTCTGTTGATTGAGATTGTCTAGATCCCTCTGTAGAGACCCAGAGGCTCTACACTGTCCTCAGGCAGATCAACATTCCCACCCAGTTTATTGTTGTCTGCAAATTTACTGAGGGTGCACTCTGCACCCTCATCCTAATCATCAAAGAAGATGTTAAACAGGAGTGACCTCAGCACTGAGCCCTGGGGGACACATTTGTGACTGGCCACCACCTGGACTGAACTCCATTTAACACAACTCTTTGGAGCTAGCCATGCAACCAATTTTTTATTCATTGAAGGGTGTGTACATCTAAGCTGTGAGCCAACAGCATCTCCAGAAAAATGCTGTGGGAAATTATATCAAAATCAAGGCAGAGAACACCCACAGCCCCCTCCCTAATCCAATAAGTGCGTCACCATGTCACAGAAGGAGAGAAGTTAGTCAATCAAGACCTGTCCTTCATGAACCCACGCTGACTGGGAATGAATGATCACCTGGTTTTCTGTATGTACAGATGATGGTATCAATGGTATTATGGATAATCTGCTCCATCAGTATATCTTATGCTGAAGTCAAACTAACTGTCCTGTAGTTTCCTGGAACCATTTTCTGTATCTTCTTATATATGGGGGTTACACTGGCTGCATGCCAACCTGCCAGTACCTCTCCAGTCAGCCTGCACTGTTGGCAAGTGAAGTAGCTTGCTGAGCACCCCCACCAGTGCTTTCAGCACTTTTGGGTGCATCCCATACAGCCCCATAGATTTGTGGACATCTGTAAGGTGTAGCAGGTCACTGACCATCTCCTCCTGGAAAAGGGAAGAAGGACAAACATTCACCCATTTAGGCTAGCAAATAGAGCTGTGCAGCACACACACTGACTGCATGTCTTGAACAGTTAGTCTGAAACATAAAACCATTTTTCCATAAAGATTATGTTGCCACAAACCAACACTGGTTTGGGGCCACATAGAGATGTTGGATGAAAGGTGGAAAAATTAAGTGTTTTCCTTTACCTTTACCAACACCTTGTCAACAAGTTCCATAATATTCTTAAAGGAATTAACAGCCTTACACTATGTTGCTCAATTAGGTCAGTTCTTACAAGAAGAAAAAAAAAATTAACAATAATTTACACTTTTTAGTGAACTGCAAGCACAGAAATCCTGGAAATTGCCAAGAGGTTAGAGCCATTGGTTGAACAAAGTAAAGAACTAATAGGAGATGAAGGACCTGCATCAAAATTCTACCAGGAAGAAATATCAAAGGTAAAATTTCTTTCCTGGAAGACTCACTAAGAGCTCAGAGAAACAGTGGATCTCCTATGAGGTGTCAACAGATGAGAGAAAAGACCTTGCAGTGTTCCCATTTTACAACAAGTCCAGGCCTTAGAAGTTTTAGATGCCTCTAAGGCTGGACAGTATAGGTGAGATGAAGTGGGAGGAGGTCACTCCATCATGTAAGGGTGAAGGCTGTACAGTGTGCCTCTTAAGTCAGAGACCCCCTGCACCCAGACAGCTAAGACCACCAGGCAGAGAAAACTGACAATATGCTCCTTAGATCTCAAACATTTCAGTGCCACCAAGGTGGGGGTCAATATTTCAGTGAGAGCTAATAAGAGAAACCTAAATGCTCCATGATCATTTCATGTCCCTCCTTCTCAGGAAATCATACAGCTATTTTGTGAAAGTCTGGCTTGGGAAACAGATTATAATAATGAGAGATTATCAAAACCTGCTCCAAGTGCACTGTGGAACACATCCTGGCTAAAACCAAGAAGTAGCTATCCTGAATTTTCAAAAGAATATTGAGTTACTTCCTACTACTACTGAGTATGCTTCCTCTGCTAAGTAGCTGCCTCCCAACGGTCCATCTACAGCTGGAATTCAGAAATAAAATTTTCCTTGGACTGTGCCTGTGGTTTATCGAGTACACTGGACAAAGGTCCCCTGTACTCAGCCCTGGTGAGGCCACACCTCAAGTACTGTGTCCAGTTCTGGGCCCCTCAGTTCAGGAATGAGATTGAGGTGCTGGAGCAGGTCCAAAGGAGGGCAACCAGGCTGGTGAAGGGACTCAAGCACAGATCCTATGAGGAGAGGTGAGGGAGCTGGGGCTGTTCAGTCTGGAGAAGAGGAGGCTCAGGGGAGACCTCATCACTCTCTACAACTCCCTGAAAGGAGGGTGTAGCCAGGGGGGGGTTGTTCTCTTTTCCCAGGCAACTACCAGCAAGAGAAGAGGGCATGGTCTCAAGTCGTGCCGGGGGAAGTTTAGGTTGGATATTAGAAAGAACTTCTTCAGGCATTGGAATGTGCTGCCCCGGGAAGTAGTGGATTCTGTGTCCACTACTGTCTGGAGATATTTAAAAAGAGACTGGATGTGGCACTCAGTGTCATGGTCTAGTAACCGCAGCCGTAGTGGATCAAGGACTTGATGATCTCTGAGGTCCCTTCCAACCCAGCCAATTCTATGATTCTATGATAAACGACACCAGTCATTTCTAGTGATTTCCTAAAGTTGTTATAAATGATGTCACAAGTAAATGTCACCACATGCTTAGTTACATATCCTTCTAAGTTCCCAGAAAAGTATTCAGTGGTCTCCTCTCTTAAGCCATTGCAACAGAGTGACGAAAACATGAGCAATCAAGCACAGGTGCCAGTGTTCTATTATGCACATTTAAGGTTCTGGAAAACAGAGGGACGTTCTTTAAATCTGTTCACTGTTTTGTTTTTGTTTTTGCTTATTTGCTTGTTTGCTTTCTTGTTTGTTTTTTTAATATGGCAGGTACGTCAGCCTCATGACTACTTTCTGCATAAGAAAATTCAGTCATCTGTTTGTTACATTTCTTGTGGGTGTTCCCCTACCAACCTGCTGCATTCCAGCTGGGTACCATTCCAGGTACCTAACTTCAATGACATCAGACTCTTTTTTTTCTTACCTACAACTAGTGTGAAGCTATACAAAACTCAGTTCACAGTTTTCTTATGTCGTTATCATTGCACTCTGCACATTAAACAAGTTATTTGAAAAGATATAGAGGATGACCAGTGATTTCCCTGGTCAATTGATGTTCAGCTTCAGAAAATGTTATGTTCGATAAGAAACAAAATGGAGAAAACAAGAAAGTTAATTGATATGGACCAACTCTCATGGTGATCCATCAAGCCTGTACACGCATGTTCACATTCTCCCAGCTGAAGAATTGCCCAGCTCAAAGTATACAAATAGATGTGGTAGGATCAGAAATTTTCTTCTGTTAGGCATTAAGAAAATAAATGCTTCATCTAAAAGAAAAGGTTAGTAAAATTTAACCTGGTGTAAGAAGGTTGCCTGTGTATCTGGGCTGGTATGAGTACAAGCCCAGTGAGTGTAAGCAGGCCCAAGCATGCTGTACTGGAGCTTGCATTATGTTCAGTTTCATTGTTAACTATTGTTTTTAGATATGCAGAGTCATAATAAATAGACCTATAGAGAAGTGCTTATTTTTCAGCTGCAGTGAAACACTACAAATTTGTATTTTCTGTTTGACAACCCTTCTTATCCACTCTCTTCACCCACCTTCCTCTTCTCTCCCTCTCCCACCAAACATTTTTAAAAAATTAAATATTCTTTTATTCCATCACCTATATCCTTTATATTTGCAGGTCAAGCACCTAGGAAGGATTGAAAGAGACCTATGGGCTACAGATGCCAATGTCTTGTTATAACACACACCTTTTCAGAAGTGTGCCATGCTCCATCTTAAAAGCAGCCTGCTTTTTTCTTGGCAGTCTCTGGATTAAAACCTGCTCCAGGGCTTACATGCACTAATGGGAGCATCTTGAATTCTGAGCTACACTGTTTTCCTCACTTGTTTTTTGTGCTAGCAAAATCTTTCAGATGTAATACCTTTTCACCCTTGGTGAAGACATTTGAAGTTTTTTAAACATTTGCATCTGCTCTAAGTCTGCCAGTTTGCTAAATTAAAAGGATGTAGACTTTTCTTACATGATGCATTCTCCAACCCCTTGATTTTCCAGTCTACCTGATAGGCCCTTCTGCCTATATCATTCCCATTCTCAATTTAAGTTTTTTGAGCTGGATGTCCAAGTTTGTACTCACTATTCCAGACAAGGTCTCACCAGCACCTTGTATAATGGCAGCAATACTTCCCTATCTGTGCTGCAAAGGCCTCTCCTGACACATCCTAGATCACATTTGTCTTTTTCTTGTCTGTACACTGCTGTCACACTGAGCTCAGCTAGGACTCCCAGCTCCTTCTCCCCCTCCATCATTTCCAGCTGATGAGCACTATGAAATTTGGCAAAGCAGAAGGGTCAGCTAGACAGAGGATTGCTCCTACTGTATCTCTTTATTTAGACTGCTCAGAGGAAGAAAGAGGCATAAATGAGTCTGTAACAGCTGTTGCAGCAGTTGTTACAGCCAGCCAACTCCTGTGAACACTTTCCATTCCCATTTGCTGAGCAACCTCTAAGATCAAGACCAAGCCTCAAGCAACAGCATCTCTTGAGTGCTGAACAACAGCTTCAGGAAGGTTCTTAGTGGGGGAGGAAGGAATAAGAAAAGCAGCAGTGAAGTGATACACAACCTCAAAACCCCCTAACATTATTGTGATACTGAGAAGCTATTCTGATTGTTTCTTAAAAGCCTGAATAAAATAAGCTAATATGCAGTGGAGGTGGGAATTGGATTTTTTTTAATTGGGAAAAAATTTGTGAATGGGAAAATGGGAAGATGACATTAATATTGCTTTGGAAAAATATTTTAATTGAAATGGTAACATCAATGTCCACACTTAGGAGGCTAGACTGCAAAATGAGTGGATTTTTTTGTTTAATATCGCTCCCTGTGTTGGAGAGGAGACAATGTGATAGCTATCTTTTTTTTTCAATGTCACTATTTTTTGTGAGATGGCTAGCCATGCCATCATTAACAGCACAAGAGGATTTGTGTTGGTTGATTTCAAAATCAATGTAAATTGGACTTCTACCAAATATCTCAAAGCCATGTTGTAACACAAGGAAATCTATTGCTTTTATACCGCGTATTTTAGGATTTTTTTCCTCCCCTCTCCAGGAGCAGACCAACAGTTTATGATGCAGCAGTGTAACTGTCTCATTTGCACATTTTCAGTGCTTGATAAAAGGCTGAAATGCTTGATTCCCCTGAGGTCTTCCTTGTTCTTTTCCTAGTAGAATATGACTCCCTATATTTCAATACAGCTCTGAATTTTTTCCTAAACAATGGATATCCAGCCTTTAGATAAGGTCTATCATACAGAAAAACGTAAAACACTTTACACAGGGCTCATGCAAATCATTTCATTACATGAGGCAGCAGAGAGCAGAGCCTGGAGTCAGAAACAGAGAGGCCCATTCTACCTGGCACATTATGGCCATGGCCCTGGGACCTGCCTCATCCTTACACAACATTTCTTGAAACAAACACATCTCAAATTACAGCCAAAAAAAATCAAGATTGACTTCTGGAAAAGCCTCAAAATTTCCCTAAGCCATACTGGATAGCCATCCAAATACAACTGGATAGCCATCCAAATACATTGCCAAAAATTGTGGTCACTTAGGAAATGAGGTAACACCTTTGACCACCAAGTCATGCTGACTCTTTTTAATGACAACAGCACTGTCTAAAACCTGCTTTTAATAGCAGCCATATCACCTATGTATAGCATTACTGTGGATTGTGCCAGAGCAGATTTGTTATAAAATTCTTCAAGAATAATGACAATAAAACCATGACAACTACTCCTGCAAACACTAGCACTGGGGTACTTCTTAAAGAAGAGATTTGATTGAAAGGTAAAGATTAGCTTTAAATCCCTCCACCCCTTCTTTTATTTGCATATGAAAAGAAGGTGTAATACAAATGCTTACCTTGATATGACATTAGAAGACAGTTTGGGTCAATATAACTGCTATAGAACAGCGGAATTAAAAAAAAAAATAAATACTTAAATATTTGTACTTACTGATTTTAAACTTCAGATGCATTTTAGCATTCTGGAGTAATCTGCTAAATCCAAAACACAGATGAAGAAGTGGCTACTAGACAATCCTTCCATTATATGTGTATACTATTCATACAATATCATAGGTTAATTATCCCCAAACCAGATAAAAAATATTTCTGCAACAACATCATAGAATGTAACCAGTAGAATCAAAAGTGACTGCCCCAAAGAGTTTCATTGCACTTGAAGGCAGGTTTATGGACATGTTGTAAATGTCAGCCTACACCATTTTTAATAATAAAAAAAGACACTATAATACTGTTTCCTTGTAACCGGGACAGAAAATCATTTGGTAAGAGTAAGAACATTTATTGGTTTTGACATAAAAAATTCTTGCTGTGAGGTGGAAATGCTGTACTCCAAATACCAGAAGAAACATGAAATCTCAAGGGTTATGTTCAGTAACTCTTGGTTCAAAAGCAGACGTGGCAGGTGCATTATTTAAGAGCTTGTCAGAGATGATCTTCTACAGCACACTACTCCAGGATTCACCTCTTGCTATGCCTGGGAAGTGGGACTCTCCTGTAAGTATATGGCAGAACTATCTGGCTGCACATCAAGTCTGTACTGCCCAACCCACGCAATAGCACTGTGGTCACTGCAAAATGTCAGTATCAGAAAAACTCTTGCTACTGAATGCAACTACTCCTCCCACACACCCCACCTAAGAGCAGTCCTTTGGATGAGCTCTTCAGAGAAGATCTTCAGCAACATTTTCTTCAGCAGCTGTACCTGATGTTCTAAAGTATACTTTGTATTGTTGTATTCAGTGCTAATTTGGCACCACAAAGGCATAATACATTCAAGGCAAAAGAGAAACAGTTGCAGCCCCAGCTTCTGCTTTCAAGCTCCTGACTCATACAAAAATGTCAGTATATTTTATTTAAATTTTTTTTTTTCTTCTCATTTTTTCAGAGTATAAATTCTTGAGCAGAAGGTAGTCAGATCAGGATTTCAGTAGGGAGGATCACAAACATGCCAATGAAAAAACAAGAGAGGCTCAAAGGACCAAACAGTCAAAACAAAATAAAAAAAACCTAATCCAAATGAGCTGATTGAGTCCTCCATGCCTACATCAGAGAGCTACATTTTCAGCTGTTGTAAGACATGGGAGCATTGTTATCTTCAGCACAGATGAGCCTGTTTGTGCAGAGGCTCTGACATGTGTCTCTGTAGAAGGTATTCCCAGACCTGTAGATCTTTTTTCTCACACACACCTACCAACATTCCAGGAAAAAGGAACTGCTTGTGTGTTTTGGGTGACAGAATAAAAACAAGCACAAAATCCAGTTTTAACTATTCCAGTACAGACTTAAAAATCCTGCATGTAGGAAATCACTGCCAGTAAAATACTTCTTTTTTTTTTTTTTCTTTTTTACATATACGAGTACCTTAAAAAGAAATAGGAAAGAAAAATTACTTTTGGCTAAGAACAAGCAAAAGAAATGTAATTTAAAATGATATAGTTTTAGAAAATCCTATTTTCATGGAAAGTGCTCCCCTTAAGCATGTCTACACTGGCCAGTTAGAAAGGATACCAAGATTTAGAAGGAAATAGTTTTCCTAATGTACCATTGCACTAAACAATATTTGAGAGAGGTAGAATAGAAAGAAAGCAATGCTTGTACCTTGAATATGGAGTATCCTGGTCACATGTTTGTGGTGTAACAAAACATCTGTAATAAAACATTTTGTACAAAATTGTGTTCAGCAGTGGTGAAAGAAATTAAAGAATGAAAAAGGAAAGTGAGTGGAAGGGAAAACGAAAGAGACCTCATGTATTTTTAACTGAAAAAAACAGAAAGTAGCTCTGTGCATTCTCTCAGTTGCACTGAATCCTGGAGGGAAAAAAAATTAGGATGATTACACATTTAACTGCAGTAATCCTGTATTAAAGCATTTAATTCCTACACTGTTTACAAGCCACCAATACAAACATTAATAAGCAGACGTATGGCAAGCTGCTTTAACAATATATGACTTGGCTGCCAAAATTAGCACTGGTACAAATTCAGGAGTATGTGATGTTTCTTTTTAAAGGGATGCTAGGGGTTTTAGGTAATCTCTTTTTCTTGAGCTACTATACAAAATCATAACATCCTCTGCAAGCATTTAGGAGGTGGGTTCTCTTTTGTTACTAAATGGAGCACACCCTAGCCTTTTGAATTTTTGAATGTCTTGAAACTAAAAGGCGTCTCTAATATAATCTTTATTACAGGTAAATTTCATTTCTCCAGAACAGAGAAACAATTAACGGAAAACATCTGTACCGTGTTTACTGTTATGAAGCATTATTGTACTACTTTAAGTAGCACAGAATCTCCAAAAAAGTGAAAGCTTCTTCTGGTACACCTGGAAAGCTTTTCACCATTAACTCTAAGGAAACCAATAGCTCTGAGAGAAACTTAGCTCAGCACTCCTCCATCAACAAGAACTACCAGTCACTCACAGTACAGGTAAATGACCTCATCAGCTTAAGCCTTGTTGTCGCATTTCAAAAAAACAAAAAAATTTCTCAGCCTGGGTTCAATCACCATCAGTCACCATGGGCTGGCACGACACCATAGAGCAGTCTTATAAGGCTGGGATTTCCAGCATGCACAATGATTCTTTTCAGAAATGGGTTACAGCAGAAACCTTTAATAATAATTTTACCTTGGATTTTTCCATTTCCATTTCTCTTGTTAAGAATAGCACAACTCCTCCCACTTCACCTCATCCCACCTTATGCCCCTCAATGGCATATTGTGAGAATCCGATCTCACCGATTTGAAATTGTCTCAAAAAAAAACAGTTTTAAAGTGAATAGCCCTGGCTAGGGAGGAGAACCTGGCCTGGCCAGGGGTGAGCAGGGGGTGACACCCAGGAAGAGATAAAATCTAAGAACTAATGGCTGGGTGGAGACTACTCCCCTTTTCTGAGTGCCTGAAATGCTGGGATGTCCCTCCAGGCACGATTCCCCTGGCCAGGGTGGAGGAAGACACCTTGATTGTACTGATGCTGATGTACCTGGCTGAGGGGGCTGGAACAGACGGAGAGTGGTGCCTGGAAAGAGATAAGAGCTGTGTGCTGGAAGACCCCCCTCCAGGCGAGCCTAATTTCAATGTCTCTGATACTGATGGACCTGGCCTGGCTGAAGCAGAACAGGGGTGATGCCTGGAAGGAGATAAGAACAGATGAGTGGGTGGGGGACTGCACCCTTCTGCAGAATCTCCCCTCCAGTCAGCCTGTCTGCAATGGCTCTGATGCCAATGACCCTGGTTTCTGTGGCAGCTGACTGACAGCTGCCCCTTTGGAACAAAGGAACTCAGGGGTACATATGGCTGTCCATGCTGTGGCTATTTTGTTGTCTTTTGAACCACCACAATGTTGCATCGGACCCTGTTCAGGATCAGCGCCATCTTGAAGAAACTCTCTGGGCAGCTGGACCCCTGGTGGTGACTCTCTCTCTCTCATTCTTTCTTCCCACTTTCTTACCCTTTTTCTCCATTTTTTTTCTCCCTCTCTTATATCTTCTTTTCCTCTCTCCCTCTCTTGCCTGGTTCTCTAGTTTTGCTTGTGCCATCTGTCAAATAAAAGTCTGCTTGCACCCAACTCTTCTACAGGTGAACTTTGTTTCGCGGATCCAAAACAAAAAAAAAATTAATGTTACCTCGGACTGTAACATGTGGGGTAGTCAGCAGGACCCCGCAAACAAAGGGGTGCAGCTGCTGAGAGACTTGCAATAGGGGAGCAAAAAGCTTAACTCAGCCATCCCTGGGCTCCTCACAATAGTGAAGGATTTTAGAAAGCAAGGGGGTTTTGCCTGATCTTCTGCAAGCCGTTCACCAGCCTTGAGTTAATGTTCTAGAGTAAGTGTAAGGGATAAAGACACTGTGGGTGTTTTTTCCTTGGTGCGTGTGGGGGGTGGTGGTTTGAGGCTCTCCTGAATGTGTCTGGGTGCAGGTAGTCATGGACGACTTTCCAGCAAGTGGGCTGGGGTCGCCAGATTATTGAATTGTGCCGACAGTTTGGCTGAGCCAAATTGTTACCGTCCAGCAAATGTGTGTGTAGAAAGTCTGGGCTGGGGGTGAAAACTGTTCTGGCAGATGACTGTGTGTGTGAATCTCTCCTGAATCTGTGTCTGGGTGCAGGTAATCGTAGACTGTTTTCCGGCAACTGGGCTGGGATCACCAGATTACTGTAGCTGCACCAACAGATTTTTCTGTGCCAGGGTGCTACCATTCAGTGGATGTGTGTGTTAAAAGTCTGGGCCGGGGGTGAGATGTGCTCTGGCAGACGTTTGTGTGTGTTCCTTGCATAAATGGGATAGCTTCCCTTCATTAGAGTATGTTACAGTCCAAGGTAACATTAAAATTTATTTTTGTTTTGGATCTGCGAAACAAGGTCCCACCATAGAAGGGTCAGGTGCAAGCAGATTTTATTTGACAATTGGCCCAGGCAAAAGAGGGAGAGAGGACAAGAAGATATAAGAGAAGGAGAAAAGTGGTAAAAAAGTGGGAAGAAAGAATGAGAGAGAAAAGTGGAGAAAAACGGTAAGTAAGAAAGAATGAGAGAGTCACCACCAGGGCTCCAGCTGTCCATCGAGTTTCTTCAAGATGGCGCTGATCCTGGACAGGGTCTGATGCAACACGGCAGTGGGTGAAGAGAAAACAAAAACAGCCACAGCATGGACAGCCATATAAACCCCTGAGTTCCTTTTGTTCCAAAGGGGCAGCTGTCAGTCAGGTTCATTAGAAGACAGGCTGCCTGGAGGGGAGCTTCTGCAGCAGGGTGCAGTCCCCCACCCACTCATCAGTTCTTATCCCCTTCCAGGTGCCACTCCTCCTGTGTTCCAGCCACCTTAGCCAGGTACTTCACAAGCACAATCCAGGTGGCTCAGTCATGCCTGGAGGGACCACCTGGCATTGCAGGCTGGTGCTCAGAAAAGGAGAGTAGTCTCAACCCAGTAGGTCTTATCACATCCCAAGGTGTCACCCCCTGCTCAGCTCTGGCCATCCAGGTCCTCCACCCTAGCCAGGGATATTCACTTTAAAATTGCACCTTTAAGACAATTGCAAATCAGTGAGGTCAGATTCTCACAGAGGAGTTCTTGAAAAAGTTTAAGTCTAAACCATCACCTCAGGGAAAACAATGGGCCCAAGAAAATTGGTCAAACCCCTCTGCACTGGTAGAACGCGTAATATTGTTAAAGTCACAGGCAAAACTTTAAGTTGGCAAAGGTAAACCAGTCATTTGTGCAGTACTGTGTGCTGCAGTATTAGCCTCACAGGAGGAGGTAATTGCCCTCCAGAGAGAAATTGCAGCTCTCAAGACTGTACATGTAAAAGTCCTCAACACCACCTTGAAAGAGGCTGACTCTCTCCGGAAGGAGGTAGACACTTACAAATCCAACCACAAGGAGGTTGTTGTTCTCCACAGAGAATTAGCAGCCCTCCAAGCCACACATGTTGAAGCCCTTAAAATCACCCAGGAAAAGGTTGACACTTTCCGAAGGGAGACTGAGGCTGCACAGGAGGAGCTTAGAGAAATGGCAGCTCTTCAAACCACGGATGCAGAAGCTCTCCTGAAGGTAGTTAACCCTCTCTGCAAGGAGATGGATGCTGGTAAGGTTGCTCAGCAATAGGTTGCATTTCTCCACGGGCAATTAATGGCTCTTAAACAGAAGTTAGAAAAAGAGTGTGTGTTTGGTACAATCAGTAAAGCCAGGGTGGTGCCAGATTGTGCCCCTGTAGGAGAATTAAAAGAGTCAATATTGACTTAGTCTTCTATATTGCATCCTCTTAAGACTGAGTATGCATGTGAGAATGAACATCTATGTGTAAATACCTCTCCCCAATACCAGCCATTGAGATCTAGCTTGTGGCTAGAGGGGCTTCAAAGGGAGATTCCCCAGGAGCTTATGGACAAGCTGCCAAGGCAGGTCCTGCAAAAACTTCTACACCACTGGCCAATGCTCCCTGGTGCTTGCACTGTAAAAAATGAGTTGGCAAACAAGCCCTATGCTGATTTGATCAGTACATCTCTGCCTCCAACTGATCTGTGGGAAACTGATTCCTTCCACCTGTCATAGTGGGCGCGGTGTTGGAGGGTGGGAGTTGATACAGAGGCTCACTAAAAATTAGAAGGAAGAGGTTAATACAGTGGTAAATATTCATTCTTTACTAGCTGAAGAGATAGCATCAGCCATTACTCCTGAAAAGATGGAGTTTCACCAGCATACTGACAACTTAAGTATCTGAAGTTTCTCCTGCACAGGACACTTATGACAGGATCACTGAACATTCAACTATGTTGGATATATAGATCCTGGAAGAAAAGCAGACACCCCCAAGCCAAGAGGCTAAAATTCTGGGAATCTGGAAAGGCAGAATGCGTTGTTTTCCCCTGCAGTTTCTAAATTCTCTAATCCAGATCAAAAGGCTTTTGAATCAAGTACTTTGCCAAGTTATGGGCCTGTCACTGTTCTGGCAAAAGCATATTCCCCCCCTTCCCCCCACCCCGAAAAAAAAAAAAAAAAAAAAAAAAAAAAAAAAAAAAAAAAAAAAAAAAAAAANAAAAGGGGGTTGGGCGAGACACTGGGCAAGAAACTGTCCAGCTGGGCACTAAACCATGTTTTGATAACAGGATGGTGCAAACGCTCCCAGCAGGGTGTCTTTTCACCCCAACCCAACTTACTGTTTTATTCTGCCCCTCTCATTTTACACTATGTCATTGGCATGATCCAAACCCTCACTGGGAGAGGTACTCCCTTGTACCTGCTCCTGGAAGGCTTAACCTTGTTATGCGGGGTGAAACAGATAATATGCTTGTGAAACAGACAATATGCTTCTTTGTGTTTTCTTCCAGATCCCTGACACTGAAAGAAGAATGCAGTGTGGAGCTCTTGGAGGGACAACAACCTCATTTGTTATTCTTGGTATCTGGGGACAGTTTTGCACCACTGATGCCTTCCCAGATGTGGGAAAATAAAGGGGTTTACAAATACCCCTACTCCTTGTTTGAACGAATGCTCAAGGTTTTACACCATTTGGGCCTGAGTTTTCTTTTGGCACCATATCAAACCAGTCATCACTTTGGTCTTGCCAAAAGGTAACAAATTGTTCCAACTGGGAACAGAATGATTGGGTTAAGTACTATTGGCCAGTTTCTGTTTGTGCCAAAATCATAGAAAAGTAAAAAGTTTGCACCTCACAATGATTGTTTGTTTTCTCTGATGTTCTGTCTGGTTTGATCTGGGCCTGTAATGATGGGAATATGTATACTTCCTTGTGGGCTGGGTTACCCAGTCTTCAGTGTACATTAGGTCTCTACATTAGGTCTCCCAACACTTTGTCCCTTATGGAAGTGGAGTCCTATCCATCCCCGTTGAATAAAGAGGGCAAAGGTTACCCTGGGATGAGAATGGCAAGACCCAGGGGCAGCAGCTGTATGACTTGGGGGGATGGGAGAGCTCTGGGAATTTAGGAGTGCTAAGTTAGATCTAATGTTACATGAAAATGGTCTTTGTGGCTACTTGAATTTCTCTAATAATGATTGTTGTATCTATGTCCCTAATGCCACACTGGAAACTGGCACATGATTACTGACTACACCATAAGGAGGATCTTACCCAGGACTCCTGTGGTGGAGGAAGTGTAAATGGAAGCCATGGCTCCCATGATAGTGCAAAAGCAAAAGGTGCTACTCTGCATTGTCTCTCATCATCAATGAAACTGCAAAGTATCTGTAGTAGCATGCACTGTGACGCAATGCCTACTGCCCTTGCAGATTGCATTCTGCACGCACAATTGAGATTCTCTCATGCAAAGAAGAATGAAGGAGTGGAAAAAAAAAACCAAAACCAAAACCAAAACATAGAAAAATGCATCTTAGAAGTTACTTATGTTTAATGCTTAAAAGTCTGAATGCACAAACAATAATCTACCATTATAGAAGTACTGGTGGTCAATACAATTCATTAGAACTATGTACAATGACACAGTTTAGTATAAAAATCTTTCTACAATGTAGAGTATTACGAAACTGTTAATGACATCAAACACTAAGCACTTAAGACACCATTTTTTGCTACCACATTTGGAACTTCAATGAACAGTCCATTTTAACTTGCAGCATCAATCCATTTCTAGTATGAAATTAAGTAATTTTCTACTTATACAATAAGATTTATCTACACGGGTCTTTTGATTTTGATCCATAGCAGCAAAGGCACTGTACATCAGCAGATCCACAGACTTAAAGATTTTTTTTTTTAAAGCATTCAAAAAAAAAAATAAAAGTCACAGATCATAGTTTAACAGCAACAACAACAACATAAAAAGATAACACGTTGTCTCTGGCACAATGGCTCAGTCTGCGTCCATTTTAGGGACATCCAATCAAGACTTGGATTGAACTGCTGGCGAACAAAGCAAGTCCTTATTCCAGTGAGAATCCATTCCTTTTTTATATGTTGGAATGATTACTCTTGTAAATCCTACCTCAGAGGTCATTGCTTTTGTAGTTTGTATATTGGTAGGCATCCATTCTTATTTCAGTGCAGTTTCCAAAGAACGTATCAAATATTTTTCATAATCTCTTGTAATTGAAAAATTGCCCAAAGACACATATCCCCATTTTCAAGGAAACATTGCAAAAGTTTCCAGAAGTAACAAAGGTGATTCTTTGAGGCAACTTATTGTACTCTCTACAATATAACAAAGAGAGGTGTTTATATTAAAAAACCTAGCTTGACACCAAAATGCTTTATGTTTATCGACAGAAAAGCATTGAGAACAAATCTGTACACAGGATGCTATATTAACATTGCAAATATATAAATTAGCACATTCTTACTTAAAGTGAATTTAATTTAGATGTGAACTGAATTAGCCATTCACCACAGGCATGTAGATTACTGGCTACAGTTTGCAATTTCCTAAGTTTCCAAGACTGTCTAAAATAGTTAAGATACAGCATCTTCCCACCAAATTATTATACTGTAATAACACTTAGAGGTCTCATCCAAGAACAGGACTAAAAAATATAACAAAGTTTATTTTTTTTTAAATAGAAACTACAAGTCTATTTAGTGTAATTTTAACTATCTTCTGAACATCCTTCTCCAAGATCCCCAATTTATCCACCTGTAAAAACACAAAGTATACAATGCACCTTTCAAACTAAAGCCGGGCCAGACAGCTTTATTTAGTCAGTTCAATGTTAGAAACCCTTCTTTAAACAAAATAAATACATTACAGCTATAATACATAATTAAAGTCTCAACTTCACTGTTAAGTATGCTTATTCCATCTTCTTCCAAGCAGATATCTGACAATTTGTTATAGCAAGTTCTTAATGAACATTCACAAATCAATAGCAAGTTAAGAAGGTAAAAATAAATTCCACAACTGTGATGAACATTTAAATTCTCAGTTTAGAAAGGAAAATAAAAGGAACATACAGCAAAGTGCTAGGAGAAGGAGTTCAGCCTGCGTTCAGATTTGTCTCTAATAAATAACTTCATAGACTGTAGCTTTCTTGTCCCCAGAGCCAGTGACAATGTATTTGTCATCCACAGAGATATCACAACTAAGCACAGATGAGGATTCTTTGGACTACAGGAAAGAAAAAAAAGGAGAAAAAGAAAAAAGAAAATTACATCTTTACAATGCATCAAATCAGAAGGGTTTGAAGATTAATTGGTAGAGTTTATAGAGAGGGAACACACTGAAAGCTCACTTAAATATCAGTACCACGGTGGGAGCTTTTGCAAGAAGGCTGTTGCTCCAAACTTGTTCCACCTAGAGCTCTATGGCAACAAAAACAGCAGTGGAAAGGGAAATGAATGCCACGGACCTAGAGATAATCTACCAATCAAACAAAAAGAACTAGTCCTTTCTATACCCTTAACAAGTAGTGAGCATTTATTAATATTTCATATGTTAGCTTTTGCGTCAAAATGAATAAAAAGCCATCTTCTGCCCTCTTTTGTTGTAAACCAGAAAGCCACAGTGAGAATCACTACAAAGACCTACCCACCTACAGGTATGAAAAAAAGAGACTTCCCAGAAGTAGCTGCATCAATTCTCACTATTTCCTCAACACAGCAGACAAAAGCCTTGGACAAATAAACTTAAGTTATCAGGAAGGAGGCAAATATGAAAAGATACTGTGGTGGATTAGGTTGTGCAACACTGTACAGCCAATGAACAGGAGACAGGATACACCAGTGATGCAGGAGCTCTGTCTCTCCCAGCTTATCTGTCTTTTCTGAGATGATACTTAAGTACTGTCACATTTTACTTGCTGTTTTACTGCATGTTTTCTGTTGTCTTTACCTAGTATATGTCCACATTCTTTTCTGCCTGTCACTGCAAGAGCTGAGCACTTCCCAACCATGCCAAGGTTTTGCCAAGAAACCTTTGCTGCACTGCACAGGAAGTTTATTTCTGCACCCCTCATTAAGAAAGCTGTACTGGGGTTTTAACATCACTTTCAAAGATGTGTTATTGTTCTGTGGGAGGTTGTTCAGGAGCTGAATAACCTCAAGTAAGAAAACTCAAACCTCAGCTTTCTCATGCCACGGCAAATTGCACCATCCCCAAAGGTGCAGACATGGCATGAGCTAGTAAATGTGGGATCTAACCACAACGACAGTTAATTTAATTCAAAAAATTCCCAATATAGAGGTACTGTACATGAGAGAAGGACATACCAAAAATCCCACTTTTCTTTAAACACAATGAAGTGCCACTAAAATTTGGCACAGAGGGATGAAAAATTACAGAGAGATTACAACTTCCAGTTACACTACACAGGGCTCCTCTGCAAGGTGGACCTTCAGTCCACAGTCTTCAGGTCAGGAGTCTGTGGGTCCAAGCATCTCATGCCAGAAAAATACATCTTGAATATGACTTGCCCTGTTTCAGATGCATTTTGTAGTGAATGCTCACCTGACAACCTGACTTGCGTACCATATTACAACAATACACCTATGAAGGTGGGAAAGAAGGATATTAAAAACAATTTCAGATTAAAGTCCTACTTTACTGTAAGAGCTGAATTACTCAAATGTTAGAAAGGACAAAAGTATCTCTCTTTTATTACAGATAAAGTCTTACAGAAACATAGTAATTAGCCAAGAATTTCCATTTAAAAACTCCTTAAGCTAATGACAGACCCTGAGATGTGCAGCTCTACTGCACTGTAATGAATGTGGAAAATCACTTTTAGAGGATGATTACCTGGAATATACTGGCTCCATAAGGTGTTCTCCAGGCATTAAGAAGATTATCTTTTCCAGTGCTTACAAACCATTTGCCTGTAACAGATTGTTTAAATGTTATTGTTACAGCTTTTTTTTTTTTTTTTTTCTCCAAAGGATGCACCCCAGGTAAAAGATAAACCTTAAAAACAATGCATTCACACATTAATGGAAAACATATCCAAAGAATAGTCACACTTTTATCAATGATATGAACAACAATATTCATTCACAACCTAAGCAGTTTACACAAAAAAGCAGTCATACACAATTTTAAAAATAATTATAATACTTAAATTTAACATCTGATTTGTAAATATATCCCTACTTTCTTTTAAAGAATAAATTGAACAAATTTCTCAGGAGGGAAAACACTGGCATAGAAAGACTTGCTTACCACAGTGAGCAAATTTGAGTGACAACACACAGCTCTCATGAAGATGCAGTTGATACTTGTCCGGCTTAGTAACATGCAGCACCTCGACATTACTGTTCTCCATTCCCACAGCCAACCATTCACCAGTTGGACAATAGCCCAGTGAGAAGATCTGGAATAAGCACAGCAGTAAAGGAATGAGCTTGAGATATTCAAAACCAACTCTTGCTGCACTGTTAACACTATGCAAAAACACATTTTAGTCTCCTACATTTTAAGAAACATGATAATCCAACTACTGCATTAATCAAGATGAATTAGTTTGTGTAATCAACGTTCAATTAAATTGTTTTAGTAAAACACTGAAGCAGGCTAAGATAGTCAAAGTCCTACCCTATCTGACAAAATTAGAAAATATTTTTGTAAAATATTTTTGAACGAGAATCTAGAGAAAGGGAAGCAGAGTACACACAGGAATGTTTTAATCTCACAATTCTTATGTAAAAGGATTCTCTTATGGGAGAAGTGCTAATCTGTCAAATAGTCATAAACAAGAAAGATGTTTAGTTGCCACCGGAAAAAAAAAAGGGGGGGCGGAGTGGGGGGGAGGAAGGAAAAGTGTGAGATGATGTGAAAAATTCTTTGGAGTTCTCTTTGAGCCTGCTTTTTTTTTTGCTTAAAAGAAAACAACAAAAGTGCATGGTATCAAAAACCATGACAGATTTTTCTTAACATGTCAAGGCTTCTGAGATTGAACCTGTGACGTGAAGTCATGTTGCTGCAGTTGTCTCCCCTCTCTGAGATCCCAGGATCTGACTGTATTGTCCAGGCCTCCAGTCCATAGTTTGGTGCCATCATTAGAAATGTCAATACAGCTCGCTCCATCTGTGTGGCCCTGAAATTGCCTGAAATATTGAAAGAAAATACACATGTTCACACACTGGAAAGAGTCAGTTCTGATACTGTATACAAAATACCTCCTTTCTTTCTGGCTTTGATATGCAGCCATTAAAGAGTAATGCAGACTCCAACAGCAGTCTGAGATTAACATAAACTCTGGGAAGACCACATGAGTTTTGTGATGAACTGATGAAGCAACGTGGCCAGACAGCCCAGTGCTAATGTGATTTCAAAAGCACACTTTACATGTCAGATACTCTGAGGATCTTTGCTGCTGACTGTGTGATACTCACTATTCGACTGAAAATGCTCAACTCCCCCAAAGGAATGCAGTATGATTGTCAAAATTCACTGATTATAAGAAAAAATTGTCAAATTACCAATAAAGCTGGAAAAAAAAGAGCACTCTAAATAGGAACATCATGAAGTAAAAGCCTGCCTTTACATCAAATACTGATATATCACATACAGTAATATACATAGTGAAGTGCACAGAGAAGCTCTGTATGACTGGCTCCTATCTTATGTACATTAGCATTAAGCAACAACTCAAATTCTTAAAATGCTAAGTTTGCAGTGTAGTAATCTACACATCTTTACCCAAGACATATTTGCTCGAGCACAGATTAAAGAGATTGGAGTGTGAGCACAGTGTATTTCATGGAAACAAAGAAAACCAGGTGCTCAAAGTACATCTAGCAGTGTCAACAACAGCTGATCTCAGAAAATTATAGTTATGGCTGTTCACCAGGCCTGGAATTATTAAACTCTCAAAACCTATAAACAATTATGTAGACTTTTGTCAAGGTATTACCACAGCTACTGCCCAGCAATGAAATACTGTAAGCAATTATGCAGACACCATGGAGAAAATAGTCTATGTACAGAGACTAGCACATAAGACCATTTCTAATTAGTTCTTCTCAACCTGATGATCCAGTTCTGTTGACCTACCTTACTAAAGTCTGGTTATGCAGATCCCACACTGCAATGTTTCCATCGCTACAGCAAGAGAAGCACACCTTGGAATCAGGGCTGATAGCGAGAGCATAGCAAGCTGGAGCAGAAGATGTCAGTTCTGCTTTGATGCGAGGAGTTGGAGCTGCCAGGTCCCAAATGGATAACGTGCTGGCTTCCCCGCCAACAATCAGGGTGCGGCCATCAGGGAGCAATCTGCAGGAACGGATGTAGTTATCTCTGTTCTGTGGAGACAGAAGTCATCAAGAGATTACTCATGAGGAAAGGAAAACAGCATTAACATGAGAGCAGAAATCCATAAAAGTATTGTATTCCCTCCTGGTTTTAATGAGCCATTTATACTTATGACAATGATAAAGTGTATTAATGCCAGAAAATTACATGACATTAGGGAAGTACTTAAACTTGATCTACAAAATTCAGTAGTAAGAGATATTTAATCTTAATTAGCATCAAAATGCAAAGACTTGAACCCAGCCCAAAACAGTTCAAGATAGCTGTATTCAACAGCTTGTGTACAAAGTTACATTTTCATACTCTGTTTATTACAGAACATTAACCCCTCGGCATGGAGGAGTACCAAATTTCCTGCACACTCCACCCCCCTCTGTTCCAATGAGACTTGCTGCCACCATCTAGGAGACTTCAGAGGAAAATATTTGGGCAATTTTCTTCATTTGTGTAACAACTTATGTAGCAATTCATTATATGTCTACATGTGCCTCACAGTTCTTATTTTACTGCCTCTGTAACAAGAACCAACATCTTACTAAGAATGGGTAAATGACATGAGAAAAGCTGATAAAAATGGTTCATCTTGTTAGCACATTCACAGAATTTGTGAAGAACACTCAAAGATATTTTTAATTGTCACATTAAGATAGAGCAGTGCATTCACATACATACGCAAGACACAAAATAACTGACATAATCTTCATATAACGTCAGAGAATATAGTGTAGAGATAGAAATTTTTTAGGATATCAAGATTCAGGATTGCCAAAATCATCAAAGTTTATAAACAGTATTTTCTGTGCTGTCTTTGATCTTTGCCCTACCAATAGCATTTTAGGATTTTAAAGATCTTTTGATTCATTTGTGGGGAGGGAACCACAAGCATGGAAAAGGATGCTTGTTCCACAAGGAACATACTTCAAACTCAGTTGTTTCTAAAAGAAATAACAAAATTACAAATGGAATACTGAGTTTTGATATCACCGACAGTACTCAGCCACTGTTCTCTGCCCCTTAATAGTATAATTTTGATGTTAATGCAACCTGCTATTTTCTTCCACTATCATCTGCTGCAGTTCACCTACCAGGCAGTCCAGCTGAGAGACAGGGCTCTTGTTGCCAGGGTGGCTGATGTCCCACACTTTCACGCACCCTTTCCCACCCGTGTACACATGTCTTGTCGGGTTGCTGATGGTAACTGCACACACAACTTCCCCGTGGTTCAGAGTGTTGATCTGACGGGCATGGCGAGGGATTCCAGGGCCGATGAGGGCATCCGGAGGGAAAGGAACTGGCTGCATCTGACCATCTGCACTTACATGAAATGAGTATGCTCTGCACGGGAAAAAAAAAAAAAATAGGGGTTCATTTTGAAAGTTTTTATTGAAGTCTGTTTAAGAAAACAGAATTAAAGGTGTGTGTCTGCTGTGGGTATTCAGACTGTGCATTCAGGTACTCTTGCCATTTTTTTTAAATCATGTGAAGAACAAATTATTTATCTATAGCATGGCCCTCAAAGCATAAACTTGGGTATTTTTTTTTTTAACATGGAAAGTCAAGCTTTTACATCTACTAATCAAACAAGCTTTTACAACTCATGCAATGATGATTTCTGACATAAATAAGGATACATGACACTACTGTTGAACCTGGGGCACAGGAAGACCACCACATGCAGAGAAGGGAAGGAAGGTTGGGTCAGGGCGCCCCAGAAGACAGAAATATCTGGCTGGCTGCTGCAGAGTATAGGAGGTAGCTGAGCACCAGGGGACATTTGGTTGTCTCTTACTGACTATAAATTGCAAATTTCAGGTGGACTGCTGCCAAGCTGCTCCAAATGCCCTGTGGGTCCCACGGTCCTAAAGCAAAACTGCCCTGCACTTTACCTAAGGGTGCAGTGAAACCTCCACCATCAAGAAGTTAAGTCCTCAAGGTACAGTTGCTGACATCTGACATGACAGACAAGCAAAAACACACTGGAATTTTCATCCTTCTTTTGGGATTGCTGCCTTTTTTTTTTTTTTTTTCTCTTGCCAGAATCAGGGCTCTTGCTGAGGTAGAATGTGTTGTGTGACTGCCAGTTATGCCACCTGTGAGTAACCTATCAACAACTTCATCTTGAAATATATTCCAGGGGGAACAGTTAGGTTGTGAAATTGTCTTGTTCTGAGATGCTACTTGACACAACACATCTATTATAAGAGCACAAGCTTTATAACAGGGTTCACCTACCCATACCAAGGTATGCTTAAAGGAAGGTTTTAATGTCCTTAGACTTAAAAATTTATTACAGGACTGATGAAAAATCTATTGGCACAATAGTGGGACAAGAAGGTCAGAAAAAAAAAAAATTTTACGAGAATACTTAAGATCACTTCCTAATGTTTACTTCCAAGTCACTGGAGAAGGTAGTCTCCCGAATTCAACTACTGAATTTATTATTTAAGATTCACAGTACATTAACATTAGAACAATAATTTTCAGTGGGACAAAATGCAACTCTCATTTTCACCTTTCTGCCCTGTTCCCAGATCTTTATACACTCTTCTTATCCAGCACTTTATTTCTTGTTCTGGAAGGTCTAAATGACAGATCATATCATTCTCCGTTTTTTGACATTGCATACATTCAGGAAAGGGTAGAATAGATTTCTGTGGTTGTTGGAAGCAGCAAACTGCCTGAATGAGTAGAATTAGGGTTCAATTATCACTGCAGAAATCTGAAATAACTTCCTTGTTATCTACCTAATTCCTGTTTGCTGAAGTGAAGTACTACAAAAAGCAGCTGATGGTCACCTGAAATTTCTAACAAAACAAGGAGAATTTAATTTTCTGATTTCTGTATGGAGTCACTCTCTGCAGAGGCATGTTGAGCACTGAGTGTATGATACTGTTATCAGCCAAAGTGATTTTTAGCATGTTTATAAAATACAAAGGGAGCATATTTAACAATTACAGAAATAAAGCTTAGATCTGGAGTGATCTGAGAGTACATTATTCTCACTCTATTCATTACTGAATACTAGCACATGTAATTAAACTGTTGTTTTGTTGCTTGGTTTGGTTTTGTGGTGGCTGAGTGGCTCATTTTTCTTTTTCACCCTGAGAACTAACACTGCATGCTGCTTATTTGAAGTATTCTAAATATCTTACAAATATCAGACACTATAAACACCTGGTGAGGACTTCTTTCTTCTTTTAGCTACATTTTCTGACTTTTTATTATACAGTATTTTCATACATATCCAAAGGGAAAAGATAGTTATTAGGTCAGATCCCCACACGCTGCCCATTCCAACAGCCACTGAACAGTGTGGAGAATTTATTCAACTTTCGCTCCAAGGGAAAAGGAGGAGTGAATAAGAAAGCAACAATACTGAATAATAGCTGCAAAAAGTACTGCACTTAAGACGAAGAAAAATCAATGAAATCATGCTAAAACAACAACACATTTCAAAGGTTTCAGGCTCAATGGAAGACAAATGACAGCCACTTCTCACACCCCACATAGCACAGCCTAGTAGGGATGGTCCACCCTTCCTCCCAGGTAAGTGACTCCACCAAGGGTGAACTTGAAGCCAGCAAGCATTTGAACACTTCATCAAAACATTTCTAAGTGCCCGTTGCATGTGTAAAACGAAGATCTGTGACCCACAACTTGTAACACAAGAAGCTGGTCTAGAAGCTGCTGCACACTGATTTCCATACCCATCTATGCAGCCACCCAACAGGCAGTGCAACAAGCAGAGAAATCAACTGGAGATGGTAATTATTGTGTGACACTCAGAGGGCTAGATGTGGCTTATGATTTGTGTGGCACCTATGTACAAGAGGAGTGTCAGATACGAGGACTGACCATTTGCCACCATTATATGTTATTAGTCCTGCATGTCCACCAGCTCACTGGCAGGTAAGTGTACACATATACTCACATACACACAACTGTGTGACTACCCTCCAGCCACTCCTCCACAAACACATACATACATACAGGAGTGAGAGAAAGAATGGCACAAACATTCCCTGTCCTTCCAACTCTACAGAACTAGATGGTCACAGTTTCTCACAAGTGTCACACAAGAAGTGGAACTGGAGGACCCTTACATAAAATCTGGAGCAGTGGGGTCTATAGCTGTTTTATTTTCTTCCCCTCTCTAACTCAAGAGGGATGCGGGCAGAGAGTTCTTCATATCTGTGTAATTCTTTTTCCAAAGCTCAGAACAAGCAAAGCATGATAGAGCAGGTCATCTTTTAAGGTCAGTTCCATCAAGAATGAAAATGAACATTATGATACAATTATTCTTTACAGTATTTTCAATCAAACAAAACATTTTGGAATTCCTTTCTCTGTGCACTGCTGTTTATAGCAGCTGATAAGCTTGCAAATAATTGCTAGGCTTCTGTGAACAAAGAAATAATTTTTTTAAACAGAGAAGCAGAGTGCAGGAGAGATGGGAAGCCAAGATCCCATTTCAGTTTGCATTTCCATGTAAGACCAACCAGTCAGATTCAGTATATAACACCTTGAAGCTCAGCTCCTTTTTCCATTTATTTCTGTCTCCCTTACTGTATAGCACTGAGTCCTTGTTGGTTGCCATAAGTCTTCAAAACAAATTCACAAATGGAACTTTAAGATTAAACAGTGTTTCTCTGGTCCTTGCCAAATAGCTGTATTTATTTCTGTTCACACAATGGTTTCCAGTAGCTAAGGGGTATTCCAGCTGGCAAACGAACACAACTTAACAGATGACTGACTTTTAAAGTTGAATGCTTGATACTTACGGTTTTCCCCCTGGGATGCCTGTGAGATTAGGAGGGATGCCTGGGACTCGCATGTGGTGATGTGGATCAAACCCAACCTATAGTTTTCCCCAAGCACAAGAAAAAATGGTATTAAAGATGGAGTTTGGTAAAGGAAGACTGTTTAATTAATGTTCTCCTTAGCATACTCGCCAAATTGCAGAGAGATTGAACTTGATTTAACCCTGCAGGTCTTATATTTAATGGAAACTGCTCTAGACTCCAAGTGTACCAGCAGCAACCACTTACCACCGGAGATCTCCCATAAGCTGCCGCTGCTGCTGCTGCTGCAGCTGCTGCACTCATTTGTGGCGAAATATTGTGTAGACCAGCATAGGCAGCTCCAGGGCTGGTTAACTCCCCATTCATACCAGCATGTGGCACAATCCCAAATGGAGTAGGATAAGGACATGGCACTGCCATAGGTGTCCTTAAGCCTGAAGCTATCAAGGCAAAAAAGAGAGAAGTCATGCAGCTAGCCCAGAACCATCAGACGAAATATATGAGTTTGGAAACAATATATATATATATATAAATATAGACTGTATTAAACTGCTGAAGAACCACCTCAGCTTAAATAGCTGTAGTATACTGCCTTGTCCCTCAAGGGAGCCTGGTTAGGGACACATGGCCACCATTTCAGACCTTCAAAACATACAGACAACTGACCTAGTGGGTCCACACCTGGGGGTTTGCCAGGCACTGGCCTCAGTCCGGGAGTAGAGTTGCTGCCTGGAGTTGGGGCATCAGTTCGTGGGGTTGGGGTATTTGATTTAGACACAGGAGTAGTAGATTTCTCATTCTAATCACCAAAAAGGAAAAAATGAAGACAGTGTTAGTTATTTTACTTCTTTAGCTGGTGGTTGAATAAAAGAGCAGAGAACAATCAGAGCATGCACGATCAACAATATTTAGCTTCTGGGATTTGGTTTCAACAGTCCCTGGCAATCAAAAGAAGCTGCAGAGACACTGAAGACGACAGAATGGCTTTGGGAATTAACAGCGGTCTTACCAGGTTTCTTCATCATGGTCATCTGTATGATTTGGAATGAGATCAGTGACTGAAAATCATTTCTGTCTGACAATTAATCGGCAGAAATGTGAAATCTGTTGGTCTCACTCTACTCATGGTAGGCCTGCTCCCATTACAATTATGAGTTCCTGTCAGAGGCCACTGTCAGGTGGACAGTAGAAGGAAAAACAAAGCCCACAAGTGAACAACAACTCATGCCCAAATATAATGCAGGAAACAAAGGATGGAGACAACAATGGGTATAAAGTCAGGAACTGTGCAATGCTGCTCCTGTGGCAAGCCTGTTCATCAGACAAACCACTGACTCCCAGGCCTGAAACTGTCATTCCATCACCTTTCTTGAGCACTACATCCACTTTAAGCTTTCTTTTTATTTCATTTCGTGTCTTTAAATAATCTTGTACCCTGACCTGTGAAGAACTGTGAATGGAGTTACTGTGCAGCTCAGGAAGGTGATTGACTGTGGTCAGATATGAAAGGAACGAATATCCCTGACTTGCAGGCAGCTCTTTTTTTTGAATTGTGATTTGCAATGCAAGTCAAGGAAGGCTCTTGTAAATTACAGATTACTTTTTAGATAGAAAATAAAAATTATTGTTGTTGTATATGGCCTGATAACTCAAACAAAGCTAACAACCAAATCACATCCAAGCAAGGAAGTGAATTTGCTATAAACCACAGCACAGGAAAGCAGCTCAAGGAACCCCTGTGTACTTTTATTTATTCGCAGGATGACAGTTTTTTATACAAGGGAGGAGAAAAACACCTCTCAGCACAGCACATCCATCATCTACCTACACCACCTATGAAAATAACCTCTTTCTGTCCCCAAAAGAGGATGTGAACTTTCTCCATACTATTTTATTAAATTTCTTTGAAGAGATAAATTAAACAAGTTTTAAATTGATGCTTCATAGTGCTTTCCTAGTAGCTGTGGAAGTCCAAATTGTATATAGACAGAAATCCAGTAAGTGCGTGTTTCAGCATATGGACATGGATCATGAGCATTTTGAGGAACTTACAAGGCTAAGTTCTTTGGATTTGGAGGAAGGAGTACTGCTGGATGATGCAATAGACGCCGGGCTAATTGGTGCATCTTTCTTCAGCAGTCGATTCTTGTCCAAGCCATTCTCCCGTGGAGAGTGTGCTGGGCTCCCCCGGGGAGAGGAAGGATCCTAAACATCAGCAACGTGGATTAGTACAAAAACTTCATCCTAGCCACTAGTGCTTGTCTCAAGCAATTCTCACTTGGCAAGGAAGATCTGCCATAAAAAATGACATATGCCTTCATTTCTGTATTGATTTAGCTGATAAAACTGTGAAATTCAAATAAATCATGACAGACAACTTTTAATTTTATTTAAAGTCTTAAAATATCACGCTATTAGCAATGAAAAACGCTAAAGTTACCTATGGATATCAAAACAGGGAAGTAAAACTTATTTTTCAGGGAGCAGGTTGAAAAGGTTTGAGGCACTTGGCAGACCTGGTAAAGTTCACAAATGAAGACAAGGCCAAAGTGAAAGAAGGCACAGATACTGTTAAAAGCTGCATCCTAATTGCCGTGAAGGGCTTGCTTCAAATATCTCAAGCATATTTTTGAGAAAAAAACTCTCCTTTGTAGCAAAAAGTCTTACAGATCTGACTTGAATTTGAGAGAGAGAGATGACCTGACTGGATTCCCTCAGGCATTTCAATCTCCTTTATGGAAGCAAAGGCTTCAATATGCACACAAACCACCAGACATCCCCTTACCACCACTTTAAAGTTGAAAAACCACCACTTTGTATACCTCATTGGAAACATCAACTACCAAGTTGTCATCACTCTTTTCACCATCACTGTCCTGCAATGACAAATCACCACGTGTTAAAAATATTTATTTAATAACCCAATGTCTCCTAATTAATCATGAAAAATAAGCCAATGAAAGGCTGCCGATAGCTATGGAGCATTACACAGCATACACTTCTACCAAGCTTCCTGTGGCAATACAATTACAATATTCAGGACACCTGTTGGGTCTCTGCTTAACAGGTTGCCACAGCTGGTGAACAAGGACGCAGAATGAAAATCCTCATCCAAAGGTAGGATGCATTGAGAAGTGGAGCCACGCTCAAGTGCAGATCTACCAAGTTACAGCCTAACTAACGCTCAGTCTTTTTGTCACATACCTTCCAGGTTCTCTATATTTGTATAAATAACACTACCAGCTCTACACATCAAAACTTTCCACCCAGCCTATATTAGAAGCAGACAATAAGAACTGGTTAAAAATTTTGACGCTCAGTTTTAAAATTGGTTACGTAGAAGAAGTCAAGTGAATTAGAGAGGAAGACTTAAGTTCATTACTCACATAACGAGCTGCTATTTCCTTCTCTTCTGTTTTCTGTTTTTTACTCTCTGAGGAATAGTCTGTTGAATTTCTGTGCTTTTCTGTTGTTCTGAAACTGGCTGAGGGAGATACAGAAGAGCTCTGCAGTTAGAAAGGAGACGAAGAAAACATCATGAGGTGCTCATTCAAAACAATGGTTCATTTGCCAGTATCTCTCAATACAACTTAACCCGGTAATGACCTGGAGTTGTTCTCACAAATACCACTTCAGGTTTGAATCAGTGACAGCTGCCCAGCAAGCATCTTGTATTAAAAGTGCACAATACATTGCAAGAGCCAGAAAAAGGCAATCAGCTGACTGATTGTAGTTGCTACCTGCAGTGTCAATGGGATAAATGCAGAGCTACTTTGGATCATCTTATGAATATTGTGGATTGGCTAGGTGTTGGCTTGTTTCCTCTACAAATTTGTAGGGTTAAATTAATACTCCCAGAAGAAGGGTGAGCATGTGTGTATTTGCCAGTGTAAATCAAGAACACTGGCTCAAGGTGAATCACACTTCAGCAAACATCTGAATGAAGATTTTTAGCAAAGAAAGAAGCTTCCAAATGGCCTCAAAGCAGGAAAGAACAAAACAAAACACCTAAAGTAATTTTATTTTGGCACCTTTTAGCATTATAGGCTGTGCCTGCAACAGACAGAAACACAACATAATAGCTCAATGAGTCTCTTGCCATTCTGCAGCCCTAACTTAGTAATGATGACTAAAACAGCACACATATGGGGCAGGAATAAAAGGGAGATAAAAGGGAAATGTACTTTATGAAGTAATCCAACATTTCTGCTCTTCTCTCCTAACATATTTCCAAAGGTGGTGGAGCCTGCATATTGGTATACAAAAAAGTAAGCAATGAAAGATGTAATGTTCCCTCTGGGATTGATTTTAGCAGCAGCCACAGCAGCTTTTGGCCCTAGATCAAGAAAGCATTTAAGCATGCGCTCAACTTTATTTCACACTGAAGTCAACGGTTGGATGTACAGAAGTATGGATGTGCTTAGGCACTTTGCAGAATTGGAACTGACAGGAATGAAGATGAAAGCTATTCTCAGCTGAAACCCTACTATTTCCAACTCTCTGTCCTCCTTATATAAGGGTGGGAGGACCAACAATCAAAAAAGTTCTTAATGCTGAATTTTAGATCCTTTCATTCATTCAGAAACTATGCTTGGGGTTCTTCCTCTAGGCACTGTAGACATTTCTTGTTCCCCGCTGTACAATGCAGCATCCTGCTTGTGGCATTTCCAGTGCACAGCTCCCTAGGTTTGTTTTATAGCTGCTACCAGGAACGGAAACCAACAAGTTAAAATTTACATTTTGCAACTTCTGTTCCGCTGCTATTGCCCAATTTCTTTTTTTCCTTAACTTATTATACCACAAACTTCTGGTAAGGATTAAGAACTCCTGATCAGAGATGTTAAGATGTGGTTGTTGCCTAAGTCAGATGAGAGAATATTTCTCCCTGCTGGGACGCTCAGGTCCTCCTCTCCATTTCTCTAAAATTTTTTTAACAGAGAACACTTCTCTAAAATTTCAATTCTTGTCAATATGCAGCTCAGATTAATCAGTGGTGGAATCTGAAAAAATCTTCCACCTTTTTGACTAGTAAATTGTTAATTACTCTAAGTACACTGAATAGAAAAAAAAATATTAAAAAAAAAACTAGTGCTGAACACAGCCTGTACCTTTCCTATTTTCCTGCTTGCACTCTCTCTCCCTGACAGATCAAAATAGGTAGGCACGGATTCCCTATCCTGAGCAAATACATCTTGAAATGGGTTCACTAATTTACCTTTAAAGCAGATCACTAATCAACTGTTACAGAAAATGACAAAAACTAACAATGTTATCTTTTTCTCTGAAGAGACAACATTTGGAGACAGCAGTGCAAGGAGGAACAGTAGCCCTTGAAATAAAGGCCAAGTAGAAATGCAACATTAAATGAACTGATGACTTGAAAAATGTATTTGTTTACTGCAATGATACAGCATAGTCTTTTGTGAAAGATTTTAATAGTACGCTCCTATTACATTTATATTCATTTACAATTTTGGAGGCAGTAGCTTGTAATGTGCATTCAATTCATTATTTCTCAACTTCGTCCTACAGAAAGCAATTTGCTTTAAAACGAAGAAAAATAATCACCAGTAAATTACAAATTAGAGTGGTGTCTAAAGAATTAAAGTAAACTACTGCACTTATTTAAACAGAAATATTTATTTTCATAGATTTGAAAACATATAGCTATATTTTTCACAATCTAGTTAGTTACGTGCTATAGATACCATTTTAATCTTTGATTTCACTGTTTAATAAAGTAATAAATTACAGCTCCCTACTAGAATGATAAAGTAGCTAATTATCACTAACACATAAAGGATGAGCACCACATTGGGCACTGAAGCAATGAACACTGTTTAATGGTTTTACTGCTTCAAAGATGGATCAGACCTGGTACCAATATGAAAACTTCTTGCTGCAGTAGCTCACCTGACATTAGCAGAAAAACAAAGACAACTCACCCACTGACAGCAGGCAGAATCTCATTTCCCAAATTGAAATTTGGCCAGTGTACTAGGACTAACATTATATTGCCTTAAGAGTCAATTACTACAGAACATATCTAAATATTCTGTCAACTTTCCTACCCTTTTCCTTGCATGGAGCCCATCAATCAACATCCCTGCAATCCTAACTTCTTTTCCCTTCAACATGTAATGCACCTGCCACATCAAGGTCTTCATGGGATATCTGGTACCGGCACTGACAGATCCAAATTTATCTCCTAGGATAAGTAATAAATATCTGTCATGTACGCAGCCAATGAGCTATTGCCTAAATCTTTCCATGGGCCTAATGCCTACCACTTTCATTGTGTGAGGGACAACACCATTAACCATACTGAGTTCTCACTTGTGTTTGCAATAGCTTTTCAGACTATGAGCACAGTGAAAAATACTGGGATGTAACACTGCCCTCACAGTCTCCACTGACACCAGATTCTTATATATAATCCTGTACCCACCCACACCTCGGTTCCTGTGTGTGCAAGTCTACATAGTCGAAGAGATGTCCTTATATATGCAGACTGTGCAAGAAAACCACCATTGAAGCACACTGTTTCACAGTCAGACTCTGCCCTATTCCTTGATTAAAACATCACTGCTCTCCTAAACAGCTGCCTTTAAGGAGCTGGAATGGGATTGCCACTTAGAGAAATTAAGTGATTCAGCATTATGACTTGGCAGGCTGTAACTTAATGGGCTGGAGTCCTCATTTTAGTAACTATTAAAATTTATAGAGAAATAAAGTCTTTTCACACTGCTGTTTTCTTCAATAAAATGTGTTAAGCTACTAGAGAGAGGGTAGCATTTTTCTACTAACCAATGCTGAGTTTTCGCACATATAATAATTAGATCAGACATAGGAAAAAATACTCCTTGGCGAAAGTAGGTTATATTTAGTTTCCATTTTAGCAAAATGTACCAATTTTTCACATTCTGCTTAGGCAGAATATTTTTATTCATGTTAAATACACCACAAAATGCTGACAAGAAAACAACTGAACATACACATCTATAGAAAGGCTGAGCACAGTGCCTGTTCACATAATTTGTTGAAGAAGTGGAACAGTGTGTTTCCCGTGCTACTATCTTTTGCACTAAGCTGTAAAGCATGGTATCTCTTATACTTCAGTCCCTGTTTTGGGCAGTGCTAAGCCCAGTGCTGACTGAAAAGATCTGCCACAAGGATGACTCTTGTTTTCTCTCCAACACTGGCAGGGTGCTGCTTCACATGGAGTAGCAGTGCCACACAGGAGCAAATTAAATGAACATAAAAAGGGACATACAAGCCTCTTATGCAGCCATAAAATTCTCACAAGTAACATGGCAAATATGTGTGCTCACTGTGTATCTGGGAAAATTAATACTTCAAATTGTTAGGGAAAAAAAAAAAAAAATCACCAGTTTACCTCCAACTTCTGATGGAAGTTGCTTGCATTAATGTAAATAATCACCCTGTTAACAGGGCAGAAGAGAAATCAATATGGTCAAATCGCACAGGCATCCAACTGCTCTCAATTCCTGCAAGCCCCAACTCCCCCCATGCCAGCTCCTGCAGACAAAGACCTGGCCTGAGCAGACTAAGTGATAATTAAATGAAAGCAGTGTTAAAAGTAATGACTAGAGATGACAGGATGAAAAGCGCTCCCCCATGATAAAGATGGTAACTCTTTAAAGCATTCAGGAATGTGACCATTCCCCAGTGTACCCTTACTACTATGACAAAATGATGTATTTGGAGTGCAATAATTAAAACAATAACTCCCAACAAAGTGGGAATTATGAGATAATTGACCAGCCTGAAGTATTAAGCAAACTGCAGTAAAAGCCAAGGATGCTCAATGCTAAGGTCAATTACAGTATAATTATCTGAATGACATTATTGCTGTTATAAAGTCTGTTGAAAGTATAGAAGAAACTATAAAAAAGGATACAATATGCATCACAGGGAAGCAACCAGGCAGTAATGCTGCTTGGTTGGCTGATGCCAAGGTTATAGATGAAAGTACCAGTGCTGAAGGTTGGACTCGGGTACTGCACTGGACTTGTGCTTGGAGCACTGCGCTCTCTCAGATAACACTGTGTACTTAAATAAGAAACACACTGAGGAAATAATAATTAAAAAAAAATTAAAATTAAAAAAAATAAAAGTGTTGTGACTTCTGACATGACAGGGACGAGACTGAGCATGGAGACCACTCTGGTGAATAATGAATGGCATGAGGTGGGAGAGGTCCTACCAGAGCGGTGACAGGACAGGGCATAAGAAACATGTGGGAGAGAGGAGGAAGGGAAAGTCCTGCGCAGCCCATCAAGGCTGTCCACCCAGCAGAGGACAACCATAACCAGGAGCTCCCACACAGTAAACCTGCTGCATGTCTCGAATTATAACACAATACCCATCTGTCTAAAAATTTATATTTATCTGCATACATACATAGGCACTACTGCATTATTTTTATCAAGCTCAGAGATGATGTGAGCCCATGGAGTGTCTGCATAGTGGTGGTGTTCCTGAGATCACTGTTACTAAGCCTTTCTTTTGTTATTGTTACTATCACTGCTTTACCATTGCTCCATCCCAGTATCTAGTCCAGACTCACAGATTTTGTGTACTTTGTTTCAGTTTTCCAACACCCCTCCTTGACTGTTCATACATACGCAAATGGGTTTTTTTTTTTAAGTATATGCACTGTATTGTGATCAGGCTGACACAGTCAGTACAACCCAGATAGCATCTCTTTCGAAATGGCTCACCAAAGGAGCCAAATATTGTTCCCACATATATCACTGGTCACAGCAAATTTCTTCAATGTTTTTAACTCCCCTTCTTCCAGCTTGTTCCTCTGCTTGTCCAAACTGAAACTCAGCTTCCACTCAGCCCTAGCACAATCAATTATTTTTTTTTCCACTAATTTGCTGCCTTCTCCCTGCAGCTGCTTTTTCAGATACCAGAAAAGCCTCAGTAACTGTCAGTGAAAAATGCTACTAACTAGCTAGGAAAGATACAGAGCGAAGCTGGTTTTATTATCACATGAGCCTGAGCTAAATGAATTGAATTAAGTAATCAAGCATGTGATAATTATTTTTAATACAAACTATGATTAAAATGCAAACTTTGATGTTTTATATACAATTTTTACCCACTAATTAACTTTGCTAATTGCAAAATTAATGAAGTTAATTAGTGGATAAGGGTGTCATAAAAACCATCAAAGTGTACATCTGCAGTGCTGCTGCAAGAGCAACAAGATGGCCATAAAGAAGTTCAGAATAAAGAGAATTTGTAGGCTAGGCAGCTAGTGTTGGAAACATAAGTGTTCTCAAATGTTTTACATTTTAAATGTAGATATGTATATATGTTATGGATATGTATGTGTAATTTCTTTTAAAACCTCCAAGCAACATTTTACATTGGTGCCCTGCTTGTTGTGGTGGTACCACTGTGAGATTTAATCTGAGCTAATTAAAGACATCAAAGTCTAGATACTATGAAATGGGTGGTAAACCAATAAACCACTAGAGTTGGACATGTTAATTCCAGTCATGTCTTTCAACATACACTTTATCAATTTGCTAGAAAAGCTAAGCAGGACACAAAGTAGAAGCTGGAGACAGCTAGCAATTTTGACATATAATCCTATCAGCATGTGATGTTGTTTCTCCAGGCCCTCCTGGTGTACAGGTGCATTGTGGTGTCAAGAAAAGTAGGTGTTTAAAACAATGGTGAGGGCTGCCGGCTATCCTTTCACAGATGAGTTTTTGCAATAAATCCTTTAAAATATAGCTTCTCCAGTAATAACTGGCTGAGGGACATAACACACATAAGGCCTAATCACTACTGACACTGCGAGGGTCAAAGGATGGAGAGAACTGATGCAGTTTAAGCACAAGCAGTGAAGCAGCAGAGGAACACAGCTGTGAGGCAAAAAGGAAAGACAGGTTTAGGTTAAAGTATATCTTAGCACTGATGAATGAAGGTAGTGAAATCAAGGAGTGTGGCAAGAATAACAAGCACCCTTTGGTAACCAAGGCAGTTTGAACAAAGGATGTGGTTTCAGCAGGGAACAAAAGAAAAAGAAACAGATGGTCAGCAAAAGGAGTTAAACACTTCTCATAGGTTTACAGAAGCTTCAAAGTTCACAGATTACATTTACCATCAAGTCAGCTCTCATCCACATCTGCCAGCTCATAAATATGGAATTTAACTGATGGTAACACAACCCTGTACTGTCAAGCATCCTCCCCTTTAATCCACAGAGCAATTCACCTGATTCATTCTCCATTCACTACCCTGCACTTCAATCTCCTCCCCTTTGAAGAGACCCCAAGCTAAAACCACATGCTTCAGCACACAGCAGAGCATGTAATTTGGACAGATTGAAAAGCTTTGCAAGAAGGTGTTAAGGCACAATTTGCAACTGGTACAAGCAATGCAGCCAGTGAGCCCTAAGTAATATACAGGCTGCAAAGGAATTCTGTCCCTAATGAGTCCAGAACAGATTAGTGCTCCCAGATAACAATAGCAAAAGCCTGGAAATGTTACCAGAGAAAACTGTGCTGCTGGCATTTTACAAAATAAATGCCAAAATCTAGGACAAACCTGTATGTTGGTCATCATGGTGTACTAACCCTTAAATGTTACTTTAACCAAAGTCAGACACACTGAAACTGAGGGATCAAAGGCGACTGGATTACAGAGATTCAGAACTGAGGGTAAATACAATCATGTTTGGAAATCTGAGGAACAGGGCAGTGCCAAAGAAACACAGAACTACAGCTCTTCTCTCCTCAAATATTTATTTGGGGTTCCAGTTATTGATCTTTCATACTATTTCCTTCAGCAGAACCTGAAACAGTTTGAGCAGCTCTAGGAAAATAGAAACAGAGAAGAGAGTACTGGGAGTTAACCAGGGAGAAGGAGTGAGAGAGAGCATGTAATCGCAGGGTAAGAGAAAAAGCTCAACCAGCTGTAGAATTCAATGCTGCAATTTAATTGCGGGCTCACCACCATGAAAGGGAGAGAGCAGGATAGCCACCAGCCTGCATTATGAGCTTTGATTCAGCAGCATACCATGGCACAAGGAAAAGAAGCAACACTGAGAGCATTCTTCAAAAGCTGATGATGGACGCATACAGAGAATTGCCAACATTCAACATCTCTCCAGCATATTAAAGCTAATTACATTTTCATAGCACAAACCACAAGGTAACTGAGTTAGTTTTTAGAACAGCAAAAAAACACTAAAGAGGGAATGTTTTGTTATAGCCATTAAAGGCTTTTTTTTTTCAGCATGCTCTACACTTTGTTAAAAAATACCTGCACGAACCACAAAATCCTTCTGAAGAATAAATGGCTTTTGCTTAGAGCCCTCTTTTCAGACCAAGCACCACAGTAAAACTGTTATCCTTTCACTTTGCACAGTGATTAAAATGGACTGTACGGCACTGAGCCAAGCTGAACGCAAACACTTTCCTACAGTGGCTCAAGCCACAGGGGTTATAAAAATCTCATCAGTACCAGCAACAGAGGTTAGGAGGTAAAAAATACACACACCTACACCCCTCAGATTTTCCAGGTTAAAGTAATAATGATAAAGGCTTTAAGCATTGCCTTCTCCAGGGATAGCTAAGTGGATTCAGTTTTCATATGACAGGTCCTAACATCTTTGTCCTGGGGACTTACATTCCCTATCTAATTCTTCATTTTGACCAGCAGGATATAACCTAGCACTAATTAGCCTTTTTTTTTGTTGCTTTAAAACCACAGAGTTCAAGTCTGAAGACATTCCCACAAGACACTCCATTTAGCTTCTGCCAATGAGGTACCGTGCCCCACATTTTTAGTTTGGTTACATCTAGCATAGGCTATACTCATGCCAAAAGCATCAGTTTTCACATTTCTGTTCCTTTCCAATCTATCCATATGTATCAACCCTTCCAGGAAAAACACACTCATTTTCTTTCCTTCTGCCTGTTTGTCTGCAAAGGATTTTATAGTTGCTGTGCTGCAGAGGTGACCTGGGAGACGATAAGAAAACAAAGCAAATTATTGTTTTAACTGAATATTTCACAGATATAAATGATGATCTCTCCATACTTTCTGACTTTTTCCCTTCCTTCCCTCCATTGTTAATCCTGTTTGCTCTTGACTTCTCAGCAGAACAAGTCTTGCCCCTCTCTGGAAGTGTTCAGGGACAGGCTGGATTTGGGCAACCTGGTCTAGTGGAAAGTGTTCCTGCTCATAGCAGGAGGGTTGAAACTAGATGTACCTTCCAATCCAAGCCTTGTGGTGATTCTGTAATTCTATGAAAAGCAATGGGAAAAGAGGTAGCCTTTAAGAGGTCACCATGATTCCAAAAAGCACCCGAAAATTCAGTAGAAACACTCCCTCCACAAACCAATTGCTTCAATCAGCAGAAACATGTGAACATGTTTTTCTCAGGTATTAACTAAGAGATTGGCAATTAGCTCATCTCTAGCCCTGTCAGATCTTGTATGGCTCCTGAACACTCTTACATTTAATGTTTTCCTAATACTCTACCCAATTTAGGAAGCGCGTGTCACTACCAAGCACCCAGTGAAAAAAGAATTCTTTATCCAACCAGACAAAACATGGCTGGGTGCTATTAAATATTTGAAAATTCCAGCTCATGCTGATTCTGAAGTAAAATATCTTCCAGAAAGAAATCTTTGAACAAAAAACATCCAAGCTCATTGTATCTACTTCACTTCAACTACACTCACTTACTTGTGTTCCCAAGACCCTTGTTCAGGAAATTACTCCATTCCCTACTCAGGAAAGTACTCGAGCAGATGCCAGATTTGAGGCACAGACTTTGATCTCAGGAAAGTCACAAGGCAGACAAGAAATGAGAGGAATGTACATATGCTCTGAACTTAAGATGCCTACTGCAGGCTACCCTGAATCTGGACCTCAGCCTGCTGCAAAAATAATTGTCCCCACTTTTAATCTTCAAATCAAGGACTCTGATACATGGAATAGATGGAGGAGGGGTGGGAACATAAATCCTGCAGTCAGGTTTAGAGCATTTACATCAGCATATAACAGTACATTATACGTACAACACCTGCTTTGAAGATTGGAGAAGTAAAACACAATCCATTCTGCCAGATTTTTAGATGCATTACAATTCCTGAATGTTCTAAAGCTTTGTCAAGAGAAGAAGCAGTAGCTTTTACTTTTCTGGGCCTTTTATTATTTATATTAGATAGGTCTTGCTGTTAATTTTTTAAACATTAAAAGCACAATCAAATACTAACTTCAGGCTGGCTGGAAATGTTTTGATGTTAGCAATGAGCAGCAGATACATTTTTAATTCAGGCTAGAGGAGAGGAAAAGCAAAAATCACCTCCCCCTCTCCTCTCACTACACTCTGCCAAAGAAGTTTAAGTGTGATAACTGGCATGCACACACATGACCTTCTGTTCTATTCAAATGAGTTATCTGAGATAATTTGTGAAGACTGCTCTCTCTCATTTAAGTACTTCATAATACGATCACTTTGCTTTTGATAAGGGAACACTACAGTAATCCCCTTAGAACAGCATTCTGACAAATGCTCCTAAATTATGTCATTCACTAGGTTCAACTCTACTGTTACAATAATTTTCAAGGAAGATGGGTATAATTCATTATCATTATAGCTATACAGTCCTAAGTTGAATTTTCCTTGGCTGAATTCCTAACACTTTAATGCTGCAATTGATCTGTTTTAAAAACATCATGTGAAAGGTTTTTTTAAATACCATACATGTTCTAGATCTTAATTTTAAATGGTTTAGAAATAAGTTGGTGAAAACAGAGATTAAAAAAATAAAAAGTCTTCTGTTCTCTGACCTAACTTTAAGTACCTTTTAAAGAACAACAGGTATATTTTAAAACAAACTATTCCAGTGTACACATTACCTGGCAGGGATAGAGACAACTATAACTATGATCTGGGTTTCTATCTGAAAAGAAGTTAACATGTCATCAAGGTTGTCTAGGAAACCATTTTAAAAATTTACTTATTAAATAAAATGAAAGATGTTTATTTCCATTTGGGATGCCTCTAGAGAAACCGACAATGGGTTTATTAACAAGTTCAAGGTACTTTTCTTGATGATGGTAAATTACTTCCCCGTGAGACATTTACGAATATGAAGATCAAAGGCCCAAGAAGCACCAGAAAACCAGAAGTGACAGGGTTAAGCAAAAGCCTCCACAAGCTTCCTCAATATGGAAAACTTCCTCCATCCATCATTCACTCGAGTAGTGCTGAACCAAAGATGAGTATTTTTTTTTACTTGCTTTCAAGTATGTTAAAAACTAACTCCCATATTTTAATGGACACCTAACCAAGCAGCTTAATTTTATGCACAGTCAGGAATTATTGTTGTAAAGACTGATCCAGATGAGACTGAAGCAGCTAGACAGTGAAAAGGCAAAGGAGAAGCTGGGAAGGATGCATGAGATAATTTGTAAAACTGGTTTCTCAGTTGGGAAGGTCTCTTAAATCCCAGATTGCACAGTTTGTCAGTTCATTTCCTCTCCTTAGTAACTGCCAAGACCATGACTTTTCAAGGTAGAAGTCAGAATAGGTAGCAAAGTATTCCCTAACACAACGATTTACTACTATAGTGCTCTCTGCACACATCATCTTCAAATTTGACATCAACACAGGGCACACTTGTCCTAACTGCATTGAATACAGAAAGCACTGCCAGCATGTCTCTAGCAAGAATTTAAGAAGCTGACTTCTAAGACACCTCTTTTTACTAACCAACATCTGGGCTGCTTAAGCAACAGCAGACTCTGCTTCCTTGCAACATGACCTTGTTTATTCTCAGTAATGAGCTAAGTCCTGCCCCAAGACAGAAATAACCTTGAATTTTAAAATGGGTTTTGATTACTGCTTCCTACTATCGTAAAGATAGATTCTGAATGTGCTCAGTCCACCCCCCTCCACTTCATTGTCCTTCCCTGTCTTCTATATTACAGGTTGGGAGGTGAAGGAAAAGCTTTCAGCATTTGTTGCAGCTTGTAAGAGCACCAGACTGCTCATTGTGGGTAGACTTTAGTTCTGAGAGTAAGTGTAAATTTCCATTTAAAGACACCTAGAGTACCAGATGGAGCTCTTACAGTAAAAAAGTGTAACAAGCTCTTTCACAGCAGGCACAATTGTATCCAGAGCTCCAGCCTGCAGATGGAAATTCTTCTTCCCTGCCTACATGCTCTCCCTACAGGGAGCTTTCACTATGGACAAAAATCACATTCCCATATCCACCTTTGTGACTGCTCCTTAGCAGCAGCACAGAGGAAGGCTTGGAGAGTCTTCCAGCCATGCAACAGCTTGTGCTGGGCACCTTCCTAGCTGGCAGAGGAGTCCTGTGATGACAGTGGTGCTGAACAATCTTTCACCAGGTATGGAAAGTGGCAAAGCCCAGCTAGCATGGCCCCAGGCCAGAGGTGCCAAGTCAGGCAGAGTGCTAGACATGCAAAGTCATGCTTCTGGTGGGTGGTGTGCTACCAAGGCTGGTTAGCATTAACCCCACAGTTTCAGCATGTCCTTGGTGGCATGGTATACACATGATCTATGACACCTGGTTAGCCCAGAGGGCACACAGGGCATGCGTGATTCCCTTGCCATGACCCCCCCAACAGTGGAGTGGACTTCCACCAATTCTGCTAAATCTACAGCTCTGTGAGGTATTGAGGGATCCATGACAGACCCAAGAGTAATGTAACCAAACACCAAGAAAGGGTGAAAACCCAACCACAGCTTCTCTTCTTAAAAAAATTTCAGAGATTAGTCAACTGAAACCAGAATTAGTCCGCAGGGGACTGAGCTGGCAAACTAGCCCATATGAGCTAGCACTAGAAAGAAACATGCATGCACTTGCCATGAATGGAACTCAAATTCACTAAGCAGCTTTAAAAGGAAGAATTAAGTACAAATGAATCATGAGGTATGATGGACATGAGGTAATGGATCATGTTTTGCCTTAGCAAACACCTAAAACTGCAAAGGATGGAAAACCGAGTTTATATTTGGGAAATCTAGGTTAAGCAGTCTGCTTTTTAGTCTTATCATGTGAACATAATTAAGGCTTTCCATTCCAGACTTCATTATCTATAAAATAGATAGTGGTTTCAGAAGCCTACAGTGTTTACTTCCCTTATAGGGATGTTGTGGGGAATAATGTATTGAAAATTTGCAGATACTCCAGTATCAAAGGGATGGATCCATTAAATATCCTACACTGAAACAGAAAAATAAAGCAGAGAGGAAAACAGAAAAATCAGTCCTCCTTTTATCAACAAAACCACAACTAGTCGATTAGCGCAACCCAACTACTATAACGGAGTGCCTGTACTAATCTCCACAAACTAATATATCCACAAATAGTAACTTTAGCCCAATCTTAGTTTGCATTAATCTGTGTCATATAGACACAGAAAATGTAAAGGAGGAATTGTACTGTGTGTAAAGCTGTCACCAGCTAAACTCACAAGAACCTAAAGCTACTACATCTGAGACGTAACTAACTTAACACAATGAATAAAATTTCAGCAAAAAAATACTGCTCATGGTTGCTGTTGGTCTTTCAATTATCCAGAGGTGACAGAGTTAACCAGGAAATGTGCTATTTGCAAGCCTGTCTTTGAAATTATTTTTCTCAAATTAAGCATATGTATTTAATACATTAACAAAGTCAAACTTAAGGCTGCCTAATAAACTCAGACCTGTACTTCAGAATTTGTAAGGCCTTCTCAAAGACAGACAGATGTCAGATAAACCTCCCTGATTTCAGAAATGCAGAGCCAGTCTTCCCATCATCATTCCTTTCACTATAACCCATTAAGCAAGCAGTCTTTATTGCATTGTGCTAGGCAGTGTTTGCCATTACAACACACCATAAATAATAAAAACAAGTAGGGTGTATACTTATCAGATTAAACTCAAATGTAAATTATATGCAAAATAGTTGTAGCCCACTGGCTCATGGCAAGCTGCCAGTAAAGACCTTCTGTGCTGAAGGCTGTGCACCACTGATTTAGGTCCTGGTCTCTCTGCCATACTTCTGTCTTGTACAGTTTTCTATACTATATTATCAAATGCTTTTTCCCATCTCCACTCCTAATTGGCCGGTTTAACTCTCCATTTAATTGCTATCTGACACCAGACTACGCAAAAAACCCTTGTATCATGATGCATAATCACTTTGCAATTTGGCCGAGCTGAATCTCAGTACACCACTTCTGCCTTGCCATCTTGCTATTGTAATTGCTCAAAACTATCAATATTTCAATGCAAATTCTTTCCAGAAGCACTTTCCTGCTTCCAGGTCTTGGCTTCCTGAAACTTGTGCCTCCTCCTTAAAAATAACAGCTTGGGGCCCTTCTTACAAGTCTGCAAGAAAAGCAGATTAGCCTTAAGAGCTAACTCTGTGTGACCAAGTACACAGAGTTACAAGGGGAAAGTGCATTTCACGTGAAATCAGGAAACTATCCAAGCTTGATTAAAAACCATCCAGACAATGCTGCAGAGCATTCACAAGTTATTTTTTCTGACTTTTTTTCACAATTCAGATGATCCAGAACTGGATTTGTTTTGATCCAGCTTTCAGTCCCTACTTTTCAGAGATTTCTCATTTTTTTCTTCATTTAAGGCTGAAATTTGCTACGGGAATTTCCTAAGCCCCCC
>JAAWXA010000012.1:20874442-20949790 GCA_038090715.1 Florisuga fusca
CCCCCCCAGAACTGTTCAGGGTATTTCCTAAAGAGGAAGACAAAAAGGATTGGGGATTCATGATTCACAAGCTGAAATTTACAGTAACACTACTCCCAGTACATGTTTGCTAGAAATAGCTTGAGATTTCTTCACTTTCTTTTAATATTTGTAGGATTAGAAACAAATTCATGTCTTGATCCCACAGTATTAACATCTGGACAAACAGCTTCTTGCTGACGTCCACAGGACTGCAGTTCAGCACAACTAACAAGCTGTTGTAAGAAAACTTAGCAATGGCAGCTTTAAAAGGCAATTTCTTCCTTATCTCTTTTTGGGCTTTCGCACTGTAAAGAGACTAGGAACAATATGAAAAATGCAACGAAGGGAAGTAAAGAACAAACTCACGGATGATTGCTCAAAATGGGTCCATTAAAGTCACAACTACATAGCTACTTTGGTTTTGAAACCATGGAAGATATATGAAGGCAGATGACAAAAAAACATCTTGGACAACTTTGGTAGTCCAAAACCCTGTGGGCACCTCAGATACCACTGGACGCATGCTAGAGCAGAGGCAAAGATGCCTTTGTATTCCACTCAGACAGCAAAACAAAACTGCCTTTTCCTTCCATCGCAGCAGCATCTTCACCCCTGTGAACTCTAATTGCTACTTTCCAGTTCACTTGCACAACACTCTGAGGTTGATTGCTACAGGAAAATTATAGCCAGGATTACAAATATGAAGCATCTCTCCTGTCAAGTGTTAAGACCTTCCAGATCACGCACTAACTTCCTCCATGACTGTCCAAGGTAACCCTATTTCACAACACGCTAATTGCATTAAGGGTCCCAAGTAAACATTCCTGAGGCACAATATTCAAGAGCCAAAAATGGCTAGAACAAACTTGCAGTTCCTTCAGGGCCAAAACTGCCTTTTCAGTAAAGACATTCTAATACAACTCTATTCTTCTGCCTCCATTCTCTGTCATCTCTGAAGACAGACTTCAAAACAAAGGACAGCTGTCAAAAAACAAGCAGCAACAAAACCATGAGTCAGACAGAGGTAAAAAGGTTAGTCTCTAGGAGCCAGAAACCACAAGTACAGGTATCTTAGACACGTAGTTTTCAATGCTTTCTTCCTCTCTCCTCCTTCTTTTCCTGAAAGACTAAATGCAAAATGAAATCATCTTACTGAAGGGCACCTGCTTCCCCCCTGTGCTCAATCATTCCAGTCACACTATGTTGTCCAGTAACCTGCATTGATAATTCCTCATGAATAAAATGCCAACATTATCATCCACAGCTATGTTGTTGACATGCTTTTGCTATTTCACTAAAAATGCCATTAATTTTCTGGCTTCACAACAGCTGAGCTACTCCCCATTTGAATATACAAAAGAGTATTTTGTTTAAACCAAATTAAAAGCGTTCCAGTAAATGACTTCAATTTTGCTGGCTATACTACTTAGTATATACTGTTCTATTTAATCCTCTCTTTTCTCAACTCTACCTCCCCTCCTTTTTTTTTCCCCCTTTTTATTTTTTTTCTTTCTCTTCTTCTTTTCTTTTCTTTTTTTTTTTTTTTTTTTTTTTGGCACCGGATTTGCCAAGCAAGACATCCACCGTCAGAAAGAGCTTAAAAAATGTGGTGCCAAAGAGTTAAGGCAATAGTAAAATTGTGCCTGCTCCATTTTTATTCACCCATGTATTTTTTCCAAAACATATTTAGCAGTACTTAAGAAAAGGAAGGCAAAGGGAAGCACTCAAATGCTGAAACACACCTTCCATTTCCCCTCCAAGTGTCAACATTCCCCATTTAAGTCGGAATGAAAACCACCATTACTGCCAAAGTCCTCCTGGCATCTCACCACTCTATTTGTTCCCATTTGTATCTAATGCTTTTGTCAACAGTTCAACAAAAGTCAAAGCAAACAACCCACTACAAACACTGGGGGTAACAGCAACAACCATGAATCCTTCACAATTATCCAGCCCAGCTGCTCAGTGCCTGTCCAGGCTGCTTTCATTTACAACAGTGTCAACAAAAGGCTGAAACCCAATAACTAGGTGGGTCAATACTACCACTGTAAACCCTCCGGAGAAGGCAATGCTGTTCTCCTGCTTAACTGCTTCAGCAAACATGCAGAATAATTCAGTTAGAAAGACAAGTGCTTGTCTAATCATTTGTCGTGTGAATTATTCAAGGCTTTCCCCGTAAACTACTAAGCAATGCCTCTTCAAATATTTCCAAGGAACCACCAGATGTCCGATAGAAAAAAAGGAAACATTAGGCAAATTCTGACCTAATGGAGGACAATGGTAAACCATGATCTTTGAAAGCACTCATGTTCTTAGGATTAGCATTGTCCTACACCTTGCTGCCAGTGCCACTGTATAGAGGGCAAACAGCTTTTAACATACAAGTGCTAGGCGTGCATCTGTTTAGCAGCTGCCTGATCTTTATACAGCATAATCAAGGCTGCTGTCTACGATTTTTTCTTTCTGTGTTTTCAAGCCAGTTGTAATAAAGGTCTCTCCAGAGAGAATGTAAAATGTAGATAAAAATAAGAACAGTAGTTAGTCTCGTGGATGCAGAGAGAAAATATGGATTTATTCCTACATCTTTTTCTCTCTCTCCACTACCAACCATGCTCATCTGATCTCTCCTTAATCTCACACCTTAGCATTTCTTTCTCTGCAGCTGTAGGCAAATGTTCACTTGCTTTTCTCCAGAGGTTTTACTAGGGTTCATGTTTACCCTTTCAAAGAGCAGCAAACTAGTCATACAGCACAGAACCAAGTGCTAAGCATTTAATCTTTTACTTTAATTGCCTCTCTGCTGTGGGAAACACCACCTCCAGATGTCTGCTTCCTTGTTTTTGTTGGCTTTTGTCACAAGCATATCATTCCATTAACATATTAATTTTAAACTTTTAACTAAACTTCAAGAAAATGGGCAAATTAGGTAACATGTAGTTCTTGTTTCGATGTATTCTCACTATTGGCAAGAACAACCCTGGATATGAACCGTGTTTTCCTGAAGACCAGCTTACAAATACATCACACTGCAGTGCTGGACAGTTACCTATCTTGACCCAGAACACAGTATAAAGTACTCTTGCAAATATTTTATTTTTGACATCTACAGCACCAGTTGTACATGCTGAATAACTAGTATTCTGGAGAGCAAACCTGGAAATTTTAATAGTTAGAAAAATAGTAAGAGAAATTCTGTCCATATGTCAAATTAAAACACATATTTTTGTTTCTATAATTAGAATCTTTGTTTCACAAACAAAATATGCTGTTTTACAGCGACAGCACTGAAGCAATCTCTGGATTTGTGTCTTGTCAACGTAGAGACAAATAAGGTTTTCTTCCTCTTTCTGTCCAAACCAATTATGAACTACTTGTCTACTGAACAGCTACATCTCCCTCACTCTGTGGTCACTGCAACTGTTAGTATCCATCTCAGCCTCATTCCACTTAGTGGGAAATTTCAGTTAAACTCACTATTATAAATTCAGTTATTGGTATTTACACTTTTGTTTATTAGTAATAGCAGGACTGTTTCAGTAACTATTGGTATTTGCAAATAAGTGCAGTGCACTTACTGCATTGGTTTAGGGTTCATGAAGACTGAAGACACAGAGAGGTACTGTAGCACAGAAAATATTTTATAACAAAAGGGTTGCAAAATGCACAGCTTAAGTGGGAATAATTTGCTGAGTCTGATGCTAGATACTCTAAAAATAATGATATAACCTGACACAAAAATTTCTTTCTTCTTCCTCATCCCCTGGAGCAAGAAACAGAACGGTCCAAAACCGGCACCTCCCGGTTTCACCATGGCTGGAGGCAATGCAGTTACCAGCAAACCTTCATAAACCATGCAGGAGTCCTACAGAAGGTCTGCTAAATATTTAATTGCTTTCAAACACCTGTGATATGATACAAAGCTTTTAAGATACCTAGGTGGTATGTAAGCATACAGTGTTTTTTCCATGAAGGCACCAAACTGACCCTGGACAAGCCGCCTTTATGCTGAAAACAGGGTGCCATTGTTACCATAATGCCCATTATTCATCCTGACAGGGCACTAGGAAAAAAACATACTTCAAGGAAATGGCAGAAAAAGTTTCTCTCACCCCACAGGGTTTATGGTTGTTGATTGTAAAGGGATTATTTTAAAATTATTCAGACATTGAATTCCTCTCATATTTTGCAGTATGGGACAGCAAAGCTCATTACAAAATAATACTTCCAGGTCATTGCAAGAAACTCTTCTCTCAAAGCGGAGGAGGAAAACCAAAACCTTAATTTCCTCCAGGGCTAAAATAAATTGTAGCTTGGTGTTTTTGAAAGAAAGAGAGGTGGGACAGAAATACGCATCAACAGGTACTGTTTCAGCAAATGTATCAGGGAGAGACAAGACATATAAACACATAGCTACAATTACTGCAAGCCAAATACAATTATTTCCTAATGCCTGGTGTTGTAACATCACAAGGCAAAGCTTTGTGGTTTTTTAGGTCAGCCTCAGCTTTACACCTCAATGCAAACAACTATTTCTATAGAGTCGGGCCACTTTGTTGTTAAAATAAAATGAGCAAGGGACTCAGAAATATGTTGCTGTAGCTGCCAAGCTTTGTGTTGTGTGTGATCTGTGCCAAACTCATATCACACATCCCTGTGGACAGCCCTTCTTCTGGGGCATAAACTGCAATGGGGAAACACCTCTCCCAGCCCTTCCGCTGCACCTCTACAGCACGCAGCTGTCTGACAAAGCAGGACACTGACAAAAAAAGTCAGTATCATCACTTAGTTTGATCTGGCAAGATTAATACAGCAGGCGAAACACTACATGCCTTTTTCAAAAACATTAGGGGCTTGAAATATGCCACCTTCAGTGCACCAAGAAGACACGATACACTGCTCACCCTACAAACAAAAAAAGGAGCACACTGTTTGAATTTTTTCCTTCTCCCTCTCCTCCACCCCACTTACTCTTAAGTACGCATTAAGGAAACTCCCACAGCTGCATTCACTGCCTCTCCTCTCCAGTGGCAGAAAACCAGAGGTACAGCTGTGCCTGCTAATAATACTCGTATGCAAACAAGTAGCATCCGACCGGCTGCAACACCTCACTTAAAAGCATCTCGGTACTCTTTGATAAGCTTGCCGCTAAGAAAAGAAGTGATACAGAACAATCTGCCGTCCCCTTAATGCAATTAGCAGATTAAAGTGGCATTTCACTTCCAATACTTCATTAAAACACTGATTGTATCCATCCCTCGCTGACGATACGACATACACAGTGTTCCCCCTACAGTCCTGCCGGAGACTCGATGGAGAGCGGCGGAGCCGGCCCAGAGCCCACCTCCCCGCCGAGGACTGGGTGAGTGCTTGGGGAGGCACTGGGAACCACCGATCCCGGGGTTTTGCATCTCCCAGGGGCAACAGCAGCCGCAGAGGCTGACAGTGCTGGTTTGTGTCACACTGCTGGTTTGTGTCACACGTCTCCATTTTGCAGTTTGTGCGAGACCATCCTAGCCCTTGACTTCTGTTTCCTCTACAGTCCAGTGAGAGCGAAGCACAGGAGTGGTGACCTCCAGTAAACTGTGGTGCAGACACGAGCACTTAGTTCAGTTTTCCCTTCAGAATTATTTTTTACATGGCAAACCGACAAGCCAAATAATGCTTCAATTTAGAAGAAAATTCTTTTATTCATTCCCTGTGCAGCCAAAAGCATGCTAACAGCACTCCAGCGAGAGCACCGTCAGGCCAAGTTCCTCCACCGCAGGAAGTGCTGCAAGGGAACCAGGCCTCACCTCCTCTGCCCGGTGCTGGGGGCATCCCTGGGGGACCCTCCAGCTCTGCCCCCGACGCTGCCAACCAGCATGGCCCCTCCAGTGCCAAGGAGAGAACAAACTAAAAAAAGATTAATTCGCAGATGTTCATGCATTTCACACGCAGGGTGCCCTGTGGTCCGTTGCCAGGGCAACATGAGACCACCGGCGTGCGCTTTATTGGCTTTATGAAGTGCGTCTCGGGGGCTATAGTCCGAGAAATGCTGCATGATAATCGTTAGGCTTTTCAGAAGCCTTGTTTCGTGTTTATCCACATTTAACCCTCTGAGCGTTATTAAGAGCATCACTATGCATGTCTGGCACGCTCAGGGAAGCAGAGACAGGGAGGGAGACACACGGGCATAGTCCCCGATTCCAGCTTAGAAACCATGGAAAGGCATCCTCGGCATGTGCTCCCACCTGCCTGCTTGCCTGGCAGCAAAGGTTTTGCCTACAGGCCATAGGTAAGCTGGTCCCCAGGCTGTGATAGCGCAGGTCGGCAAGTGCAAAGGTGGCACAAGTGTGTCATAGCAGACTACTGATGACATGCACTTTATTCTCAGTAACTTCAGAAGATGAAAAAAAAAAGGAAGAAAAAAGTAAAAAAAGAAAAAAGACAAAAGACAAAAGAAAAAAGAAAAGAAAAAATAAAAAAGAAAAAGGAAAAAAGAAGAAAAAAAAAGAGTAAAAAATAAAAAGAAGAAAAAGAAGAAGAAAAAGAAGAAGGAAGAAGGAAGAAGGAGGAAGAAGAAGGAAGAAGAAGGAAGAAGAAAGAAGAAGAAGGAAGAAGAAGAAGAAGGAAGAAGAAGAAGAAGGAAGAAGAGGAGGAAGAGGAGGAAGGAGGAAGGAGGAAAAAGAAGAAAAAAGAAAAAGAAGAAAAAGAAAAAGAAGAAAAAGAAGAAAAAGAAGAGAAAAAGAAGAAAAAGAAGAAAAAGAAGAAAAAGAAAAAGAAGAAAAAGAAGAAAAAGAAGAAAAAGAAAGATAAAGAAAGAAAAAAGGGAAAAGAAAAAAGCCTAGACAATGTATTAAAAACCACACACTCATTTTGATCTAAACATGTGACACCTGCAACACAACCATGCTGAAAACCTTTGCCACAGCCCCTCTAAATCTACATTCTCTGTGATAAAGGAAAATCCCATATCCAGATGATGCTGGATCTCATAGTGCCAAGAGTTACACTACCATATATATCATACAAACAAGCCAGAGAAATAAACCACCCAGAACTTGGCTGCTCAATAAGCAGCCCAGAGCTTGGCAGCTCTGCCTCACCCACCGCCTGCTCCCAATCTTCTTGCCACAGGCCAGTGCTGGGCATCTCCTCCGGCTGTTCTCTTACCAGCTGCTGCAGGGCTGGGGATGGAGGGACAGGGGTTAAAATCTCGAATACCAAAACACCCCAAGCAGCAGCAGGCACCAACATCAAGCGCTAATCCAGCAGGAGAGAAGAGGGAGAAAGGGAGGGTGGCAGTGGGGATCAATAGAAGAAACGGCTTGCATTCAAGCTCGAAGGAGAAAGAGCACGCAGAGACAATAATTTCCTGGGAAAAGCTAAAGCCTAACGAGAATTTACTCTGCATCCTTTATTCAGACAACCAGCCCTTTTGTGGCAGGAGCTTCCTGAGTGACAGGAACCCAGGGCCCCTTAATAGGATTTCCATATTATTTCCAACACCTGCCTAGAAGTTATTTGTTTACATTGAGGGAGGCGAGATTCTCAAATCAGACATCTGCTTCTGGTTGAGGCATATCTTAGGAAACCATCTAGAAAGAAGCTTTGTTGCTATGGAGACATTTTTATTTTCTTCCCTTAGTTGGCTGAAAAACATTAGCATTTCCAATTTTTTGTTCTTCAAAAGGCCAAATGTCACTCAATGAAACACACAACTTTTCAAATTGCCATGAAGAATAGGGCAATCGAGCTTTGGATATTTAATTAATTATTTGACTCAATTAGAGCTGTACAGGAGAGAGGCAGGAGACACGGTGTAACTTTCCCACAAATTCCCCTCAATGGCCGATTCCTGCTGGCCAGCTTAATTGCTTCTTCCCTCAAAGCACAGCTAAAACTTTGTAATTCATGATGCACTCAACAATCTTGCATAATAACTCGGGAATCAGTCAGGCTACTCATTTCTTTCAACTTCCTCTAAAACCAAACTAAGAGACTAACAACATTCTGATTAGGAATATGCTTCTCTTGCAATGCCAGGGAAGAGATAGGAAGAGCAACACAAATACACGTACAAATATTAACCTCCTACTAGCATTTGGTGACTTTTGCCAGAGGACAGAAACTCCCAAAGCATCTCATCCATGCCCCTGATTCCAGAAGATATTCTGCTCCTTCTCTACCGTTAGCAGATAATCAGCTTGTCCACAGAATGCATGGATTTGCATGAAAATAAGGAATGCTTCAATTTACTTTGGACTTAAATGTTTTTAAAAAAACCCAAATGCTAACTACTCAATACAAGAATAACAACAAAATGTATCACAGTGCCAACAGAAATCTGCAAGGCAAAAAGAGGCCATGCAGTTTGTGTCCTGCTTTAGCAAAAATTTGTATTGTTTACTTTCGCCTTTACTTTGACTAACATCTATTTAACCCAGCCTGCAAATGGGTTCTTCATTCCAGACACATTCACCGTGAGTAAACTGGTGTAAGCCATGGATGCTAGCACCAAAAGTATGATTTTAATTGCATACTTACAGTAAGGAGAACTCCAAAAGAGATAATAAACAGATTCATTCTCTCCCTTTACTTCTTTTCCCCCAGCTATTACACTGTCAAAGCCTTTGCACTGGAAAAGACCTTTCCACCCACATCCTCACCCCAGCAAACTTCCTCTTCCTTCTCTACGACATGAAGTCATAATCCTGTGTTATCAACATCACAGTCTGTTGCCATGGAAATAATTAGACATGACTGCTCAGGTTAGAAATTACAGCCCATGTAAGTGTTTGCCTCCTGGGTGAAGAGAGCATCTGGAGAGAGAACATTTGAGGTACCTTAAATCACCAAGTGGCAAAATAAACTCTGATAGTGAAAAGCACTGCAGGAGTCTGTCCAAATGTGGGCACAGCACCAAGTAAGAGCCACCCTGTGGCAACTGGCAAAAGGGTGCAAAGTAAGAGATCAGCATGCAGTTAATAGACAGAAATGGGAAAAAAAGCTATTGGGTGAAGGAGGTGAAGCTGTGAAAAATGGAAGAAGCAACTAATTCTTTGGTACTAGAATATATGCTATTATTTCATACGAATACTCTACACTAAATTAAAATTCCCAGACAACCTCATTAAAAAGGCAAATGATGTGACACTGAATGAACGAGAAAAATGTAAAACTCAGTTGGCAGGGGGAGGGCAAGGGGCAAAGAAAAGAATAAAAAAACACACCAAGGAGATAAATAGCTGAGGTTCAGCTTCATGTTCTAAGAACCACAGGGCTCGAATGATGCGCTCCAAGTTGAGCCATGAAAAGGTTATTAAGAAAAAAAAAAACAGTGCCAAAAATCAGCTCCATAAGATAGACCGAAACAACAAACAGGACCCTGCTAATTAATATTTGTTCTGCTTCAGCAGACAGTTACTGGATGAGACTGCAACAAACAAGCATGTCTCACCCAATCACATCATTAATCCATTCACGTTCACCACCTGAGGACCAGCTATGCCCTACAGATATTTATTCATCTGTTCCACAAACAAACAATTACAACACATTTTTGGAATTAGGGCACCTGTTACATTCTGCACAGCTTACATGCCCAGGGGCAGATATCAATTAATACTGAAAAAAATACTGTATCACAAGCCAACAGAAGTTGCTCATTGTATTTTGATAATGCTACCCCCAAAACACCCACGAAGATCAAAACCACAACTCTTGAAGAGGAAAGTTTAATTCAAAGATGCTCAGCTTAAAACTACCACTTCATCATTAAAAAAAGCAAAATGCAAGTGTTCATTTCTGAACGGAGAAAGGCAGAAGCAGAATCCATTACATGAGTGCAAAACATTAGGATTTTAACGAGCCTGTGAAGGGCTTTCCAGCTGAATGGTATTAAAGTATCAAAATAACAACATAATCAGGAAATTAATTCTATACATTTCTTTAGGCATACAGCAGCTAACTATGTTTCTCTGGCTTCTTAAGTGCACACTGAATGCAAAGACATCTGGTGGGACACTCATGCCTCTGGAGGTAGTCTCACCTAAAAGAGACCTGACTATTAAGACAAAGTCCACAGGACAGTTTATGGCAGTTTATGTAGCTTTCCCTGCCAGAAGAATAACACTCATACAAGTTGCTGTTTGTTTTTTTTTCTTTAAATTATCAAATTACAGCTGCAGGAGCAAGCAGCTCACTCTTTACCTAAATATAAAATGAATAGAGGTCTAAATACTTAATAGCGGCTAACAAGTTTAGAAGCTAAATTGCAAAGTGCTAGAGCACCTGCCACCACAAATGTAAATGGAATGTGGGAATTGCACCCCTCCCCTTTGCACCCTTTGCACTCCTCTTTTTTTCTTTTTCCACAGAAATTTCAAACAAGCTACTTCATTCCTGCCACAAGACTGCAGCTTTTAATTACTGGCATTTTTGGTTGCTGAAACAGTAACACCAAAACCAGTAACATCAAAACGAATAGTCTCCACCTCGTAGGCAGGTCTTACCATGGGCATTATATCTGTTCCAAGTAACTTGCAAGTGAGGTGAAAAAAAAAACAAAACAAAAGAAAAACAACAGCAACAACAAAAACCCAAACAAACCACAGACAGGAAACACCCCACATGGGTAAAAAGAACAAGAAGTCTGATTTAACAACAGTTACACGAGTTGAATTCTGTGAACAAGGCAGTGATATGGAACAGACTGAGATTCCTGAATAACCTATTCAGGGGCATCCTGGCTACCTGTGGCAGGCCAGCAATACAGCCAGCATCTGGGGGCTCCTTCACTCCTGCTGCTGCAGCCAGAGCCAAGGGATAAGACTGCTAGAGCTCAACCAGTTTTTGCCAGGTGGTGCTTCTGCACACAAAATACTTGGGATCTGTTTTACAGAAGAGACTCTAGAAATTAGAGAATTTTTTTGGCACACTTGTCCCAGAGAACATACCATGGCTGGCAAGAACAACATCAGCAGCTTTTGCAGCAGGGGGTGGAAAAATCCTTGAAGGGTGCAATTAGCAAGCAAGAATCCACTGCAGAAGAATCCTTGCCTCTCCTCACCTCGCCTCACTTTGGCTCTTCTCTCCTTTCCTCTTTTCCCTTTTCTTCTTTTCTTCCTCCTTTCTCCTTTCCTTTCCTTTCCTTTCCTTTCCTTTCCTTTCCTTTCCTTTCCTTCTTTCCTTTCCTTTCCTTCCTTTCCTTTCCTTTCCTTTCCTTTAGATGTGTATATTCCTTTCCTTTCCTTTCCTTTCCTTTCCTTTCCTTTCCTTTCCTTTCCTTTCCTTTCCTTTCCTTTCCTTTCCTTTCCTTTCCTTTCCTTTCCTTTCCTTTCCTTTCCTTTCCTTTCCTTTCCTTTCCTTTCCTTTCCTTTCCTTTCCTTTCCTTTCCTTTCCTTTCCTTTCCTTTCCTTTCCTTTCCTTTCCTTTCCTTTCCTTTCCTTTCCTTTCCTTTCCTTTCCTTTCCTTTCCTTTCCTTTCCTTTCCTTTCCTTTCCTTTCCTTTCCTTTCCTTTCCTTTCCTTTCCTTTCCTTTCCTTTCCTTTCCTTTCCTTTCCTTTCCTTTCCTTTCCTTTCCTTTCCTTTCCTTTCCTTTCCTTTCCTTTCCTTTCCTTTCCTTTCCTTTCCTTTCCTTTCCTTTCCTTTCCTTTCCTTTCCTTTCCTTTCCTTTCCTTTCCTTTCCTTTCCTTTCCTTTCCTTTCCTTTCCTTTCCTTTCCTTTCCTTTCCTTTCCTTTCCTTTCCTTTCCTTTCCTTTCCTTTCCTTTCCTTTCCTTTCCTTNTCCCTTTCCCTTTCCCTTTCCCTTTCCCTTTCCCTCTTTCCTTTTCCCTCTTTCCTTTTCCCTCTTTCCTTTTTCCTTTTTTTTTCATGAGTTTTATTGCTTTGAAAAAGGGACACACCAAGTCGTCTGTGAAAAGCTGCTCGGTTAACTGCAGAGCTGTTTGTCTTTCTGTCTAAACACATCATATTCCCTCAGAGCCTTTAAGCCAGGGCTGCACACTGAGCACAGCCCTGGTGCTTGCAACCCTTCCCTTCCCTTTGTTGGCTCCACAGCCTTGCTGCTGCATAAAGAGCATTCCCGTGACCCAGTTTACTGTTTCTAGAGTTTTCCCACACTTCAAACTTTGTAAAGGATTTGAAGGACTGAATCCAACATGAAATCAATGAGCTCCCAAAGTCTCCCTTCTCCACAGAGCTTGTTGTGCCAATGTATTATTTAAGAATAGCTCCTGGACAATTTCATGTTTTCTACAAGGTGGGCACTCTTTCACAGAATGGTTTGGGTTGGCAGAGACTTTAAAGATCATCTAGTTCCAAATCCCTTGTCATGGGCAGGGTCACCTCCCACAACACCAGGTTACTCCAAGCTCCATCCAACCTGGCACTGAACGCTTCCAGGGAGGATGCATCCACAGTTTCCCTGGGCAACTTCCCTGTCTCAACAACCTCACACTGAAGAATTCCTTGCTAACATATCATCCAAATCTACCCTCTTTCAGTGTGAAACCATCCCCCCTCCACCTAAGGCTACAAGCCCTTGTAAAAAGTCCTTCCTCAGCTTTCCTGCTGGCCCCCTTCAGGTACTGGAAGTCTGCTCTAAGGTCTCCACAGAGCCTTCTCTTCTCCAGGCTAAACAACAACCCAAACCCTCTCAGCCAGTCTTTGTAGAAGAGATGCTCCATCCCTCTAATCATCTTTGTGGTTCTCCTCTGGACCCACTCCAACAGGTCCACGTCCATCCTGAAGGGACGGAGGCAGCATGGAAAGAAGGCACAGAGAATTAAAGTGCAAAGGCCTTTGATAGTTTATCTATTTCAGAGACAATGTCTACTTGATCCATTCCTGACTGAAATGTGTCCACCACATTCTCAAAACCCAGCTGAAATGCTGCCTTCAGTGCTCTTCACACGCAGATCTTGCTCTTAAAAAGCCTTCTCTAAAACCTAACAACCTTTCCCTTGCTCCCACTAGAGCTCAACAGCTTGGGCTCAGGCTGGGAACACAATGAACCCCAAGTGCTGGAGATCAGGACTGCACTGCAGTCTGGTTCCCCATCACAACCTGCCACATCCTGCTTGCTTTCAGGTGGTGCTGGGAAGGGCACAAGCCCCATCTGGCTTACCAGGCAGAAAAGTTATGTTTAGAAGAGTGATGCAAACTACCTTTTCCCTGGCCTGAACCAGGAAGTGGGCAGGGACCAGCACAGCTGGAGACACCGAGTTTCATGAAGACAACTGCCAGCAAATCCTAAATGCTGGGAGTGGTGGCAAGCAGCAGGGTGCTTCAGCCAAACTCCTTTCTTTGTAGCAACGGGCAGCGTACCTTCGTTACCTGAATCAAACACTAAAGTGTAAATTTACACTTTATGAGCTATTCTAAAATCTGCCCTGCTTAATAATCTGTATCAGCAAGAAAAAACTTTAGTGTCTCTCACAATTAAACCCAGGCACAACCTTGTATAAATCAAAATTTTGCTACCATATCAAAATGTTACACTGGGGCTGTATAACATTGCCCATATCCTCATTACATGCTACACTAATTACTACCAGCAGATTCAGAATTTTCTGCACATTAGAGGCTTTTAGAGGAGCTATAAAAAATTTCAGGCACCATTAATTTAAATTTGTATTGAAATTTCCTTTTGACAGATGGCCAAAAATTACTTACTATTTAGAGTACCAGAGCTGCCTGTTTGCACATTAGAAGAGGAAAGGGAAAAATTAAAAGCAAGAAGGAAATTTATGTCACGTTCATTACCTGTTAAATGTTAAGAAGCATTATCCTGCATGAATAAATTATTTCATACAAGCACACAGGCTCCAGCTGCTGGCAACTGGCACGTTCTGGCTGACAAAAACCATCGCAAGTCACATAGCAGACAATCATAAAAAGCCTCTCCTAACCAGGAGCCACTTAAGGGAGGACAGATGGATCAAACAAGGGACTAACTGCTACTCTGGGCAACACTGAAAACATTTAAGGAAATTAGCAAACTATTTCACCTTGCAAAGCTGGCAGCAAGCCCCACAATGCTGACACACAAGCCAACTCACAACCTGAAAGCCCTGCACGACAAACATCCACTTATCATTTCAAAGTAAATTGGCACAAAGTAGCATCGCCCTCCGCCCTCCTCTCAGAGAGGTATGAATAACAGAGACTTTAAATCATTCACAGACAGAATCAATCGTTTTGGTACAAACACTCCCCACAAAACCCATGCCAGCATAAACATCCCATCATCCCACAGAAACATGACTAGCAAACAGCTACTGGCATATACCAGTAGTTCTCATTATTCACTGTCTTGAGTAAAACACTCATGGTTCTAAAAGTACAGGTATGCAAACTCACTAAAGAAACCTCTTGGGTTTGTATTCCCACTTTTCAGTATCTGTCATACATGTTTGTTTGGGTGCAAAAAAAAAGAAAATGGATTAAACTTATCTGTAAACAGGAAACAGGGGGTGTTCTATGAAAATCATTATTAATCTGTGGCTAGTCTTGCCTCATAAAGCAATAATCCCAGTTTCCAGCTCTCATGAGGAGAAAGCTGAAGTGAATCTGATGTCCTGTGTTGGCAGATAGACGACTTCAGTGCCTTTCCTGCTCACCAGAAAAACTGACAGTTCCTGTCAGCTCTTGGTTTTTATGCAGAGCCATGTGCATAACAGGAAAACTGACAACCATCAGCTCAGCTGCGTTCAGCTGGGACATGGCAGAGTTGCCAGTGGTGGAACAGGCACACTGGGGAAGGCTGTGGGTTGTGTCCCCACCTGGAGCTGCCAGAGAAGCAAAGGCACAGCCCCTCACATGGCAGCCCTGGCCTCACAGGTTTCTGGTGGGGGCAAAGAGGGTGACTGGCACTGTGCTCCCCCCTGCACTATCTAGGGCACACCAGTAACATCTGCCTGGCAAGCTCCTGGTCACCTTGCATAATGCACCCAAGACTTATGCTATGAACACCTCTTCTGCCAAGAATAAACTACATCTTCCCAAAAAGAGCACCATGAAAAACTTGACAAATTGGTTGTAAGTGCTTAAAAAGCACTTTTCTTACCCTTTGAAAGAAAAGCATACCTTTAAATTCAAACTCACCATCACCTAAAAAGGCTTAAAATTATACTCACGAGCAAGCCACTTGGGCCCTACTCTGTAATCACATCCAGCTTCCCCAGCATGGGCAGGTAACTGCATAGCTGGCACCAGCTGGGTCTGCTGCAAGTTGTTAAACCTCCTGCAGCAAGGAAAGCAGATTGATCCAGGAGAGGAAAGGGCCCAGATGCACCTCCCCACTGGCAGCACTGAAGCCCCAGGAGATTCTGAGACACTCTGGTGGCTATCCAGTATGGACAAGCATTCACTGAACCATGGTGGTATAAGGCACTATATGCTTAAAATCAGATGAACCACAAGGTACATATAAACACAACCAGGTGTGGGGTGGTGCCCATTTGTATGCTGCAGAGTCATTCAGAGCCTGAAAATGAACTTTTGGAAAAGGAAGGCAGGTTCCTCAATGTAAGCACCATCTTCATCTGGGTAGGAAAAATGGCAGCTTTCTCCTTTCCAACTGCTTCAGCAAGGACAGGGGGCAGTACCCCACCTCTCCCCTGTGACAGAAAGATCTCTTCTTCTGTAACTGCCTTATTAAGACACATAAGAACAACCACGTACAACCTCCAAATGTCTTCAAACCACTGGCTAATGCTTGGGCAGAGACCCTGGGCAGCCCTTTCCTTACACCTAGGAACAGCTTCAGTGCTGTTCCACCAAACTTACTGGATGGCACACTACTCAAAATCCTAGATGCCTCACTACCAGCCTCTTTCTGTGTGTGATATACCATCCATGCAGGGCTCTGCTGATCAAGATAAGTGCAACAACCCAATTTCCCTCAGTGACTTTTTCCACCACACTGGGCCATACTTTAGAAGAGCAGAGAGTGCAGTTCTTTTGAGCCACACCTTACACCTACAAAATAAGAGTCCTACCTTGATGGAGTCTCTGTCTGTATGCAGAGCAAAGAGAGGAGGAGGTGGTGGCAGGGGATGATGAAGTGGGGAGAGAGAGAAAGAGAAAAGTACTGGTTAGTTTACATAAAATTATACATTTATCATACTCAGAAGAAAGAATCCTGATGTCTGTTAAATAATAAATCGCATAGATGTTAACTTTTCTGTACAGTTAATTATTAATACTGTACTGCCAGATTTATAAAACTGAATTTCTAGCATTTGAATGCAGTTTCTGGCTACCACTAAGTAATAAATACTGGAGCAATTAGCTAACAATTTGCTAGGGTTTTTTTTTTTTCTCTTTTAAAAAAAAAAAAAAGATGACAGTTTAAAAAAAAGGAAAGAACAAATGAAGCCACACATTCTTCCGACAGGCCCTACCTCTTTGGTGATCATTATCATGGTGTTTCTTCTCATCTTTAATTGAAAGGTGGGACTGACCCCCAAGTGCACTGGACAGAGCAAGGAGACCAGCACTGCTGCCAATAGGTGGGATGGTTGGAGGCTGCAAGCCTGAGGGGTGTGGAGTAAGTGGCACGGGAAGACCATGTCCATGTGACAAATGCTGGGCCTGGAGTTGTTGCTGCTGTGAAAAATGAAACACAGATATTGAATTTGTTCAGAAAGCCACTGGTTGTCCGAATGATCCTGTATATCAAATGTGACTAATAAAATCAATAAATGCACCTGATCAATCCAGACATCAACCCTCAAAACAATCTGACATTTAAAAAATGTTCACACGTTTGGACATCATACAACTAGTGAACTTGAGACCTAATTAAAGAACAACAACAACAACAACAAAAACAACAAGAATTTTACACTCTTGGTAACATTTTTATTTCTCTAACAGAGGTATTACATTTTATTCTTTCTAGCAGGAACGCACCATGTACATGTCTAATCAAAACATATGTAACTATAAAAGCAGTCATATAATGAAAAAAAAAAAAAACCCAAACCCTGAAATTTGAGAAAATTAGTGTTAAACAGTTCTCCCAGTGCTACTGCACAGCATGCAGTGAGAGTTAATTTGAAAGAGAAAACCTGAATTAACAGTCCAGAAAAGGAAACTGGTTGCAGCCACCGTTTTAAGCCCTTTAAGTGTCCTCAGTGGTACTTGAGCAAATTACTAAAGAAAATCTAATGTAGCAAGGCTTGGGTCCTCCTGTAGGCTTGCTCAATAATGCTGAAATAATTGGGCACTCTGTGCACGTTTAGTGACGCTCGAATGAAAAGCTAGAGGCCTGCCCTTGTACTCTTCTCTAGCTGCTGACTCTGTGTTGTGACAGGTTTATTTGAGTGGGACTGTGATGCATGCACCAGTAACTGCGCTGACAAGAGTTTAAAGTCATTTTTACCAGTACACTGGCGACACACAGAGAAAGCCCTTGAGAGGTTCGAATTGGAGTGCTTGACCTCAACCAGGGCTGCATCAAGTTCTGTGCTATACTAACCTTTGCAGGGTAGATAGGTTGTTTGCTGCTCTTCAGTGGGAAGGTAGGGGAAAAAAAAAACCAACAACCCAACACCAAACAACCAGGAGAAAAAGCTTTGTTAAATATATCCCAAGATATTTATCAGGTCTAAGTCTTGTCCACTAACTGTCCTTCTTATTTCTGTTGATGCAATAACTATATTAGCTCTGAAATTTTTGTTTTCAAGCAGTCACTGCTCAGGAGTCTGGGAAGGGCAAATCAGAAGTCCTCTAGGATTGCTCTCTCCCCACTGCACATCTGTATACAGAACTTTGTAAGAAGAAATAAAAAAAAAATCTTTAATTGCAGAAAAAACATTCCATTATTAATTCCTACTTTTGAAGATTCAAGTCCTACTTTCATTTGTTTTTGATTTGAACCTAAATAAATACACTTTCCCCCTCACAACACACCTCTTTGATCAAATAAGAGACCAGATTCTGGTCACTTTATCTTTTCCTCCCCTCCTTAGCACAAATCCTCATGTAAGGGTGAGCTGAAAGTAAAGCACTGTGACTCATGCCAGGTAACTCATGCAGCACAATGCATGCATGCCTCCCTCAACCCCCACCTGTGGAAGGACAGATCCTTCTCTTATTCTTTGAAATACAACCCAAAGGGTGGAATCAGACTGGCAGTGGCATACATAACTCATCTAACCCATATCAGTACTAGGGAAGGTGAGAAAAAGTTAAATAAATTTTAAAATACAAAAAATGGGGGAAGAGAGAGGGGGAAAAAAAAAAAAAAAAAAAAGGAGAAAAGGGAATCCTTTCTTGCAAACCCATTTTCTTCCAGCACATCCTCCTTCTAGTAGAAAGTAACAATCACTTTTTGCTAGCTTGATGTTCTTAGGGAAGGATGCTTCGTTTCTCCAAATTTTAAATTAACTACAATGAAATGAAGCAAGAGCCAACAGTGTATTGCATAGCTTCAGGGTGTGAACAGGGATGCCTGACTGCAAGGGAACAATCTGGCATGCCTGACCTGGGGAGGGAAGAGGAGAGAGATGAATGGGCAAAATGATCTGTGTTATGTAGTCTCATTTTAAACAACAAAATTCCAGTTCCTTTTGGAGAACATGCTACAAACTACTGCACGAAGGTGTCTGCCTGAACCCCCTAGTGACGTGAAGAAAAGGCTTTAAGAAGAGCCTGAGAATATCTACAGTGACAGAGCTTTACCCTCTTTGACTATTTCCCTGCCAACTGAAGTGTTCCTAGTTGCACAGAAAAGCACAATCCATACAGATCTGCCTACTGTCCTGCCAAAGTGGTGTTCTATGACCTCCCTTCTGGACACAGGATGGTTTCCAAAGATCTTGATAAAAAGCAGCACTGTGAATGCAATCTCCTTTCTTACTGCTTTTTGTTGGGAACTTCTCTACGTAGGTCAGCAAGACAGCAGCACAGACAGAACACTCGAAGTACCCAACATCATTAATGCCTCCAGACATGGGCATTAAGACTGGTATTGGTAATGAAACCCCAGCACCTAGCAACTGGAGATCATCTAGAACAGCATGACTGCCCCAGTCCCTTCCGGCCAAGAACTGATGTGTTTTCACTGCAAGTTGAATTTAAGAGATCTCTGAAAATACCTGGAGAGCACAGGAAATAAAAAACTAAAAGCAACGGCTTCTTGCTGTGGACAAATTTTCTGAAGAAACTAAGGATACTGATGAGAACAGGAAATCTGGAAAAAATAATTCTGCCCTCAGTCACAATGTCATTCACTGATACAGAAGAAATTTGGTGCAAGGTAGTCACACTGCAATGGCACCAGGAAAACACTTTGGTATGAAAACCAAAATTGAGTAAATTTAAGTTAACACCCAAAATTCCCACGCAGACATGAGTAATATTGTGTGTATTGTTAAACTGGGGCAGGACTAAAAGTTCAGCAGAGAAGGGTTGTGGAGTACAAATGCACTAATACTGGAAAGGACTATAAGCTCCCCCAACATGATGAGCAATGTTGTACAGCAAAAGTGAGGCCCTCATCTGAAAACAGAAAAGATAAGAATTCCAGTGAATTCCAGCTTTTGCCCTCTGAATATAAAAGTTCAAAAGGAAAAAAAATTAAGCATAATTAAGTGCTGTTTGTTAATAGGCATACTCAAGAAGGTAAAGACAAAATGACAGCACAAGTCTAACTGATAATTTCCAGACCCTTGAAATCTATTACTATGTTCCAGTGGCCATGATATTCACAGGCCGATTTTTCTTTTCTACTACCACAGGTGTCACAGGTGTCAGCTTCCTAAGTGTCTTGTTGGCACAGGGAAAATTATAAAAACATGAGAAATTCATTATTAATCCACTGGGCATCACGCTAGTGCTACAACGTGGTAAAAAATGTACTTGTCTCTAGTCATCAAAGTGCACAAGATATGGAGGGGTACAACAACTGACAGATATTCTCCACACACAGAAATATTCCATCAAGGAAGAAAGTTTACATTTGGTTTTGCCTATACCATGAATTTATATCATAAAATTTGACGTAGTTTAAAATTTGCAAGGAAAGCCTGAAAAAGAGACAACCGAGCAACCCCATAATGTCTGTTTTAATGTTGCTGTAATGCTTTCACTTCCCACTCCTCCATTTTCTCTTTAATCTGTTAGCCTTGGTCATGAACTCCAAGAATGTGGTTAACTCTAGACAATTCCATCACAGTTGACTACAGTATGTGTAAAATCAAGCATATATTTTCAGAATAAATGCATAATAGGTGAAAATTTGCAGAGACTGAACACCAGGCTTTATTATGCTGTAAATTCTCCAGAACTATTTAAAAATAAAGCCAGCAACAGTTAGATACCAAGAAATATGCCCTACAGAATTGCAAAATAGATTGCACTGTTTTTCAGAAGCATCCAAACCAGAAAAATATAAGAGCAAGGGTAAACCCAGCAATTAGAACAGAACAAAGACTGCGTTCTTTTCGTCAACAGGTTAAACAAGATGATTATTTAAATCAGCTCAGTAGGAAAAACTTGAGTAAAACTTTCAAAACATATTAGTACACATCAAATGAAGATAACATCTGTTTTCTACTAATTTGTTTGTTTTAATTTTTTGCATATATTCCTATGGCGTCTATCGCAAAGCCACACCTAAACAAATGGCTACAATGTCTTTGTGAAAAGTTCTTATCTGAGTGTCAGTAATTTTTATAACTGCAGTTCTAAATATTGATGTTTAGATTAATTCTTTCTTTTCTCAAAACATCTTAAGAGACTAAATTTAAAGTAAAATGAGATAATAAACCCACTAACAAATTATCTTATAAAGCTCTCTTGTTATAGTCAGAACATTCAAAGCCTGTTTTCCTGGAAAACCTTCAAGTTTTTACTGGATACTTTCCAAGTAGCTCTGCCTTGCAGTAATCTACCACTTTTCCTCTTACAGGCTCTGAAAGTTCAAAGCCATTATCCAAACAACCTGAAGATACTCTTCTAACCTGAAAACATTTCTAACCTTAACAAACTAATGTATCAACATGATATTTTGTATCTATACACATGTGAGCCCAACCCATACCTGCAATAGTGATGGGAGGGAATCTCAAAAAATCTGTATAAAAGAGCTTCACTGTTTTAAATTTGTGAGATGAAATGATTGATTGCTCAGGGTGAATCATTATTAGACAGCATACAGATAAAAAAGTAACAAAGTTGAAGAGGACATAGACATAAAAACATCTTCAGAGTACACAATATCAATGTCAGTAGTTTAGAGACCAGAAAAGGAAGTCCTTCAACACACCCAGTATGAGTGTGCTTAGGATGATATGAATTTTTATATATCATGCCTGTCCCCACCCCTGAATGTGCACTGTTTGCACTTTCTTTGTACAGTTTTATGGCATACCATAATGGCATACCATTATAAAAAAAGGTTTTTCTGATGTTAAGATATAACACATCAAAGACAGTCATGCAGCAGTTCCTCTAGTAGAACAGTCCTGGAGATGCATACGTAGATACAATATGACTGGTTTGCCATAAAGAGACTATGGTACAGACCAACATCTGTAGATGGGTAGAGCAATCAACTATCCTTACTCTTCTGAAGAAGAGTGATCATTCTGCACATGAACATGCTGAGTGTGAAAGATAGGTATCAGATACTGGTATGAACTCTGAACACTCATATGCAGCTCATCTGATGGAAAACACAAACACTGTTTGTCTTTAGAAAGAGGAATAAATGCACATTCCTATAAAAATCTAGGAAAAAAGAATGAAAAACCATAAAAAAGGTAGAGAGAATAAGGAGGAGACTAGTAATAACAATTTTTAAAAATGTTTTTTTAAAAGACCCACGAATGTAAAGCTTCTTACTCTCTGAGAATCAGCAATTTCTGCCTTTGAGGATGCTGATTGTGCAGAAGGAAAGACAGCTCCATAGAATACTATGGGGGGAAGGAAAAAAATCAATAGCTGTCATTAATCAGAAGGGGAGCATTTAGAGCTCCTACATAAATAACAAACTATCAGAATCATATCTCCACAAATTGCCTCAAAGATCTTTTAAGTGATCTAGGAACAAAAAGCCATCTCCCAAATCATATTGTGGAATGAAAGGCAATATATGCGGAGCACATTTCCGTTTTTAATCATATACATAGGAACATCTGTCAGGATACGTGTTTCACCATTTGTCCTCCCTTCCCCCCTTGTGACTATTTTTCACTCAGTGAAACAGAGTAGACAGAGGACAAAAATAACTAAAATATTATACAGCCCACTATCAAATAAAAGATTTGTCTAGCATTTTAATAAAGGAAAAACCTAGTCCTCTGCATAAGGCCAAATGCACCTTCCCCCAGAATCTTGGGAGTTCCAGCAGTTCCTCCTGCTCGCAGGATTTCTCTCCATCTCAATTGCACACTGGGTTTAGAGAGAGGAAGAATTAGGATCTTTAAACTCACTTTCAACTATAATAAAGGGCAAAAATTCTTTCACAAATCATGCCACTTCTTGTCCCTCATTGATTGCTAGTGAAGGAAAAGAAAATCCACACCTACTGCAAAGAAGGCAGAGGGAACCAAATGCAAGTAAGCTTGTGGTCTCAGCATAGAGTCCCAGTGGCGTAAAATGTGCCACATGTGCCAAACTTCCACTTCAAATCCTTTTCACAGAGATAAATGCAGAGAAAAGAGTAACAATTACAGCAACTGGATGCCTTCTGTTACAGATGGGCAGATGGCAAAAATCATCTCTGTAAGTGCACACTGGTTGAAGTACCTTATTCACCAAGGGAACCACTCATGTCCTACCCAGAGACAATGGGAAGAAATTTCTCTCCTATGGATGGACAGTAAGAAAAGAGTGTCCCTGAATCTTGACCCTTTCTTTAAAACTAGAAATGCCTACACTTTTCCCAGCAGAGTCCTAAATAACCTTCTTCTATGGTCCTCACATGAAAAAAGTTTCTGAAACCCTGGGCTACATACTCCTGACTGATAACTGAAAAAGGTACCATCTGCAATGGCTAGCAAAACAAACAATAAAAAACAGAAGAAAAGTTATGTAATGCTACTGGTCACGGACTTGCTAAATATATAAGCAATTCTATCACCAGAGCTCTTAATGTGGCAACTGTAATTGACTTCTAAGTATACTCTCAAGGTACAGTCTCAGAGCCATGCAGGCTTCCTATATAGGAGATGCATGTTATGTATCTCATACATGCATGTCTTTAATGCACCTTTTAAAGGCAGCCCCCAGCAAATCAAATTTCTGGACAGCAGTTACTGAGAAGCATAGGACTAGTAACTCTTCCAGTGCTAACACTAAATTTTGTTACGCTTACAACATACAAACATGCTCTGTGTTGGATTTCAGCAAACTGTCTTTGCTTGGGATAAAACCCTGGGTCGCTTCAGTTCATCCATTCTTGCATCTTTCAAGACTGACACTTCTGGTGCTGCTCTGGTCCTGTGCATAGCAGCCTCTTCCCACAGGTCAGTGCTTGGTGTTAGGATACATAGATACCAGTACCTCTCTCCAAATAGATTTCATCAAGAGATGGGTCTCTTTAATATATTTCCCCTTAGTCAAATAATTGAAATTTAAAGTGAGTTCTTTTGCTTTACTGCAGTTTCCCAGTTACAACAGCTTTGATAATGGAAGGTCTTGACAAGAATCAAATCACCTGGATTCAAGTCACAGCTCTGAAATTGTGGAAGGACCATTTGTTCTCTTTGCTTCAGCTTCTTCCAAACATAGAACAGGGAAAGCAGTACTGTCTTGTATGAGAAATATTACTGGAATAAGTTCATCAATTCTTGGTGATGCATTCACATCCTAAGGAAGTCTCTATGAAAAATTCACCAAAAAATAAGGAAGAAACTGTCTCACAGAAGTCAAACATTATGAAGTATCAGACATCTTAAAGACTTAAGACCTCTTAAATTTTTTCTTCATGGATGAACTTAACATCTGAAAATATTTTCCTTATGCAGTACTTTAGTGTTCATCTTAGGTAAGCACTAAAGTCCTTGCTTCAGCCTATATTTAAGATTGAAAACACCAAAAGAACTAGAGACATATCTGAAGGAAAGTAAACACTTAACTGTTCTACTGTATGGGCACAGTCCTTGTTGACATCTGTAAGCAATGGCCTACCAAATGTGGTTGGGAAGAAGTCTACATGACAAATAAACAGCACTGTTTATGGGTGACATCCAAACTCTGCAGTATGAAGCCATGACACAACAATAACTGTCCTTAGGCTAACCTGTACAGTAAGGGTAAATATTTAAATGGGCAGCATTTCCATCAAATACATAAAAGTTGTTGATTTTGCAGTTAAGCATTTTTGGGAAATCCCTGCCTTCACAATAAAACCAAAACTTCATACACTTTTTCTGCTTCTACAAAGCACCAGTATAAAACGATCACTGATGTTAATATATGGACCAAGAGTCTGATGGAATGTGGCAAATATGTATTTGGTTGGAGACAGCTTCCATGCACTGGAGTACAGAACACCATAGCAAGTGTTTTCTCCTTTCTACTGTGTGTGAAGTGAAAAAGAAAAAAAAAAGTAGTAAATAAAACATTGTATGTTCACGCTGTAGAACATGAAGAAAATTCTCCATAGGATTCTTCGTATCTGTACTGATAAATCCTAATTCAAAAAATAAATGCAGTGGTCACATAGATTCGGTGCCATAGTTTGGAAAACCTTGAGAAAAATGGAGGCAAAATCCAGCTCTCCTCTCTGATCTGATACAGTGTGTGAGCTGTAACACCCATGTCATATGCACTTACTTAAGCATAACAAGTAGGGCCTCTGGCATCAGCATATGGGCAGCGAGATACAGTAAGTAGTCTGCACTTCACACTGCAATGTTACCAACTGCTCATTTAGTGATAGACCAATATAAATTCAGTAGCTATCACAGCTACTGAAAATAGGAGCGAAAGAGGAAAATAGTGGCAGCCCATTCCAGGTGTAGAAGTAGTATCTAATATCCATCCTCAATGTTTTTCCCTGTAAATATGGAACCTGGAATTATTTATGTTCTAATTAATTCCTTCAGAAATCCCTAAAAACATCCTATGCTTCATTTTCAGCTTCTTTAAATCATGGTAATGCTGCATATGGAAGAGACTTACTTAAATTAGGCCTCACCTGCAAAGCTCTCTCTGAGGCTGGCTCCTGGGAATAAGGGGAGAAGAAAAATCCCCACAGAACACCTCCCACCAAAACAGAGATGTCTTTAGCCTAGCCAGACTTCAGATGAATAATTCAAAACCAGAATTGCTTATCCAAAAGCCTCTTGTATCTACAACTCCTTCTACTATTCAATTTCAGGCACTAGGCAATGAAAAATTATTTCAGGACCATGATCATCACACATCTTCTATATACAAACAAGAGTAATTAAATGTGGAGGAATGTATTACAACATTTCTTTCAGGGACACAAATATACACAACTTAGAGCACATACCCATTTAGTCAACCACCTCAGCCCACTGTAAGAACCTGTGTAAAACACAGAGCAGGCAGCCAACTTCCAACTTCTTTTATAGCATGCAACATTCAACCACCACTTACTATGCCTTTGAACAAGAAATACCAAAGAGCTGGAGAGACAAGTGGCTCCTGCCTCTGTGCTATAACACACTTGCTCATCCTACTGCCTTTCCCCAGCCTCCCCGAAACTTCCATTTCTGAACACATGTGCTTGGCAGGAATGACTCTGCCATACAAACCAGAATCAAAGCACTCCCCCTCATCTGAACTAGCTCAACCAAAAACCCCTCGTTCTAACCCCAAGCACAAGCACACACGAGAGGCAGAAACAACCCACCCTCCATGAGGAGTGGGAGATGCCTCTGTACATTAACCACCTGTGACAAAATTGCCTTGGTGTTTGGCAGCAGGAGGTCTGGACCTCTGGCACCACAAAAGCGATAGCAGGCACTGATGCATTTATTACAACTGGTGTGCACTTATCTGTGTTGTGAGGCTTTCAAAGGTTTCCATGCCTGAAATGGCATACTGTTATTTTTTAAAAAGGCACTGTTTCCAGAGGGGAAAAAAAACCAAAAAACAACAACTTTAAAAGGAACTATTAGAAAGAGCTACTTACTTGAAAGCAACCAAAAATTACACACCTTTCGAGATGGGTCAAGCAAGCCCCAGCCTCCAACACAGTGTAGAAATTGTGACACTGTGTCAAAGAAAGAATTTTATATCCTGATGATTACATATGACAATATAGAGGGAGTCCCTTCCTTCAGTAATTGCCATTTGCTTATTTTTAAAGAAGATAATAAAAGTGACATAATAAAACAAAATGCTTAAAAATTAACTAAGGCCATTTTTCTTTTACTCAGATGTATAGAATGGTAAAGGGCAAAATCATTTAAATCATTTCCTTAGTAATACAAGTAACATTTAAATAGATTTAATAGTGCTGCTCCAAACCAATGAATTATGAGTTTAAAACCTATTAAAATGTAATGTTTTTTTCCTGAGCTGAGGGGAGAGAGATTTAAATCCAGTGAATTTTAATATTTCAGCTTGAGCTGCAGGAGGCAGAGAAAGTCCAAATGAACTATTCCATCAGCACCATTCAAGCATGAACATTTTAATCAGTTTTACTTCCTTGGAGTTCTCCAACACAGTTTACGCTGTCATTCTGAAAGCACTTAACACAGAGGGTGTGAAAAACCACCAAGGCTTGTTATTGCCTTCACAATTGATGGCAAATAATTTTGCAGACCTCCTATCATTAAAATGTCACTGCTAAAAATTGAGATTCAGCATTTCTTGTGCTAAACTGCATTTTCTTTGAACACCATCACATACCTGTTCTTAAGTTTTTGGTACATTTATCTCTCTCTATGTGATAAACAGGCACACAAGCAGTAGCCTTCATTTCTGCCTTACCACTCAACTGCAGCTGAAACCAAGTATTTTAAACAGAGGTGGAAAAAAAAGACTAAAAAAAATTCTCATGAACTTACAAGTTAATTCCCTGGTTCCCTTATCAAAATGGAACCACATTCACATAGCATGTTCTGATTATACAGTATAACAAATTTAAAAAAAAAAAAAAAAAAGTGAAAAATAAACCACAAGCAAAAACATTTTAAGAGAGTTAGACAACTCAATTTAATAATACAGGAAATGAAAACATCATTCCTAATTAGAACATATTACTGATTTAAGGCTACAATTTGTGTATTGCTCCAACAGTGTGATCTTGCAGATTCTAATTTAAAAACTCAGCAACCATGACACATGACAAGATCAACTGGATACATCATACTGCTCATCCAAATACACCCAACTTGGAAAGGAGCTCTGGTTGTGCACTGCAAATTCCTCCGAGAAAGAATTCAGTACTATACTGTCCACAGCAAATACCAGATGCAGGGTATGGATGCCTGCAGATTTACAGTCCTCCTGCAGCACGCTTTTGATACCTAGTTTTGGGTTAGTTTTTCTCCCTGCAACTCTCTAGAAGAGAAGACAGATGATATTTAACTTGTTCCAGCCTGTCAACAGTTTTAAACTGAACATGACCTGTGAAAGAAGTCATTATAACCGTGTTTCATTCCATTAAACACAACTAGTTTATTGTCAGGAGAACAAGTAGTCTCTCCAGGTTACAGGCTCACTTCAATATTTTGCATTTAAACTGCACGGATCAGTGATTTGGTTCATTTGCCAATGAAGATAGAATAATATTGCAAAGTTAAAAGGTGCTTCATCAGATTCCATTAAATCACAGCACATTCATACAAAAACATAGACGTGTGAAACACAAAAAGAGACATGATTTGTGCACATTCAATTCTTTTTTTGTTCCACCCTCCATTCTGATAAAATCCATTTGTAACTCAGACCCAGGGTTCCTCCACTTGAACTAAAGGGGTTTAGTATGAGTGAGGTGAACTGAATACGGTCCCCCAAAAACACAGAGAAGCTTAAGCTACAATTGCTGTTTGAAAAACTCAACTACTGCTTCTGCCTTTGTTTGATACACAGTTCAGTGAGTAACTAAATGATATGTTTTTAAAAACTTCAAAGAGCAAGTGAACTTCAGAAGCTTTTAAAATATCACAAGGTTAGAAGAATACAAACTCTGTCAGACTTAGCAAAGAACAAAATAATGTAAGACAACATAATTAGTTATAGAAAAGTCATGATTTCTACTTATGCTTAGTTTCATTTTAGTGGTATTCACTTTACAAAGTATGACAAGCCTTTTTCAGTCTCATGCTACAAATTCAGACTTGAAATCAGTCTGAGTGTAGACGTAACATTATTGTGGGTATTCACTCAACTAGAACCTGATGGGGTTTTTTTATAACTTGTTATGCTATTTTTTTTTCAATTAATTTCTTGAAGATTGGATTAGATTACTTCTCTTTAAACCTGATGAACACAAAATTTTCAGTCCATATTGCTCCTGTTTCTCTAAAATGAAAGGGCATATAGTTTTTTCCCACACAGCATTTCCAAAACAACAGAAAATAGGAGAGTGAAATAAGGCAGTAAAACAAATCAAGAATCAGTTTTGTGAGGTACATGATATGTGTCCCATTTTAATGCACAGAATGAAAATTCAGATATTACGGAAATTCAAGACAACAACATTTCAATTGACTTGAAGAGATAAATTAAAAGAGCAACAAATAAACCAGAAAACTTATTTCTGTCTGTGGGGGGGAAGACCAACAGAAATTACTGCCAAGCTCCCAGACAAGTGTCAGGTCTATTTTTGGATATTCTGTGTGAATTAGTGGTTCATGAAAGCAGGATAAACTTAAATGAGTGCAATAGCCGGCACCTATATAATAATTTTTATACCAATCAATTTATTCTTTACAAGACAGCAAATTGCATTTTGCAGTCTCCATAATATGTACAAAGGTTACTGCCAAAATTGTACACAAGTAGACTGCAAAGTATTCATACAGATGCATATGCATGTACACACGCAAAAAGCGGTGTACACACACCTTACATGTGCACATGAAGCTCCCACCTATAAAGCCTTCTTTAACAAAGAAGCCAAGCTTTAGCTACTTACTTTATGCAAAGAATGTTAATAGAAGGCAATATTTTTGGTTAGGTAATGAAAACTAATTGGGAAATTACTCATCTCCCACTCTCCCCACTGGAGTGTAAAAGACATACAACAAATGTTATTCATGATTCTACATGACTCGCTCTGATTCACCCCCTTATTTCTAACGGGCACTTCAGAGGAAATAAAGGTTATTCTTCTCCATTTATATCTTCTAATTGACTACCAGTGTTTTCTTGTGGACAGAGGGATACAAAATAGAGTTGGAAACAGCCTATTAAAAACAAGCTAAAATCAGACTGCTGCTCTACACTACTGTCAGCAATGATCAGAGAGTCCTGATTTCCTTGTTAAAAGACAGAGGCATAATTGAAGCAATATCTTCATTTCAGATTGATTATTCGGCGACCCTTATCCACATCTTCACTCAGCAATTTGAATTTTAATGAAAGTAAATGGAATAATTAGCATTTCAAAGTGTGTTTGATACACTGAATAAAAAAAAAGGAAAAGACTTTTCAGTATAATCTATACACAAAAGAAAAAGCATTTGGGAGGGTGCAGAAGATGGGAAGTGCAGTTGTAGTGTCTTCATTAGAATAACTTCAACAACTGCTTCCACCAGCTGCATAATCATACATGTGAATAATATGCTATTAAGAAATGACTTCTCACCTTTACTTTATGTACTGCCAACAGCCACGGCGTTTGTTGTTATGTTTCCTCTCCAGTTGTAAAATGCAAACACTGTGGCTGCCTACACCCATAAAATCTCACAGGACTGCTGTACTGGGCTAGTACCACTGGCAGTAAAGCCTTTACACCAGGGGCTCCACAACACCCATATTTTTCGATGACTAGGAGTAGGGCGCCTATGAGTGTCCTGGTGGTGAGTCGTTTTACCATCAATTTTGGTTATTTCAGTTCATTTTTTAAGAAAAGTTACAGCTACTTTTAACGTAAAAATAAAAAACTGTGGTGAACAGTCACAGTCTTGAGCTGCCATCCAGAAACAGATGTGGGCAGCAGGAATGGAAAAAGCCATGTGTCACACACAGCTTGTTATACAAAGGCTATCAGTTGCAGTGGCTGCAGCAGCAGACTGGCAGGTAGTAGGCAAAAAAAAGCAACGTTACTTAAAAAAACAACAACAAAAGCAGATACTGATTCAGCTTCAGGGGACGGATACAGCACAGTAGACAGTAACTACCTCATTAGTCTTCTTAGCACAGCAGAAGCGAAAGTTTTCAGGCAGTAACCAGCTTTCATGAAGATCAAGCTAATGAACTTCACCACTTGCCACAACTTTTGCCCACCCGATGAAAATGAGTTCATATAAGACAGAAAGAAAAAGAAAAGCTATTTACAAACACTATTAGAGTGAAAACGAAAAGACAACATACCCCAATGATTGCGTTCAGTTCTGCCATGGTCACTTGCTTGGCACGCTCCACAGCTTGCACCACTTGTTGCTGGTGCTATAAATGAAGATCAGAAACAGAATAAAATCATTTGTTTTCTAAATTATTAGGCAGAGATGCCTCCTTTTATCTTTTTTTTTTTTTTTTCTTTTTTATAAACATGTAGGGCTTGAAATAACCGTTCTCTAGCAGACACTTACATTTTGTGCTGATCAGCACGAATATCAGCTAAGGGAATAATTTTTTTTTATGCTATTACTTGATAGGAATTACACCTTCACTCCATAAAGGGTAATTTTACAACCTGGCTAAATGGGGAACTGTCTTCCTTTTGTTCATCAGCACAGTGTGTTCTTGAATTTACATGCCAACTTAAAATGCAAGGCATTTGCCTTACAGCCCCAGAAAATGTTTGATTTTAATTCTTTTTCTTAAAAAGCATACTGAAAAAGAAAGGTATATATTTTTTAAAAGTGCACAGCACCCACATCACTGAAGAATATACAGGTTCTCCTTCTAGGTACATTTATTTCAAAGCAGCTCAACCGTAAGAAAAAAGTTTAAAACGCCATTCACAATTCTGTCAAACATGTGAAAGAGAACTAATTATTTCAATCCCCAACATGTAAATTTTAATAGCTTTAAGAAGTCCATCAAAAACACATGGTCTAATTAACTACACAGTTTACAAGCTTCAGTGGTTATATTATCTCAATTTGAGTGATACTGTATTCCTGCAGTAAATTCAAAATTGCTGTATGCTGAAAACTGATGGATATTTATTTGAAAACATAAACTACAAATACAATAAGTGCCTCATCATGCAACCAGATATGTGCCTGTGTGGAGCTCTGACAGTGGCAAATTCATCTGCACAGGCAGCCTTGTAGGATCAGGGTTACAAGACACAAATTGGTGCAAGGCAGGGTCGGATTAAACTGCAAGTCAGATGTTGGTTCTGCCCTGGGAGCAATTTTTCTGTCATCTGCAGCCACAGGCTGAACACAGTGAGGGGTGAGCTCTTGCCTATCTGGAGAGGTGCTGAAACTGCGACGATGAAACAACATCTCTGTATCAAAACCAATGTCAGGATGGTTTTTGTGACAAAGTTTAAGGAAAGGGCTGAAGGGGTCTCTTTAAAGCCTCCAGTTTGCCCCCTGTGGCTCAGTACAAGGGCATAGTGGAGCCAAGGTACAGACCATGCAACAACATCTCCCATGCATCCTTACTGGGGGCAGAATACTGAATAAAGTAAGGTGGGGACCCAAATCTTCAAGACTTCTTTGTCCAACACAAGAGTAATTAAAGAGTGTCATAACCTGAAGTCCCCGGGAAGAGGAGGCTGTAAGGAAGAGCTCTACTACCTTGGGAGATTTGCTGGTTCTCTATCAGTAAACCTCATGAGTGAAAATGGTATTTTCATCTATAAACTCTCTCCCATAAAACCCATCAGGGTGAGGAAAAGAAAGCCTAAAAATCCACCTGCAAGAAGTGCTGACCTGAACTAGAAAAACTGAATAAATGCAAATAACAAAGGAGATAATTTAGAAACACTCCTGGAAGGAAGAAAATGGTTTTAAGGATTGTTTGCTTTCAAGCAAAGACGAATTAAATGAACGAAATGTCAGGAAAGCAAATAACATACTGCTGCAAACAGAAGCACAGCAGTCCCTTTTAGAATTTTGTAAAGCTACAGTGCTAGTGTAAACCAAATCTGTCACTTATAAGCAGATGATGTAAAGAACAAAAAGCAGACTGAAGAGGAGCAAATGTGTTCTTGGCATCACGAAAAAAAATAAGTAAATGCAGTGGTGTATCAACATCACAGATAACCAATACAAAGGAAATTACAATATTCAAGCCTCAAGTTCCTGATGATGTGTTACCATCATGACATGTAGAGGACGTCTAGCCCTCCTCAACTATGTAGCTGAAAGCCTGGTGACATATGGCTCTATATGGCATCAGGGTGACAATAAAAATTACACCACCATTTTCTGGTGGAGGTCTACCATGCCAAAAATGAGTCAAAGCATATTTTATCAAAGTCACAAAAGAAAAAACAATACCAAAAAAGGGTTTTAAAATATTTATTTTTTTAAAAAAGCCCATGACATTTACTGAGAAGTTTACAGTCATCTCTGCTTTCCTACCATTTTCTAGGGCAATGCTTTTTAGAACCAAGGTAAAGAAAGGGACTTAGCGCTTGATATATATATATATGTGATCATTCAATTCCACCTCCCATGTTCCCAGGGCCACAGGTAGGAGAAGAATTTATAAGGAACATACAGAAAGACAGCATGAAAATATCAAACTTACTGTAGCAATCACTTCAATTCTCATTCAGTTTTTGAAAAAAATAAGTCAGATGCACAAGAGTTTGGATGTTTTCCTTTCCTTTACAGCAAGCATACAAAGAATGGCTCTGAGGAGTATTTGGGGAAAAAATTATTTCACTCCTAGGTGAAGGAACAGAAGGCAGAGGCAAAGAATACCAAAATCTCACTTTAAGATTTCTGTTGGAAAGCACAATCAGACAGAAATTCCCTAAGCAGCCACACAAGGCATCTTTCATTGATTCTAATAGGTTTGGGATCAAGCCTTCATAGAGAGGGAAAAAAAACCCATGGGCCTTGTAACACTCAGCTTAAATTAGGTATGGTAGCGACAATTAGAACTCTCCTATTGCTAGCTGCTGTAACATTGATTTAATCTTCAGTGGCATAGTATGCAAAAGACCCAAAATAGATGGTTTGTAATTAGTCTCTCCATCAATTCCACCTCATTGCAGCAACTCATCAGCTTCTGGTCCAGCTCCCTGAAACCACATAGTGGGGCCAGCCCCAAGTGATCCCAGAGCTATGAATCACAGGCACAAACCACACACTTGAGTGAATAAAGACAGGGAGCAGGAGCACTCCATGCCATGGCAGGGCCCTGTGCAGGCTTTGAAAAGCCCAGAGACCACTCTCACTATCTCAGAACTGAGTGGGGGTTCCATGTTACTGACCTTGGCTCCAGCAACGGCTGGAGATCTTCACCCACAAAAGAGCCTGACCAGGTTCTGGGGATGTCTGCAACCCAAACCTAAGGTGAGGGGCAGAAAGCCCAAGGGCCAGCCAAGCAGGAGAGACACTGGCTCCAGACAGTGGCTGGCTACAGGACTTACTCCATGCTCGGATGTCCTCCCGAGCCAGCACCCCAGGAGCAAGCAGTGCTGTGTTAAAACCAAGCAGTGCAACATTAGCCTGCACATCAAGTGATCACCTGGTGTTTACAGCCAAGTAAAACCAACAACAACAACAACAAAGGGTTACTTTTTTTCCAAGCCTAATATAGACACAGGGTTGCATCTTTCACATGCTTTCAATGCTAGCCTTCCTCTGTGCACACAGGCAAATGACAGACCTATTTTCTTCAGTTACAGAAAAACAATATTTTGCATTGCATTTAACAGGTCAGAGCAATGAACTCAATACTCTTCCCCCACCTACCACACAGAGTAGTGTTATTTCTCCTTTTTGTAGCGGAGTCACTGTCACTGGAGTAATTTAAAAGACACGTACATGTGGTGCTTAGGGACACGTTTTAGTGGTGGAGTTGGCAGTGCTGGGTTTATGGTTGGACTTGATGATCTCAAAGGTCTTTTTAAACAGAAATGATTCTATGACTGTTTCACCACACTGTCTTGTCATAGAACAGAATCACATAATAACTTGGGTTAGGAAGGGACCTCTAAAGGTCATCTAGTCCAACTCAACCCTGCAGTAAACAGGGACACGCTCAACTTGATGAGGTTGCCTAGAGCCTCATCAAGCCTTACCTTGAATACCTCCAGGGATGGGGCCTCAACTACCTCCCTGGGCAGCCTGCTCCATTTTTCCATGATCCTCACAATAAAGAACTTTTTCCAAACATCCAATCTAAATCTGCTCTTCTCTAACTTAAAAACGTTGCCCCTCATCCTGTTATTATCGACTTTTCCAAAGAGTCCATCTTCAGCCTTCTTGTAGCCCTAGTTCTTGCCAAGGCATCGCAGCATGGTGGATAATAGCTGGGCTTTTCATACCATGCCAGGGCTCCTCACAGCTCCTGATGATAGGGGAGTCACAGGGACAGCAAAGCAGCTGAAATTCCCCCTTGTGTGCATGCACAGACATTGGTAAAAATGCTAATTCCAGCCTGCCTCCAGCACGCCCAACAAGATGCAAAGCAAAACTCACTGACCTTTACAGAAGCAGTCTGTTCTATGTTTTATAGATATTAATTTGCTGTTGTATTATCTGCTTAGAGGGACTACCAACCAGCTCCTGCTTAAGAACTGCATCAGTGCCATTTTGAAAAGCCAGACCTAGACATGGCATAATGAAACAAGGTCACACCACAACCACTAGTGGGGACCAGAGAGCAAACACACATTTTCAGTGGTGTACAGCATACGCTTAGGAAATTAAAAGGGATTAGCAGGGTCACTGCATCCAGACACTGCAACCGAGACAAAACATAGACAAGTCCTTGGGCCCTGATGGGATGCACCCAAGAGTGTTGAGAGATTTGGCTGACGTTATCCCCCTACCACTCCCCATCATTTCAAAAAGGGCAAGAAGGAAGATCCAGGCAATTGCAGACCAGACACACCCACCTCCATCCCTGGAAAAGTGATAGAATTACGCATTCAGGTCATCTCTAAGCTCATGGAAGACAAGAATGTTATCATGAGTAGTCAGCATGAATTTACCAAGGGGAAATCATGCCTGAATAATCTGTTAGCCTTCTATGATGTTGTGACTGAATGGCTAAATGCAGGGAGACCAATGGATGTAGTCTACCTTGACCTTACCAAGGCTTTTGACAGAGTCTCTCACTACATCCTCATGCACAAGCTCGGGACACGTGGGATAGAAGAATGTACAGTGAGATTTGTTAAGTATTGGCTACACAACAGAGCCCAGAGTGGTGATCAATGGTGCAGAGTCCAGCTGGAGATCTGTGACCAATGGAGTCCTCCAGGGATCAGGGCCAGGTCCAGTCCTGTTCAGCACCTTTCTCAGTGACCTTGATGATGGGACAGTGTCTTCTCAGCAAGTCTGCTGATGATACAAAACTGGGAGGATTGGTTCAATCACCTGAAGGCAGCAAGGTTTGGAAAGGCTGGAGAGATGGGCCAAGAGGAACCTAATGAGGTTCAACAAGAAAAAGTGCAGAGTCCTGCACATAGGAAGAAATAACAAAATGCACCAGTACAGCTTAGGAGGTTATCTGCTAGAGAGCAGCACAATGGAGGTCCTTACATTGGAGTTCTGGTGGTCAACAAGTTACCCACAGGACAGCAATGTGACCCTGTGGCCAAGAAGGCCAGTGGTATCCTGGGGTGCATTAAGAAGGGTGTGTCCAGCAGATCGAGGGAGATTCTTCTCCCCCTCTACTCTGCCCTAATGAGACATCACCTAGAGTACTGCATCCAGTTCTGGGCTCCCCTGTATGAGGAATTTACTTGGGATTAACTTGAGAAAGTACAACAGAGGGCTATGAGGATGATTAAGGGAGTGGAACACCTGCCTTATGAAGAAAGGCTGAGAGACCTGAGCTTTTTAGTCTGGAGAGGAAAAGACTGAGAGAGGATTTAATTAATATGTATAAATATATGAATGCTAGGCATCAAGAAGGAAGAGACAACCTTTTCTCACTTGTGCCCTGAGATAGGACAAGGGGCAATTCAAGAGAAAGCACAGGAAGTTACACCTCAACATGAGGAAGAGTTTGTTTACTGTACATAGGGGTTACAGAGCCCTGGAACAGGCTTCCCATAGAGGCTGTGGAGTCCCCTTCTCTGGAGACTTTCAAGAACCATCTGGATGCATTTCTGCCCTAGTTTTGGTCCTGCTCTGGCAGCGGAGTGGGACTTGATGATCTTCATAGGTCCTTTCCAACCTCTGACGTTTTGTGATTCTGTGACATAATAACCACTTCATAAAAATAAAAAAGAACAGTATTAGTATAAATTGCTAATAAAATGCCTTATTTGGTAGAAGGATTACAGATACCTGACTGCCTCATTGTTTCAGCTCTAGTCTAGGGCAAACCTAAAATGGAAGAAAATATTTTTTTATTCTCAGCCTCTCACATCTCAGAGAAATAACTACTTCCTTTTGAACAGCATGTCAGGAATCCCGCACTGCTTCTATGTAAGGGATCTAACACTCTTATTCCAATTTCTGAACTTTAGAAGCATCTTTAGGGAATGTACAGAGAAGAGCAAGCACACCATGGCCCTTATCTATCTTGTAAAAGGAAAAGCATCAGCTAACACTAAAGTGTTTGAAAGGAAAAGACTGAATGCAGCATTTCATTTCAGTATGTTTGGTTGCATGTATGCACACCAGTGCTTGGCATTTTATTGTACTTCTAAGTATATTTAACCACCTTTTTGTGCATAGGGAACTGAAGTTTCCTTTTAAACAGCAAACCACTAGCTCACTGGCAGCTGGAAAGGAAAGTGCACCTTCCAAAAAAGTTTATTACAGCCTTGTTCCACTTTGCAGCATGGCATGGAAGCTGTGAAGGGACAATACCATGAACATTTAAGCTTCCTGATCAGCTACTGCAGGTTGTGTTGAGCTCCAGGTTGCCACAAATACGTCATTAACCATGAATCAGCCAGCTATCATATGTGTCATAAATATAAACACAATCAATATTTACTCAAAAGATGGTAACCTTGATATATGAGTAACTCCAGACACACTCAACAAATAGCAGTATCTACCACATGAGGTTGTTCCGTACTCGATAGCCCAGAGTTCCACAATGACAGCCACAGGTTGTAGCCAGCCACACACACCACCTTGCCCAGACAGGAACCTGCCCCAACTTGAAAGCCACAAGGTTTTGCAAGTGTCATGCTGTGCCACAGATGGTAAGTTCAGCTGAGATGCATAAACTAGCAGAGGCATGATTTGTGGTTTTAGATCTAAGCCAAATTGCACCTTACTGGCTAGATCATTCAATGATGATGTTAACATCAAACCATCAATACCATACTAAATTAAGTTACAAGTGAGTGCTAACAACCTCCCAGTATCTTTCTATAACCTTGGAGACACCCCTGCCACCTTATGCAACAGTAAGCATTTTGTGCACACTGGTATCTCCCACCACCACTGTGGAAAATGACTGCTGCAACACAGGAAGCCTGCAACCACAGCAGAAAACACATCGCCCCTGAGAACCATCTCACGCCTCAGCCACAAAGTCACTCTTTCCCATCAAAATGGGAAGCTCATATTTCTTGGTGATGTTTTTTACAGTCTGCCTAAGTCAGTGTAAAAACAAGGTACCACTTGACTGAGTATTTAGGCAGGCTAGGAACTTTGTTTTCAATATATGCTTAGATGATGTACAGCACAGTAAAACTGACTGAAGCCTGGAGAATTTCCTGAATATTTTACTGGATTGCCCCTTGAAACAGCAGACACTAGTACACAGTGGGGTGATGTATTGTAATTACATCCTTTTCGCCAGATCTCTAGCGATTTTGTCCACGATTTCTTACTTCTAAGTGAGTTATCACAAGCCATTGATTCCTTAAGAAGTTAACAAGCAATAAGACAAGTTAACCTGGTGCTATTATGTGGCAATAATGTTGCCATCAGTGCATGTAACCACTGTATTTTGTTCATTTTTCCCTCAGGTGCAATACAAAGGAGCCTGATCACATTTTTCAGCCACTGTTCCACAATTAGACAGTATGCAAAATGCATAAACAGCAAAAGCATGCCATAATTCAATTCTCCATTAATCTAGACAATTAAATGAAGAGACTTCCATTAAGACATGCACTTTTAAAAAACTCAAATTAAGACAGGAAACAAGACTAGCAGAATCCTCATGTCTGGAGATAGATTCTAGTCCTGGTTTAGGCTAGGATAAAGGTAATTAGCTGTCTTGTACTTTTGCTTTCAGCTAAGTTTCTTGTAAGTAGCTGCATTTGCTGAAATTTCTTCTGTACACCAAAGAACTTTGACACCATGCCATATTATGCGCCATGGATTTAAAAAGCAGAGGCTCACTAGCACAGAGGCCATACAAGAGCCTGTTTCCAGATCTAAAACTGCTTAACTAAAAGCTCTGCTATGAAGTGCAACAAAGTAAACAGCAGTTATTGAGCAAACTGATGCTGGTGCACTTGAGCCCTTACTGGGTGGTACCGTACCCACGACAGAAATGGGACAACATCCTTTCCTAAATTGACAGGTTGAATCATCTCCGTTGTCTATTTTAATAGTTCTGATAACTAGCTATTAATGACAAGCTACTGCAATGTCTAAGTGCAGAATTACTTTAAATTGCATATTCTCCATGCCTCACTTAATGGCCGGGAGGCTGTTAAGCCACGACCAGAGCCTTCAGCTCATAATTCACAAGTTACTGAGTGTTAAGCACCACAGGGGAGATTCTTATGGATGAAAACAATGAAGTACAATATGCAGCATTCACAGTGTATGTTCCCTGTAAGGCAGGGACTTCAAATGTACCAATATCACCTTTCAGAAGAATGACTCCAGGGCCATGAAGCTCCAGGGACAGGAGAGCACAACGCAGAAAGTGCAGAAAAACAAGAGAGACCATGCTCATTTAGTGGGTTGCCACTAGCACCAAAGACCTACAGATTTTTTTTTAACTTCCTCAAATCCACATGAGCATGTAGAGCAGGGTGAAGGCTACAATTTCCAAAATCAAAGGCCAAAATCTATCAGTCACTGTGAATCAAATACATCTTCCTTCAAATATATTCTAAGCACTTGTAATTCTTTTGCATATCTAACTGGCAAGAAACACCTACTCCCAGAAAGCACATGGGCTGGGTTTGTGAAAGCAGAGCAAGCAGAGCAGCATGACTTACTTGTGTAGAGTAATAAAGTTTTGTTTAGCATTTCAGTTGAAAATAGATGTACCAGTAGCAGCAGTAGACTGGCACAAAGTTTCTAAACATGGTATCATACACTCTAGACAAGATGCCTCTGTTGTGGAAATGCTGATCCCATGTTTTTGCCAAAATCACAGCTTTGGCTGCCAAGTACTCACCCCTGCCTTTGTTTCAAGTCATTTTAGTTCTCGTTTTAGCATGAGTAAGAATCAGCTTTACACCTTGCTTTTACATGCTGTGCTATTTCTGCACAGCTAATAAAACCCTGTAACTAGAAATACAGAGATTCTGTAGCAGTCACAGTACAAAATCAACAACTACTCATTTTAGTTTCATGCAGAACCTGAATCCCCCAGCAATGTACCTAGATCATAACACATCACTTATTTTCCATAAATCCGCCTTTATAAACAGGGAGTACAGTGGCACTCATTAACATTGTCAGGTTCTAGTTTTGCTAGCATTATTCTTATGTCAAACACACTCAGATGCACACACACAGCACATTAGCTGAATGCTACTATTGAGCACACAGCCTGTAGTTTGCAGTATGATGAGCAGCTCTCTTGAAAAGCAGTGGCATTTTATGGAACAGCTGAAAAGGTGGGAGAAAGTGTCACAGCATGTTCTCAGGCAGGATGTTTTACATATGCAGTACACAACTTCCAGCTTTGACTTTTCAGCCACTGATTCTACTGAAATGAAACCATGCATTAAATACATGCACACCAACGTGCACCAGTAGACCCCAGTCTTCAGCCTTTCTTTCCTCCAGCAGGTTGGACAGGGAAAGCCACTATGCAGCCAAGCTCTCCTTTCATGAACCATGCTTTCATTTCACTTCACACGTGCCTGGGGTTCCAAGGCTCCCTTGCTAGAACCTTAGATCCCAGTGCCCCTCAAAGTATCTACAATGCACCTGAGATGATACCAACAAATCAAAAGTGGCAGAAAATTAGTGCTTGGGGAAATTAGCTCACAGCGAGTTTCAATCTTCTCTATATATTCCCCAAATACACAGAAAACAGAAAAGGATTTAAGGTAATAAGGAATCTGGGCAGAAAGGCAGAAAAAAGTTGCATTTGTACGCCTACCGCGTTGAACAATACTACTCACTATAGCAAAATAGAGGTTTCTGCCAAACTTTAATGTCCTCTGCCAAGAATGTAGCACAAATTATGCCTTTCCAGAATTTTTGCAAGCTATCCCCTGATTTCAAACCAATAAAGTCATAAATGTGAAAAAACCCTCCATTGTACATGAGAACAAAATATTTAAACAACTGAAATTTTGCTTAGCACATTACGACATGTTCCATTTCATAAATATATTTAAACCATACTATAATGACCTTGGAGTTACAGTGACAGAAGCACAGTGGAAGGTTGTCTACAAGCATCAAAAGATTCATACGGGAACAGTTTACCCAAAGTCCCACTTTTGTAACAGATACAATGAGACAATCATTTAGATCAACACCAGTACAAATGACAACCTACCTCTTGGGACAGGAAGGGAATGACTTGTGCACATATAGCATTCAGCCTCTTGACAATTTCTGCCTGAAAGTGACAAAACAAAGAAGTTCAGTTATATAAATTCTCAGATGTGTTTGTCACCCATGAAAACAGAAGATAGATTTGTTTGGGTTTTTTCCATCTTTAGTCATCTTCTGACCAGGACACATTATCAAAATAACGTAAGTATTTGGACATCAAGTCAACAATACCTAGGAAGCTAATAATTTCTAATGAAAACATTCTCCTGAAAAAATACGGTTTAGAACTAAGTCAAAGACAAGTGAATTCTGCTTATGCAATGAGGAGCATTTGAAAAAAAAATCTGCAGGAGATGTAACAGGATAAGCAAAATACTGTGTATCAGACTACAATCTCCCCCCTTAAAGGCAAAAAGGATCATTCCAAATTACAGAAATGACACCGTAAGAGATGGAAAAATTAGAAGTTACTTCTATGCTAACACTGCATATCACAAGAACATCAGCAATACAATGTACAACTGATAATCATTCTACCTCACAGGAAGGGATAGTGCAGTCTTGTGTCATATTTATGCTGTTATCAAACCCGAGGTTAATAGTAGTTACCTTCGTGTTGCAAAATTTTTTATTTTCATACCAGAGATAATTTCTAACTGTTTCTTATTTAATGTGCAAGCCTCAATAGAGATGGAGGAAATCTTAAGACAGAACACAGGAATTAGTCCAGAAACAGAATATTTAAAACCACATAGACTTCCTTACAATAAATCATAATCATAATATAATAAACTGTAAGCAGGATCAGTTCCTCATTATATGGTAGGACAGAATGCTCTTCCTCTTGCAAAGTCACTAATCATATGATGAAGACATAAAATTTGTTCAACTTAGCCTTCCTTCTTTTAACTGCAGCTGTTCCAGCCTTTCTGCTATGTTGTGTTTTAAATTGCAAACTACTAGAAAAGAACCTACAGAACAGAAAGGCTAGGAGTAAAATTCTCAGAACCACATATAAACATGCCACTTATAAATATGCCATTTACACAGCTAGGTCACCAGAAAACATGGTATTTTCGAGGTAAGGGTATACATGGAACAAACTCTGTCCTCTCGTGCCCACTGGGATACTCTCCAATTAATACACCCTGCTTTGCAATAAAATTTCTTAATTTCCCTGAAATCCATTTGAACCCTTGCAGGTTATTTACACAGCAATTTCTATGTTGCACTGTCTCAGTATCTTCTCACTGCCTATGCAAGTCCTCATCTTGTTAAAGTTATGCATTTTAATACATTTTTTCACACTCATCTACTAAAACTTTTCTGTGTATTCAGCAACAAAGGTACCTTAAAGGACACTTGAGGATGTGTTCTGTTCATCACAAAGCTAAGTTACCTTCCAGTTTCAAAGGTCTAGATGTGCCTATAACATCAGATGACCCACCAGGTAAAACTTAAATACCTCTTTAAACAGACAGTGTTCACTGTAATAGTTGACACAGAGATTTATGAGCTGCTTGTTACACAGAGCAACACAGGGAGCAACAAGATGAGCACATCTAAGCTTGAGCCAGAGAGGCTGAACAATCCAGTAAAGAATTACTTAAGAAACAATATTTGATTAAGGAATTGAAGACCATAATATAATGCACAGATGCAAAGTACCTGTGCTGTTGTGGTTCAAGCATTAATTTAGTCATTCCTAAACTTTGGGTCCCAGCCACGCTGCTTTTTTTTTTTTTTTTTAAACAAGAACCTCCCAAGTGCCATAAAACCAATGAGAAGACTACACACCCTGGTATTGAGGTGGCTTTTCTCTATGAAGAGAAAACTCTCAAGTGCTGCTGCCCTGACTTGAGCTGAAGCCCCCCTGATCTGTCATTTAATAGGTGTCTTAGTTTAAAAAGTCATGTAATGCTTTCCTCTGCTGCAAAGCAACTCCTCCTACACATCTTTAAAATGCCTGTCACAACCTCACTCACCTCCTGTGCAGCACCTGGAGGAAAACTTTTCCTTTGGCTGTGCCCAAAAGAAGACCACTCTTCCACCACAACTACATTAGGTGCATGTCTCTACTGCACTGCTTAGGAACGGAGAATAAAATTGGCTGGAAGTGTCACACAGGAGCGCACCATGTAATTTTAATAAGGCTTATAAATTCATAGATTTTAAGGCCAGAAAAGACTGTTACAATTGTCTGAGCTCAACTCCTGAGCAATACAGACTCTAAACCTTCACTGACTTCTCTGTCAAACCTGTAAATTGTTCAGCTATAATATAGCTTAGTCAACAAAAATAATATTCAACTCACTTGGAGGTATTTCTTCTCAATTAAAGCACTGAACTCCAGCTATTTCAAACTATTTCAGGTATGATGTTTTTCTTTTGATCACTTCCCTCCCCAACAAAAGAACCATGTCTGTCTTCTACTGCTTTTCTGCCCCAAAAGTGGTTGAAATGTATTTTCTCAATATTTAAACAAAAATTCATCTCTGGCAGATTATGAGTCTTGCAAATGTTAAGCTAAAAAGCATTTCCAAAGAGCTATAAGTAACTGAAAACAGGTGATTGAATACAAACAGCTACACAACTGTAATAAACCTATTGATATCAATCCCACTGGAGCGCGCAGTATGTTCATCCTGTTTGTAGCACAGTGAGCTAATGTAGACAGCACTCTGTCAGGGGGTATGAAGGCAGGAACTCTGCTTTATGCATAATCAAAATACTTTATTGTGCAGAATTCCAATTAAAAAAAGACTAAAGCAACTAAGCCCAGAGAGAGACTAAGCCAGAGACTGAGCCCTGTATCATGAGTTCACTACACATTTATAGACAGTCGGCAACTACTGAGTGATTTATAGGTTTTTTTGTTACATACTTAAAAATACTTTGTTCTAACATAATAATCCTAACTTAACCTAAAATTCTTATCTAACCACTTCCACAGCTTACAGCTGGTACAGTCTCATAACTTTCTCCAGAAACTCATGGAAGATTAATACCTCGCTCAGAGCCTGGTGGTACCGACAGACGTTTGGGTTTTTTGACCAAGGCTTGATTTACAGGAGGCCAGGCTTTCTGATGAGATGGTAATAGCTTATCCCACAGAGGTAAAAGGGGTTTAGGATGGGAGATAGTGGGACTAATTAGCAGAGCTTTAAACTGGGTATGAAGGAGGGCAAGCCTGAAACTGGGGTCACTGGAGAGCAGCCTGAATATGACATAGCAGTGTTTGTGGAAGAAAGGTGTGCTAGCAAGGTCTCACAGTACTGTGCCTTGGTGAAGGAGGAGAATGGCAGTCCATATAACAGGGGGGGACAAAGGTTGGTCAGAGGCTGGGGGCTGTAGAAATATCTGAGTATAGTCAGGAAGTTATTCGGGATTCTACCACCCAAAAGGTAGCCCACCTGAGGTGTACCTACACTAACGCATGCAGGATGGGCAACGAGCAGGACGACCTGGAAGCCATTGTGCACCAGGAGAGCTGTGATGTAGTTACCATCACAGAAATGCGGTGGGATGACTGTCACAGCTGAAATGCTGAAATGAATGGATATTAGCTCTTCAGAAGGGATAGACAGGGAAGGAGAGGTGGTGGTGTGGCTCTATATGTCAGGGAATGTTTTGACTGGATAGAGCTTGATCCCAGGGATGACAAAGTTGAGTGATTATGGGTAAGGATGAAGAGGAAGACAAGTAAGATAGATATTGTACTTTGAGTCTGTTACAGAACCCCCAACCCAGATGAGGAGGCAGATGTACTGAAGACAACTTCCTAACACAGGTGATGAATGAACCAATGAGTCAAGGTGCCCTGCTAGACCTGCTCTTTGGGAACAGAGAAGGGCTGGTATGAGATGTGACCACCGGAGGCCATTCCAGGCACAGCAATCATGAATTGATAAGAGTTCTCCATTCTTGGAGATTCCAGGAGGGTGGGTGTCAAAACTGCTATCCTGGACTTTCGAAGGGCAAACTGCTACCCTCTTCAGCAGCCTGATGGCCAAGATCCCTTGGGAATCTGTTCTGAAGGATAAAGGAGTCCAGAAGGATGGGTGCTCTTTAAGAAGGAAGCCTCTAAGGCTCAGGAACAGGCCATCCCCAAGACCTGTAAGATGAGTCAATGACACAGAAGGAAAGCCTGGCTGAACAAGGAACTTTGGCTGGCTCTCAAGGAAAGAAAGAGTATTTACAACCTCTCTAGGAAGGGACAGGACACTCATGAAAACAATAAAAATGCTGCGAGGCTATGTGGGAAGGGAATTAGGAGTCTAAAGCCCAGCTAGAAATTAACCTGGCCTTCATGGTTAAGGATAACAAGAAAAGCTTTTATAAATATATTAACACTAGAAAGACCAGGGTGACACCCCCATCACCTGACAGATGTAGGAGGGAACATGGTAACAGAAGATAAAGAAAATGGCAGAAGTGCTTAATAACTTCTTTGCCTCACTCAGTCTTTAGTAGCAGGAATGGTTACACTCAGGGAATCCAACTCCCTAGATTAGGGGACAGGGACCAGGATCAGAGAAATCCCCACATAATCCAGAAGGAGTGACCTGCTGTATCACATGGATGTGCACAAATCTATGGGGCCAGATGGGATGAACCCAAGAGTTCTGAAAGAGCTGGTGGTGGTGCTCACCAAGCCACTTTCCATCATTTATCAGAAGTCTTGCTCACTGGAGAGACACCAGAAGACTGAAAAACTGCTGATGTAATCCCCAAGAAGGGTCAGAAGGATGATCTGGAAACTTACAGGCTTGTCAGTTTGACCTCAGCCCCAGGGAAGTTGATGGAGCAGATTATCCTGAGTGCTGTTATGCAGTACATGTACAACCAGACAGCATGGGTTCATGAAGGGCAGGTCCTGTTTGACTAACTTGATCTCCTTCTGTGACAGGGTGACCCACTTATTGGATGAGGGAAGGGCTGTGGATGTTCTTTTCCTTGACTTCAGCAAAGCCTTTGATGAGGTTTCCCATAGCACTCTCCTAGAGAAGCCGGATGCTTGTGGCTTGGAAGTGCACAGCCTCTGCTGGATAAAAAAATGGTTGGAAGGATGGATCCAGAGAGTTGCTCTGAATGGATTTAAATCCATATGGTGGCCAGTCACAAGTGGGGGACCCCTCAGTGTTGGGACCACTCCTGTTAAATATCATTATTGGTGATTTGGACGAGGGCATAGAGTGCAACCTCAGTAAATCTGCAGATGGCACTAAGCTGGGTTGAAGTGTTGATCTGCCTGAGGGTAAGGAGGTTCTGCAGAGGGATCTAGACAGGCTCAATCAATGGACTGAGACCAACTGCATGAGTTTCAATAAGGCCAAATGTCAGGTATTGCACTTTGGCTACAACAACCCCCAGAAGTGATACAGGCTTGGAGAGAAGCAGCTGGAAAGCTGCCCAGCAGAGAGGGACCTGGGAGTGTTGATCGACAGCCAGTTGAACATGACCCAGCAGTGTGAACAGGTGGCCAAGAGGGTCAACTCCATTCTGGCCTGCAAAAGAAACAGTGTGTCCCTTAGGACCAGGGAGGTGATCCTGCCCCTATATTCTGCCTTAGTGAGACTGTGCCTTGAGTACTTTTCACAGTTTTGGGCACCACAGTATGAGGACACTGAGGTCCTGGAGAGGGTACAGAGAAGGGCAACCAAGCTGATTAGGGGTCTGGAGAACAGTTCTTATGAGGAGGGTTCTGAGGGAACTGGGGCTGTTCAGCTTGGAGAAGAGGAGGCTGAGGGGAGATGTCATTGCTTTCTACAACTACCTTAAAGGAGGTGGCAATGACACAGATGGCTGGCCCCTTCTCTCTGGTGACCAATGATAGGACAAGAGGAAAGCTCCACCAGGACAGGTTCAAGTTAGATACTAGGAAAAACTTCACAGAAAGAGTGGTTAAACACTGGAACAGGATGCCCAGGGAAGTGGTGGGGGTACCATCCCTGGAAATGTTCGAGAGACAGGTAGATGAAGAGCTACAGTGGATGGTTTAGGAGTCAAGGGTTGTAGGGTGGACAGTTGGACTTGATGATCCTAGAGGCATTTTCCAATCTCGATGATTCTAAGATGCTTGAAGGAACCTATGACTTAGGTTAGCATCTTCATAGAACTATTTCTACTGCTGCTGGATGAGGCCTGGAAACTTGTTCCTTGTGTAAAGGACAAAGTCAGGCACAAAATAAAGCATGTCTACTACACATTTCTGCACTTATACAGAAAACCCTACATATAAAAACCAGTTTAGGATCTTCTCTTTTCTCTTAAGACATGAAGCCAATGTTTTTTTCATGATCGACCTAACTGGCATGAGAAGGAAAAAGTATGATTTCATAAAATCAAGCAGTCAGTACCTCACATGAAATGCCAAAGTTGCTTCAGAAACATGGCTCCTTCCATGGTCATCTAATTTTGCCTCTTTCATCTGACAGGACCAGGCTTTAGAAAGGCATCATTTATTTACAGGTTTTTCCACTGGGCTTTAGTTATTGGCCAATAATACTGCGGACATACACACTTCTAATGGTCTATGTTTTGAAATCAAGTCTAATCTAATGGCGCAGCGCCCAAACTCCTTTTTCAGCATAGCCATTAAAGGATGTAGGTTATTGCTGTTGTCACCATTGATATTTGTCATTGTAATGTAATTAGAGCCCTAAAATGATGCATTACAGCCCTTGGCACAGCTTCTATTAAAATCTTTTCTTCTGCTCACTGAACTGCGACCTGCTTTCTGATGAATAACAGACAGACAGCTTTAGGGTGAGCAGCAGATTCACAAAGAAGTATTTTTCAGCTCTAGAAATAAATTAAATAAATAAATAATTTACTGAGGGCAACCTAAGACGAAAAGCAAGAGGAAGAGGTGGGGGTGGAGGGGTGGAAGCACACAGCACATTTGAATTTCATCTGACCACTTGAAATTCTGATTGCATCTGATGAATCTTTCTTAGGACAATATATTCCCAGCCTGTGAATCACATGGTTAATCAGGGCTCTAATCTGCTATCCATCAGCCTATGCCAGCACTGTAACTTCCAATCAAATTTATAGGTTATGTGGGTCACGCATCCCTGAACAACTACATTCACAGATACCCCATTTAAACCACCACAAATTCTGAAATGCTGTTGTTAGGGTTACTGAATGTTATAATACTATTCTAAGCTTTATGAAAGCTCCTGATAAACAGCTGCTAAATTATTGCCTGTGGATACAGTGTGATGCTCTGGAATAGCATTAATGGCCCAATAAAAGGGCAATTGTTCATGCCAAAATATAAAAAGGATAGCTTTTGTTGCCATGGTTTGTCAAATATGTTAACAAACACCGACACTTTTATTACTCCTTTTTCCTAAACACAAAAGATGTTTGGTTTTGCATAAAAACACACCAGCATGGAACCAGAAAAGATGAGGAAGAGACAGGTAGAGAAGTCTTAGTCTGAAATGGCCTTTTAATTTATCTAATACAAGCTTCTATTCTTTGCATCCTTTGGGAGGCACCTAGAAAAGACACTCTTTTAGCAGTATTTAGCTCTTTCCATAGACATTTAAATACCATAAAAATTCAGCATTTTTTAATTACAATGTTAACTTTTTGCTAAGTGTATAAAGAGACAATAATAAAAACCCTGAACCAGAATCTGATCCAAGTAAAAGATGAAGACCCATGCCCCTTAACGGCCTCTCAGCTGTAGTGCAGGAACACAACACAAGAGCAACAGCTTAGGTCTCCATTTAAGCCAACAAAATCTTCTTGACCAAATCCAATGGTTAGATGTTGCTTCATTGCCAAAAACCCCGACCTTTAGTTTGTAAGTGCCTAGAAAGCATTCTGAAAAATGCTCAGAAGATAAGCCCTTGAGCAAGGCCACATCTCAGGTCCTGTGAGGTCACACAGCCCCTGAAGGATGATTAGCAAAGCTGTCATTGGGGTACAGCCATGGCCCCACAGCTAACAGCAGAAGGGAGCATGTGACGGACCATTACACTCCCAAATCCCTTTCAGGATGGTAACAGAGGGGTTTCATTCAATTTACCCTTGCCACACACAGCTAACATAGGACATAAGCACAGTAAAATATGGGAATGTGCTTAAGTGCCCTGATAAGTATTTCAGCATATGTCCAAACTTTCAACACAGAAGGGGACTAAAAGAGAAACAAGAGTCATATAAACTCCAGATACTAAAATACTCAGAAATGTTCTAATACATAGGGAGTTCAGAATCAATTTGTTGAGTAAAATTTTCCCTTCTTTTCTTGGCAGAGGAAAAAAAAGAGAATTAGAATTTTATTTATAGTATATAAACTTCAGAAAAATATTTCCACTATATTTCACAAAGTTCTATAGTTATTATAATTATAAAAAATTGCTAGTAAAGAATTACCACTGGAGGCTGTATGTTTGTCAGTGGAATGGAAACAAAACTACTATATATGTATTGTTGAAATAAAATAGAGTAATAAAACACTATTGGGCAACCCATTTCAGCAGCCAGTAGGAAAAAGAATATATGCAATTACACTTTCAGAAAAATAATATGAAACAACTGTTATTTCAGGTTTAATTTGTTCTACACTGTGCATCCTTTGCCAAAAAGATCAATCTAGTTTATTAAGTGCTTACCAAGAACACATGCACACACCCATAATATCTAAACAGGCATTTCACAAATTAGTGAGAAAAAAAAATACACTGTATGAGACATGCCACAGTTTTAAATAAAGCAAGCAAAAAAGCTAATCTTAGTATTTCGCAGAAAATTACCACTTCTTTCATAAAGAAGAATGAGTTTAGTTTTAATCACAGACTGCTGTCTGCAAGCGAAAATACTGCAAGCCTTGAATATAGAATATCTCTTCAGCCCTAGAGGAATGGTGTTCAGAAATGGAGCAACAAATAGTTTAGCCTTGGTGTCAATGAGTGCTGGGCAGGAGGAAGTTCTCTGGTGAAAGGATACTAAACAGAAAACTTATTCACTAAACCAATTGCTCAAATTTAGGAGATCTGAGTAATGTACACACAAGTTACACACAAGGCAGGACCACCAGACTCTGATGAATAATCAGAGGTACATTCTCCACCTCACCTTCCTACCAACGTTCTTCACAGACAACCCAGCTAAGCTCATGAAGTACTGTAGCTTCCTAACTACCCTTTTTGAGTTAGTTTATGTGCTTATTTCACACAAAATACTGCAGACAACAACCTAGGCAATAAATTGGGAGTAGCAAAATTTTCAGAATCTATTTTCTAATGTACATCCCAATCCACGGGCTGCTGAAGTGAATCGGTCAGACATGGATTTTACTTACTTTGTCAAGAACCATGCGGAGTTCAACTAAGTAAAAAAGGATACATATTGAATCATTCATGATTAAGACAATAAAAAGCAAGTCAAGTAAGGTGACATACAGACATGCTTCAAGCCTGTCACTGCAGGAAGTTGATGGTTTTTGTTAATATTGACTTCTATCAGCACGTAGGGGAACAAAAATACTTAACCTGGAGATCCCTATAGTCCTTCAGTTTTTCAGTCTGCCACCAGGCAGCAAGCTGCATCCCACACTGTCCTGCCACAATCATCTGCAGAGCATCCAGAAAAAAACAGCTACATGTAGCTTGAAATGGCAGAGAATGGCTTTATTTCCCTTCTTTGAAGGCAGCAGCAAACACAAGCAGACAGAAACAAGTAAGGAGGTGACACTTCCATGGGAGGTGCTGCTTCCAGTAGCAGAGGTTTGAAATCCTATATAAGGTATATAATCCTTTCACCTGCCAGCAATCCTCAGCATTTCACAGCAATACTTGTTATTTGAAATAGGCCTCATAACCCAGGGATCAGAACTTTCCCACCACTCTCCACCAACTAAAGCAATCCAACTTCACAGTTTAGAAAAAACAATACTTCTTATTTTAAGCTTATAAACCTGTGGCATCACACCAAAGAGACTTCAGTTCCAGGTTAATTCTTTTTGCATCTGCATCCTAGCTGCATTTAGGTGAGAATTTCCCATTTTAATCTTCCCTATAAGATTTGAAACATGCTCTCTTATTGCTCAACTCTTTCCCTCAAACAACCTTCCAAATGTTCTGATCACAGTTCTGAAGCTGCTGGAAATGACACATGCTGGTCTGAGCCTGTCCTTCCAACTCTAGCCATACAGTGGTGTTAATGTGCAGCTTTCATTTTACTGGATGCATAGTCCCCTATTTATTTACAGCACAGGTTCCAACTCTGTTTCTCACAGGTAGATGGAAGTAGACAGAAAGAAATACTGCCAATCAGTAGTAAAAAAAAAAAAAAAAAAAAAAAAAAAGTAGAAAGAGAGAGAGAGAGGTAATAGATAGAGATAGTCACAACATCTTTCCCAGCAGACTTGTGATTAACCTGAGGTGTCCTTAATCACTGGGCAAAATATTCAGGAGGCAGCATTTCAGCAACAAGCTGAAAACCTCAAGCTAGTGAATCTAAAAAACCATGCTTTTAAAACGCATATATATGGTGTTTGGGAAGGGGGTTCTGATGGTCATTTTAAAGGTTACCACAAAATAAACAGTAACATAGTTTTCCGTCTAAAAAATAGAGCTGTCAGTGTCCAGTTCTCACTTCTGATTCCCACCAGCACTTAAATTTCATTTGTAAATACACACAAAGACTCAAAAGTAACTACAGGTACCCAGTATCTTTCACCAACCCTCTCTATTACAGCTACAGTGATTACTCTGGAGCAGTATGCTCCAAATGGTAATCAGTGAAAAGCTGAAATGCTATCACAGTTGAGAACTGTGAAGATTGTGCCAGACATCTAGTTACATTTAAAAGGTTGTACTGTTCAGCCTTACAATCTGCAAAAAACACTGCAGCCAATGGTAACATGTACCAGTCTGACATAAAAGAAACAATATTAAGTTTCTCCAGAAAGAGTTGTTTTTAATGAACTACATAAAGCTGATCAATAAACTTATAAAAGCAGCAAAATCCCCCATAAAAACAGGAAAAATAACATGGCACATTAACCCAATTTATTTTCTTTCAGATTCATCTAGAGGCCAGGAATTAGCCCTTCTGCATAAGGTTATTACATCTATTCCACATCTGCTTCGCCTTTGGCTTACCTGCCTCAGCCCTGCACATCACTGAAGGTGAAGCCTGCCTAATAATTGATAGGTACACTTGATTATGTTTGCTTACAGAAAATACAAATACTAGGAATCAGCACACTGATCTATTCCATGGATTTGTTACTCTGGCTACAAGAAGTCTTACAGTATTTTTAAACTTTGTCGTATCTCCCCTTCAATCCCTTATCTCTTCTTCCTACCTAGCAATTCGATACTACATGGTGAATTATCTATTAGCGTAAGAAAACCAGCAAAAAACCCCAAAACAACAATCTGATATTTGTGTAGATTAGTTTTCCTTGAAATAAAGGAAAGAATATTTTAATTTCTTTTCCTTCCAACTTCCTGAAGTACTAAAAATATTATCAATACTCACATGCAGTTTCCATAGATTAAGGTAACAGATTTTTGTATTTGACATAATATATAAAAATTCTTCTTCTTTTAAGCCAGTATGAAAAGTGTGTCAACACCCCAAAAGATGTGAAAGAACAGTGCAATGGGTTTTATAGCAATGCTATAATCAAGCTTCAGTTTTGGATCCTTGCAATGACACATTCAAATAAGGCATGTTACTATCTCAGCTTTTAAATCAAGTGGAAGTAATACCTGTTAATTCTTTCTGAAAATAAATAAATGTTTCATACTCCTATTTCATCAAGTCACAGTTTCTGGAGTAAAGTGGTCACCTAAGAATCACATCACATTAAAGAAACTTTTCTCCCGTTCCTATCTAAAGAGCTCTTTTTTCCTTTTTTTTTTTTTCCTTTTTTTCCCCCCCTTCTTTCTTCTTTTTTTGTAATCAACATTCAACAAGTAGAAGTTACCTAAAATACTAAGGGCGTGTAAGTAAGGCATCACTCCCTTCACTCTGAATTCAAGTGCAAGTTTCAGTTTCATGTGCTTACTCATGCTTTTAAGATGGAAATACTGCACTTCGACAGAAGTACCAGCCATGAACTTCTACACTGCTGTACCCTGTGGATGGGAAGGGTAGGATGAATGAACTGTCACCAGCCTTGCTACTCAGGGCTTTCACTGTGCCATGTACAATGAAACAGACAGTGGGGATCCCAACTCCTTTCCACTGTAGCAGGTTGCTCTGAGAGAAAGAGTCCGTACCAAGGAGCTGGCAACCTGAGAGCATCCACCCAGCAAGAAAAGACTGTAAATTCCATCATTTTATGCATCTCTGCCACCACCCTGATGATCTTGATTCACATTCGTGTTTTTTAAGAGGAACACTTGCAGAGACAACTAGCTCGATGGGAAGGGATTCTTGATGCAGTAGAATTCTGCTTTCCTGAGAGCAACAGTAAACCAACAGTCTGTAGCTCTGACTCCTACTGAGGAGAAAATATTTATATGAATTTTCATGGTTCATAATTTCAGCCATCATGGATCCCAACTAACTGTGCTGAAAATAACTCGGAGTTCAGCATTTTTACAACTGCTTTTTGGTTTTGTCTTTTTTTCTGTTTTTCTCATAAGTGAAGAAGGACAAGGAAAGAACAGGTAATTTTATCCCTAACACGTGAATATCTAACAAGTGGTAGTTGCACCAGTGAAATAAATCTAAAATAACCAGGTGGATTACAATTTTCTTTTTAACCTTCCTAAGAAGACAGATTTGCAAAGCAAATGATAAGACATTTGTAAGATATGCATGCTTAATTTGTTCAGGAAATTCACTAGTCCAAGACAGCTGGATACACTAAGTACATCTTGATGTTCAATTCATTGGAATGGCATTCCTCCAGTAAAACTCCCGCCAGCACAGACTGAGTCAAGCAACACTAAATGGCATTTAACTTTAAATTACACCAGTATTACTAAAGTTTTCAAATATGCTTCATCCAAGAGGGATTTCAACTTAAAATAACTTTTTAAAGAAACACAAAATTTAAGAAAATGCCATAAAAAAAGCAGAACAGGAGGCATGGAGCAAAGGAAAACCCTCTGCTTGAGAAACATAGATTTTATAAAACCTTTTCCAATGCTGTAACTCCTTGTGAGATCACACTTTGTGTGGATAGCTACTATGAACTGCATTAATTTCGCACAAATGCTCAAGATATACCATATGTTAAGTGTGCTGTTCACCAGATAGCACCTACAGGCTTTACTAAAAACATCTAGAACATGGAAAGTAGGTCAAATGCATGCAAATTAAAGGGGTAAATATTAAGCTCTACAAACAGATTAACACTGTGATAATAACACCTTTCTTCTTAACTGTGTACTTACCAGAAAAGGCATCAAACAGGATTCCTTCATAAAGCTGGTCTCATTTACACCCATGGCCCTCCTATAAAGATGTCTGGACCAGAAATACTGATTATGTGCCCAATTACACTGTATGTGCTCCCAAGATAGAAAGAAGGCCTTCACTATAGTTTCACATGCACTTTAAATTGGCGTAAAAACAGGCACTAATGAGGCTCTCCCCTACTCCAGCTATTCCTGTTCACCCTACCCTTGTGCTGCCAGCATTTTCGTGGCTATGTGGTTAACCAAGCAATGAATTTATCCAAATTAAAACCCAAGTCCTGAAACAAAAAAGAAATTGGTTTTGGTTTTGGTTTTTCTTTTTGCAAATAAAAATCCCATCCCAGATCCAGTTTACCATGGGGTTAACCCAAATGCAGGATCACCCCTTTAATTACCAATGCCATCTTCTGCCCACTTGAGCTGCAAAGAAAACTTCAGTCTCAGACAGGCAAAATCTCTAAGATGAGACTTTCTGTAAACACTCCTTTCAGTAAGAAAGTAAGAGCACAGTTAAGAGAGCAAACCACAGAGTGGCACTCCTGGCAAGTTGCTCATCTTGCTACCCATGCTGCCCTGGGCTTGGAAGGGCACCCCGTTTCTCTTCCTTCACTATTCTGCAACTGAGATGTATTGCTATCAAACGCATCATAAACTTTTCACCTCTCATGTAAGCATCATGATCTGATTTAGCTCCAGGTTTCAAATAGTCTTTAGAGCCACCTGTTAGATCATCTGATAAAGCAAACCACAAATAGCCAATAGCACAGAGATTTCAAAACCATAAATAAATGAAAACAAATGTACATTAGAGGTGGAGTTCCTAGCTCAGTAATGGTTAGATGAAAAAATCAAATGCTGTGGTCCAAACTGTGAAAAAAACCCACTTATAAAATAAGTTACCTTTTTTCAGTTACAGCAGATAGCATGTCAGACAGCAAAACCACATTTCCATGCCTGTTTTGTTTTTCATTTTTGTGGGTTTTTTAATGGACCTCTGGCTTTTTGCCCTGAAGTAATTTTATGGTTTACCAAAATGCAGTCCCTGAGCTTGCTTATTTCATATTTGGTTTGCTAGGTCTGTAATCTTGCTACACTTTTAATCAAAAACATTTCAGGCAAGCACTTATATAAAAAATACTCATTTGAATTCTAGTATTTTTACACAAAATACATAGAGGTTGTATCTATTTTGATTTATGAGAATCTGTTTTTCACTAACTATTATAATTATTCCTTTTTATTACAGCAGCTTCCCATCACAATTAGAGACCTAGTTGTGCTATTCTGTTTGCATTCAAAACTTGCCAGAATTCAAGAAAGAAAATGTTAAAATCACTGAGCTACCTACTGTCTGTTTGCAAACTTGTTTCTGTATAATCAATATCTGTTTTCCAGAAAGACAAAATAAAAAGCCTGGGAGGAGGAGGAAGTGAAAGAAGTTTGATGACTAGTGTATAGCTCAGACTGTGTTTCCTTTGTGTGAGTCTCCATGATGATGAAAGAGTAAGGTATTAACCTTCAATATAAAGGGAAGGCAGTTCAAAACGATGGGTTTCTTTATTGAACTAAGTCAGTTTTCACTACCACAACATAACCATGTTGTGTAGGTGAAAGCAAAGGAAAGAGAAATGAAAAAAAATTTAACAATCACCATCAAGGGATACAGTGGCTTTACCATCACAGGTATAACTTCAGCTCATTAACCCAAAACTGAAGTTTCTTTAAACTAGATGCATAACTGCCCAAGAAGCTGGAAAAATACTCAGCACAGTAAACGTTGACAACTCCTCAGTTGGCAAGAATCTGCTTAACAGTGGTTAAAGCACACCTGTGAACACTCCAAGCACACTTCTGAACACCATCCACATGCACAAAATAGCACTTTATCTTAACTCCATACCTGTAAACAAAGTTTTTTTAAATAGATGCCATTTTCTGCCAATGCAGCCCAAAGCAATACAAAATTACTCTCAATATTCACTGCAGAACCTGTGTAGAGTTCATTTGATATGGCTGTAAATTAGTCTTTCTCCATCTCTATTGACTAAACTAGACTGTACCCTGAGAGGTGACAGAATCACAGAATGTGTTTGGGTGCAAGAGACCTTCAAGATCATCCAGTCCAACATATTTTAGTCTTGGTAAATTCACAGATGTTTTGCTTACAAAATTGGCAGCGTTCTGAGGAAAGGTAAACAAGAAAGGTAGTTGCAAAGGAACGCTCAGATAGAGACAGTGACCTATTTTACCATCTAAATCCCAACGCACCGAAGTGGAAAAGCACATCAATGTTTCAGTAGAGAGCATCAGATCTCAAACCTTCCTTCTACATTATGCTGAAGAAAGCCCTCAGACTAGTAATTCTTTTCCAAAATGCAACTTTTATTTAGGATCAAAATGACACTTACAGCTTCTCACATGAACATTCACATGATGAAGAGTGAAGACCCAACCAAAGCTGAAATCCTCTCTTGAATACTAATCTGGTTTGCCTAATCTTTTGACAACTTATATTGTCATTATCTTCCTCCAACCTCTGTGACAAATAAATCAAGAAAGAGACTTGTACAGTATCACTGTCTAATGGGCAGGTAGAAATTCAAATGAGGTTAAAAGGAGACTGGACAATTACCTACTTTAGATCTTCAACAAGAGCCTTCTTCAGACTAATTCTGCATAGAGCCAGGAGACAAAGAAAGGTTTAATAGATCCTGTATTTTCCCTAACTTTACAACATAATTGCTTGTACCAGAGAAACAATCCGACTGTTCTGCAACCACTGCACATACAGCCACAAGCCCCACCTCTGGCAATCGCCAAGTTTTGGGCATGCAGGAAGAAGGCAGGCACACACTACCACAAGGAAAGAAAGTTCATTTAGGTTTTCCCCCAGAAAACCCACACAGGTAAAAAGGTATTATGATGCCATTTTCCAGATGAAGAACAGAGGCTGAGACTGATTACCAAGGACAAACTTCCTTACTGCAAATTAAAGTGTTGACTGCATTATTATCATAGAATTTTCAGGGTTGGAAGGTACCTTTAAGATCATCTGGTTCCAATCACCCTGCCATGTACTAGATCAGGGTGGTCAGAGCCCTGTCCAGCCTGGCTTCAAAACTTCCATGGATGGGGCTTCCACCACCTCTCTGGGCAGCCTGTTCCAGTATTTCACCACCCTCATGGTGAAGAAATTCTTCCTACTATCTAATCTAAATCTACCCTCCTCTAGTTTGAATCCATTCCCCCTAGCCCTAAAATGTCCCTCACCAACTTTCTTGTAGGCCCCCATCAGATACTGGAAGGCTACAATGAGGTCTCCTCAGAGCCTTCTCCTCTCCAGACTGAATAACCCCAACTCTCTCAGTCTTTCTTCATAGGAGACGTGCTCCAGCCCTCTGATCATCCTCGTGGCCCTTCTCTGGACATGCTCCAGCATAATCATGTCCATCCTGTAAAAGAGCTCCAGAACTGGATTCCAGGTGGGGTCACACAAGACCAGAGGGAGACAGTCATTTCTCTTGATCTGCTGGCCATGCTTTTCTTAATGGAGCCAAGGATCCAGTTAATTTTCTGGGCTGCAATGATGGCAGCTTGTGATGAACTTCTCATCCAGCAACATTCCCAATCCTTTTCCTCAGGGCTGCTCTTAAGCCAGTCACTGCCCAACCTACATTAGTGCTAGGGATTGCCTCGACCTTGGGATTGCCTTTATTGCTGAAAGGTACATCACTGGAACATGCAAATTGCAGCTGGGATGGTATAGACAGCAGAATTCACATGAGAGGCAAAACAAGGACAAAGCTGTCATGGGAAAGAGCATCCTGCCCCAAGCATCTTCCAATAGAGAGAGATAAACACAGCCACTTCTAATTGACTCCCGTGTAGTAATATTTCACCTACCGTTTCTTAACATATTGCTCTGTGGTAAGGGTTATGCTTCAGGAAACAGCATTCCTTTCACCTCCCACACAGAGAACTGAAGCAGTGAAAACTAGAGGTGAAGTCTCCAGAATATATGTAATGGGATTTTTAAAAATGCCTAAGCAGACTAGACATGTATTCAGGCAGAAAAGCAGCAGAAGACAGCAGCTCAAGAAGATTTTCAAGTATTCCTAGGCATGGGGGAAGGCAGCTACCCATACCTATAGATACATACATGCATCTTTGCAGATAAAAAGGCACACCAAATATGAAGGTTTGAGCATCACAAGAATTTAGGTGTTAAAAGTCCAAACTACAATTTTCAGTCCCTTGCCCTATCACTCAGGAATGACGCAGAGTTGACATCACCAGAAGTATACAGAAGTTTCCATCTACAGCACTGAAGCTCCCCATTGACCTTGCTGAATCCACTTTCCATACATGCAGAACAGTCTTTGTCTCAACACTACCAAGCTCTTTGGCATCAAGTTCACAGTTGAGCCCTGCAAACACCCTCCACCTGCATCTCCACCAGTTCAATACTTCTCCACCTATGCACCCCAAGGAGCTGAGAACTACCGGCAGAATCATTCTCACACAAAATAAAGCAGCAGCACATTAAAAAAATAAAACAAACAGACAAACAAAAAAAACAGACCAAAACAACCTCCCCCAAAAAAACAACATCAACAACAAAACAACAATGACAAAAAAAACAAAACAGAGTGAAATGACAGTGGAGAACAGAGACTTCTGTGTAATAGCTTTGTGGTTAAAAAGTTTAATCAGACCATTACATACATTACTTCAATTCCTTCTTTATTTCTTCCCATCTCCTAGGAAAACATCCCATCTAATAGGCTTCTGTGAACTCTGGGAAGTAAAATACTACCACTTATTCCACCGGAGAATTACAGTCCCCTTTTCTAGCTCCTGCTCAGATTCACTGTACAGGAAAACCCACCATCAGCTAAAACATGTTCATGGGTTTGGGGCAGGGACTGGAACCCCATGTATCTCCTTCCAGCTGAGCAGAGTCTTTCCAGGGTGACAGCACAGCATGAATCTCTCCTTTTGCAACTCTACTGAACCACTAAGGACTTTGTGAAAACCAGATGAGATTTCTGCTGGGTATCCTGGTCATTCTCCTGGCAGGGAAATGTGGATCTCGATAGTAGACACAAAACTGGCTGAACTAAGATGAACCAAGTAAACTAAGATGAAGAGTGTTGTCTTCTTCAGCTTTCATGCTCATTTTTCATTTAAGAAAAATCCACACTATGCTTACTTACACTTTAAAATGAAGTTTTGGTGCCACTCTTCAACAAGTCATTCAGAGACTACCAACCCAAGGCAGCATGTCCTGACAGCACTAACTTTGGGATCTCATCCTTCAAGCAGAGATTTAAGACACACCCATGACCTCAACATTTCCTTATGAGCTACCCTCCCCACGTGTTGGATTTCTATGGCTCCACATTGAACTGCTTAACCCGCCCCACACAGTGCAAGCATTGCCCTGTCCTGGTCCACCTGGTGCAAAAGTGCCAGCATCACTGCTGCCATCTCACTGCAGACAAAGGTCAAAGTGGCTTGTCCAAGGTCCCACAGGAAGCCCATGAAAGCACAGTCCAAAAGCTTGCACCTGGCTCCACCCAAACCCCAGAAACTGGCAGCTGCATCTCATCTACCTGGAAACTTTTTGCTTTGCTTCACATTAATCCCAAGAGTTATTTCCTGTGTCTGCAGATTTTCAGGCTCTCCAGATTCTGTCACAGGCCTAAACAAACCTCATTACACTCAACACAGTGCATATTTACAGTGGTATTTTCTAAACTAAGATTATTGAAGCACCAGGAGGTTTAGATTAGGTATCAGGAAAAGGCACCCAGAGGGCAGCTGAGCAGGGGCCCAGGGAAGGGCTCAGGGGCTCCCCAGGGAAGTGGCCACAGCACTGGGTCTGCCTGAGTTCAAGAAGCATCTGGATGATGCTCTCAGGTACTTGATGTAATTCTAGGGATGCCCTACACAGGGACAGGAGTTAGACTCAATGATCCTGATGGGTACCTTCCAGAGACAGAGAGAGAGAAAAAAAGAAAAAAAAAAAAAAGCTGGACATTTATATCTGCAAAGTAAAGTCTTCTGGTTTAGTGCAGAGTTAAGTTTTGAAAGTGTAGCATAACAAGGCTGCTAATGTCAGTTTGAAAAGCATCTTATATCCACATTTGAAAATTCATCTTCAAGCAGAAATCTACACCTTCAAAAAAAAAAAAAAACAACAGCACTCCACATGTATACTCCCTGAGGGCTTTCTTGCAGTGGTATTGCTCTTTACATCTCTATCTACATCATCAAGCCTAAGAACAAGAACATCATCTCCAGTAAAGTGTCAGAAACCAACCATTCCCCAGTAATTTACAAGATGCCACAGGCACAGAATTGCAATGCTTTCTTTGCTGCCAACAAGTGAAATGCGATACAAGTGTTGGTATCACCAGCCTTGAGAGATATAGAAGGGAGAGTTGTGAGGGGTAAAAGAACTAAATTTCTTGTAGAGATGCATGGAAACTTTCTCCCCGTGTTGTCCACCTAAAGGACACATTATTAGCTTTATTTTCCTCAACAGCCATCTCTAGAAGCATATGGAAGTGGAGACATGCAAAGGAAGCAGGACATCACTCTTGGAAGAATTAAACCAAGAGCTTCTACATGATTAATTTTTCAAGAGTTAAACCTCCAGATTTGCATGTGGCCAAATATGTAACAAGTAACTCTGACTGAAGAAGTCCTTTGATGTTTGAAGAAATTGGTGTCTCTTCTACTGATAAAGCAAGAAAAAAGCAACAGACTCTTACCAATGTTTGGATTTTGCTATCATAGTAGTTGCTTAGGACAATAACGAGAAAGAAAACATACAGTTTGTTCCCAGAAATTAAGAAGTACTGACAAAAACTGTAAATAAGCAACATGCTCAGACTGCAACAGCCTTTTGCAGTTAAGACAGAAAGTCTACTGGTTAAATTGAGTAAAAGAATACACAATGTATCCCTTAATATGCTGACACAAACATAGGGGGTGTATTTTATGCACAGTCTTTCCAATCTTTTGTTATTCAAACACTATGGACCTCCAGGACTGATATTTCAAGAAGAGGCACTTACTTTGTATCTTGTCACAGGTTTTACAAAATTACAGAAAGAAGATACTAGTGGTATTGTAGCTGAGCCTTTCACACAGCCTCAGCACAGTGCCATCTTTCAAAGTGGGAAATGTGAAAGTGGGTGGTTGTCATACAGTGTGAATGGTACTGTAGGGAAATAGGAGTCGTGAAAAGAAAACCAATTAACAAGCTTCTTCCAGTAATTCCCTGTTATCTGCCTCCTCCCTCAAAACAAGAATCCATCAGAAGCCAGCTTTGGCCTAACTCTTTTGCTTTCCTTCTCCACATGTTATCACAAGACCAGCCATCCCCTATTTACAACTTTTATTACCAACTACAGTTACAAGAGTAGCAGGCAGGACAATGAAAGCATCTTTAGTGCTATCTCCTGGTAACCTCTGGGGCATAAGATCAAAGGAACTACCACAGCAGTTAAAGCACAGCTAGACCTCATTACACAGCAGGCATGGTTTGGAAGTAGTCTTCTTCCCATCACAGCAAATACATGCTCATTCAGTATTCTGTGATTGCTTTGAGCCTCTCAACTAATAATGGACATTAGCAAATTAAATCATAGAACCATAGAATTGGCCGGGTTGGAAGGGACCTCAGAGGTCATCAAGTCCAACCCTTGATCCACTACCACTGCGGTTACCAGACCATGGCACTGAGTGCCACATCCAGTCTCTTTTTAAATATCTCCAGGGACGGAGAATCCACTACTTCCCGGGGCAGCCCATTCCAATGTCTGATCACCCTCTCTGTAAAGAAATTCTTTCTAATAGCTAACCTAAACCTCCCCTGGCACAACTTAAGACCATGCCCTCTTGTGTTGCTGAGAGGTGCCTGTGAAAAAGAGACCAACCCCCACCTGGCTACACCCTCCTTTCAGGGAGTTGTAGAGAGTGATGGGGTCTCCCCTGAGCCTCCTCTTCTCCAGACTGAACAGCCCCAGCTCCCTCAGCCTCTCCTCACAGGACTTGTGCTGGAGTCCCTTCACCAGCCCTCCTTTGGACCTGCTCCAGGACCTCAATATCCTTCCTAAACTGAGGGGCCCAGAACTGGACACAGTACTCGAGGTGTGGCCTCACCAGGGCTGAGTACAGGGGAAGAATCACCTCCTTGGACCTGCTGGCCACACTGTTCCTGATACAGGCCAGGATGACATTGGCCTTCTTGGCCACCTGGGCACACTGTTGGCTCATGTTCAGCTTCCTGTCAATACAAACCCCCAGGTCCCTCTCTGTCTGGCTGCTCTCCAGCCACTCTGTGCCCAGCCTGGAGCTCCCCATGGGGTTGTTGTGGCCAAAGTGCAGCACCCGGAAACCTTACGTCACTCCCTGTCATGCAAATATCATCACTATTTCAGAGAGGGAGACAGAGGAACAGATATGTTAAGAGACTTGTACAAAGTGCTGCAGAGTGCAAGCTCAGTCAGAAAACTCGAATTTGTCACATGCTTTCAGTTTAAAATGGCCTCTTCCCTAGCTGCAAGCAGTCAAGCCCCTGGGCAGGCATCTGCAGGTATCCAGAGCCAGAAACAGAACAGTCATCAGTGCTGACTTTACTCTGCAGACCCACAATGTTCCACAAAGGATTAGTACTGAACTCACACCGTTCCATCCTGGATCTGTGATTAAAATCCTGTGGAGCCCTACACCAATAACAAAGTCAAAGCCACTACCTCGCTTAGCTCCACTGCTAGATTCAAATGACCACCTGGACACCCTGCTGCCACTACCTACACAGCTCTCAAGCAGCTAGATGGTGGCTTGTCCACCTCAAAGCCAACACAGGATCTCCCAAGGCAGGGAGGCTGCTGGTCAGAGACACTGCCTGATCTACTTACAGAAACCAGCCCTGCCCAGACCTCAGTGAAGCAAATGGCTTTCACAAACATATATGGACATGCATTGCCAGGTCCAAATGCACCCTCTTCCTTAACCCTTGGCGGGGTTGGACTACAGTTATTTTGTCTCCACTGCAGTTATTAATGGGAATACTTAATAGGAAAATACCAATTTTCAAAACAGTTCAGAAGTGTTTCAGATATAAGGTATGACTGAGAACTCCTTACTAATACCCTTAAAATGTTAAAAATGGGAAAGAGTGGTTGTCCAAGAAAAAAACTTTCTTCAGTGATTGCTCCACTTTCCCCACAGCTTTAAAAGGTAAAGTTTGAATCAAACGCTAACCAGGAGTTTGGCTGACCAAACTGAAGTTACTGAGATGGACAGGTTAACTGGATATCTAACCATGTTAACTTAGAAGCCATCAGTTAGCTATCTATGTTACAAAACATACGCAAAAATTAAGGTCCACTTCTTCTGCCAAGAAGCAAAGAGACATGGGAAAGAAAATGAATGATGAAAATGCTGCCTTCTCCCTTGACTCCCAGCTAAAAACTCACTCCAGTTTGCCTTGTGATTAATTTTAAATAATGCTGTCACATTAATGTGGTAAATGATGGCTTCAGCCACAGAGCAACTGTCAAGAACATTCTGAAACTGAGGTCCAAGCACCCCACACAAGCCTCCTCCCATCCACTGCAAGAATGGACCAGTGATCAGACTACTGTGCCAGCTCAGAGGCTTCAGGTTTCCTGGTCTTCCCACATCCCTGTTGAGCCTGTCATTGTAACCCCGTGGGCACCGTATGAGTCTTGAGGAAGCTCTCTTCCTTGAGGAAACAACAGACTCAGGACAGACCTTTTTGTTGTTGTTCTTGGGTTTAAAACTGTCAGTCTTAAATTTCAGTAGCATTTGCTGTCACTGCCTACAAGTACCACCATGTTTTACTCAGTATTTGCAAAGAGCATGTGTGGGCACTGCGCTGTGTTTTGATTTGTTGATTTTGGGTTCAAAGTTGGAACAGACAATGGGAAAAGGCCTTTTGCTTTCAAAAGTACTCTTCTGACACAGTAAATCTGCATCACTGAATATGCCTGTAACTGAAACCCAGGTGATGTCTTAGCAGCAGCTTCACCACATCCTCTATATGGTGTTACTCCATCACCACCTACTCAGTCCTAGGGCAATCACTTCTCTCTGGAGAAAGTCAGAATAGGGTCAGAGGGGATTTTTTGAATTTGAAAAGTCTCCCAAAAGAGACATGAAGGGAAACCAGCCACATAAGCAGATATATGAAATACAAGCTAAGCAGTTTACTGTATTTAAGATGGAAAAAAGAGCACCATTTTTAAAAATTAAATGTTCTCAGTAAATATATACAACATGCACACAGCAAGACACAGCCAAGTAAAACCTACAGGCAGGACCTATTGTTATGCAGATTCTTCATAGCAAGGAGGCTACAGATTTTTCTTCTGCTGAACTGCGAGATGTTCTGATGAGGTTTTTAGGCAAACACAAGAAAAAAGAAAAGCATACGTTCTCATTGAAAGTGTTTCACATCCCAAACATAACAGTGAAAGGTTTTTCACCTTTGAGGAAGTTGAAATTCACCCAGCAAATGTCAGAAACCTCTGGCAGTATAAAATCCTGCAGAGAAACCATTTCAGTAGACCAAAAGAGAAAGGTCAAGTTAGAAAACATCCACATAAAACTGTATCCTTTTTCTTCCTCACCTTCTAACACAGAAAGGGGAATTGCCACCAGTCTGTGTCACAATATATCACAAAACCTTAAAAAGCTCTCATGTATAACCCACAAAAATTTAGCTAGAAATTCCTGAAAGAATATGTATATATTTTTTTAAACTTTGCTTTGTCTTTGGAGAGCACAGTTCAGATATTTTCTGAAAACAGGCAACTGACAGAAGCTGCCAGTTTTATCTCATAGCCAGCTTTCTTGACTTTATCATGAATCTCAGGACATTTCAATCTTTATTTGTGAAAAACAATTATGGAAGAATATTGGAGGAAAAGCCTAAGAAGCATGAGCCAAGCACAGTTTCACAGAGTAAAATTAGAATGGAAATAAAAAATAACCTACATTTATTATTTTTATCTCATGATTAATTTTAAGCCAATCTTGTGATTTTAAGGGAACTGGCATGATTTAATATTTGGGGCTGATAATACAGCATACCATACAAATACATAACCATAAAGAGACCAGTTCTAGTTTACTCTGGGGACTATAACTTTGACTTGCCTGACATCTGCACATTTAAACGTCCCAGCCATAACACCACAGTGTGCAATACCAGAGTGTTATTTACCTGTCCTGGGCCAGGAAAGATGATTCCTTTTGTCTAAATCCCATCACTGCAAGCAAGCAATAGTCACAGTTCTGTTCATTATTTGCGATTTATTTCAGTTATATTTAAAAATCATTATTGAAAAAGAAAGTTACAGACAGATGGTTTTGACACTGTAAAATGCTTCCTGCAACATTGAACCCAGGAGTCTATGCCACCACTAATATAAACAAAACCAAGAGAAAAATTTACAAAAGAAGTACTTCAAGAAACTTATGGAAGTGTTAAAACAGCACTTTGAGCCAAGACAAAACCTGTAAAAACATATAGATAGAGAAAAATAGGTATGCTTAATACCACATCATATTTTTGTATTTTGATATAAGGATTAATTTTTAATTCAAACACTAGTTTCTTTCATAGAATATAACCTCTTTAGTAAAGATAGGTTCAGCATCAAGTATAATGTCATCTGCTAGTTAATGCAAGTATTAGTTTATGCATCCTATGTTTCACATCAACATCTTTGGCTAGCTCCTGCTGTGCCTTGTGGCTAAATATCTTCTCTGAAAGTCAATGGCAACAGATGTGCTCAGTCTGCAGAGAGCAAAAGAAGCAACTTCTGTTAACAATTATAACCACACTGTTCACAAACTGGCTCACATTTGTGACAAGCCAGTTCTCTATTATGTCCACAAATAGCACATTGTATCTGCTCACTAAAAAAAAAATAAATGTAAAAGTCAGTAAAAATTGATGATTCTGAATTTAAATATTTGATAGCCTTGGTATTGAAAGTCCAAAAGTCTGTTTCTCAGCTTTAATGCACCAAGTTCATAGTAAACACTGTGAACGACCTGTGTGAGCAACCCTTCACTTTTTGTAACATAAACCAAAACTAGAATTCCTGCCTCAAATAGCTTACAATCACAATTGCCTCACATGACTGAACACTTATGTTTAAAATTATTTGTCAAGCCAAGCAGCCAAACATTTTGAAGTCATATTTATTATCACCTTTGAAGCCATAATTTGACTTTCCTAATGTCTATGTTGTGCACTGAAACAAGATCATTTAGGAAAACTGGTAATGAGGTCAGTAAGTGTATAACTAAATACTGCACCATGTTGTACATACACAACACTGCAGCATCAAGCTTAAACAGCTTCTGTAAGGTTCAGGCACCCCAGCATCCTCATACCTCATTTTGAAACCAACTTATAATGCATGTTGCTGTGCTGAATAACCTCGGCACTTCTTCTTTGCCCCCAAAAAGGCAGGCAAATCTCACGGCACAAAATGGTGCAAAAGTTACTACACACAAAATGGTGACACAGCTTCCCTCTCCTGTGGGTAGTTACTAAGTCCTGAGCATCCAGCAGGAGCCTTCTGCTGCAGTCGTGCGTCCAGCCTCGCTGCCCAGCCAAAGAGCCACAGCCAGGCAGGAGGGGAGTTGCCTGCTGCTGAGGTCTACATCAGCCCCACCTCTCCCTCCGCCTTGGTGAAGTTTCTGGTACTAAAACCAAAAATCCAAACCTTTAAAAAATGGCAAGAATTTTTTTACATAGAGGAAGGTGTTAGGCAAGCCTAACCAAAGGGTCACCACTGGCCCTCCACAACTACAAGCAGGCCCATAAACTAACACAGTCAGTGAGACAGCATCATGGGAATTAGCATCTTTCAAAGACATAAAAATGCTTTTACATTTAAGCACTGTAGAGCACAGCCTTTTGACAGTAAAAAAGAGCATATGTCTTAATTTAAAAGTTTGCTCAGCATATTTTGTGTTACTTCCCGTGTCTTAAGCATCTGTCTGAATTGCCAAAGTGATGGGGGAACATGATGCTTTCCATTGTTTATGAGCAGCAACACCAGGTTGAAATGGAAGTTCTTGTCCCTGTGCAGGTTATTCTGCAGTTGCAGAGGGAAAGGGTATTTCAAAATTAACTCGCCAAGAAGAGCCAACAACAAACTTCCTAGTAGTTAACAGGACCTCTCCACAAAAAGACCGTCTAGAGTGAATATCATGAGGAAAAGAAAGCACAGAATCCCATTTCAGAACTTAGCAGTTGTTACCAAGTAAAAGATTTCTGGTTTAACTGCAGAAATTTTCTACCTTTTCATAAGCTTCTAAGCTTTTCTGCTGGCTTCAGAGGCTAAATAACCTAAAACTGGGACAAACAAGCCTCAGTTGTCAAACTGATTTGACAGCCTATTTTTCACATTTTGCGACTTTGATGGAAAAGCCACTTGTTTTTCTCTTTCCCCTTAATAGTCCTGCGTGAGCTGAAGTCTTCAAAATTTCGCTTCTAATCTCCTTCATTTTGAAGTTTTCCAGTTCAGTTCTGACTATCCACTGCCTGTATCTCTATTAAATCTTTCCTACTGTTTATAATGGAGAACAAATTCGGCTGGTATAATTTTAGCTGGGTCACCAGCTATTCTTCAAATGGAAGACAATATACATTCAACTACTGGCTGCTTTTTGAAAAAAAATTGCACTCATACGTGTACATTCAGACCAAGCACAGGCCATTGTGAAAATAAAATAAGTAAATAAATAAATAAAAGACAAAAAGAAGAGTATTTTTCCATCATGCAGGTAGTGCATGTACAAACCAATTCTCTGTGATATATGCATTTTATGGCCACGAAGATGAAAAACAGTCAAAACTCTGCCCTAAATTAAACAAATTGATTCCCATCTTTACCCCTTTACCAAAATAATTTACTAAGCCTTAAGAAGCAAGCAGACTCAAGGCTGGGATGTCGTACAGCCCATACATTAACTTAGTTGGCAATAAATCTCCCCTGACTCTCCATACTACTTTCTTAAAGAGCTCACTATAAAGCCCCAACCTAATTAAAAACAGCTTTCTCGGCAACAGTGGCCTTGATTTCACTTATTTACACATTAACTGCAGCCTCCGTTTGGCCAATCCAGTCTACTCCCTGTACCACGCTAGGCCTTTTATCTGCCCTGGACAGCATTTTCTCCAGCAGATGAAGTAGATGCCGATTGATTTGCTGTCGAGCATGGTAAATTAATAGCAACAAATTGCTGAGGGCCCCATCTCACTGCTCCACCATGCTTCGGCAGTTTTGCTTTATTTGCTCCATGATGGGCAGCAGTCAGGCCTCTTCAAGTCAATTTCTTCTTAACAACCTGCAATACTTTTCAATGGTGAAAATAGAGCCGTTCCTTGTAAGTCAGAAATCAATATCCTATTGCCCTTAGAAAATGCTAAACAAGCAGTATTGGCAATCCACTTGGTACTAGAGGGTATCAGATATAATGCAAATCCATACTGCTTCCCTCCTCGTAGTTATTACAGTTTGCTAAAAGGTTCCTAATGCCATTTATCATCATTTACCATTGACTACTGCAGCTATGATTATGATATCCTATCAGCTAGCAGAGCCCTTTCATTTCTACCCAATTAATATTTTAGCAGCACTCAAATGGTTGTTGCCCAAGTCTTGTAATAAAATTTACATGGATTGGACCAATTTTTTTTTCCTGTGATCTTAAAAAATAGTTTTAATTATTTTTTAATACACAGCTTTTTAAAAGACCTGAACTTATTTTCAAAAATGTTACGATCCAAAATTTTATCATATGAATTAGTTCAAAGATGAAGGTCTAACCAAAAACAGCAACTCAGAATTTACATGTTATCACCTCCTAAACCACAATTAAAGTAAAAAAGTGTAATGCTATATCTTATTCATGCTTTCCATTAATCCCATTCACAAATGTCTGTTTTCTGTAGCCAAATACAGACACTTATTTTAAGCAATAATTACAATTCCGAATGAAAACCTTCAGCAAGAATGTTTGATTACAGCAATCTAAATAAACTGTTTACCCTAACATTAGAACTTCATAATTTCAGAAATTAAACCAAATGACCACCACCAAACAGCAAAAGTATATTAGAAACACAAAACAGCATGACACCTATTCAATTGATAAAGTATCAGCTGAGCCTCTTGAAAAGTAAAAAAACAATTTACTAAGAACAAGCAGCTTCAAACCATACTCAAACATTCACGTTTATGCTAACAATAGAATTTAAAATTGTCAGAAAATACCTGTTCATATTGCAACCCAAAAACCCTTGTGGCTTTTGTTTTGGTTTGGGGTTTTTTTTCTAGATGGGGAATGTGTCTACTTTGAATCTCCATTGATCCAAGTACAGAATATCAAAAATTAGCTTAGTATTTTAGTCTGTAACACCACATGTCACAACATAACCCACACTTGTCTTTAAAAAAAATACAAATGACTAATTCTACCAGTCTAATGCTATTTACTCAGTTACCAAAATTTAAATTAATTATGTTCTCAAACATAATTGTTAAAAATTGGCAACATTATGCAGGCTTAATTAAGATTAAATCCAATTTACTAAATGTACTTTAATTGGTACTAATTACATTAGCTTTCCTTTCAGAATGACAAATTCCCCATAGGTTTCACTTTAATAGTCTTCTATCAAAATCAACACAGGATGACTGATGATGAGCATCACACAAGGGGTGGGAAAAGAGATGCTCTTTATCCCCCCCCGACACACAGGCACACTCACTACCGCTGCTCTCTGCGCATTTATCCTTTTATCAATTTGCTAAGTCACAGAGTCATGACTCCATCACAGCCATCATTTTCTGTTCCAGTGAAAAATTTCTCTAAAAATAAATACTCTCTGGCTGGGAGCAGCCAAGAAGAACAGAAGCTTTAACAGAAAAATACACAGAGGTTTCAAATATCAGGGCCACCAATTACTAGGGTACTTCCAAGGACTCCAGGGAGTCCTGCTCTTGAACCCTTTGAGACACAAATCTAATAAGTGAATAAGCCTAACCTGATCTTGAGAACTAGGCCCAATTACGCCAAAGGGCAACTTCACTGCATTATTGCCTGCTTTCCATTACAAGGGCATCCAGTGAGTACATCTGGAAAAGAACCTGAGAGGAACCAAGGCTGTCTGCCCAGAAAAACAAATAAAGACAGATATGCCTCTGTGCTAAAGTGAAAAAAAAGAAAGAAAATATAATAAGTAGGTGGTTTGCAGGGCTGTCTGTATTTCATAATGTGATAAACTGCCCTCAGGATTTTTTTATATGATTGAATTTAGAAAGCTGGGGGGGGGGAGGGTTGAAGAACTAAAAAAACAAAGGATGATTCGCTCTATTTCAGCTGAGTAAAATTCAAAGATGGGAGAGGGAGAAAAGAGAATTTAAGGTGGAAAACTAAAAGAGCTTTGTGCACATGAAATGAAGCAATCAAGGCCTACACAATAATATACCATATTGGACCCTAGCGCTGTGATCACAAAGCAAAACGGGAAATAATTTGCAATTGCTGAAGCAAGAGGAGGAAGGAAGAAAAAAAAAAAAACAAAACAACTGCTGTGGCTATAGAAAGAGAGACATGAGATGTGATAGTGATACCAGATTTAAGAATGCTTGCGAACAAGCTTCTTAGCCACAGTTAATCTGAATCAACATCAGAGAAAATATTTAAGTGCTTTGCATGAAAGTACAATACTTAAACTACTAATTCGAACAGGTTGAACAGTAATGGAAAAAGGTGTTTAATTAAAATCCAGTCATTTGTAATACCCACATTTAGTTCCAACTAAATACTTAATTTCTCCAGAATATCACTGACAACTCCATCGCCTTAACGGTATACAATTTATGAAATAAACCATTTAAGAAATTAGGTGGGCTTTTGCTGCGGATGTTTCCCTTCACTTAAAACAATTTAATTACACAATGCACTTGCAAGATGATTGTGTCCCACAGAATTCTGTACAGTCATTCTAAGTCTACATACAAGTAATTGCTGTAAAAACATGAGTACCTAGAAATAGAAACAAGTCTGACTGTAATGCTTGCTCTCAAATGCCTGTAAGAATTTGCTATGTAGGTGGCCTGTAAGGACTCTGGTCTTTGTAAATTGTTTCCACACTTACCACAGGACGGGGAAGAGGGAGAAGGAGCATGTGTGTTGGTTTTTGGTTGCTGAGGTTTTTTTAGGTTTTTGTTTGGTTTTGTTTGCTTACGTTTTGGGGTTTGTTGTTTGTTTGGGTTTTTTTCAGTGGGACCTGAAACAAATTGGCTATTCATTTGAGAACATACCTTGAGAGTCAGCAACCAACCAGTCTCCCCACCAGCACTCACAACCTGAAGCAGGTCGATAAAGTCACCAGGTACATACAATATGATCAGCTGTAATCACAGAGAGAGCGTTTTCCTCTCAACCATCTGCCAAACACACTTGCTGAGTATTCACCGTAACTGTGAGGTAGACACCTGAATTCAACAGGTCTACACATGTATCTGTAAAATAAGCTGTATGTATAAAATCCCATAAGTTTGGAGCTGCGGATGCAAAACACTGTGAGGGAGGAAACACCACCATCTTCGTATTTGCATAACATCTAGTGCAAAAGACCCCATTGGTACTGTGGCATTGGGATGCTAATGGAGTACAAAATATAATAAATAACATGAAAAAAATATTTTACTTGTATGTGTGTTCTCAAGAAGATAAAGAAATCCTATTTCCACAACCCAGAGAAGTTCCAAATCCCTAACTTTGAACAGAAATGCGTAAAAACCAATTTTCAGATGGTCTTTCTTCTCTCATCCAACCATTTCTTTATTTCTGCAGTTTACACTCCTGAGTAAGGCTGGCAAATTGCTCAACTGTTTGCTAAAATGAGTTGTCAGTATTAACTCCACCAAATAAAAAGTTCCCTCACTGGAAAAGAGGTCAGATGTTTAATTCATTCTCCTCCAGAGAAGGTTAAAAACACACATTACCAAACAAGAAACTCTGATTTACACTACCATGCTCCATCTGACTAATCTGCTAATCTTGGCCTAAGTGCTAGACTTCAAGGCACAAAACCAAGCATACTAACACCCTTCAAGAAACTTCATTTACTCTTTGATGTTCGAGTTGCTAAGACACTGGTTTTGGACAAAGGTCCAAGTAAGCAACCTCAGGAAACAGGAACATGGTTGTGCATCAGTTGCTTTTGTAGCTCCAGATCAAATCAGTTCAGGTTAATCAAAGAAAACAGTCTTTTCCACAAGGAAATTAAAATCCCTCTATGCCTAATATGCATTCAGAATGTAGCTATCATCCCAAAAAGTAAACCCGGACAAAGATGGAGAGACCTGAAGGTGGAACCCACATACCCACCCCAACACACATGCAACCTCCCCGTGCAGCAACCACTTCCAATGCACTTGTACATGCAATTGAAGCAAGTCACACAGAACACACGTATGTTTTAAAACTTATGGAAGAAATCACACAGAGTGTTCTCACACAAAACACAGTATCTGCCTACCTGTTTATGCATCTCTATATTCAGCCCATAGGACATCTCATAATACTAAGAAAGAAGAAAATTACTTGATTAGAAGTTGCAGTTGTGAAAAACATTCCAAAATTCACTTGTACTGAAACATCATCTGTACAAAGACATACAGACCTAAAAACATCCATTGGCCTTGAAGTGCTTCTGGAATTTGAATGAACATTCCCTTTTTGGGAGCTTTATCTGCATTGCTTCATGTCAAATTTACAAATAACAGCCATAAAAGAAGCAAAAAAAAACTGACAACAAAAACAACAAAAAAATTACAAAAAAAAAATTAAATAGCTACACAGAAAATGCTCAGTGGTTTTTACATTTTATAACCTTGCTCACATAAAAAACCCTGAAGTGCTTGATGCCAGACACACATACGAATTAGCAATGTCTAGCAGACACTCTGTATTTGAAAACAAAACAAAACAAAACCACACCACAACATAACGCTGCAATTAAATTGCAAGGATGCAAAAAATGAAAGAGCATAGAAATTCAGAGCCAAAGTTGATAAACCAATCTAAGTATGTCTCATTGTGCCCAAGTATTGTGAGGAACACAGTCCAGTGCATAACATCAGTACCAAACAATCTCCATGATTTACATCTATTAGCCATGAAAAAGACAACTACAACTCTTAACATTTGCTTGTGTTCTTTACCTTAACATTTTTTCAAGGTAATTTACACTTTTTGTAAGTACAAGAGCGTTATTTGTCACCTACATTCGGATTGGGGCTAATCCTTCACTGATGTACAAGAGAGCAGACAGCAAGAGTTTCTCCAGAGTTATCATGATCCACCATGTAATTATGTATTTAGAGATCTCTTCTTATGCACAGGATTTAACCAGGCAGGCGACAACCACTGAGGAAATCCATTTCAAAGCTCAGATCCCTGCCATTCTGAATTTAGCAAAACAATGACCCAGCTGCCCAGGTGCAAGAGTTTTTCTAGGAAGAAGGTTCCAGGTTTGTATGCATACATGCACTGTGATGGCTTTACATCCATCACAGAAAAAAACATTATCCTAAACTGGTTTACATAGATATATGACCATTGGGAGAAGTCAGCAAGACTTAAAACATCATCCCCAAGTATACTGCAGAAGTTGTACATGACTTTAAAGGGCTGCCAAGTAGACTGCTAGCATTTGGAAAAAAAAAAAATCCCCAATTGCTTAAACAGTTAAACAACAGGTTTTGCGTGGAAACTAACTGCTGCAAACAAGTTATAAACCTCTGAAACTAAAGATTTATAATAGCAGCATCGGTGCTACTGTAATCTCTCTGCTCACCTCCAGCAATCCAGATGCATTTTGGTCTCACTATACCAAGCTAAAAGATGCTCTGAATTTGTTTACGCAGCTTGCTTACCATGACATAATGTCGCTGCATCTCTGTCTTCTCACTGGCCAGTTTTTCACATTCCAGCTTTAAACTGTTCAAAACATACAAAAGAGAACAAATGGGTACTTTGTAACACGAAACTGACATTCTTCTGAGCACAGGTTACTCCCCTTCTCAAGCATTTCTCCAACACACAAACAGAAACATGCATTCCAGCTCTTGCTCGGGAGTTCAGGGTGGGGTTTCTACTTTTCATTTTGTGAGATACTGTGCACCATACTCATCTCTTAAACAAACCGCATAAAGTAAAGAGGTTTTTTTCCCTTACAAACAAAAAAACCCAAACCCAACACTGGCTCACAGGGCTTCATACCTATAACACTTTAAGCTTAAAAAGCCATTTACAAATCCGACACTCGCATTTCAAAGTTTTTATTTACATGCGTTTTAGAAACACCACTTGCTTCCACTCAACCCACAGAGGAATGAAAGCATCACCATTTCAAGGCGAAAAAAAGTTGCTGGGTATTTTTTTTTTTTTTTCTGTTACTGATGACAGAACTGCAAAGAAAACACTGCAGGTAATTTAAGGAATACCGTGGCGAACATGAACACTTGGGCTGTTATTTTTTGTTTGTTTGTTTTCAGAAGCACGCTAAGCAATAGTGCCAGAAGTCACTTGTCACTTTGAGGACACAGCGCTCCTCTACCCAAGGATAATGAAACAGTTCGCCGCCTCTCTTCCAGGTTATCAGCACTTGACATGTCAATGCAAGGCGCGAGGGGGCTGAGCAAAGACGCGTGTCTTGAGAGCGGCATTTTGAAGAAAAGCAGAGGACGAACCCAGCCAGCCACATATTTTTCCATCAACAACCCCCCCACACACACACACGCGCATACACCCCCAAATAAAACGAACAATAAAATAAAACAATCAAACAAACAAACTAAACCCACAAACCGGAGCGAGGGGAAAATCAGAAAATACGCTCGCACCCTTCGGCTCGGGGCCCCGGCGAGCCCCCGCC
>JAAWXA010000012.1:20950160-21004442 GCA_038090715.1 Florisuga fusca
GCCTCGTCCCTCGTCCCGCCGCGTGAGGCAGGGGCAGCGGCCCGTTCTGAGCTATAGGCACCTGGAAGGCGCTGGGGCAGGGGGTGGCAGGGCCCAAGCGGGTGCTGGCAAGGCAGTCCCCGGACCATTCGACGTCTTCTGCGCCGGTGGCCGGTGCCGCTGAGCGGGCGGAACGGTGCTGGGTTGAGTGGCTGAATGGGAGAGGGTGCAAGGCGGGTGTACTGAGTCTGGGACTGGGGAGCGGTGGCAGTGCGGGTGGGTGTTCCCGGCAGCTGGCAGGGGTAGGCCTCAAGCCTTGACCTTTAAACGATGCGTGGTGAAGGTACGTGGACGTTCTGCGGCGCGTTTTCTGCCGGTGTCAGGTGGGAGGAGGGCGGCCGTGTACCCGCAGCCCAGATTCTGAAGGAGCAATAAACGCATCTGGAAGTGACCTGTGGGGAGGAAAGCATCGGTGACGGGAGCCGCCTGTCATGAGCAGCTCGGCCGCGGTCGCCGTGGGCTCCGGGAAATGCCTGCCCGGCCTGCCCGCCGCACGCTGCCTGCCTGCCTGCTGCTGCTGGCAGGCTGCAACGGGGGCGCCGGGCTTCCCCGGGAAAAGGGATCCGCGCCTGGTGGTGCTGTGTCCTGAAAAGACCCCTGAGCCGGTTTTCCGCCGAGCCTCACAGGAGACAACGCCGTGCGATGTCGCACACGTGCAGGAAGGACTCGGATTTTGGTTTGGGGTTTTTGTTGTTGTTGTTTTTTTTCTGTCCGTCACGGCTAGATTTTCCTTCAAGCAGTTTGGATCGCTGATGAGCTGCGGTTTAAACTTGCATGCAAAATAGATGCAGTTTAGTCACGTAATTTTTGATGCCTGTATTTGAAATCTCTAGCCTCGAAGCTGGCACTCAACGATTAGTGCCCTAGTGGTGAGAACTGAATTATATATACTTTGCTTTTTAGTCATGAATTCTCTTTACTGCCCACAGCTCTCTGGCTAAGGCCTGCAGCTGCCAAGCACCTTGAGGCCTTGATGGGACATGCCACCCTGGTTTTGCCATCAGCGTTCTGCCTTGCTTAAGTGACCTCTGAGGACTGGTACAGCAGTTGCTGGTCAGGACTCTGAAGCAGAGTAGTGGTTGTGCTGGTGAAAGGGATAGTGGTGTCCATCTTCTGCCACTGCCTAGGGCTTGGCAACACAGAAAGTGCACAATAGAAATTCCTCTCTTTTTTGAAGTGCAGTTTGTTACCAAGATCGTTTGCTCCATGTTGAGTGCTTTAACAACTAGCATTTAGAATGTTTTGTGACTGCTGATTCTGAATCCTTTTGGAGCATTCTTTTTTTCTCAAAGTGGAATCATCTTCTGGGACATGAACGAAGGTGTGTCTGTCCCACTGTCTTTTGTATCAGTGGAAATGTCTACACGTTAGGTATCATGGGGTTCAGCCTTCATTCTAATTGTGTATTTCTTTTCTGCTGGAATATCCATATTTACTGAGTTTGTAATCAGTGTTCCAGTGCCACTGAGACCTTCAAATACTGGTAAAAGGTTTGAAGATAAAACACCTGCCTAATTACGAAAACACTGCTTCTTGTGTGTCTAATTCTTCCAGCAACAAAAGCACTTTTAGAAGATGGGTTATGAGTACTCTTCACTGGGCAGTGAAACAGAGGGCATTTCCCATGTGCCAGGATAGAGTCTTGACATTTAGAAGTATCCCTGCCAAATCTGCAAATGATTAAATGCCCATCACCCAAGAGCTCAAAAGTCATGCAAGGACAGAGCAACTCCTTCAGCAGAGCTGCAAGCAACTCTGCAAAGTTAATGAGTAAACTGAGTGGGTTTTACCATCAAATCCACAACCTGGAGAAGGATAACAAGAGTTATAAGCACCATATGCGAAAAAATGAAATTCTGAAAATTACAGTATTTATTGTTCCTTGTCACTCTGCATGAGTTTGGCATGAGGTACAGAGCTCCAAGTGGAAAGGTATTCCAACACCTTAGAAGGCAAACCCATACAGCTTTTTGGTCAAAGCAGTCCCTATTCTTCTTCTGGAGAGCAATTCAGCGGTGTTTGACAGACTTCAGTACTGTTCACTCTTACTTCCCCGTTAGTCTTCGAATTACTTGTGTACCTTGAAGTAGGGCAGGGTTCAGCTTGCTAGGCTTTAGTAAGATGTGTACATAGTTAACTCCTCACATAACTAATGACTGTATTTTTGCACTTTTGCATCATTCTGGCAAGATCCATAAAACCCAGAAGTTTCAAGAGGAAGTTCACTATAACTTGCCACTTTTAATTGATAGAAAATTAAGACCAGAATGTCAACGTCGTTCTGTTTTCCTACCTTTCATCATTTTTGACACAGCCTTGATGGATCTTTAAATATAAGCTGTTTTGTATTTAAAGTTCCTTGGTTTTTTTCCTTTGAAGAAAAATCTTTTGTGATAGATTATATAACCTGTACTGTTATCTAGCAAGTGGAGAAGGTAGCTTTTAAATGTTTTACACATTTTGCTAAAGATTTCTATTAAGTGAATTGACTGCAAGAAATATGTAGGCAATTTTATATGTGCAGTAACTGTGCTGAGTTTTGACTAGTGTAGAAAAACCCTTACGAAGAATCATGGAGAAGCCTGGGGTTGAAAAATTTCTCAACTCTTTTTCTCCTTTTATCAAGAAAAGCAGTGTGCTGTTTCAGTCCTTCTAATTCAGCACACATCTGATACAGTTTACATTCAAAGTCTGAAATGAACAGAACTGGGCTTATATATGCACTTATATATGTATTTTACATAGAAAATATGTAAAAAAATGAGACTCTGAAATAGAAACTCTGTTTTCTGGCTAAGATTTTGTAACCTGCTTTCAGACTGGTGATTTTTTTTTATTATTATTATTTTTTTTTTCCCTTTTTCTTTTTTTTTTTTTCAGTTGAGCCATAACCTTATTAAAGATGATTACCAGTGCTAGATGACTTTTTGAAAAGGGTCCAATCCTGATGTCGTTTTGAATGTAACTCCACAGATTTCCTGTCTGGAATACCTGTAGCCAAAGACCAGAAGAGTTGTGCATAGCACTGCACATTATGGTTTATTCTGGGACCAAGTTACTAGGTCACCATGCTTTGTCAGCTGTGTACACACACACGCACACACAGTGTCACTGAAATAAAGGTAGAAAACTGGTAAATTAATCAGTTTGAAATGCCTCAGGAAATCTAGCATCAGTACACATTCAAATGCACTATGTAAGAAATACTCTTCTTTCAAAAAGATAACTCAGGGTCTCTGTTGAAGTGGCACCAAATTCTCTTAAAACTTTTAATTACAGTGTTAATCCAGGTTTCACTGGTACAAGAATGTGATGGTGTGACCCATGGTTTATGTTGTCTTTTTACAAGAGCTATCAAGTGACCCTGTCTGAGTACACTCCATACCTACAACTTTCTGAATTAGTCATTAGTGATCTTGGGGATATGGTATAGCTAGTGACCACATAAAGAAAATTTGTAGTACTATGTATTACAGTGATTTATATGTCATTTTATGTGCAGTGCTTTCAGAAAGCAAGACTTGTGTTCCAAACTTGTGTTCAGCGGAGTCTTTATATTCTTCAACACAGTCAAAGTTTTGTTTTATTTAGTTCTTTTGTTGGCTTTGTCTTTTTAGATTCATGGTCTTTGTCTTTTTTTTCTACTTGATTCATGGCATGCAAACTCCTCGACATAAAACCATTCGTTTATCAGATATGTTTGGAAAGTGTCACGAAAACTGTTAATAGACTGGAATCTTTTTCTGCAGGAAGGGTAGCAGTTTATGGCTGTCATACACTGGAAGCTGTATTTGCAAACTTAGGCAGTGCAGAATGGCTTGAACAGATATTTGAAATTTATTTTCCCTTCCTCATTGAAATCTATGAACTGGCATTATGGAATATTTTTTCCTGTGGCAAACCCCTGACAAAGTCTTTGGGAAGAAAAGGGCTCCCTTTGGGAAGTCTCGTCCTATGCCATTATTAGGCTGCATTTCCACCTTTTTATAATGTTTCAGATGTGAATGCTACTTACTCAGCCCTCTGCTCAGTGGATAAGGAGTTGGCAGGATGGTCACATCCAGAGGGTGGTCAGTGGCTTGAGGTCCAGATGAGGACCAGTGGCAAGTGGTGTCCCTCAGGGGTCAGTACTGGGACTTGTATTGATCAGTATTTTTATCAACAATATAGACAGTGGGATCAAGTGTACCGTCAGCAAGTTTGCAAATGACACCAAGCTGAGTGGTGCTGTCAGTAAACCAGAGGGACAGGATGTCATCCAGAAGGACCTGGACAAACTGGAGAGGTGGGCCCAGGTGAACCTCATGATTTTCAACACGACCATGTGCAGGATCCTGCACCTGGTCAGAGAAATCGATATTCTCAGTACAGCCTTGGGGATGACAATTTAGAAAGCAGCCCTGCAGAAAAGTACTTGATCTGGTAAACAAGAATCTGTTTGTGACCCAGCAGTGCATGCTTGCAGCCCAGAAGGCCAATCGCATCCTGTGCTGCATTAAAAGAAGCATGGCCAGCAGAGAGAGAGGTGATTCTGCCAGTTCCCTCAGGTAAGACCTCGTCTGCAGTACTGCATCCATCTCTGGAGCCCTCAGTAGCGGAAGGATATGGACCTGATGGAGCAGGTCCATATGAAGGCCACAAAAATGTTCAGGGGGCTGGAACACCTCCTGTGAAGACAGGCTGAGGGAGCTGGGGTTGTTCAACCTGGAGAAATGTAGGCTCTGGGGAGACTAATAGGAACCTTCCAGTATCTGAAGGGGGCCTACAGAAAGGCTGCAGATGGGCAGTTTGCAGGGTCCTGTAGCGATAGGATGAGGGGCAATGGTTTTAAATTAGGAAAAAGTAGGTTTAGATTGGATTTTAGGAAAAAGTCTTTACATTGTGGGTAGTGGAAAAATGGAACAGGTTGCCCAGAGAAGTAGTTGTGGCTTGATCCTTGGAGATACTAAAGGTGAGTCTTGATGAGGCTCTGAGCAACCTGATATAGTTCAAGATGTCCCTGCTTACTGCAGTGGTTTGGACTAGATGACCCTTAGAGGTCTGTTCCAACCCAAATTAATTCTATTGATTCTATAATTCTGTGAAAGAGTTACTCAGCCTTGAGGCCTACCTGCAATGTTTGCGAAGTGAGTGTAGCTGTAAGGCTGTTTGTCCTGCATTTTGTGGTTAACATTTGTTTCACTGGCTGTAAACATGGAATGAGTGTAATACTGCTTGAACTCATGAGTAGACCCCAACAAAGCTTTTTCACAGAATCACACCTTACACTCACATTGCAGATAAGTTACACCCCTGTAAGAATACAAGATTTCTTAGTGCACTCTATTAATATAAACTATCTTAATATCAGTAACCTAAAGTTCACCAGTAAACTTGCAGCACTGGATTCAAAACTTTTGTATCTTTTAAAGAAATGTGTTTCAAATAAGTTTATTATATGCAATGTAAAATTTCTCCTGTCTTACAGGCCTATAGGCAGTTTCAAATGTTTATTGTATTTCAGCGTTGAAACTTTTAAATAATAAATGGATTTTGAGAACCACTGAATGCATTCTGCTTCTGTTTTTTATGCCTGTTGGATTAATGTACAATCATCCTATGTATGGACATAGTGATCAAGTCACCAATCCTTTCTTCAGAAAATGGCAAGCATTAGGATTTTGTTTAGGGTGTTGTGAAAATCATCATAGAATGCCAAGGAGGATGGCACTTTAAGGATCATCCGGTCCAACCAAAATATTGCCAAGCTGATGATGTCAAAGCAGGTTGTGAGGTTACCTTTCTGTTTACTGCTGTTCACCTAGGTCTGGAGAGCTGAGAAGTCATGCTCTAGCATGAATTACATCATCACAGTGCAACCTTGACTTTCAAGGTTGCAATTCAAATCACCAGTATCAAAGGGAGGTCCAATGGGGAGTCCAGAGTATCATCTGTGGGCTGGAGAACTACCATCTGTTTCCTGGGGTGGAGCAAAATGGATTCTGGAAGCGGTGAGACTTTGTCCTGTGTCCTAGGCATTATTTATACTAAGGGTCATAGTCTCATCTCTGTGAGCAAACCGTGCCGTTCTCTTCAAAAGATGCTGTCAAACTGAACTTCACAATCCACAGCTGAAGAGGAAGCAATTGACATTCAAAGGACTGTTTCTGTCTGTGTTACTGTTACATGCAGTGATCCTCACTTCAGATACCCTAGGTATCTGAACTAGCCAGTTCTTTAACCCACACCTGTCTCAAAGGTAAAAAGTGATGTTTTTTCCTGATAACTAATCCTTTTGATGTGGCAATCTCAAGAACATCTGTAAAGTTTAATTTAGAAAACAGTGAATGGGGATTTACTCCCTAATTGCTTGTAGCTCAAGTGACTATCATATTTAATAGCACTGCTTTGGGTGGACCCTTGTATGAAAGACAGGAAGGATGAAACCCACAGGATCAAACTGATTGGGAAGTAAACTTGAGAGGAAATCAAATCACTTGGTTTGTGTACAGCCTCCAAGATACATTGGGTGGAACATGACATAAGCCAGCTGAAAACCAAACAGGGAGTAGTTTGCTAAACAGACTTTTTTTTCCTTTTGCATCTAAGAATTGAAAGAGAGCCTGCCCTAACAGAGTCCCTGAAAGAAAAAGGAGGGATGGAGTAAAGCTGAAGGTAGCAGAAAAATAGCACTTCCTCTAAGAACTGTCAGTCACTTCCTACAATCAAAACCACGCTATCATGTGGCCTGTTCAAATAGAAATGACTGGACCAGAGCCAGACACAAAAAAGTAATTGATAATGTGTTTTTTTCGAGCCCACCCATCCACCAAATGAGTCTCCCCTTCATAATATTTTATTGCCCCTTCTGAAGAAAGTTCTTTAAAATTAATTGTGTGCACTTAAAGCAAAGTGTCCTTGTACTGGTTTATAATGGTTCTCTTTTAGATTTTTTTTGTTATTTAATTACATTGTCTTCTATTGAGCATTTTCGTACAGATAGGTGCTGGAAATTTCTGCTGCTCTTAAAGAATCTTTGCCATATCAGCTTGCATTCTCCTTGGATTGTTTGGTGCTTGTGTCTTTTCACTGACTTTAGCACTGAAGTACTGTAGTCATAGCTTCTCTCAATAGATTTTAACAGATTTATTGACTCTTTCTCTGCGCTCCATCAGATCTGTGGGAAATGCTTTTTACATTGTTAAGGTATGTGCTCTAATACAAACAATAAATTAACCTTAACTGGAGAAAGCTTTCAGACTCGTAATACAGTAACCTAGCAGAAACCAGAGCTTATAAAAGCTTTCTACCTATGAAATTTCAGGTATTTATTTTTTATAATGTCCTATACCTGTTTTCTACACCAACCATTTACTATTGCTCTTATACAGATATTGTGAATAATGCTTTGTAATTTCTTGAAATGAGTTATCAAAGCAGTCATATATACTATATTAATTCAATTGAATCTTTATATTCTCCACCTTTAAAGAACAATGAACACTATTGCAGGAAATTATTACTCTGAATTAGCGGTCAGTGTTCACAAATATGTTGTGCCAGTTTTATAGGGACTGTTAATGATAACCCTCAAATTGCAGACCACAGTCTAGTGAAAGAGGTCAGGTAATGTGGTACTAATTAATTCATAAAGAAATTCTTTGGATTATAATATTTAGACTGCTTTTTCACATTTTAAAGGGTAAGAGTTCACAACTTTTCTACTGACAAGCATAGGAACTTGTGCTTGTGGGAGTAACAGCAATCTTGAGCAGGCAGAGACTAGGGCGGATGTGTAGTTGTGGTAACAGAGAAGAACTAAAGGTGAATAAAGAGACCCCCTTTCCACCTTCCTTCAAAGGAAATACACATGGCCTCTGGATCCAGGAGAGAGAAATTTGTACTCACAGGCTGTCTCTAAACTTTCCATTCACTTTAGGAAGTTTACACTGAGTATGTTTCTAAATGAAAAAGAAATGTGGCACCTCTTCTTCCTGGAAACTAAAGGTCCAAAAAGGACAGAAAAAGAATTTTACCACTTCTCAACCTAGGAGCAGGGAGCAAATAAATGGCTATTAGATGTGTGGTGCCAGCTCCACCACTCACTGCCTGGTTTTCAACAATTTATTTCCAGTTTTGCTAAGGACTGGTTAAGACTTGCTGTAATTACTATTTGTGCAGGACTGTGGAATCTGTAAATTATTATATTTCAGGAAGACGCTTCAAGGTTAGTATGTGTAAATCCAGGAGCCCCTGCAAAGACATGAAATTCATGTACCCCTTGGCATTTACAGAATTGCAGGGTTTTCCTTGACATCAACACTTCTAGTCGCACACGACGAATCTGGCAGTGTCTGGGAAGCAGCCTCAAGAAGCTCTCTGACCTAGTAGTTGCAAGTGAGTCAATAAAATGCTTTAAGCATTTGCTTAACTTCAAGCCAGTGAATTGTGCTGTTAATTTGGTGAAGCTAATTAATACATTAAATGAACTGATGCCTAAATGCCTTGCTGGACTTCTACCAGAGTGCTTGGTTTATGATTTAAACATCTTTCCTAAACTTGATGAGATCAAAGCTCCCAATTTAAGAATTTATTGTCTAGCTGATAGTGGTGGTGGACTTAGATTTCTATGAGAGCTCTTATCTTTGGGATAAGAGATCTCTTAATATTTACAAGTATTTCTGCTTATGTAAACATTGACTAGTTTCTGTTTAGTCGTCAAAACATTCCAAATGCTACTGTATATGACTCATGCTCTTGTAGCTCATATTTAGTAATTTTATTTCTCTCAGCCCAACTTGTAGGTATGTAAACCATCATGCCTCAGGCAACTGTAATAAGGCTACTGCAGCTTATGTGTTTGGAGATCTGGCTCCTCCTTCATACTACTTTAAATATCAGTGTTACCATTTGTAGTACAATATGTAAGTAGCATGTGTAGAAACATAAGATGCATCTTCCACTTATGGAGCTGTCTCAGTTAATAGATAGATGTGGCACTTCCAGAGATGATTTAGTGGCTGAGGTGATGTAGGACTGGTGATTGGACAGGATGATCTGGAAGGTGCTTTTCAACCATGATGATTCTGTTCTAAAATTCTATGATTCTAATTGCAACGGGCCTCTTGCAGATAATAGGCACTACTGAAAGGTGCATACTGCCTTGCAGCATCAGGTTTTAAACTGTATTTTAAAGCTGAAAAATAAGGCTTTTACTTTGAAATACATATCTGGGGGCTTATCTCCATAAAAGCAAAGCTCTGCCTCTTTGGAAGATACCAAGGTCTAATCTATAAAAACATTAAGTTATAAGTAGCAAGTAGGTTATTTAGGTAAAAAACAGTCCTCTGGTGCTTTAACCATCACCATTCCAAGTAGTGGTCTGAAATTTTCTATCACAGGGTAATATTAAAAAAATGAGTGATTTATTTGTGCTGTTGTTTGTTTTGTTTCCTGTTGAATAGATAAAGGTGTAGACCATTGAACCATCTGTAATATAGGAATACTTGTATTGTAGAGGTGCTACTTTTAATTATCACTGTAAAATATTGATCACTCAATATGCTGTAGGCAGTTTCAACTTCTGTTTGATTAGCTTATGGGAATAGGTTATTTACATTTGTTATGACAATTAGGTTTTTAAGATATGTGCACTATGGCAACAATGAATAAAACGATGTTGCAGTCTTTTGGGATTAAGGGTTTTACTATTATCCTAAATAATAAAACTTCAGTTAGAATAGATATTTCTTTCCAATAGTAATCTCATTTGAATATTTTGATCTACCACAGCATTTCATGTTTACTTAAAAAACACATTTTCTGCTCCCTGGTGAAGTGCTTAGTACATTCAATGAAGACTAAGAATTTGAAAAAATGTAATGAAACCACGGAGTAAAATTAAAAAAAAACAACTTGTTCTGGTTTTGATAGATACATATGTTGTTGAATATTAGTGATATACATTTTATTCATATGTTACACATTTCCTTTTGTCATGATCTAAATAACGTACAGTTTTTCATTCATAGTATGTGTGCTCTCTTATTCAAAGATATTGCTGCTGTGTATTGTAATATTAAATTCTTAGATATTTTAACTGAACTTGGGAGAACAGTACTTCTTTTCTGAAGTGAAACTACCTGAGAAGTTATATGTGACTAAGGTGGAGTTACGGCATTTTTTTAATAGTTGTTTTGATAAAATCCAAATAGTTTATGTGTGTCTTTAGCTTTGCCTGTCTGGAAAATGGCGTTGTTCATTAATGAATAGGAGATCTGCACAACAGCTTTGGATGGGAATTGGAGAATTCTCTACCTATCTGAAATTACAGAGGGAATTCAGAGAGCTAAAGCACAATTACAAGAGCTTGGAACATGGCCAAGATCCTTGAGTTTACTTCCCCATTCTTATTAGAAGCTATATATTAAGTCTCATTTCTTGTCTGTCTTTGGTGTACATTTGCTGTATATATATATTTATATTTTTTTTTTAATTGTTACATTTTTTAAAATGAAATTCTGAAATTTTTTTTTTTACTTTTTTTCATTTAGAGAGAATGCAAATTTCAGTGGCTGGAGATGTGTTTAAAAACATGTAGGTGTGTTTGGCTTTCATCTATGTAGCAACTTATGATCAAACAGTAGTACTCGTTTAAAAACAGTATCACTGAGAAGTTTACAGGGCTCTGGTAGACAGCTTGAAATGAGTAGATGTGGTCAAGACTTACAAAGCCTTGTATGGCGTTTGAAAACATAGTGTGAAGTCCTTAATTTCTCAGGTCCTCAATAAAATTCTCACTGACTTTTGTGAAGGGAAGATTTCAGAATGTTGCTGTTGGTACTTAATATTTTTAACATGAATCTTGCAGTACTTTGTATTTTGATCATATTCTAAGTTCCAAGTCTTGATTATCATATGAAACCTTTTACTTCATTTCTGAAGTGTCTAGTGCTAGGGTCAAATCTACAAAATAGTGTTGTCCCAGAATGACTAAAAAGTTTTATGCCCTCTGACGAGATGTTTGCGGATCTTGATTTTTAGACAGTCACACTTTTTATCTTTCTCCCCCTTTTAGCTGAGCACTCATACAGATAAGACAGGAGGTGCCTCAGATACCCAGGTCACTCTGGCCGTGGTATAAACACTGTACATAATTTTGTCCCATATGCACCAAGCAATACCTCTGTAATGGTAAATCTAGACAAGCTAATGTGCAGTGTTTCACTTAAACTTGAAAGTTTCTGGAGTGACTGGAGTTGTTCATTACCAAGAGAAGCAATATTTAGGATATTTTGGAGAGTTCTAATTAGTTTGGGGTTTTTTTAACAGCTTTGTCATACAGGTTGTTGTGAATATCATCATGGCCAAAACACATTTTCTACTGAAGGCATGGAAACAGCCACCTTGCACAGCCAGATCTAAAAATAAAAGGGAACATAGTAAAAATTTGGTTCTGGTAGTGCTTTGAAAGAATGCTGGACTGTGCTGAGTAAACTGACAAGTAGAGTCTGGGGTAAACTCAGGATCATGGGCTCGTGCTCTCTTCCTCTAACCTGCTCCACATACATAGAGGTGTGGATCTGCTAAAGTGCCTATCTTTTTTTGTATTACACTCTGATTCCCTAGTTTGACAGAAGTTCAGAAGGTTGCACACAACCTCTTAAGGAAGGAGCTCACAGAACATCTGAAGAGGACCTAAACTGTGCTTTTGAACAAAGGCCAAAAAAATCCTCATTATTTTCATGCAAGTAGATGACTTCTTGGCCCAAGTCATGATTTTTCAGTGCTCAATATGGAAAATATGGAAGATATCTCCATGAGGCTATTCCTTTTCCCTGTGCAGAAGTTAGAAATGTCCCATTGCAAACTGGTTATAATGAATATCATCATCAGTAAGCACCCCTGAAAAGTTTTCCATAGTAGTGCAAAATATCTGGATGGTATCAGGAAAAGGTTGGTACAAAATGTCTGATGGCTGTAACTTTATTGCATCAAACTCTACTTTATTCTTTTGTGGACACTCGGAGATTTTACATCATTATTGCAAGTCCTTTATAAAAATCAAAGTTCCTTTCATCTTGCCCGCTGCTGTAGCAGAAGGGCAAACCTACCACTAACGAAAGCCCAGAACATTTTCAGGAATTGTATTACTGGCTCAGTTCACTGAGCAAAAATTAGTTGCCTCTACTTAAACCAGGTATCTCATATGTATTTTTGCTGCTCTAATCACTAGAGTGCTAAGTTTGAGTGTTTCTGTGATAACTAAGATTATCTGGAGTACAGTCAGATTCTTACCATTGATCTGAGAGGTCCTGAAGTTTTTTGCTTTTCTGTAGTAAACTGTTCACTTTTAAATTATAGGTATCTTAGTCATGAGAACACTCAAGGTTTCTTGTTTAAAGAACAGAAAAAATAAAGGACTGAAGACTGAAGAAAAATAGAACAGATTTCTTTATGCCTTATTTGAGTGAATGTGTATGGTTCTTTGATCATATCAAAAGAAAACTGTTGATGACATGTGCTGCAAAATAAAACAACATAACATATGGCTGAAATCATATCAGCATAGTTCTTCTTTTTTTACACCAATTTCTACTGAATTTTCCAAAATCACATTTGTTAGTATTTTAAAAAATATACTGGACTGTTCTGACTTTTTTTCTGCTTGTCATTATGACAGCTTCAGAAATACTAATTCTTTGAAGTAGCCTAGTGTCATAAATTTTTTTGAACTTGCTTGTCAGTGAACTCCTTACTGTATTAATTGTAGAAAATACTAATCATAAACCAACAGTTTGTAATTAGAATATGTTTTCAGCAAGGTATGTATCCTACATCATACTCATACTCTGAGAAATGAACAACTGCAAAATTGCAAGCTAAACAGACACAGCAATATTCCTTTCTGTGCAATCTTGAGAAAGGTTTATGCAATGAATGCCATACAATGACCTGGGGTGTTTCACACTGATTAGTGGAGGTACTAATTCCTATGAGAATCAGAAGTAGACTGTTCCTAGTCACTGTGATTAAGGCCATATTTACCTCTTCATGTTGAAAGACATGCAAAAATCTCCGAACTCTGTGTATAATAGTCTGATCTCTAATTCTTTCAAAAGCTATATAATTTTTTTTAAATATAAACTTATTTTTTAATATTTACATACTTAAAAATATAAACATAGAAATATAAACTATAAATATATATATATAATTTTTAATGTTTTACTCCCTAATCTCAAGACTTTAATAAATAATGATGTGCAGGATGAAAATCACGAACATTAAATTAACAGGCACCTTTTAGAATCTATAACCACAGTAGCTGAATTTCAAAGCTGTTTAACTTTTAACAACTAAGAAAGCTTAGATGATGAGGTCATTTAGCTTTATTGTTAGCTTTAAATTTATGTAGTGTCTTTTATGCCTTAAGGAGAAGTGCTGATCTAAATAAATTGTACATAATTAGCCATATTTAAATTCTTATTAGCAGTAATATTTATTATTATGAATTATCTTCTAGTAGAAGTACTCTTAAGGATTTCAGGCTTGAATTTCAGAATCAGGCTAAGTTTTTAACAAGGAAATAAAAGTTTATTTCCTCAAAAGATTTTAAAATGTGAACAAGTACAGTTGCTGTTTTTGTAGCAGTAGCCAAATGAAATTACCTGCTTGTGGCAACACAGGGTGCTAATGACATAGCCTGGAAAAGAAATGGAGCATCGCAAAGATCCATATCCTGCTGCCTTTCATTGTTATATTTTCCATATAGAGAAACCCTTCTTGGGAGGGATTGTTGGGTTAAATAACAGTCAGGATTTATTAAAGAGGCAAGGAGGTTAAAAAGAAGAGTTCAGATTTTGCAATGATTTTGTTTTAAAGGCTCTATGTAGAGAAAATACATCTATTTGATACTCTGCATTTTAAAAAGCCACTATACAATGACAGCTTGTACCTCTGTGCAATGCAAGAAAACTAATAATTGAAAACCTCCGAAGGGCTCATGTCATGTTTTTAATGTATTCCTGTTCAGTGTTCTGAGCGGAAGTTTTATTGTTGCTATGGGTAAGGGATAGATTGAACTGATTACATACTGTGTTATAAATAAGTGTATTTTGTTCCCTGGGAAATGATTCTTCCTACAGTAATAGGAAAAATAAACAAAGAAAAAAGGGTACGTTTAGGTTGCTGTCAAGTCTCAGCTATTCCTAGACTTTCAGATTTCTCTTCTCAAGCTACAACGTTCCACCTACAAAATATTTTCCTTTTAATTTTAAATCCTGTTTCTAAATGGAGGTTTAAGGTCTCTGAGTTAATCTGCAGCCCTACAGTTGCTGGATAAGCCCTTAGTCTGCCTGAACTGCAAGAAAAGTGGGGAAAGTACATTTTGAATATACATTTTCACTCCTGTGATTTTGGGACTGGAAGGAGACAGATTTGGCATGGCATAAATTAGAGCCATCTGAAACTGTTCCCTTGTTCCTGAGTACCTGAGACTCTGTGGGATTGTTCATAACTGAAGGTCAGGTATAGTGTGCCATGCTCTGGAAAGGTGCTGGAGCAAATGGGGAATCCTCAGTAAGCCAGCTACATTCGTTTTCCAGATGGTTTGTACCACTTGGACAGAAGCAAAAAATGTCACATGCCAGGTATGACAGCAGCATTTACAGAAATGCAGAGTTCTGCTTTAAATAAACTTGCTTCAGGAAAACACAGTGTTTCATTGGCTCTCTGGAGTTCAGAACAAAGTGCAAATAATGGACAAATGAATCTTGTGAATTCTTTTAAGCAGTTAAGCTCGTGTTTCTGCAGTGACGTGGCCAGATCAGAATTAATTTAAATTTAACTTATCCATGTTGACACAAATAGCAGTTGTATCTTGTGCTGTGATGTAGACTCAGCACTATAAATATCCAGTTTTTCACTTTTTTTTTTTTTTTTTTTTGTATCCTGCCACTAGGTGATAAATCACAACTCTCATAGTGACTGGTGATGCCCATATCAATTTGTGTGACAACCTTACAGTTAAATCTTAGCTGCAGTCATCACTAATTATCAAGGGAATTTGTTGGTGTCTTTTATTTTATTCAGAATTCATGTTGTCAGTTATGATAATCAGCAAGAGAAAGTTGAGTTTTTACAGACCAGTTATAAAGCTGCATGATTTTAAAAGTGCATAATACTACCATGGAAAAAAAAAAACAAAACCAAAACGAAATGGCATAGTAATGGAGAGATATTAATCTTTTATTTTTCCACTGAAATGCAGCCACATATAGCACAAGATAAAATATGATCATTATTAGGCCACACAGAGCTACATTACATGGCTGCCCGGAAGAGAAAAGGAAATATCGAACAGAGTAAGGCAGACCACATGGGGAAGCTTAGGTAGACCTCGATACCCACGCTGCAATTTAGCTGTGACATTGACATTCACAAACAATTCCTTGGTAAGTACTGTTATTGTGTGACCACAAATACGTACATATTTTCTCTCAGCTAAAAGGCAGTGCACCCAAAGCGACTATTAAGAAGTGGTGGAACAGCATTGTTTACATGACCAGTTATACCATTTCCTGCAGCACTTCAGTTTCTACTGAAAACTCCTTAAAGGATTTTGTTTATCAAGATGAACAACAGTAGTTACATTATTTCATTATGAAGAGGTAAAATTAAGTATCTGAGCTCATATTAATTATTTTTTCTGGAAGAAGAGAAGGAAACCCCACTTATTCTCTGGCAGATACTTGCTATAGATGCTCTCACATATACTATGATGATGTACCACACATCCAGTTTAGACATAAAAGATAAAGAAACATTGTGCCATAGTCAGACTCAGCATGAAACTAAATACTCAGTTTTAAATCATTTAGGCATTTCCTTCATAGTATTTTGCTCACTGGATCTTGTGTGGCATTAATTTGATGCATTCTCTAGCTGTGTCTTTTCTTCTCCTTTGAATGTTGTGTGTTTCCTTGCATGTACTGCCAAAATTGCCTCGTTCTAATGCAGGATCATACTTTGCTTTCTCACTTGCCTGTTTGTCCACTTCAGACTAATGTTAGTAAACATCCCTTAAAGACAATCACTTTTAATCTTGTCAAAGATGCCTGTGTTCTGAGGGTGAAAATTAGTTATTAGCTTAGCTTTTCATCCATGCATAATAGGATGTTAAAATCAGAAATGTTTGCTTGGGGCCATGAGAAGCATCCCACTATAAGCTTGCAAGTTCTGAATTTATAAGATGCAGCATATTTAAAATAAAAAAGCAGAAGACAAACGCCAGTTTAACATTAGAAGTCTGTTATGTGTACATTGGTCTTTGTGTAAGGAGTATAAGGCATCTTCTTCAGTAAAAGAAGAAAATACTCTGAATCTTTGCTGATTCTTATCTCTCGTCCCACCTTTGCTATAAAAGCTGATTAACACAAAAAGCTATGTTATGCTTTTCTTATAGTGGGGACTTTTCCCCTGAAGAGGGTTGTCATCAGCTTGGTCCCTGCAGCATTAAGTATCCTCAGTCCTTGTGCTGCACCTTATCAAAGTAAGCCCTGGAAATAAATACGGGAACAAGCCTGAAGAAAAACCCTAAATGAAACCTGTCCCTCTCAGAATAGTGCAAATACTTTCTTTGAACCTGTATTGCAAGGTAAAGCTGAATTACCTTAGAGAACATGTAACCTAAAGGGCCTTCTCTTTCTTCCATAATGGAGCATCTGTGGCAGTGCAGGGACCTAGGATCCCTCTCTGCTAATACCCACAGAGCAGTGACAACTTCCCATTTTCCTTCACTTATTCCACTAGTTAAATCAGCTAGAGCAAAGGATGTAGAGTAGGTGATAGTTCCCTCAGGAATACCTGTGTTTGAATCACAGTAATTGGCAATGAAAGCAATCCGTAAGTTCAGACACTTTCAGAGAGACCTTTGAGTGTCTCAGTGCTCTCCTTTGTCATTCCCAGTACACACATAATAAAAATGGCTACTGAAGAAACAGAAGTAGGCATCCTGGCTCCAAGTGTGTGTATAATACAATAGGCAGAGTTGTACAGCAGTCTGCTGGATGACAGGCTTGAATATTTGGATAGCCTACCAAGTGTTGATGAAAAGCCACACAGATTCTTAATTCAGAAATTCCAATTTTTCCTCTGTTCCTGTGTTCATTTGCTTTATCAGCAGGGGATGGCTTACACTTTCAAAACTGATTAACATTTTAAATCTGTGGGAGCACTTTGTGTGGCATTTGAAATTATTTTAACCCTTTTTTTTTTTTTTTTTTTTTTTTTTTTTTTTTCTCTTGGTAATACAGGTTATGAAAGCACTTCCACAAAGGAAGTGTTTTGCACTAGGCACTTTTTCACATCCTATTTTTCCTCAAAATAATGTCTCTGCTATAACTGTTTAAAGTCAACAGGATTTATCCTTTTCAGAACATTTTCCTCTCAATCTCTTTTTTTTTTTCTTATGTTGTCACTCTTATGCTTGAGCACATTGATATGTGGACAAAGCAGGGACTCTCTTGTATCCAGAGATCCATCTTCCAACTGTGCTTATTTTGCTCTCAGGAAGTTGAAGCACATTCTCAAGCATGGCTGAGAAATATTCTTCATGTAAGTAATTGAAGGCATTTTCCATACCTATAGATGAACAAATAGCTGCCATGTATGTAGGATCATTTGCAGCTGAATAAAACTATTAAGCAATAACTAGAGACTGCAGTCCACTCACAAGTGCTACCAGCTGTGAACTGAAAAGGCCAACATCATCTGTTCAAGTCCACTAATTGGGTTCATAACACAGCTAAAAATACATAGAAAGGATCAAATTCCAGTGTCATTTGATTAAAGACAATACCTACTGACAGTGGTGGGACTTGCATTGAGGATTCAATTTGTCTCATGACTCCAAACACAAATTAGGACACTACTCACCAGTTGCTGTTTTGCAGTGATCAGCAGTGACATTTAGCACTGTAAATAGATTGTATAAGTAATTTATAATGATTGCAAGTAATTTAAAGCTTATTGTAGGGGAAATGGAAAAAGGAAAATGAGAGAGGAATGCTTCATCTACATTTCTTCCGCTCCGAAAGTTTCCTGTTAATATTGAGGAACTATTTCTCTTTTCTGAAGCTTCTTCCACTAAATATATTTGGTTATCTTCGTTGTCCCTTGTAAATAAAAAAGCAAGAAATCTGTCAGTTCACTTTCAGATTTATTCTGTTCTTTCCCTCAACAAAACTCACAGAGTTTTTTGCCTTGCCTTGCCTTGCCCTCCCCTTCCCCTTTCCCTTCCCCTTCCCCTTTCCCTTCCCCTTCCCCTTCTCTTATACACNAATTCCAGTGTCATTTGATTAAAGACAATACCTACTGACAGTGGTGGGACTTGCATTGAGGATTCAATTTGTCTCATGACTCCAAACACAAATTAGGACACTACTCACCAGTTGCTGTTTTGCAGTGATCAGCAGTGACAACTTCCCATTTTCCTTCACTTATTCCACTAGTTAAATCAGCTAGAGCAAAGGATGTAGAGTAGGTGATAGTTCCCTCAGGAATACCTGTGTTTGAATCACAGTAATTGGCAATGAAAGCAATCCGTAAGTTCAGACACTTTCAGAGAGACCTTTGAGTGTCTCAGTGCTCTCCTTTGTCATTCCCAGTACACACATAATAAAAATGGCTACTGAAGAAACAGAAGTAGGCATCCTGGCTCCAAGTGTGTGTATAATACAATAGGCAGAGTTGTACAGCAGTCTGCTGGATGACAGGCTTGAATATTTGGATAGCCTACCAAGTGTTGATGAAAAGCCACACAGATTCTTAATTCAGAAATTCCAATTTTTCCTCTGTTCCTGTGTTCATTTGCTTTATCAGCAGGGGATGGCTTACACTTTCAAAACTGATTAACATTTTAAATCTGTGGGAGCACTTTGTGTGGCATTTGAAATTATTTTAACCCTTTAGCTTTTTGCTGGAACTCCTCTGTGGGTATTAGCAGAGAGGGATCCTAGGTCCCTGCACTGCCACAGATGCTCCATTATGGAAGAAAGAGAAGGCCCTTTAGGTTACATGTTCTCTAAGGTAATTCAGCTTTACCTTGCAATANCCCCTTCCCTTCTCTTTTCCCTCCCCTCTCCTCTTCTTTGGAGGTAAAAATTCTGCCTCATTAGAAACCCTTACCATAGAGGTTTGAGGGTTATAGATTCTTACAAGCAGTTTCCTTTCTCATCAGTTACTAATTGTTTGATTCCCAGGTATTGTCAGTGTTCTGAGTGTTCATAGAACACAGTGTCATTAGAAACTCAAGGCAAGTCACATGTAAGAACATAAAAGCTAATGAGGATGTAGTGCAAATACTCCTAACCATTGCCCAGCCTTACTTACTCAGGTGAGTTAGACTAAAGTAGTGCTAACAGGAAAACAGGCTTACTAGAAGTAGGTGCCAGTGTTGTCTCCCCTTCATCACTACATAAAATAACTAAATAAAAAAACCCAAAACCCAAGTAAAATTCTTTCTGCATCTTTTAAATAATTTATATTTATCTTTAGGAAAATAGGAACACGTATTCCTTTTCATGCTTGTTCATATTTTGGAAGTTTCTTCTAATTTACTTTTTCCCTTCAAACTAAATGAGTTTTTAGTGGACATATATATATATCAATTATTTTGTAACTCTGCAAAAGCCAACAGTACAAACACTTCAGCAATTAATAAAAACAAGGCTAAAACGATCTACTGAAATTACTCATCACATGTACAACTTGTCATATACTACCTTGAAACAAGGGAAGAGTTATACTCTATTCAGAAAATATTCTCTTGAAGTTTGCATATATCCCCTTTTATTTTCCTGTGAAGTTTTAAAGTTCCCCACACATATACACTTGCTCAGAGCCTTATGAAACTGAAATGTCAAGTGAGAGTTGCTTTATATCATGTTCTGTCAATCAAAGTAAGCAAGGCTTTATGCATCTGTTGCTAGTATATTGGCACTTTTTGAAGAGTGTTTCGGAGGGAGCGAGAATAAATAAAGATCCTCCAGGCACTTTCTCATTTATGGATGAGGAATCAAAGCAGTCTGAAACTTCATTTTCAGCCTGATACCCTGAAGATTGTTGGCTGATAATTCTGGATGGAACGGCTTATCTGGGAGGATTAGGGAGAACATGGGCTTCCTATTACTGCTGGCTTCAGCCTATTCATCTGGGCAGACTCTGTCACACATTATCTGTGCCTTTACATACGTCACTAATCTTATCTATATCTTTTCAGCTCCTTCTGTTGGAGCTGTGGTTTCCTGTACCTAAACCTCCCGTTTCTTCATTGCACCAGCTGTATAGGCATTAGCCTCCTCTAACAGCCTTTCTGCACTGTGTCATTCAGTAATGGCTAATAATGCAAAGATATGAGAAGGTAATGGTAGTCCTTTATCTCAGATCTCACAGGCCTCATGTCAATGTATTAAATGCATACCTCCCTTCCTGCCAGCATCCTCAGTCCTCCCTAATATTTTTTGGCCATATGTGCTTAAGAAATAAAATTTCCTTAACAACAGAGTATCTCTGCAATCATTAAAAGTAATGGAAACAGGCAATTTGGGGACAGGTATATGTGCTGGAAGGGTCAAAGTAGTTTGTAACTAGCAGAACAAGAATGTCAACAGCAGTACTAATCTGGAGCTTCTACTGTTCTCTCCTGTGTTAGTAACTGATGTTGCAGATTTAGTGGTGCTGGTCACTAGGATAAAGTAGTTCAGAAGAAAGCAAGATTAAATGCTCTGAGAATGCCTGCCCTTTTTAAATTTTAGAGGGGAGCCCCTTCCCCATATTGGCTTCCTGTCTGCTGAGCTAAACTCCAGCCTTCCACTCTTGTCCCGCCTTTGCTTTTCAGTCTTTCTGCCACACCACCACTCTGGTGTCCTCTTTCCTTCCCAGTTAATTTTCTCCAGTTTCTTCACCTCCTTCAGCCATTTTCAATTTGCCTCATTCCCTGTTACTGTAAAAAAATTACAATAAATGAATTTTTTAAAGTGAAGGAAATTGAACTAATGATATATCACTTTGCCCATTTATTTTCTCTATAACAGTGTTTTTCACTGCAAGGTATTTTTGGGCAGTGTTTTTATTGTGCCTAGCACAATAGACACCAGAAAAAGAGAAAAATAATCACTTGGTCTATATCTTGATGGCTTTTTTGGGTAGCATCAGATTTCAAACTAGAAAACAACATCAATGATTTCTGACTTATAACTCACTCAACAGTACTATCTGGCACTTTATTTGCAATTAGTAATTCAGCCAGTTCTATGTATGGTTGATTTTAAATATATTTGAATACATTTTAAATAACTGTAAAGCAGAGAAATTTTCCTTTTTATTTTTACTGCCTTCTCATCTTCTTTTACTTTAAATTGCCAAGCTATTAAGGATTTCTGTCTTGTCTGTTCTGTTCTCTCAAGGTTGAAACAATAAGCTTTATATGAACCTGACAAACATAATTTCTCTTCTTCACAAATGAATGCCTTGAATGTCATGGTTTCCCCACCCCACAACCACAAGCCCAGTCAGGGCCATGTCTTTTAACACAGACCCATTTTTTATCCCGTGACAAGCAGGAGCAACAAGAAGTGAAACCTATACCCAAAGCTATACAAAATCTGCTGAATTATATAGGCAAGACAGACACAGAGTTAGGTTTGCTTCAGCAGTGCTGGCAACTGCAGAAATTAATGTTTTGGAACAATGGAAAATTTCCCTGCCTACTTAACAGTCTTTCAGAGATTTGGAAAAACTTTTCACTGTGGCCTCTGTAAGAGCTGTTGTTCTTCAGCATACCCAGGGCATTTATGGTCACTCAAGCGAGTAAGAAGGAGCGTAATTTCAGACAGTCCTGAGGAAATTTTCACTTTTCTAATACATCCTCCTTCTCTAGGTTCTTGTACAGTCTTTTTCAACAGACACTGGGACAAACTGAGTGTTCAGGATAGAATTCACTTTGCCCATTGAGTTTGGCCAGCTATGCATGTCACCACCTGAAAAGTATGGACCTAAGGAGGGAAAGAATAATTCTCAACAATACAGCAGAATCCAATGTCTCATCAGGTGCACCTGAACCCCTTAAGGGATGAAGAGATATATAAAGAATCACTTAAATACTTAATTTATAGTCAGCCCTTGCCTGAGTACGTGTCATTTATGACAGGATAACACTTGGCATGTGGACTCATCATTAGCCCAAGGTAACAGAGGTTATGACTTCTAATTCTGTTCTCAACCCTGCTACAGAGTTACTACATGACCTTGCACAAATCACTTGACCTTTATGTGACTAATTTTATCCATCTGTAAAATGGGGATAATAAAATTTTTAGCTACACACAGCAGGAAGATGAAAATTAATTAATACTGTAAAACTTCATGAGAAAAAACCTTAATGTACAGGCCTAATTCCACTAGCATTCACTCTCTGGCTCTGTGTCTTGAGCAGTTACTTCTACCTGAGGAAAATCAGTGTAAAAAGGTACCATCTGGATTTGTTAGCATTACTGCGATTCACTGCCTTAGATATGGAGCACACACAAAACACTCAAATCAACCCTAGAGGAAGCTCAAGAAATTAATTATTATTTTAGTTGTCTAACCACATACACACAGTGTACAATCAATAAAACTTGAGCATTCAGAATTTCATAGCAGGGGCTGTGAGCCTGTAAAACAGAATCTGACTAAAAGCACCTGTTACTGAAGCTGCAAACTCGAGTAGGGTGACCATATTCCCACATGCATAGGTGAAAAAGAATGCCCATTACTCATGTCGTTCTTCAATTTCCATTTTAAAAATTTGACACTGACACATCACTTCTTCTGGATTGTGGAGCAATTTTCTAACAGCATATGATTTTCATTAGATAACTTAAGTTGGAAATGTAGTGTCATGTCACCTACTATCATGTTGGCTTTTTATAGGATATGACTTCATTTAGCATAAGGTTATAAATTACACAACATGAAAATCCAGATAATATTTCTTTCTAGTAGTTGGAATGAGGGGGGGAATGGTAGACAAGAGATGACCATGCTCCTTTTACTCTGCTACTGTTTTGATGTTTTACAATGGGCAGTCAGAACTGTCTTAATCAGCTTTCCATTCCCATATATCAAGACACAAAGAAATTCCTATACAGTATAGAATGAACAGTCTATAGTATTTTAGTGTGTTGTTTTACCAAAAGTATGTGTGGGTTTATGTTCAGAGTAATCACTCTATTTCTTTCTGTAGCTAAGTTTGATTTTTTCAAGTTACTGTGATTGTTGCACACTCTCTCAAGTAAACAATATATATGCACTCAAGCCAGAAGATCAGTCCACACTTCTAAAACTACCAAGAAAGCAGAAAGCACCAGTCTTGTCTGTAGATATCAGTAATACAGTTGCCTTATCCTAAACTAGCAGTATAACAATGGATCAGTGGTTCAAGATCAAGTTGCTTGAAACCTGAAGTATTCTGTGGCAGGTCCTAACTCAAGTCCCCTTTCAAATTAAACTCAGAAGATTCTTCATCATAAGGAAAAAATAATTCTTTATGTAACAAAAGTGATTAACCCTGAACCTTCAAAGTCAAGATAATTGGAAAGGTGGAAGAGGGAAGGAAAAGAGGGGGGGAGAGGTTCTGCAGTCTCCAAGATGTTTTAAAACTGATACAACAAGGAGAAAACAAACACAATAAATTAATCTCTCTCCTTTGTTTGCGTTTGCAAAGCATTCCAGTATATTTTGATGTAAAAAACTTCTCTGTTTTATCAGAGAAGTGCTGATCACAGCTGCTTATCAGAGCAGCATGTGAACCATTCCAGTAAAAAACTGCAACAATCTAGAAAAACAGCAATACACTTAAATGTCCTGTTTACTGAAGATGTTAGTTGAAAATAATAATAATTCATAGGTCCCAAGAGATTTGGATAAAAATAAGTAATTAGAAAGAAATAACAGCTTGATTATGTCTATGATAAGGTGTGTGGGGTGGAGAATAGTAGTGACATTTTTCTTCTTTGTGTATATTTAGGACTCAAATTTAGGACAAGGGGGCTTTTTGTTCTACACTTCCTGCTTATAAAGCGTGATTTGCTGCTATGAATGTCTGAGGGCTAGATTAATTTTGATTGTATAAATCTCTCTTGTGAACCAAGAAAACTTTACTTCCATACCACTAAAATCCTTTTGCAGCTTACATATTTATGTTAATATCAGCAGAGCAGAAGAACATAACATAAAGGGCTAAACATAACCAAATGCCAACATAGCTTCCCTCTAAGCATACTCTCCCTTGAGTCAGACAAAACAAGTGTGCTGTTCTTGGAAAAATAAATTAATAGTAATAAACAAGTAGTAATAGTAATGCAGCAGAGATTACTTCTACAAGAAACAAGCAAAGCTAAACCGTAAAGAATTAAATGCAATGTATTGCTAGGAAGATTTGGTTTTGTGTGTTTTGATAAAATAACCAACATATATAATTGGGCTGAATAACTTCCTCTTTTGCTTCTCCATTTATTTTCTCTCTGGCATCGTTTCAGTCCCTGTATCTCTTGACCCATATCAAGAGAGATTTTAGGGAGGGGCTGATTATCTAAGCAGATTAATATTTCCATTGTCTCATATTAAACTTATAAAAAGGCTTTTCTGATGTGACACTTGAAGGAGACACCCACCTGCTGACCTTGCATTAAGTTCTCTTGCTCCCACTCTACCCTGCCAAAGCCTGAGCTATTCTTCTCAGCCATTCATACTGATTCATTCAAGCTCAGTGTAGCTGCTGATTTCAGGTCTTTATCTGGTAACACCCTCAAACTGTACTTCCTCTAAGCAAAGCCCTGCAGCTTTGAAAATTCCACTTTTATCCAAAATGTCCATCTCTTTTTAATCTTCCCTTGCTCAGGCTGGTTTGCAGTTCCACGCACTGCCTTAACTAAACTTCTACAACCTGGCCTTCAAAATGACAGGGAAACCTTCAACTATATTCATACAAAGTTTCTTTGTTCAAGAGACCACATCATGCACCTTATAGCACTGATGTGGCATAACAAGGCATAACCTTGGGGTAGGTTCATTTTAAAAACTTCTTTTTAAAAATCTCTTATTATTTTAAACGCATTTTCCTGTTTACTTTGCTGTTGACATAGTCTTAGCAAAAACACTTTTGTAGTACACTGAAATTCAACTGATGTGAGGATATGTTTTTTGTAATACTCTGAGGTGTATTCCAAGGTGCTTGACAATTTATGAAGTGAGCCAGAGAATACAGGTAATACTGTGTGTACCATTCAGTTTTTTATTTTTATCTTAGAGTATTTTCTTAACTTACTACTGGTTAGTCCTAGTCAAAATTAATATATCCAAAATGATCGTTCATATATGTATGTGTGCCTTGATTACAAAATTAGTAAAGCACATTTCTGTGTCATTAGGTGCCTATTTTCAAATTCCTCTTTGTATTAATTAGGACTTATTTTTCTCATTGTAAGGCAAATAGCAGAATCACTGAACGAGGAATAGGGTAAAGGTGACTCGTCTTACCCGAGGTTTGAACTTACCTGAGGTACACACTTGGGCTTAATAGATGAAAGCAGTGAAATAAATATGTTCAAATGGAGGAGTATGAGACCAGTCTGCTCTGCACTCAGGGGTCTGGAAACACTACAGCTGGCACTGGTGCTGGACTATGATGGCTAGGAAAAATACCTTCTCAGCAGTTAGAGATCCTGGATATATCTAAGTATGTGAACTGCATCTATCCCAGTAAATGCAAACATTGCTGGAGTGATCCCAGATTCCAGGATGGTATTATCTCTGTCAGTAAAATGACAGAACATCTTTTAACCTTCGCGATGCAATAACAGGACACCCAACAGCATAGGTCAAGCCTTGTAAACCCCCTTCTAGTAACTATCTGATAAGTTACTTACTTTTGCTTAGGGTTTGTGTACACACTGTCACTGTCTTCACAGAAATGTATGTAGAGGTTTTTTGCCTGCCTCTTCTTAATGTGTACATTTCTGACAGACACATTTCCTGAAGAGCTGGGAGGGAGGGTTTGAAAAATTCTGCATAGGTTCCTTTAAAAATACATATTTCCATATTCCACAGCCCATTTTAATTATTGCCTACTAATATCAGAGGACAAACAGTACAATTTTTTTCCTGTTTTACTAGAAGGAGTGATACTACACTGTAGAATACAATCTGTATTTGCTATCGGTGTTTCACCATCAGCAGATTTGTTATTAACGAAGTACTCTTTAAAACAAACCACTTCTCTAAAGGAACCAATCTAAGAAGGCTGTCTAATTCCCCATAAATCCTTTTATATCATAAACTACAATCATTTCCTGTAAAGACCTCAGGAAATTGTGTACCCTGACTTTTTGTGGTGTTGAACTTCTGTTGCAGACAACAATCTATCAGAGTGCTGGATTAGAACTGAAATGTCAGCAATTGTATATTCCAACATTTAAATAATATAGAAATAATGAATATAGTTATTCTACCTATTAAAATGCACCTGAATAGCTTGTAGTAGAGATCATCTTTGTAGTAAATCTTTTCACCACTAGATTCTTTAGGAAAATTCACAGGTATCTTTACATATTTAAGTCAAATTAACTTGGGTAAAGCTTTTCCCAAAGCAAATAGCCAACCCTCTATGAGCACAGTGCATACCCTCAGACTCAGTAGAATTAACAAAGCTCTATGTTTGCCTGGAATTGTCTTCTCTCAAATAAAACAGACAATTAATCCTAAAAAATAAAATTATAATAAAACTAAAGTAATACTTTTCTTCTACTTTTTTTTTTTTTTTGCTAACTATCAGAAGAACTGGATAGTTTTCCTCTTTGCTACTAGAATGATGTGTATTGGGAAGAAATGAAGCTATGTATTCTGAGAAGCATTAAGCTATGTGCAATACTAATACATCTTTGAAGTGAAGCAGTAAAACAGAAGAATACAGATCTATTGGTAATGTAGATTTGTTTTGAATAATTGCTGAATAGCCGTCAATGCAGAAACTAAACACAAAATGTGTAGATTCTTTCAAATCCATTAATATATTTTCATAGGCAGAAATGCCATGACCAAAACAAAAAAAGATGTAGCAGGCTTGGTGAATTTTTCTGAATACTTGTTGAGTTTACAGATCTTTTATCTTACTACAGTTTGAGTCTGGTGAATAATTCACAATGAGTTATTGAATTAACGTCACACACGTTGAATTCTTTTTGCAAATAGGATGTCTGCAAACAGTTCATAGTTTTCAAGATTCATTTGTTATTTGAAAATACTTGGGGAAAAAAAAAGGTGAGAAAAAACAAACAAAGTAGCCATATAGATTAAACCAAAAACCATTACCTGCAAATATTTGACAACTCAGTTGGGTTAGTTAGTTATGATGAGCCAGATAAGTCACAGAGTATTGTTTCTATTCATGCGTTGGAACAACAATCATATACTTTTCCAATAAATATTTACACATGAGAATATGACATTTAGTTTCAGTGAATACCCCTGCATGTGATAGAGGAGCATGTGTTCTGTGACTATTTGTGTCAGAAAAAGGCAATCATTCAAATGTCTGTTAGAAAGCAAACACAGAAGACAATTGTGATTATCACATGGCCAACACAAAATACAATGCCATTCTTAAACAGAGGAATGAATTAACAATATGATGTTGGTAGAGCAGATAAGTGACACGGAGGACACAAAGACAATCCCTGTGGCAAATATTTGCATATTATTTGTCCATCTTCCCTCTCTGTGATTGTTCGATACTTTTTTGTTAACCATGAGTAAAACATGTAACTCACTGTTAAGATAAAAATAGTTCCCAGACAGTAACAAACTAAGCTGATGACAGTAGAAACAGATATCCAATATTTGTCCTCGAAATTGATTTTGTTCCATGCTGTGGTGGCTAACTATTGTCCTCGGGGTTGCTTAAGGAGGCAGAAATCACTTCCCACTTTGTAATATACGTCTCTAAAGGCTAAAAGGATCTGGGTCAGAGAAGCTGTTGTGGGGGCCTTAAATAAGTTGAGGATTCTTCTAACCAAGGAAATCTATAACTGAGTCCAATCAATTTATAACCATTTAACCTATTAGGTGCAAAAGGACTGTAATCCAGTTTAGAAACGAAAATCTATTTTTATAGAATAATAACACACTGAAACCTGTATGAGATCAGAAATTTCTTCCTGCCTGACACATATTCTTTTTTTCAAGTAACAGATCAAAAATGGACAGTACCTATTGTCATCTTGTCTTTGTATGGGCTAGTTTTTCACTCAGTCACACCTAGCACCTAACAGCTCGCATGTTTTGTCTGTGATGGGAATGGTGAACCCTACAGAATATGCTATAATGTCCCAGCTGTGCATACACCAAGATTAGGGAGGTGGAGGTACCACAGCAGCTGTGCCTGAATTTTAGCTGGAGAGTCATCAAAAGTGGTTTTACTAGTGCTACTTTCCTCCATTATATTAAAAGCATATGACTGCCACATAGGTTGAGCCCAAACAGACAATAAATGAATGACAGTAGCAGGTAGATATTATTATTAACACATTTCCAAAAATCTGTTGTAGACAGAAGTGCAAGTGTCTTGATTTATTTGAGGTAATGACATTCAATTTCAGTGAGAATTAAGTGCCTGACTTGTTTAGAAATTTAGGTAAATTCTACTAAACATGCATCTTCAGCTCTAGGCAGCTAAATACCTCTGTATTTATAGCATTTAGAAGAAGTTGCTGAGGCTTTAACTCCACTCTGCCAGCATGTTAAAGAAGACAGATTCTAGCCAGAGTAAGACTCTGCAAAATAGGAAGGAAGTATTAGCTGACACAGGCTGTTACCTTAAATCTTTACCTCCAGGTGTTCTCAGAGTAAAATAATTTGTCACGTCACTAGCTGTGGCAAAACCATCTGTGTTTATATTGACCAGGAGACAGACACAGGAAGACACAAAATCTTTTCTCAGCCTCACCAAAACCAGTTATTCTCTTTCCCATAGCTGAACTCCACTATAAAGCATATGATTGAATAAACCTCAGATAAACATGAGCTTGTTATGCTTATGTGGGGATTAATGACTACTAATGATGATTGTATTCAATGTGAATAATTCTTATGACTAATGTGAAGACCACCCATCTGCATAGACAAAGTGTACAGATATGAAAATATTTCTGTGTATAGTGAAAGAGTAGCCATTAGGATCACAAGAGAATACCATTTCCCCTGCACTGACTACACTCCCAGTAAGTACCTCATTTCCCCTGATAAAGAGAATGGCTTTCAATGAATTTTTTAAAAAGAAAGAAAAATATTTAAAAATCAGCTGAAGTGCACACATGGCATAAGCACTTTACTAAGGCATTACAGTACAGTGTCATGCAGGCTGTTAAAGAAAATCTGGTACTCTGGTGATAATGTGTGCATTCATTCAGTATAAATGAGTTCAAAACACCATACAACGAATCATGGTTGCAAGGCCAGACTTACTTTGATTAACTACACTGGCACAATGAAATCCAACAGAGCAATCACTGAAACATTTAGCTGCAAATGTAAATCTTCTTGAACTCTGAAAAAAACCATGTTAGGCAATGAGTGGTGGTATATAATACAGCCATATTTCATACAATGAAAAGTGGAGGCAGTTGCAAAGAGAAGGGAATGTTAAAAAGTTTTTATGCTATGTTTGGCAAGAATGAGTAATTTCAAATGTGTCAATCATGATAACCCAACATATTTTCAATCAAAAGGTCAATAGAAGCAGTTTCTATACTGGTACAATAGATATGCTAAATATGAAAGCAAGCATTTATAAGACAATTTCAAGTATTAATACAGAACCATAGTGTGCCTTGGAGAATTAGTCCCAGTTAAAATTGAAGGCCATAGATTAATCAAGGTAAGAGAATTTTATTTTTAAAGTAGTGACATAACCCATGGCACTTTCATTGCAACAAAACTGCCATGTTGAGTTCACTTATCACAGGTGTGTCTTCACAGTATTAATGAAAGGTGTCTTTTCTACCAAGAGGTAGAACTTGCTCTGTGTAGTTGAAGCCTGAGGTCTGCTGTTAAAATAGGAAGCATGATTTCCTTATACAGTCAATGGTCATGCATCTGGACACAAAGGTACATATTTCATCCTAGGAAGCACATCTGCCTAACCACCATTACTGCTAGTAGAAGATTACTTGCACCAGAGAAAATCTAGTCCTGAGGAATTCTTCCTTATACACACTTCAACTCAAACATCACAGGTTTTCCTTATAATTTTCCTTCTGCTCTGTCCCTTTTGTCCCTGCAGTTGACCACAGTCCTAGAGAACATTTATTTCAGGTCAGTAGAATTGTTACGAACATGAAATACAGAGTATAACAAAGAAAAAACAAAAAACAAAACCCAAAAAACCCAACCCCCAAATAAACAAAACAAACAAACAAACCCCCCCCCAAAAAAAACAAACAAAAAAGCAACCACCCAATCAAACAAACAAAAAAACACAAAAAAAACCCCCGAACATAGCTGGGCCAAACAGCTGATTTAGCCAGAAACAAAATTCCATTCCACTGTTGGTTGCCCAGAGGAATTACTGGGGAGAGGACAGAGCAAAAAGTGTGGTAAAGAAGTTTGCTGTTACAGTGAGGGAAGCTAAAGCTGAGGTCAGTGTTGCTGGTGTTAGAATGTTGTTTCTAGAGGTGTGTGTGGCCACAGGCAGGGAGAACCTATAGGGCAGACCACAGAAACAGAGATGTGAGTGATTGTCTGTTACTTCTTCCCACATTAGGTGGGAGAAAGGAAAGAGTTCCTTTTTGCCTCATTTCACTGCCAAAGTAAAATATTGGGCTTGCCATAGAATAAATGTGTTCTTTTGCATACAGACTACATATGGACTATAAATTAGCTGATATAAAGATATTTTCTGTTACCACTATGGAACATGGTCAGATTTGGTGTAAGCAGAAGCAATTTTGTCCAAGTCAGTGAAGCACTGGATCTCAATAGGTACTACCACTTAGGTACTTCTTTTACACAAAAGCAGTGAAACAGAACATTAAAATTGTCACTGCAAAAGCCTTACAGTAAACCTTGATGTTTCATATTGTTCTGTAGAAAATTGCAGCACCTGCTTTGACTCATAGCCTACTCAAGACCACTTCTTCAAAATTATTGCATTTGAAGAAGTTAAACCTTGAATAAATATGTGCTGTTATCAATAAAATATAGCATTTTGTGCAACAAACCATAACATTCACAGCTGTTTTGAAATCTATCAAGTGAGTCAATTAATTTGAAGGTGGATGTGTATACTAACTTGTAAGCTCCAATATCATTGAGTTGGTCCAAAGGCCTTGACATAATACCAATAGAAGGTCTCATACAGTGAGTAGATTATGAGTTGGGGCAGAGTGAAAAATGTCAACACCTTGCAATGCTTGAGAGGGATTGAGACTTTACTGGAAAAGACAGGAAATATTTTAGGATTATTGTTTTCCTGATGTCTTTTAGATGTTAGTAAAAGAGGATCTAACTAATCATCCTTTTACAATGAAATATAAGGAACTCAAGGCACAAAGAATATCTTTTAACCTGTTAGCAATTCACAGTGAATTTCCGAGCCCCAGCTATAGATACCCACTAAATCCATATTCCAAGACAAACATAAGTATCCTGATCAAAGTTGCCTGTTCACTGTGGCCATCGATTTCCTTCAAAACACTGGGCAGTAAGTGGAAAACATGTCTCTTAGTGCTGCTAAAATATTTTCTATTATGCTTGTAAACTTCTCATTAGGCTTTTTTTCTTCATCAATTCTCCTAGTCAATATGGAGATTGAGACAGAAGAGAACTAAATAACTCTTTGATTTCCTCATCTCTTCTCACAAGACTGCTAAAAGAGCTGTACAATTTGTGGTTTAAAGGGAGAAAAAAGAGCTTCATTGGAAAATACCTTTTCCTTAAAAAAATTTTGTAAAGTGACACTGGCTACAAAATCACCTGTATCTATATGCAAAATTCAAACCCATCACTGGTTGCAAAATATTATGAAAAATTAAGCACAAATAGGTTTGTTGCATACTCTGAAGGACAGATATTCTATATCACATGGAGTTTGTGGCTTTATATAGTATACACTCTGGAGTTCCACTCACAAGATTTTGACCCCGACAAAATCCCTTATGACTTGTGGGAGTGCTGTGTAATGAGCCTGACCATGAGCAGGGAAATAGTGGGAGCAAGTTGCCCATGTCTCAGAAAATAAGGCAATGAATCCTCCTTACACAGGCTGAGTGATGTCCTGCCTGCTCTGCTCAATAGAATATTTCAGTATTCGTATAAGTAAAAGATCAAAGCACAGGTGTTAGTGCCCTGCATAATTATGAAGTGAGAACCCTAGGAAGATGCTTTTATTTTTGTTTTACTCAACTGTTTCTTGGGGGATGTGATTGCTATTTATTACAAATGAAGCACACCTACTTAGCCAGTCTGTCTCAATAACTTGATTATTCTGTTTCTGTGAGTCAGGGGATTTCTTCACCTGCCTCTAACTTGTATAAATGGTAGCATGTGCTGAAACTGAGCTGCCTAGAAATAGAGTTCATTTGGAACATACATTGTGGGCATGCTGTGCTTTTTCCCTCTGGTGCAGCACAGAGGGAAAGGCTGGGACCACACAAACAGGGTCTACCCGTGAGTGTTGCAGAGACCTCTCCTGGTAGAGCCCAGAAAGTCATGTCTATCTCCTCACCTTGGTCACAGTGAGCCTTCAGGGACTAATTCTTTGACTTCCCAAAAGACACATGAACCTGAAAACCTACATTCTATATTTTTTAATGGCCTTTGTTGCCCATCTGTCCCATGGAGCTATTTCTAAAATCCTGATGGTTCCTTTAGTGATGATGGTTATTGCTGATAACAGACAACTCTAGATTTCAGGTTTCCGTAAATCACACACTGTGACGAGGGTAGGTAGATTATGCCCATTATATATTCTTTGACATGTATTACGACCAGTGAAAATGTGTCTAAGTTTGAAAATTGAAAGAAATACAATAAGAAGCTTAGATCAGAGGATAGGAGCAGTATTGAGGTAGAGCACAGCTAAATGAATTACTGCTTTCCCATTTTATAGTGAGAAAAGATTAAAGCTGTAGAAAAAAATAAAATCCCACCAGAATAATGTATCTGTGATAAACCTTCAAGAGCCCCAGTGGTGGAATAATCTCAGATCTGGCACCAATTTATGGGGTAAGTTTGAGAAGCCTTTGAGAATCCATAATAAGCAGAAAAAATCAGCATGAGAAAGATTTAAGTAGGTAACAGTGTCTTCTGCCAGTATTAGTGCTGTGCATATGTCCCTAAGGTCCCTTGAGTGATTATGCCTATATCTGCAGCGCTAGGGTTGCACACCTATTAATCAGGATGAACAAACCTTCACATCTCTTCTGTGAAGAATCATACACTGGGATACTAAATACAGGCAAACAGATACAATGACTTTATCCTTACAGCACAGTGACATAAGCAAATATAAATCCCAACTGAGAACATACTTATTTCTTCAACTAAATAAATTACTGTTACAATTATATGACCCCCAGGTCATGTCCTTTAGCAGATGCCTAGCACTTGAATTAACTAGTCAACTCTTCACAGTAAGTGGCCTCAGCCAATAAATGCCAAAAATATTGCTGAAATATGCACTGAATTATCCTAACACTTCAGCTCCTAAGTTGTTTGGTTTTCTTTTTTTCCCAGCACTTTTTTTTTCTGACTTATTCTGGAAGGGTGATAGACTTCTGAGCCTAGTCTTCATAGACTCTGGTCCCAAAACAGATCACAGACAACCCCCACAGACAAAACTGGTTACAAACAGGCCATTTCTTTGATAACATGGAGCAACAATTTTTTATCCATATTCTTTATTTTGTTGATTCCAAGAAGCAAAGAGACTGATAACTTTCATGAAGTTTCTAAAGTATGCACTTCCAGTCTTCTTTGCCAGGTTAGCTAAAGACAAAATGCTTCCTCTAATGAAGATTCCATGTTTTGTCAAACTCAGATTTACTATTGTATTAAAACTGACATGTAAAATGTCAGTGAGCTCACTACAGAATTCTTTATTTTAGAAATGGCATGGTTCAATTTACACATCATCTAAAGCCTGCTACAAAAAACATTAAAATGTAAGTCCTTCTGAAAGCTAAAAGCTGATTTCCATCCTCCTGACTTGATAAAATTAATACTACTGAATCTTTTATTTTAAAGCCTGAGCCCCGTACCTATAACTTGAGCTTAAGTCCTGTGCATGGCATTGCATGGGACTCCTGTGCCGGAACATATCTCCCCTTTAGGAACAAGCAATAAGTTATAATTCAGGCTATTTATATTATGTGTTAGTGTCTAGAAGAAAGAAAGCTCCTAACAACTCTGCTGTAGATTGGAACATAAATGAATTTCCCATTTACTTGCATCAGTATAAATAAAAGCGCTGTTTGGTCCTGTGAACAAAATAACTCCTGTATAAGTAAAAATTACTACCTTTTATTCTGGTAGACTTTTTTGGGTTTTCTGTGGTTTTCCATGTAAATAAACAAACATATCCAAACTGCAGTGCAAAAAAGACTCTCATTTTGCAATTACTTGGAATCTAATTTTCGTTAATATAAATTGTAGAATAGTAGAATGGCTGGGGTTGGAACAGACCTTACAGATCATCTAGTTCCAACCTCCCCCTGCATAGGCAGGAACACCTTCCACTAGTTATTAATTATTCCATTCCGTTAATTATTCCCATTAATTATGTTACAGAAGAAAATAAAAGTGATGACACCATGTGGACTAGCAGATTTCATATCTCCAGAAGAAAAAAAAACAAAACAACACAAAACAACAACAAAAAAAGCTAAACTAAATTGTTTAATTAATTCTTAAAGAAGAGACATTCATTATTATGTTTTCTTTGACAAGATGTTTTGTTTTGTTTTGTTTCGATAATTACCATATTAAGCCTCTCATAACGAACATTGCTATTACTAAACAATACAATTTATATAAAGCCTCCACTCTAGGAGACTTGTTTTTTTTATCATGGAAAAAAATCAGATAATGACTGAGATCATAATATAATACTATTGCTTTTAAGGATTTTGAACAAAACACACATAGGATATATTAATCTTTTAACAAAACTTACCTAGACTGTGGCTATTTAACCAGAAAAAGAAACAAAGGATTTGTCATAATTCTAATGCAATGTTGATGTTTCTCTTAGTTCTAGAGGAATGTAAACATTTACTTATACCTATGTGACCCTTTTATGTAGTGTAAAACATTTCCAAGTCATTCATATACTTAATCTAGGACTGGGAGAATTCTGTATAGACAAAACCAACTTGAATTTGCTACTAGTCAAATAAGGACTGTCTTCACAATACCTTGTTTCTTTATGAAGCTTATTGTGCAACTGCAAGGACATACTATTTTCAGCTTTGCCTGTGGAGATCTCTGGACAGGCCCTAGTCTGGAAATCAAGTCAGTTTGTTATCGAAGACAAGTGTTTAACTGATATACACCCTTGTTTTTCTGAGCGGAGGACAAAAACCAAATGTGACAGGTAGCTGCTTTCAAAACTTGAATTCTAAATACCAACACCTGAGACTTTGTGGGAGAAGGTACCTGAAAAATGCTGATAAATTACTTATAATATTTCTTGAATTTTTTCTACTGGGTCCAGAAGTGCTTCATGAAACAAAAAGAAGAAATTTTGCACAGTTTAAATAGTGCTCAGCCAATAACAGTTCCTAGAAAAATGCTTATTTAGCACATTGATACATATGGCACATTCTCTTGCTGTTTCTCTGATTAACTATGTGGCTACATCTTCCTATTTACATTACAAAGCATGTTGCAGTATTACACAAATACAGTTTTTTTGTATTGTGTAAGTAACTTGGGAACAAAAGGATTTGTCATATGAAAGGAATCTATCCTCCTAGATTAATTTAAGGGTAAGGATTTTGGATACCCTGCCGAAGACATTTGTACTGCAGCTCTATGATTTTTTTTCTGCTGCAATTTTAGTGAAGAGCAACACAATTATTAAGCTTGTTTTGAAGAAAATAGCAGTGTAATCTGGGGAAAACTTTCTGGTACATGGATTTGATTCAAAGTGGCATTTTAAAGTTACACCCCAGGCTTGCTGAGCTTTTGGTCAAGCTATGCAGGTCAAATCATGTTCTGTGACCCAGGAAGTCAGAGCGGGCAGAGGAGAGGGTGCTTCATCATCTCCAGAGGACTTTCCATCCTTTGCTGTCTAGACGCATGTCTCATGATGATGTTAGTCAGTGATTTCAACAATTAAGAAACTAGAGGTAGCTAGGTATTTTCTATCTAACTGGCTCTTTCCAGATAATAGGAAATGATCTCAATAAATGTCCAAACAAACAAAAAAAAAAGCCAAAACAAAACACAAGTTGCCATGGGAGGAGGAGAGATGGTTTTCAAACAAGAAAAATTAGAACAGAATATTTTTTTCAGGTCAGCTCAGCCTAAAGCAAAAAGCCATGACCTGACAAACTGAAAAGAAGCTTTTCATTTCACATCAATTTGACAATACTCGATGTCTGTCTGAAGTGCTGTTACATGCCATTAGATTTGTGGTGCTTTGTGCTGGGAACTTGAAAGCATGTTTCAGCTGCCAAATCTAAGTACGTGTCCTAGCTCTGTCCCAATAAAGCCTGGCTGTACATCATCCACCTCCCACTTTTTTCCCCTCTTTTTTTTTGCCATGCTTTCTCTGAGAAAGAAATCAACCTCACAGAGAAAAAACTGTGACTCAAAACTGTCAGTCCTCTCATCTTGCCAGCTGTGGGCACAGGACTGCAGTTTGTCCTGTGGAGAAAATGTGCCTGCCCTTTGGTCAGAGTTGTAACCTCCACAGCTGAGCTGTGCTTTACTTTACCATCATTTTAAAAAAAAAAAAAAATTTCTTTGGGAAACAAGATAATCTTCAATGTACCAGAATATGTCCCACTTGTTTATAGAGGATCATATTCTGATATTCGTTTTTTAATATGTAACTTTGTGGAATTTCATGGGTTTACTGTGGGAGAGGACATTCATGAACTGCATAGTGACAGAAAAATAGGCTTCACCATCTCATAATCTATCTCAGTAATGAATTTGCTTGTTAGTTACTGAATTCATAATAAAGTCATATCACTAATTTAAAGAGACAGTTCCCTAAAGCTATAAAAAAAGTTACTGTTACAATATGTTTGCATACATGACCTTAAGTGGTAAAAACTAAAACTGGTAAGAGACAAACAAGCGTTGCTAGAAACAATTTTTTTCATTACCTGTGTTCACATAAAAATTACACACAGTATTATTTCACTATTAGAGTGAAATATTTTTCTTGAAAAATATTTGCTAAAATGTTTTACATGTTATGTAAGAGGCACAGTTTTACAGGGAGTCTAGGGGGCTGTAGATCTTCTGCCACTAGTAGCCCATGTAATGGAGCACACATGCAAAATTATTTAAATGAAAATGGAACATCCAGCCTCACAAGTCCTGAATCCTGCTCATGGCTGCATTTTTGTACATGTTTCCTGATCAGCCTTGATTCAACTCTACAGATCTTGCTAGTCTCCCGCAGGATAAAATAAGTTAAACATCTTTTAGTATCAACTAAACACATCCAAAATATATTCTTGCGTGTATTACAAAATTATGAGAGTGGATGAGAGTATGTTTAGGTGAAAAGGGATCTAATGTGGATTATATATCATACTGAATACTTGCTGCTCCTTGCCAGTGAAACAGGAGTACACTTTGCAGGAGCTGCCCTCTTAGGCTATTTGCTTCCTGATGGGAAATAAACTTGTGCCACCATGGGACTGGGCCATTGATGAGGACTACACTGTTCAGGGAGGCAGACTTGATGTAAGCACAGGTCAAAAATACAGCATATGCAGGCAGAAAAACTGCATGTTGGTGCCTTGTATCTTTGTCTCAAATCATGTATCTATGGGCTGAAGCACGGTATTCACAGGAAAGTAGGATAGCCTAAGAAGTCACGTTATTCCTCTGGCAATTAGGAAGCAGTGCAGTGCAGAAGAGCCTCACTGGGGATACCTTTTCCCAAAGGACAGATAGGGAGAGTTGACAGGGCTCCCCACAGGAGCAGAACTAGCCGGTCCAAGGCCCCTCAAGTGGAGTGCTTAGCAGGCAGTGCCTACTTGAACTGGGAACAAGCATCAAGACACAGAGTGACTCCTGGCTGCACTGCCCCTTTTCTAGGGCTGGTATCGGAGTCACGGTTTTCCCCTTTGAACTCCATAGCATGGAGGATACTCCTGATTCATAATCATTCTGCCTAGGAAACTGAAGGTAGTCCATTTGAAAAGGCAAAGGGCATGATAGAAGTAAGACTGAGCTGCTGGAATCAGACAATGGAACTTCGGCAACATTTTTTCTGTGGGAGAAGAGAAGCCTTTGTAATTTGTAGATCATGGTGCTCTGGAGGTAGTTTAGAGTGGGAAAAAATAAATAACAAAATTTTTCTCTGTTTCTTAAAAACTAAATCAAAAAAATAAAGCAGATATAAGGACCAAAAGCAAATGAATACCTTCCTTATATTCAAACAAAATACTAAGCAACCCATTTTTAATGTTTGCTGGATATGACTCCCATGTGAGCAGCAATTCCAGTTAAACATTTAAAATGAAATAAGAGACAAGCAAAACTGTACTTTTACAGTCTCATTATAAGACAGGACACTCAGGAACAATGTTGATGACCATGCTTGTTCAGGTCTTGAAAACAGGGACAGGTATGCTTCCAGCACTCTTTCTCTATTTTTATGGAACAAAAGCCTAGATAGAAGTTGTAGTCTCAAGTACCTTTTGTTATATTTTTTTCTGGTGACATTACAACCATTTATCCTACAGGAGTAACTCTGAGTGAAAGTAACTGCTCCTGAAATTCTAATATTTTTTGGATTCTGGAAGAATCTACTGGCAGCCATGCACTTTAAATTTAATATAGAAACATTAGAGAATTATGTTTGATGCTACAAGAATATAGAGGTCAGATGGAGGCATCCCAAAGTGAATGAAAAGAGTAGTGGCCAAGAGACTGAAAATACTGTTTGATGTAGCAGATGATCTGGCTTGAATGACACTATTTTGGAAAACCATGAGATACTAAGTTATATTTTACAATTGATAAAGTTGACACTGCTGTGACAGCCCATGCTGAATGAAGCAACAAATCCATATTACAAAGAAGCTACTAGTGGGAGAGAATTCCAAATTTAATGTTCAAACTACTTTTGTAAGGAGGAACTACAACATTCTTGCTTCATATCATCTGAGTAGCTGGGCTTTGCCTTGGTAGACTAACAGTGAGGGTGAAAATTGCAATCCCAAAATGTTTTTCCAAACTGAAATTTGTTTCCATTCCAGTTTGCCTTCAGAGTTCTCCATAGATTGCAGGCTTCATGTCTGCTTAAATACTTATCCATCAGCTAACAGGTATGGGGCAAGGGGAGGTGTGGGGCAAGGATTTGCAAGGACATCAGAGATGAACATCACTGAACAGAGGATGAACACTTTAAAACTAATCGCAAAAGTATAGCCAGGAACATTCAAATAGAAAAGCCATTTTGCTAGACAAAAGTGATTAGAAAACCTAACTTTTTACCTTAGGGAAGATAAACTGATTTGAGTTTAGCTTTTTATTTTACTTCTGATGAAAAGGTGCAAAATTCCAGGACTGTCAAAATTTACTTTGAATTCTTACAACACAGAAGGGAATGTACTAGCTTTTAGAACCTATGCTCTTCAAACAATGGGCTTTCATTTCAAACTTCTGTGTTGTTGTACAAGCTATAAAGTGCATTTTGTTGAACAGCAGTGTTATTATCTTTTGCGAGGTTGCAAAGTTTTTCACATAGAATCTACACATTTAAGATGTGGTACCAGAAAATCCCAAACAACAGATAATATCTAAAGACAAGGTAAAAACCTACCAGATGACTTCATGGAGCAGTAGAGGGCTTGTTTTGAGAAATGAGTATTACTGCTACCCCCATATCTGAATGCCTCACTGATGTAGCCATTCCAGCAGCCTCATGTCGGGGAGATTCCAGTAGTTCAAAGGGAGGCAACAAGCAGAGAGAAAGACACAAATTAGAGTACTGTACAGCAAGCTAACTTCTCTCAGCCTCTAGAGTATCTCTTCTTAATACCTAAATTTTTACCACTGGCTTTCTCCCCCTTCATTTCTCTTTCCTAAAACAAAGGTTCCTTCCTCAAACTATCCTTATGCTCAGTGGAAAAGAAGGAGGACCAAACATTCCCCAGTGGATGCTCTTCATTTGGCTCAGGTGGAAATTGGTTAGCCATGGCTGCAGATTCCAGCTCTGCCTAGGAAGTGCAGGCCTCATGTAAAGATGCTCTGAAAAGCATCAGAAGAATGCCTTTTTGGCATCTGACTTCTTCTTCCTTTCACTATTTCATGCTTTTCCTCTACCCCCTTTATTTTCAGCAAGACATGTATAGCAGTGTGTTCTGTATATTGAGGCATGGGACATGGGGGGCAAACAGTCACAGACCCAGGTGCAGCTCAAGGTGTGTTCTGTGTGTGCAAGAGCCCTGACTGTATGAGCCAGGCTTGCCTACCCTGTACTGTGTGACAACATCCAAGGGCCAAGCTGGAGTGGGAAACAGGGGAGGGAGGTGATGGATAATCACCTTCATGGAAGCAAGGATGTGCTGCCCTTTCTCACAGGAAGCCCTACTTATGGGTAGGAATGAGTACATCAGGGAAGTCAGTGTCAGAGGGAAAGACGTGGGTTGGGGGGAATTCTAGGAGCAGAGAGGGTCATGCAGGAAGTTCTGACCAAAAGGTTTAAGAGGTAAGGAGGCAGTGAGGGATTTTGGGTGTCCATGATGAAAACAGGTACAAAATAGAGAAGAGAAAATTGTGTAGGACTCTGAGGTCACCTTTGCTACAGCCAAGCTTCTTCCAAGTGGAACTAGGCATATTGAAGAGAGAGGAGTGGCTTCCAGATCAGGGGCTGGAAGAAAATTAGTATTACAGAATAAAAAGGACATTTTTGGAAAAAAATTAACCTGGAAGTTTGAGGAACTAGATCAACTACTTTGTTGCTGAGGGAAGGCAGGAAAGGAAGCAGAAGCTGCTAGCAGCAAGAAGGTAAAATTGTAGCTCTACCCTTGACCCTTACAAAAAATTTTGTTGGAAGCCAAAGGAAATAGTAGAGAATATTTTGCACTCAATAACCTCAGACATTTCCTTTGCTGTCTTTTATCCCTCCAAGGATTAAAGGAGAAAGGACAGATCAAAAAAACCTTTAGAATCATAGACTCATAGAATAGCTCAACTTGAAAGGGACCCATAAGGTTCATGTATTGCAACCCCCTGCTCCTCACAGGACTATCTGAAAATAAACATATGAGTAAATAATTTCATGCTTGCCAGTGAGGCTTCAGAAATCCCAGCAATTAGCCTGGTGGAAATCATAAAGTTACATAACTCTCAGCTTTTCAAGATACAACGAGAACAGCAAGATATATAAAAAATATTGATGAGCACAAGATTGAAAAACATTCTGTACTAAGAAGGTGGAAGATATGGCTGAAGACGTCAAAGACTGACATTCATCGCAGAGGTTAAAAGCTATGAGCTGATATCAATCAGAAGGGTCTGTTTGCATTTGTGTTATGAAGTACATGATAATTAAATTATTTCAATGTTATATAAAATGTGCTGTGTGTTAAAAAAAAGTGGCAGACAAAATTATCCATTGGGGAAAGTTACGATACTGCTAGAATGATATCTTTAATGCACGTTGCTGTCCAAAATTAGTGTCTCATTTAATTACTTTAAAAGTGTTTAAAAATAAAAATAAGGACTATGAAACTGGTGTGTCAGTGACTGCTTTTTAAAATTGTATTCAGGTAGACTTGCATTTTCCAGTTGGGGCCATTTTCAGTGTTATTTTTTGACACACCAAGTTAACATCACAGTCAAGCCAATACCACATCCTTCAGGAAATGCTTACCCCATTCATAAGACAAGTTCTCTTCATGAAGAAAATTCAATACTGAAGTTAAATTAAGGCTACATCCACTGAGTGTTCAATTACTGAGTAAATATGCACTAGGTGTGTGCTTTGAATACTGAAGCAGAGAATTACTTCCTAAGATGAAACACTTCTGTGCTCTTTCTATTAGTATATTGTTACTTGTTTTTGTATATTCTGCTACCTCAAGCTTTTTTTCAAAGTATATTATAAAAAGCTCAGAGTACCTGTGTTGTATATGGAATCTTGTAATGGAAAACAATTTCAAATGAAATAACTTTAATCTCTGTTAACAGATATTCTAAGAACTACTTTTAAAAAAGTCTTCTTAGATAAAATATGCTAAAGACACTATCCAAAAATGGGGAAACATCGGTCGGTGAAGAAATAGCTCACAGTGTTGGCAATGTTCAATATACCAGACAGGAAACTGTAAACAGAGGCCTGCTGGTGCTTAAAACTTACTGCCTCAGGAGAAAGGAAATTTTAGGCTTGGATTCATATCATGACTAGGTAAACTTTGCCCAGGGAAGGACCAGTATTTCTTTTGGATCACTTGTAAATTTGGTTTTGTGTCAGTCTGTACAAAGACATGCTAATTTCTGAGGTCATATAATCATTCTCCTATGGAAAGAAATCATACATGTATGAACCTGTAGGTCATTCAAGCTATGACTTTTGCTTTAACACAGAAAAAAAAATACTGAATACAGATTGGAATATTATAGTTCTCAAAGAGTGCTAACTGCATTGCTTGTGATTCACAAAGACGCCTTTGTTAATCCCCAGAATGATACATGTGGAAAAAATAAACAGCAGAGACTCTGGGGTTAGGAAGGGAGCCAATCTACCTGTGTATTCTATTTGAATTCTGTCAGACTAGAGGAAAAATGGTCAATCAGACAAGAAGTGTAAACTCAATATTTAGGGCAGAAAATAAAAAACAAAAACGAGGGACACATGACACAGTAGGATATGTGAAACGCTAATTAAAGTAATGGTAGACAGATTATTAGTTTATTGTTGACTGTGAAATGTAGCATACAATTAGTTTGCTAAAAATAATGTTTTGTGAGGCACTGTAACATCCTTAACTGCTCTGAGATTTCTGATGCAAGTCTGAACCCATGTAAAGCTTGCACCATGATCACAATAACACAAGCTTCTGCTCCTGGTTACACACAAAGATCTATATTGCTGTCAGAAAGCTTATCTAATGAATAATTTGAACCAATGTTTTCAGTTTTCTTTTCGGTTACCTTAAGAAAAATCCTAAACAAAAACATTTTTGTGAGTTGTATAAGTAACCATTCATTTTCCTTATTCTGCACTCCACATAACTTGTTATATTAATCCTGTCTTCATTTATTTTATGTTGTCTTCGTGTTTAAATGCTGATTTTGTGAACATCTGTTTCAATCACCATTGCAAACCCATTAATTTTACGAGCCTTACATATTTTAGATAGATTTACTGTTGACCTTTGTTAGGAAATTGAATGTTTTTGTTTTTACTAGCATTTCTATAATTGATATTGCTGTTAGTGCCACCAGAGTACTTCCTTTAAATGAAATACTGTGTCTTGGCTTATAATCTTCCTTAACCATGCTAAATCAGAAAACTATTATTTAATTTTTCTTGGCTTGAAAACAAAAAAGTACTATTAAACACTCCAGTGCTAGACAACTATAAATTACCACTCAATTCAAATGCACCACTGGCACAGTTTTTTGTTTCTTATTTTCCCATTTCCTGTTGTTTCCTTGCTTTCAACTGCCATCAAATAATAAAAATCAGGCAACTATGTTGTTTAAGTAATTGCTATGTAACCAGTGAGAAAACAAGTTCTCAGTCTATGAATGAAGAACTATATTCTACCTCCTTCTTTTTAAATAAATAAAAAAAAAGCTGTGTGTTACTGAAAAGCCATATGGATTAATTCAATTTCCAGCATGCAGAGAAATTACCTGAATCAAAGGAAGTGTCTACTAAGAAGTTTTGCTCCATAGCATATACAGCTTGGCATATACTGACTGTGGAGCACTTTAGTTTTCTCTAAAGCACAAACCATTCTTACTTGGCATGCATCAGCCATTCTGTTGTAAATCCAGGTTCAAGTGTGCAGCTTCAGAGCGCTGTGATTCACTGACAATTTTCACCTTCAGGCTGAGTTTAACTCAGTCATCCTTAAAGAAAGCATAAACTAGAAGTCCAGTAAAAGTGTAGAATACTTTAAAGCCCTCAGTTTAATGACATGTGGGATGAATTCTCTTTGCCTCCTGCAGCAGGCAATCTGAGCTTAACACACGGGCTAGTGCACCCCTTTGGTGGTTCTCCATTTAAATCTTGTCAGATAGGATGGAGCAAAGGGCAGCCTGGTGGATGGTAGGGTCTCCTTTATCCAACTGCCTTTCAGTAAGTGGGTGTTCAGTACCAGAATCAAGGGCCTGCATACAGCTCTGTGCTTATGCACAGGCAAGCCCTGCATGATCACACCAACAATACTCATCAATATAGCCAAATAACCACAATCTCTCACTGATAAATTCATTGCAGATTTCAGTGGGGCACAGTAGTTTTTCATACAGTGATGTTTCTATAGATATTTGTGATAAGACTTCTTGACAAACTAGCTGATTACAGAAAGCCTTCTAGCTTTAAGGATAAGAGTTGTTGCATCTTCTCAATTAAGCAAACGTACAATTCTTCATAATTTTTCTTTCCCTTCAACTTTGGAAATAGTAGATCATAGCCCACCAGAGACATTTACTCTGCAAAGTACTTAAGTATGTTTCTGAAGTTAAAAAGGTATCCTCATGTACCCATTACACAATTTCCTGTTTTTAAATACCCAGGTAGAGCTGCAGGAAGAAGAGGTAAGAAAACCTCGTGCAGTGGAGCAAATATGTATGTGAAGCCTTAACACAACTGTTAGAATTTCGAAAGAAAAACACAGAATAGAAAAAAGAAGAAGATATGATTATACTCAGACATAATTACTATCGCACCTGCAAGCCTGGAAGAAATTACGCTCTAGGGACCAAATATCTTGATATGTCTTTGCTTAGATATTTACTTTGATTCAAGATCCAGTTTCTTCTGTTTGTGCCTCTAATTCAAAATACATGAACCTAGTAAGAAACGTTTTAAGTCTCTTCCATTTCAGTTGGAATGCATTTTAATGGTGTACTATAAAAGGAATGGGGGTGAATGTGTTGACCAACTGACCCCAATTAATGAAAAAAAGACTCAACCAAAATTAGCATAAAATAGTGATAAATGACTCTTTAATTTTTTTATTAGTATCAGATAAATAGTCAGTTACAGTATGTGAAAGAACAGTCCATTAGTTGAATGAGGTTTTGACTGATACAAAATCTACATAAGATACTATTTATTCTGCTGTCCTTAATGCAGAAAGAATCCCTGCTGGATATTTTCTAGCATTTTGCCTTAACTAGTTTTAAAAAATCTTATGATAAATAGTTGAAGCTTCACTGGAGAGAGTAATAGGGTTTTATGGATGAGATATATCTCATTGTCTCAATAAAAAATAATAAAAATCCCCTTTTTCTGTTTTGAATGTCATCAACTTATTTCTTATTATGGTTTTAGTCCATCTTGATGTTTCCATCTAGTATTCATCATCATATATATGAGAATACAAGCTATTTTTATATTTTATAATGGTCATTGTTTATCTATCTTACTTCAGAAAATTAGATTAATATTTCAAATACTGCAGAGAGTTTTTCCATAGAAGCATCATTTAAACTCTTCCCAAATCCATTTTTTAAATGCTGTGGACTTCTCTGAGAATTTTGGTCTTGACTATTACCAGTTTCTCTGGCTTCACTAGTTTCCTTCACTTCTGTGTGTTCTCTGTAGTGTCTCTATACATGCAATGCTCATATAAGACTTTTCCAGAACCATTTCCATAAATTCCACTATTTCAATCTCCTTCCTTATTCCATGGAACTAAATGAATCTAAAATTTGCTGCTGAATGGATCACTTGACTGATCAAATCAACCTACTTATAACTACCTTCTTCCCCTATTATGGTCTTCAAAGCTGATTAAAATGGGGCTCAGCTCCTTACATGATGTCTAATTCACCATTGGTGTTGGCTAAATTGCATTTATTGACAGTCTGATGCTAGAATAAAGGATTAAGTTTACATCTTCATTTTTGTTTTTATTACCTTGTGAAGAAGAACAAAAGTACTGTCCAGTTGGTATATATTAGTCTAAAATGCATATATTTTTTTGAAGACATTGACTATCAATTTAGGGTTTAATGGCATGTATAACAAAAACACATAGATAAAGCACATTAGACTACATGCTTGAAAAAGCCCTATTCCAGAATCATGTTTTCTCCATTGGAAGTAAAAGAATAAGAGCAGTATTAAGAGAAATAAAATTATTATATCTGTATAATGGAGACTTTACATCTAACAACAAATATGTTCAAGCTATTATAGCACACCAGAATGGCACCTGAAATAAAATACTTCATTATGTCAAAACCTTTTGAAAACTAGTAGAAGAGCAGTCCCTAGTGCTTTGTACAAGCAAGGCACCATGAGTGTAGCTCATCCAGATAATACACATCAAGTTTTGAATAAGCAGAGCTGATAGAAATAAGTGAGAGAAATAACCCAAATTCTGCCATTCTCTGATGAAATACAACTCTAGAGGATGGAGAACCACTAAAGGTCTTACAAAGCTGAGCTTCAGACTACCTCACTTCACCCCCTGGCAGATATCACATTAGGCAGAGAAGGAAGATTGTCATCAGCATTGATAACATCACAGAATTGCAGAAAAGGAGCAGCATCTGTAATTTTCACAATATCTCAAAGAAAGAGCCAGTCTGGAAAGATATCAAGGACCTCCTTAAAATACTAAGAACCTCCTTTCAGACTGTGGATTTACAAAAGTTACCTATATTTTTCAGGTTTGTCTCTCTCTAAGAGAAATACAGAGTACAAGAGTTGAAATATTATACTAGCTCCTTAAAACAAACAAACAAATAAACAAAATCAACAAAATCAACAAACCACAAACACCTTCCCCTTCTCCCCCACTCCTCCAGTATAAAAATCCCATATTGAATCTAAATTCTCAGCATTAAATATCCTGGGTTTAATTTTGGTATATTGCAAAGCCATAAGCCCCTCCCACTACCCTCAATAAGTAAACGCCCAACTCCAAATCTCACCTCAATTTCTGCTGCGTCAGAAGTATTGGGAGAAGCTGTACCATGCTAATAAAGCAAGTCTTGATCATAAAGAACCAATATCGGTAAGTTAGAGTAACAATGAAGTATAGGAAATATCTCTCTAGTTCAAAGAGTGTCCCTTTCCCATTTAATAACTTTAAATTAGTTAATTACTTCAAACTAGCAGTCATTGAGGGAGAAGAATTGAGGGGACACAGAGATTTCTTTTTTGTTGTTTTTGTTTTTTGTGTTTTTTGTTTGTTTGTTTGTTTTTTTAAGTAAAGTACATTATAAGATTACACAATCAATAATACTCAGCTCCCTGAGCAGGTTCCAGTGGTGGTGCATTACAATTTAAAGAGGGAGGTGAAGGAGCACGTTTACAAAGATTAAGACATCCCTATGGCCTTAAACACTCTGACCAAAGAGCAGAAGGGTAAGTGAGGAAAATCTGTTAGAAAATGTGCTGAATGATGATACAGAGGTGATAAAGACTCCGAGAAACCAGGCATAAAGATTGATCCTTCCCAGGCACCTGAATGAGGGAAAATGGAAACCATCCAGAATTAGATAAGAACATCTGTGGCTGAACCCATAAGAAAACAAGGCTGGGAATTTTAGAGCTACTCTGAAAGCTATCAATGCCTTATTCCCAGTCATCTTAATTAGGTGACTGACTCCCTTGCTGCTGCTCTAAACTTCCAGCCCCTGAATACACTCACTCCTGATTGCTTCCACACCCCAAGTGTCAGCAGTGAATTAGAAGGTTTTCCAGGAGTATATTTTGTTAAGCATTGGTGAATTATGTAACAATTATAGCTAATAAATGTTGAATTTAAGAAATCCAGAATGTGTGAGACAGGGATAATATTTTCTAAAGCACAGTGTATCCCCTAAAAAAAACCAGATGCACCTTCACCACTGTGACTTTTAGTTTACAGCTGCTTTAGGACACCTCAGGATTTCCTTGAAGTGAAAATATTACACATTAACAGCAAGGAGCTGGACACAGACTGTTTAGATGCCATGCAACCCTCTTCACCAGGAAACAGCCATCACCACAGGCAGGGTTATGGAACAGTTACTCCCATCCTAAACAACCAAGCAACCAAACAAATGTTGAGGAAAAATTAAAAGGAAGACAGGAAGCCATTGCTCCAGGACCACCAGACAGATTTAGGAACTTCACAGCAGTGATACAAGCTTGTCTGAAGGAACAGGGCACTCACCTCCTTTTCCACACTATCTCTGTGATTAACATGTCCTCTAGCCTGTCCCTTAGGGTAAGAAGTGTTTGATTATTTGCTCTCTCAGCTCACTCTCTGTGATGAAGTTCACGTTATGCTCTTTGAATTTAATTCCTTTGAGGATATTCACTTGAGATTAAGGGCTTCCTCTTCCCCATCGTTTTTCCTCACCCATTTTGTCTATTACAATGTACAAAGGGACAAAAATTAAAAGAACAAACTCGGAGGCAAAAGTTCTTGCATGGTGTTGCATTTGGTGCATGGCCGATCTAAATAAACCCAATTCTACTCTGAAACAATAGTTTCAAAAGCTATTTGAGATGTTCTCTTCGCAAGTCACCTCAGTGTCAGTATTGGTTAAAAATCAGGCCAGCCGAGGTACAATATCAAAGATTTCTTCCTTTTATAGTATCAACATATGAAAAAGGTAATTACATTGAATGAGAAAAAAAAAAAAACCAAAACGAAAGAACACAAACCCAAAATCATAACCGAAAAAATTTCTAAAATATTTCAAGTCCTTGAAGGAACTACGAAGGAAGCACAGAGAATAATGTGAAAGGAATTTGAGCTCTGCAATAAAAAATAATCTGTTTTTTTATTTTAACTCATCCCTCTCCTTTGATGTCATGATAGCTCTGTTTAGCAGCAAGTCCTGAGATAACAGAGCAGTCTCTGGGAATTAATATCTTCCAGCTGAGCCACACAGAGCTGGTGCTCAGCTCCTCCCTCCATTTCAGTATGAATTCTCTGAGGCCAGCTTCTGATAATGGCAGTATTCAGAATTTTCTGACTTAATCTTACAAATTTAATAAATAAATAAATAAATATTGTTCAGTTAAAATACAAAAGTACTCCTTTTTATTCTAGAGCATAGTTAGAGCATTTAAAGACAAAAACCTCTTTTCTTGGTCTCAACATGCTGCTTAAGAAAGGCAGACAAATTTATATTTAGGATAAGTTAAATTCAGAGAAGGAAAACAAATAACATACAAAAGGTCATCAAAGAGAAACCCAGTGTGATGTTGTAGAATTTTTCTGCACCTCACAGTAATAAAGGGAGAAATAACTATTGAGAGGTTAAAGCTTTAAACTAGGATTCAGTGTACTGCTGCTCAGCTGACAGTGCTGTCAAAGTCTTCCAGTGCAACTTCATAAAAGTCACTCTCTGTAAGTGTTAGCTGCCATTTTCCTTTTTGAAGAAGAAAGTTTCTCTTCTCATTATTCATCTGTCATACCTATTTAGTTTGTAGAGTTTTGAGAACAGAGGTCCTGTATATAGAATAGGTAATTTTTTTTAAGTCTTCTGTCACTACTCTCCTAAATAAATAGTCCATATATACCAGCTTAAATTGACTTGGTGATTTACTTTTCTTAGACATAACATAGAGTTTGCAGTGTTTAAAAAGTGCATGCGTGTGCGTATGTATTTTCCATCTGTATCAGTCAAATGTAAGAAAATACTACAGTTAAGGTAATCTCATTTGTTGCTTCTTTGTTCGTTTGCACTACACTATATATGTGATCCTCAGAAAGATTTCTAGGATCCAACAGTGCAGCTTATTAGTAAAACTCTGCTAATTTTAAATTCCATTCAGAAACAAAAACTAGACCTTTTGATATAAAAGCAAGGTTAGATAGATTAAGAACAGTTTTCCAGTGCTTGGATGATGTCAGGTCTCCTCTGGGCTGTGGAAAGCAGGATGGGAAGTGTCAAGAATGTGCAAAGGTAACATCAGCTCTTCCTGTAATAAATAAGACATACCAAAAGAGGTACTTGATGCAGAAGGAGGGCTCTTGCCAGATATATGACCTCCAGCTCATCATCTTCTCATGTCAAACAGCTACATTTTCCTACAGCAGTACTGCATTTAGGGTTGGATAACAATTAAGGTGGTGGCCACTCAGGAGTGCTTTTGCCCCTGTGTGTTTGTTGCTCTCCAACTTAGCTTTTGATATGAAATTCTTCCCTGGGTCATAGAACTGTTTTTGACAAGAAACTGCAGAAAAACTGGTATTTTCAGACAAAACGAATTTTTTTTTTTTTTTTTTTCTGGAACAGACCACAGCCTTGCAGGAGGGCTTGCAGAGTAAGCAGCTATTCACTGTTTTGCTTTATCTTCATTCTGCAGTGTGCGGTCCAAAGCTTTGTTTATTTTCCACTATTCAAACTTTACTCTAAAGCCAGAGTCATTAATTTCTTCATGTGCTTTTTATACAGTTCATGAAAGTGCTTAACAAACAGGAATTTATTTTCCTGCGTTGTGCTGACAGAAAATTGAGACAGAGGGATTAAGGTCAAAAGTGCTGTTTATGTTGAGTGCTCAGTCTAAATCCCCAAAACCAGATCTCACAGGATACTTATTGCTACTCACCGCTTTTTGCATTGGCAGCTCTCTCCCTCCTCATCATAGACCTGGCAGTCAGGACTTCCCAGCTCAGTCCCCCCCTTTTTGGGTACCCATCAATTAAGGAGTGTAATTAAGGACCATCTGTGGAAGGTACTGTGCCTGGACCAGGAAGACAGTGGTAGTCACCAGGCTAGAAGGCTAGGTACCACAAGTATCCTGAGGCTTTCCTGAGGCAGCCTCTTTCCCTGCAGGGTACCACTGCTTTTGCAGACCACAGCCCATTTATAGTGGTGTGTGAAGCCTCCCTGCACTCTCCTTGCCAGAGGATTTTTAAAGACTGAATATCCCACATCTCCTTCTAATCCCTCCTGATCTTTGATGAAGTGAAATTGTTTTTTTTTTTTTTTTTTTTTTTTAAAGAGTGATGAATGCCACTCTGTCTTGTGGACTATTTATTTTTCTTCACTTAAAGTTTTTTTTGCCCTTAAGCAGTAAATGTTCTTCACGTAGCTGCTACAAGAATCACAATTTTTAGCAAGAGCAAAAGGATATTTTTTATATCCGTTTTATATTCTTTGTTAGTTGTTTTTTTTCTTCCCTGAAGTAGCAAACTCATTTTTCCTAAAAATTTATGAAAACTAAATTGTTATTTAAGTCTACTTAAAATATTGAAAAAAAAGTACCAAAGCAGGCAAAGTTCAGAAAAGTTTTAAACCAGTGTAGATAAGGCGTTAAAACAGGACATGCCAGGGACATTTTTGTTCTGCCTATAACAAATAGGACTCTAGAACAGATATATGGAACAGAAGGGAAAAGTAGTCACCAAGCCATCATTGATTTGTTACTTCAAACCCTTTTGTGCACAGCTAAGAAGCAGCTGCACTACTATTCTACTGCTGTGATGCACTTACAGTGTGGCACCAGTTAATCATAATTGCACAGTGTCATTTCCCCCACTTCTCTCACCTTGCCAAGGCTCTGAGTGCAGAGGGCACACCTTATACCAGCCACAGAGAACCTGAAAATCATATCCTCACCTCCCAGTTGCATTGGGTGTGGAGGTCAGTTTATGCTTTCTCCTGTAATTGCACTTTTCTGTATCAACCACACATCTCAGATCTAGAGGGATAGGTGCACAGGTAGGAGACATATTGGTCTCTCTCTACCCAGTAATACTATCTCCTTAAATTGTTTCTACAGTTTTGTTTTATCTGTGGATTACACAACACTTGCATGTGTTGCAAGATATAAAACTTATCACTCTTATATGTAAGAATAACATAGATATTAAGACCCTCTTGACTGCATTTATAATGTTGAATAGCGTCTCCTTTCGAGACATGGATAACCTTTTCTGCTTCCTGTTAGCAATTTCTTGTTTCCCCCCCTTAGCCTTTAAATGGAAACACAAGTCTGCCATTTAATAAAACCACAATAATGATCCTGCTTTAAAGGACAAGGGCTAATCACTTGCTGCTTAACATTCCAGACACATGACAGTGGAGGAGAATAAATCAGTTAAACAGCAAGATGCAGCACAACTAATTTTCATGTAAATTGGGTGATTGCTGTTTTTTTTTTTTTTTTAACCATTGTGGTTTTTTTAAGCTGTTAAAGCCCAAACATTCTCGTCTATCAGCTTATGAATTATTAATTAAAAAAAAAAAAAGAGAGAAAAGAGGCTTTCTTTTTCTAAATATCATCTGCTAAGCCACCACAGACTGAAGTGCCTCACACTGATTCCTGATTTACATAGTCCCAGTTGGAAGTTAATGAAGACTGCTGAGCCACCTTTCAACATGCAGATAAACCTTCATGTATTTAAAAGCAGGGAATATGTGCTTGTTGCTGGCAAATTATTCATCTAAGATCTGAAGTTTCTGACACCGCCTGCGTCAGATAAACTGTCACCCAAATTGCAAACTAATTAGTGATTCAAACATTTTTGAGCTGATTGATGACAGAATAATTTACGCTTGTTTCTCAGTTTCCAGCTGGCATAGGCTGTTGACTGGAGCCCTAATTAACGCTAGTACATCAGTCATGTTCTGCCAAGGCAGCACATACAATTAAAAGGCAGTTTAAATGGAGTATCACATTAAAAAGGCTGGTAGATGCAAATGTGAGGAAACGGCACTCTAGGATAAAATGACAACAGAATCCCACAAACCAAAACAGAATGGAACAGGGATTTTGTTTTGTTTTGTTTTTCTTGATGGAGAAGTAAATTGTATTCCACATAGGCTATTTAGCAAAATAAAACAATTGGGGAGACAAAACATGCACACTAAATTTGTCATCATCATCACCATTATTGTTATTAGTCTTAACTAGATTATTATATCTTAATATTTGTTAGAAAACTGATGTGTACTTGCATGTTGGGTTTCAGCTGTTTAAAAATTAAATAGAGGGTGTCAGTGGTAGCTGAGAAATTGTTTACAGTGATAGTAAAAAACAAAGCAGAAATATCAATATGTGTACTTGTGAGGAGCATATCTTTGAGCAGCCTTCAGAACTAGTTTTAAATAACAAAAGATCTAACCAAAAACTCAGTGTAGTTCATGGAAATACGGTCATGGGAAGTTCAGAAGAGTACGGTAAATATCCAGATGCCCTAGTTTTTCTTTTTGGGTGAAACTACTAAATTTTTAAAACATCCATACTGTATGGTAAACGTATAATTGTTTCTAGTGGCATTCCCCATGTAATTTCCTTTGGGGAAAAATTAGTTATTGCATGGGTTTTATAAATGTTCATTATAGCTCTGGGTGCATATCCAACTTGTGGCCTGACTCAACAGGAACATATTGCAGCCTGCAACTTCAGAAAGAGAGTCCTCTGCAGTGCTGCTGTCAAGCAGCTCTTTTATTTTATTAGGTCTATTTTATTATATTCATATTCTGAATAGTGATATCTGTATATCAGTTGCTCTCTAGCTATCAAGCAGTCAGGTAAGAGAAAATGCATTTTGCCATCTCAGTAATAAGAAATTAGGATAGTTGTAACCAGTGTTCTTATTAACATTTGAACTAAAAGAGCGTTGGCTGTCTCAAACTAATAATCAAGCTAAGGACAAAAAGAGTCCTCCTTGAAGCAACTCACAAAATGTTAAGCCTGCAGTGCCAGACCCCTGTTGCAATGTATACTGCATATTTGATGACACTGGTTTATCTTACTCAATGTGACCTCTGCGGGATGGGGGGGGGAGGGTGATGTGTGTGTGTGTGTGATGGAGATGGGGGTGGGTGGAG
>JAAWXA010000012.1:21004450-21114728 GCA_038090715.1 Florisuga fusca
GGTGGGTGGAGTTTTCATGAATATAAACAGCCCTGGGGTTCATACCTTGTCTGCTAAGGTGTTTTTGAGATTATCTATAGCACATGACAGATGAGTCCTTGACTCTTACAGCTCTTGAGCACAGAACAAAGAGAAGTCACTGTAGTAACCGCAAACAGACCTCGAGATGGGAGATGTGTGAAACAACACCAATTTGTTTCTAGAGGCACAGCAGACTGAAAGCTCACATCTCTCAGTGCAGTCACACTTTGCTGTCAAATGCCATTTTGCAATGCCATATATTTTCACCTTTAAAAATTTTAGATAAGTACTAATTTACATGTGTATAGTGACGTGGGGCTCATATATCAGCTTTGACAGCTGAGCTATTTTAAGTAGCTTTATAGACCAGTGAATTGGAAATGAGGGGTGAAACTCACCTTAGATGTAAATAAGACCAAGTTTTGAGACTTTGCTATGGTTGGGCGAGATTTTTGCTGTGAGGCATTGCAAAGGCCGCATGCTTCTGACCCTGCATGAGGCAAGAACCACCAGAAAACCTTGGTTTAGCTTTTAGAGGCCATGTCACATAACTGCTGCTGGCTTCACTGAATTGTCTGTCACTGAGCTTGTCAGAAGCACTGAGACACTCTGTAAGTGCCCAAGGACAGTGAATTCCCAGTTGGCATAGCAGATGGGGTGGCCAGCAGCTGACAGAAACTACTAGATGGAGACCATCTGAAAAATGAGTGGGGAGGGTTAGGCAGAAGATGAGCAACAGTTGTCAGGATTGCTATACAGGATTTAGGGATGTAAATTTTCACACTCACACTTTCGGTCCAATGTCCACTTTTTAAGTCTGTTTTTCACATCTTCATTTACAACAAAAATATTTTCTCCTCAGCAGGTAAGCATGGTTTAGGACAAGAGGATTACACTTTACCTAATGAAAAAGATGTCAAAAGCACCAGTCTATCAGCAAAGCTACCAGTAAGAAAGAGAAACACAGAAGAGTTCTATTACTAAAGGAGGAAACAGGACAAATATATAACATTTTGTATTTTCAGTAAGAAAATATATCCTGTGCAGCAGAGTTCAGATTCTGGCTTATATTACAAGGTCTTCTTACTGATCTTATAACCTATATACAACAATGCTGTTCATACAGTGCCTGAGAGCAGAATTTGAGATTGCTAATCACAGGAGGTTTGGCTTGGAAGGAACCTTAAATATCATCTAGTCCCATCCCCTTGCATGGGTGGGGGTACCTCCCACTAGATCAGGTTGCTTTAGCCCCATCCAACCTGGCCTTGAACACTTCCAGGGAGGGGGCAGCCACAGCTTCACTAGGCAACATGGGCCAGGGTCTCACCACCTTCACACTAAAGATTTTCTTTTGAATGTCTAACTTATATCTATCTTCTTCCAGTTTAAAGACATTTCTCTTTATCCTATTGCTACATGCTCTTGTAAAAAGTCCCTCCCCATATTTTCTGTAGGCCCCCTTCAGGTATGGAAGGATGCTGTAAGTTCTCCCTGGTGTCTTCTCTACTCCAGGCTGAACAAGCCCAACTCTCTCAAGCCTGTCTTCATGGGAGAGGCGCTCCAGCCCTCTGATTATCTTCATAGCTCTCCTCTGGACTCTCTTCAATACCTCCATGTCCTGTTTGTGTTGGGAGATCCAACACAAGTTGTGGTTTAAACAAATGGTGCAAAGAATCTTCCTGCTACAGCTTTCTCTTTTTGTTTCCATGCTGTTGCTGATCACAGCAGTGGCTTGTTACATCTCCCCAGAGAGCAGCAATTCATAGAATCATAAAATCATAAAATTGGCTGGGTTGGAAGGGACCTCAGAGATCATCAAGTCCACCCCTTGATCCACTACCACTGCGGTTACTAGACCATGGCACTGAGTGCCACATCCAGTCTCTTTTTAAATATCTCCAGGGACGGAGAATCCACTACTTCCCGGGGCAGCCCATTCCAATGTCTGATAACCCTCTCTGTAAAGAAATTTTTTCTAATAGCTAACCTATACCTCCCCTGGCACAACTTGAGACCATGTCCTCTTGTCTTGTTGATAGTTGCCTGGGAAAAGAGACCAACCCCCACCTGGCTACAAGCTCCTTTCAGGGAGTTGTAGAGAGTGATGAGGTCTCCCCTGAGCCTCCTCTTCTCCAGGCTGAAAACCCCCAGCTCCCTCAGCCTCTCCTCATAGGATCTGTGCTTGAGTCCCTTCACCAGCCTGGTTGCCCTCCTTTGGACCTGCTCCAGGACCTCAATCTCCTTCCTGAACTGAGAGGCCCAGAACTGGACACAGTACTCGAGGTGTGGCCTCACCAGGGCTGAGTACAGGGGCAGAATCCCTTCCCTGGACCTGCTGGCCACACTGTTCCTGATCCAGGCCAGGATGCCATTGGCCTTCTTGGCCACCTGGGCACACTGCTGGCTCATGTTCAGCTTCCTGTCAATCCAGTCTCCCAGGTCCCTCTCTGCCTGGCTGCTCTCCAGCCACTCTGTGCCCAGCCTGGAGCTCCCCATGGGGTTGTTGTGGCCAAAGTGCAGGACCCAGCACTTGGCTGTGTTGAACCTCATCCCATTGGAATCAGCCCAACTCTCCAGTCTGTCCAGGTCCCTCTGCAGAGCCCTCCTGCCTTCCAGCTGATCCACACTGCCCCCCAGCTTGGTGTCATCTGAGAGTTTGCTGATGGCGGACTCCATCCCCTCATCTAAATCATCAATGAAGATATTAAACAGAACTGGGCCCAGCACTGATGCCTGGGGGACACCACCGCTGGTAAGCAGCCACCAATTGGATCAGCACCATTCAGCACCACTCTCTGGGGGCCTCCAGCATTTCCAAACCCAGCACAGAGTGCTCCTGTCTGAGCCCTGGGCTGACAGCTTTTTCAGGAGAATGCTGTGGGAGATGGTGTCAAAGGCTTTGCTGAAGTCCAGATAGACCACATCCACAGCCTTCCCCTCATCCCCCAGGATTCCATAAGAGAAGGAATTCTCAATTCCCTATGGAAACTCAAAACTCCTACTGTGCAATGTAAATGCAGGAAGCATTAACTGGTTTGTGTTTATAACATATTAATCAATTGCAATATCACCTCCCTGGTGGCAAAACCAGAAAAGGCTGAATGTGCAAGAGTCTTTTGAGCTTTCTCTAAAGTTCTCTATCTAGATGAACACATGTACATTTTTTCAGTGTGCAATAAGCCTTCTTCCCTTTTAAATATTTCCTGTCAATTTTCCTAATGTGAGGGTTTTATTTCTTTGATGAGAAAAGAGCCTACTAAATCAAACCTGTTTATGATGGAATTTACTTCTGTAACCCAAAGGACAGGTAAGCATTCAGGAAAACAGGTTGAGCGTGCTATTTAAGGTGCTATAGTTTTTTAAGAGATTTTTTATTATTCTCTATGTTTAGAAGGAAATTTTAACCAATGCCAGAGTTTAAGGAAAGGTAATACTCTTAGAGTGGAAATAAAGACAGTGTTGCACTGTCAACTCCAAGGTGCAGTGTTGCACCTTGGAGAGGCAATTTCAGTTCATTATTTTACCACAGACTTATGTGACCTTTGGGAAGTTATTTAATCCAATGGCACCTCATTAACCAATTTGTAAAGAGGGTAAAATGACATTTCCTTCTCTTTAACAAATTTAGCTGTTCATTTGAGCTTGCAAAATACTACTTGTATGAAATGTTCCATTCAAGATGTGATTATCTATATATACTCTTTGGAGCTTAGCTGGTTAACTCTTTAGGATAGTCTCTTAGTAGGCAAAAACTTAGTGCCAACTGTATTTGTAAGTTTTACTTGAATCTAGAAAAAATGTGAAATAACTAGAGTTTTCCACAGTCCAACCTGGACAACTGCACTTATTTTTTGAACACAATTTTTGAGCCTTGCTACAGCAGGCTCTGTAGATTCTGAAGATTTCAGAATCAAGATTTCTAAAGTGCTTTATTAACATGAGTTGTATTTAAAAAAATGCATTTTACTTGGGCTTTTCATTTTTTCCACATATTTTCTTCCCACAAATGACACCCTTCTCAGAAGTATGCAAGCTGTAGTAGGAAGAAAAACAGACACCTCTACTGCTGTGTGCATTGCCTAATGGAAGCTGTCTTGACAGCAAATCTGAAATCTTTCTGGCCCCCTACAGTCTTAAAGGACCACCTCAGTTTCATCCACTATCCTTTTTTAGTTTTCCATTAGGCCTTATTTCTTATTCTTCTCTATGCCCAAAAGCAAAACATTAAAAAAAATATTTCAAAAGATTTATAAAAATCAACCCCCCTTCACTGGAAATTTATTCTCCAGTTATGTTGGCAGACATGACATCCCAGTGGTGCTTGATTTTACACCAGAAGCATCTCAACAAAAGGTGATGAGTTGTTGAAAATGAGACATAAAGCTGAAAGCTATTCCTGAGAATCACATCATCATTAAAATATGAGGAAGATGGGAGGAGAAGGAAAAGAAAATAAAGGTTTATGGGAAGCCACGGTGTTGAGAGAAGTCTTGTAAGTGTACCAAATATACGCCAAGCAGAGCTTACAGGAAGTGCTAAGCACTTCTGGAACATATTACTTAAAAAAACTACTCTATGGCAGGTAGAACTAGCAGCAAGCCTGTCAGGAACACAAAGAAAGTGATGTTGATTCTGAACTGGAAACCAGCTTTTGTTCTTAGTCAGCTTGGCTTCCCTTTTTCGCTCTATATTTTGCAGTTCATGCTTCAATGACACATTTCAGGATTATACTGTAGTATATGGAACACAGGTGAAAAGGAAATACTCTGTGAAGCTTGACAAGTTAACTAAATCAGTAGATGCTGATGAATCATCATTCTGTGTCCCTTACAGAGGTTGGAATATACAAAATTTGGTTGAAACTCACCAGCACTTAATGCCAAGACAGAACAAGCTAGACCACGCAACAGTGAATGCCAGTGTTAAACAGGAACAAACACTAGCAATTACAATAGAAGTAACAAGTAGCCTAGAGGTTTAATATAAATAACAAGAGGCTCAAAGAACAGCAGATATCCTTCCTTTGCAGGAACAAGGCTGTTTTTAACACTCTAAAATCTAACGGTACTAATCTATCCATTCTTTTTGACAGAACTGTATTAGTCTTATGAGGGTGTGGTTCAGACATGAATTTGGCTTGTCCGACTGGGAATTATTTACAAGATATTTATGAAGGATAAAGTCAAACATGCTTTGAGAAATGGAGAAGGAAAGGGAGAAGGGGAGAGGGAAGGGAATGGAAGGGAAGGGAAGAAGGAAGAAAGGAAGAGAGAGAGAGAGAGAGAAAGAAAGGAAGAGAGTGAGAGAGAGAGAAAGAAAGAAAGAGAGAGAGAGGAGAGAAAGNATTCTAGTCCATTGGTCCTAAAATCCTATTGATATCGTTTCCTTTCAAAGGGTTTTGCAATTGGTACCAACTATCTTCCTTTTAACACTGCTCAAGTGTCTTCTCCTCATCAGTTTGTTCTGTCCCTTAAAATGATAGGTGCATGCCCCTGTCCCAGGACCTGCTATTTGTTTCAAAGCAGGTGTCTTTTTGCTTGATTCAAAACACAGATGTGCAGATTTTACATACCAAGCACCATGGATATACCAAAGCTTTATAAACAGTTTTTCAAGAGCGTGCCATGTTTTAAAAGTTGTATTAATTAAACGTACTCTCCATTGACAAATTCTGTGAAATTAAACCTCTATCTTTCCGTCCCATCTCAAGTCTTTTATTTCTGTCACTAATGACTTCCACAAAAATACCCTCTTTCAGCAAGGGACACCCTGAAAACAGGAGGTTATGAAACTCTGTGTTATATAATTAATATATAGAAATATAAAAATAATAATAATAATAGAAATAATTAATTTTAAAGTACATGAACATTTTTCATTTTTCCAGCCTAATGGAATGTTTGCTGGCAGAAGATAGTAGTTTTTTATGATTACACTATTACATGCACAAGTGATTCTGTATCACACACATACATACACACACACATACACGTATGTGTGTGTGTATGCAAGTACATACACATATTTGCCAGCATACACCTGGAAACTTATCCTCTATAAATAACTGACTTCACTGGAATTGGACTATTTACACTATCTGTGAATCTGATCTCATGTATGTGCCTGCATGTTAACTTACATTTCAAAGTGAGAAACATTCTGTACTCTAAAACTATTTCAGATCTGTTTGGTGAAATCCAGACCAGAATAATAGGAATATTTCTGTATATTTAATATAGCATTTCACTGTTTCTACTTTTTCTGTAAATCACAATACATGATAGTATTTATACCAGTATAAAACTTTAAAAACTTGATAAAATATACAATGGAAATGGAGATGACCTAATGGGTTAAACATTGATATTCTATGTTTAAAAATGGTCATGTTGTGTGGCCAGATTTTCATGAATTAAGAAGAATCATGGTAGTTCATGCATAGTTGGTAAACTACCGAAGAGAGGTGCAGAACTACTGTTAGACTACCAGTGTAGAAGCAGCTTATTAACTTTGATAAAAAGTTATTATTTCAATTTATTCCTCATGGCCAGCCAATATTCTCCCTTTAAAGGAAAAAAGAATGGATGCTTGTTTCACCAGTGATAATGATTACTCAGTCCAATGAAAATGTGGGGGAAAAAAAAGTAAAAAACTGTGGGTTTTTTTTTCAAATTCTAATCAGAAGAACTACTTTTCTATTCAGCAAAATCTTAGACTCAGGTATGTCAGCTAGTTTCCATTCCACAAAATGAATTAGAGCTGCAAAAACCTGGGCAAATGCTATAATTTTTTTTTCTGCATATATTATTATACAAAACCTTTTATCTTTGTTGTTTCTTGTTCAGAAACAAATGTAAGAATGTTTGCTGGCGGCTAAGTTGGAGGAAAATGATGAATCATACAAGAGCTGAACTGTGTCCATGGAAAAAGAATTGTGAATATGTTTGAACCAGAAGCCTGATTTAAAGGTTATACTTCAATCCATCCTCCAAAAAAAGTTCACATTTTTCTTCCACTACCCCCCACCCTGCCTCCATCCCACCACTCCCTCCCACTTTCTTACTCTGCTCTCTACACTGTGTTGGCAAAGCATTTGCATAGTAAGAAGGCTGGGAATCTGATCCAACTGGAAACATAACTAAACAGAGTGGGATGAGAGGTATGTTTAGCTGATCAGCTTCTCAATATGTTTGCTGCAAAGCTGTGCAGATAGTTGGGCTGTCACAATACAAAAGTGGGGCACATAATGCACAAGTGGCAGGGAGACTGATGGGATTGGTCTGCTGTTTGGTGATGATGCTGGTTTAAATGAATATCCAGTAATGATTACAGTGTTGTTGTCATACAACAGATCAACAAAAATACATCACTGAAATTCAGCATCACTATTTTCACAGCTAACCAACTAACTAATCATAGCTGAAAACTGAAATACCACTTATAGCAATCTTGTTGAGATCAAGCTGTAGCAGTAATTCCCAGACTGTGATCCATGGGTCTCAGGCAGATTCAGAGAAGTCACATACGATTTGAAGAGAACTGATTGGAAAGACTACATTTTCCCCCGTAGTACACTGAATTAAACCATTGCTGTTATCAGGAGTGCTGGCAACCTGCCCTTTGTGCGTAAAAGTATCTAGGGCTCATAATACTAATCTGGCAGATTTAGTTGAAAGACCTCAAGACACGGGTACTGTATGCCCTGTCACACTGCAAGACATTTTTCCTTCCATGTACAGGTGAAAGAGTACAATAGGTGTCTGTAGCAAAGCCTCTCCTGCTCAAGATCCAGTATATTAGCTTCAAATGGTCCACAAACTTGAGCTTGTACTAATGCAATCAGCAGCACACGTATCTGTTATTTCAGTGATAACATCCACTGCAGGGCTGACAGCCTTCACCAAAGGAACAAGACTGCTACTGATGGTATCGTCTTAAGTGTGCCAGTGCTATCTATCCAATACCTGGTGCAGTTAAGAAGAGAACTGAAAAAAAAAAAAAAAAAAAAGAAAAATTATTTGCAGAAATGGCAAAGGAAGAAAATTGAGATTTTCTCACTTCTACTTACATGCATTTATTTGTATAAATAGTCCCATTGCAATAAAAGTTATTGCCATGCACCAAGGAACATACACAATCCTAATAATTTCAAAATACAAGTGCTTTTAAGAAATATCAAGATTTGCCCAGAACAGTTCTTCAAAAGAAAAGAATATTCAACCAAATATGCCCTGTATTTTTCACCCTAATTATTTAGAGGAAAAAAAAAAAAGCTCAATTTGTGGTGGTTTTTCTTTTCTTTCACCCAAAGGCTGGCAGTGTTATCTGCTATGTGTAGCAGTTATTTTACTTCAAATTGTTAATTTTATTTTGCTTAAATTCCTTTATTTTCTTACCCAATTCAACCCCCCCCTCCCCCAAAAAAAACAGATTTGCCACATTCTTGTGTTTACTTTATCAAATACTCCTTTTTCTTTTAGGAGAGCATAACTAAGTTTTTTATTCCTTTAATTGTGTTGCCAGGTTGCAGTGAAAAAAGGTGTGGGACATATTTCAGGAAGAGACAATCCCTTCCTAATCTTCAGTCAGTCCATAACTTTACAGAAAAGTGGAGAAACATCTTTTCTGAAAAACACATTTTGAAAGAGCTGCCAGGTGACTGTCACTGATTTTGAGTTAAGAGAAACAATGTCAGCTGTCCTTGTGTTACCCCAAGAAATGCTATGTAGAATTTACATAGATAAAACCCAATAAAACCAGAGCAAGCCTGCAGAAACTTGTGTTTCTTCAGTTCTAATTAAAATGCTACAGATAAGTATTTGAAATAGAGAGATGAAAAAATACCACATGTAATCTGCTCAGTTTAGTCTGCTCTGTTACTTAAAGCCCACTGTTTTGAACAAAAATTTACTAATTTTGCTTTAAAATATGTCAAAAATATACTTTACTACCCAGATGTTTGTCTGAGCCAGTTTACTAATTACAATGGACTATATGAGTCCAATACTAAATAGACAACACTTCAAAAGATGCTTTAAAGGAATGATTTTGAAAATCTAAAAAAAATTTTAAAAGTCAAGGGTAACCTGTACCCTTGTAACCACTGGTGTAGGCCTTGAAGCTTATATGTTTCTCCTCTATCTTAAAACCCATATATGTCTGTGTGCACATGCATTTTTGTCATTCTGTTCTGTTGATATTCATTTTTCCACTTTTCTATACACCTTCCTGTTTGTCTCAGGACTGATTATTTCAGCCTGTTTTCATCTGGGCATGTTTCTCCAGGCCAGCCTTTTGGTTCTCTTTAGCCCTCTCTGAAGTATCTTTCAGACAGACCATTCCTGAGGTAATGTGACCCACATCAATTACTGCAACCCAGAAATTTGCATCCTACAACTGTGATATTTTGTACATTATTTTCCATGCCATTCTTTACTTGCCAGAGAAGTTAGGACCACCTGCCTTAACAAGGCAGTGTGACAGAGTACTGCTGTTGTCATGAAGAAGAGAACTCAGGTACATCAGAAAATTGTATCGAAACCACAGCCTAAATGCAAGATATTAACACACCAAGGCCATAACACATTCAAGCAGCATAGACTGTTTTAGTCCTGCCAGATGCGTGTACAGGATCAAAAACCAGACATTGAGAGGAAAAGTCATCTACAAATATATCAATTGAACTGAAGTGCTAACTGTGTGGACACACTGAGCCTCAGACAAAGCTGTGGCACAAGAGCCTTTGTCTTCTCTTTTTGCAGCAAGATTTTCATGATACGACAGCTGACAGCAACCTAGTAAAGGAAACAGGATTTTGATGAGTACAGATTTAAAAAACAAACAAACAAACAAAAACAAACAAACAAACAAAAAAACCCAAAAAACAACCTGGGGGGAGAGGGCAGAGAGAAAGAAAGAAGAGTAAAAAAAAAAATAAATTCACCTTCAAACTGTGAATATCCTGAAATCACATTATACCTCAGGCTTTCCAGAGTGAGAGCTGTGAATGTTATTGTCACTGACAGAGCCTGATTGAGGAGGAGAATTTTTGGCAGAGAACAAGATGTTTCTTCCTATTTCCACTCCTTGGAGCAGTGATGTCAATATTTCAAGGGCCTGTGTCCATCAAAGAAAAGAAAAAAAACTGTTGTAAAATAAAAGCATTGATCCAGGAATCTGTGAATGTAATGCTGCTATCAATAAAAGGTGTATTTAACCTGTGGGTAGATTATATTGTTTTTCCATTGTGCAAGGACAATATCTGAACGTTCAGTTTTTCCAGGAAGGTCCAAGCTTTGTTTCATGTTTGCATAGCACTTTGCCCAAGTGAGCACTTCAAAGCCACAGAAGCAACAGTGTACCTTGCATGCAGAGGAAATGAGGCATCTCACAGAGATCTCTTTAGGTGCTACAGTCATCTCAGTCTCTCTTGAACTACATTCTTAAACCATTTCTCAACAGGCACTGTTCTTTTTTCTAGTGTATTCAAAAGCCTTTACTTGGCACTTCCAGGATGCTGGGGTTTCCAGAGCTGCTCTCCCTGCAGATACCAACTCATCATCGAGCTGAACTGCATCAAAACCCAGCACATGGGAGCCAGACTCACAAGCAGCCAAGACCAGTTCACTGGCACCATGAAGAGTGCGGTTATTCAAGATAAGCCAGCATCACTTCTGTGGAAAAGTTTTTCATTATGTGAGGCCATGGAAGAAAGGGAGGGTTGAATAATCTGGTCAGAAAACTATCCATCTTACTGGGGAAGGAATTAATGGCAGTTTTGTGTTGAACAGGAGGTGGCATGAAACTCAGACGCAACTTAGCCTGGGTGAAGGCAACAGCAGAGGCACCCTTGAGTCCTTGTAGAGATTCAGTTATAAACCCATGATGCTTTCAGGGGGAAGTAGGTATTCTTGCTCACCATGAGGCACTTAGGCATGGACAGTGAACATCAGACCAGTATTTCAGTCTCTTTTAGAAAACCTCAGAGCCCACACACTTGGCAGCATTTTCTGAGCCAGCATGCCCAGATGATGAACCGACATTTATCAGCCCAGCTGGCCCAGCACTAAAGCACTTCTGAACTTATCCAAAATGCAAGTCAACAAGCTGGACAAAAATCTTATAAGCTTCAAACATCTCATAGAGTTACAGGGATGGCACCAAACTTGCATACAGTGTCTAGCCTCTGGGAGAGTGAGTGAGGGAGAGCAGGAACATGGAGGACAGGAAATGTTTTAGTTAAGAGGATTGACAGAAACAGAGAAAGGCAGAAGGAGAAGCAGGTGTAACAAGTGGGACATTTTACAGAACAGGGAAGGTACTGAGTAAATGGGAAAAATAATGACAAGCATAAGCAAGTTAAAATCACTAGTAATAAGACAACGTTAGGGTAAAAAAGAGAGAGGTTTAAATGATGAATGGCTGCTTTTGAAGAGTAATGTAAACTTCTATAAGGTTACCCTGTGAAATCAAAGCATTTTACTCAAAGGATACTAAAGAATGCATGAGAGTTGTGCTAAGGAAAAATGAAGGTATTAAACATTAAAACAAAGTCAGGAGCATTTTCTTCTAAAATCCTGCATCCACCTTAATGATACACTTTTTAGTAAGATAGCTTCAGAGTATTGTTACCAAGTATAATTTCAAATATTTAATTATATTTCATAATAAATAAAAATGCTTATTTCATAAATGTATATTATTATTATTATTATTATTAAAGATATCTATTTGTCAGATTTGTAGCTCATTTGTACAGTGGTGAAACAGAGGTAAGTCAGCCTAAGTTGATGCATCTTAACCAGTGAAAGAGACATCAGCATTGTGCCTCTTCTTCCAGAAGTTAAATATATTGTCCACATTGTGGGAATGTCTGTAGGTTAACTAGAGTTTGAGTACCTCTGCCTTTCCACAGAACAGGAAAGCATGGCACATGTGGTCTCAATCAATACAAATATGAAGCAAGACAATGTGACAGTGAATCACCAAATCAATCATATCCTTTGCTTCATATAATTAGGAAGGGCTTCAAGATGGTCTCCTTGTAATACTACCTTGATAATCCAGTAAATATAGATCACAGCAGGCACTTATACCAGTCTGATGTTCTCCAAAATACCAGGGTGACTGAGTTTTGAACGACAGAGCCAAAAACTATTGTTCTTGATATAATTACTGAAATTTTCTTAAAATATAATTAGAAAATAACACAGTTACGTACTGCAGCCAGGAGATAAGCTGTACTGCCATGCACTAGGATACCTGGTGCAAGAAGTAGTGGAATGGCCCTATCATATAAAAGAAATATATTAGTTCAGGTTTTCACTCAAATATCTGGTCACTGACATACATTTATTTAAAGGTTAAATGAGAGGTGAGAAGGGGGAGACATTAATCTCAGACTGGGAAAAGCTGCCAAAACTGAACTATTGAAGCAAATGCCAGACCAGGCAATGGGCCAGTTCACTTATCCTTACTAGCCACCTGTAAGCTGTATTATCAAAACCTCTGAAGTTTATTATTGCAGTTTATTATCCCTTCATTATGATATAGAAAAAAAGGCATTGATGTAAAACAATTTTGATACCAAGTTTCTCCCTGATACTCAGCACTGAAATCCATTTGTATTTGCACAGGAACAGGTTCTGGGACAATTTTTTTTCGCTATCGGTGACAAACCATATGCTCATGCATACATGTAATGTCTTATTGTCACCATGTGGAAAAAAAAGAAGCCTTTTGCATGAGAAATAGACAAAGTAAAAGAAAGAGTCATTGCATCAGTTAACATATTAAATAATCACATCCTGAGAGGGAAGCCTAAGCACAACCTAAAACACAAGCTCGGGGAAAATGTAGCACCATTAACTTCAGTGGAATCTCATCAAACAGCTCACTTGCATGCTATCCTTTGCAGCTGAGGGAAGATCTCACAGGACATTGACATGTAGATGACAGTACAAGACTGAGTCATTCATATTAATATCCTTCAAATTTTGAAACGCAACTCAAGATAGTAGTCCTTGACTATTGCCTTCCCCAAGACAGAACTGTATGTTTTGAATCAAATCATATGGCATTGAGTGGGCATTTCTGAGTCAAGGATCCTGTGGAAAATAAGATCTTGTAGATTTTCTCAGATTGCAATGTTCAAGTGCAACAAAACATGCAAACCTGTGTTTTGCTTGCTCTTATTTTAAGTGCAGCATTTTCTTTATAAACAAGGGAATAGACATACCACAATTTGTAGGAATATTTATTTACTTATTTTTAATCAGATGGGCTGTTCACATCTCTAAATCTGATTTAGTACTGCTATAGTTGTAATAATCTGAGATTATTACTAGCAGATTGAGTTTTGTAAGAAAACATCATATTTGTTATCTAGACCTAGTGACATGTTTGGGGAAAAAAAAAAAAATCAGACCAGCTGCAGATCTGTCTTCCAAAAGGTCTCACCTGTTATTTCTGACTACATCAGCCATTCTAACAAAAGACAAAAGTTCTCCTAAAAAACTTTATCTACTGTCACTTGTAATTTAAACTTTGGGAGACCAAATTTCTTTCCTTTGGTACACAGAAAAAGTGGTCAGAGTGGAAGGAGTAAAGGCAAAAATATTCAGATTGTCATTGATTTCCCTGAACTGGGGCATGAACATCTTCCTCTATCTCTTAATTTTGAAGTCATTTAGGATCCAGTCCTTAGTTGTATTTTCCATGGAAAATAAAGCTCATCTCAATGCCAGTTTGAGGGACAAGGCCTGAGAAAATATCCAGGGTAGCTGGTCCAACCTCTGAGCTCCTTGTGAAAAGAGAAACCAGTGTAGAACCAGAAGCAGCTCAACAATGATGTTCTTTTCTTTTTCTTGTGTTACTCTATTGTTTCTGGGTTGGTGAATTCAGATATTTTATATGATGGCTGTAGCTAAAAAAAGCAAAATTATGAATGCAAAGGGTTCTTGCCCAGGAGTGTGATTAGGTCAAGAAGTCACTTGTACCATACACTCTGCCTCCTGCTAACATCTCCTACAGTTTTAAGAACATTGTTAGCACCTGCATTCTAATATTAAGGACATAACCTTATGAGGATATTCCTCAAAAAAAGAAAGAGTAGCAGAAGAGGTTGTAAGGAACCTTGCTTGATCACAATGAGAAGGAATAACGTACTCCAGGATCTGCTGCTTAGAGGAAGCAGGCTTCACAATGAGGTTTTCAATGCAAGGATAAAAGTTTGGTTTGCCTAAAGTCTACTGCCCTCTGGGTGCAAAACGTATTTGCTGTACTTTTTTCAATTCTAACCCCATTTTCTTGCTCTTTGTCATTCTATCTTTTTTAGCAAAAACTTAGACAAAGCTATTAAAACAAAAAGAAATACCTTCCAGTCTTCCCCAGACTGTATCTATCTGCAAGATTCATTGTGAAATCTCTTTAGAATAAGACTTTTCATGGTATGAACTGCATGGTCCAAGTTATTCTCTACTATAAAAGGACGCAGCTCCATCAGGCTCAGCAGTGCTACCTTCCCTTAGATTATAGCTGAATTTTTCATCACGTTTCATTTGGCAAAAATATAGTTATACTTCAAAATTTACTGATGTGGTCCTATCAAGAGAGACCCAAATAAATAAGATTTTATATGTATTTATTTATATTATCCACAAAGACCCCTTTTTGTTAATTTTGTCAGCCCAGACACTACTTAAAGATGACTTTAACAGGGATGAGTATATTTGCAGGTCAGGTTCATCAAACATTCACTGTTCAATACTGTGGCAGCTGGTAGCAGGCATACACACTCTTCCCTTGTTTGGTTTTCTGATAGAACCTGTCAAGTGCTGATTGTCTGTAACTGAATTTGTCACCCTCTCAGCAAGGTTATATCTTTTCTTACTAGCAAATAAAACAATAAGAAGAGCGGTGTAAGCTCTAATTTTATTTTTAACCTCAATTAGCAATGCAAAACCATATTTTTTTAATCAAAAGAAGAGCTAACAAGTACCCACAGTTTTTCATTATTAATTCCAATATATTCTAAAATCAGAAAATCGTGCTTGTGAGAGAAGTTTCTAATCCCTTCAACTACTGATAGAGCAGCCAGCCACCACAACACAGCATACTCGGGTATGGTAGCACTATCCAGGCAAAATTAAATATTTATGGACTGTCAACTGAGTCAGTCAGTGGGTTCTGCTACAAAGAGCAGCAACTGCCCATTGTAGGCAGGGTCAGAGATTTGGAGGCTCTCTCTGCATTTCTGTCCCCACCCAGTACATTTTGCACTTCCTAAGTGTGGGGAACCTTACACTGAGTTAAACACTGAAGTATTAGTAAATTGGGAGCAGGCATATCAAAACTTAGAGCAGGATGGTGCATGTGGAAAGGGTTCAAAACATTTTCAATAAAGAGAGAACAAGAGAAATTTGTCTGTCTTGACAGAGACCACAGCTCCAACACAACTTAGATACAATCATGAGGATGGCACCAACAGAAGTAAACTTGCCAAGATGCCAGTTTATGAGTGGAATGCAGATTCACAGGTTGATGTGTGTTTTAACCCTACATGTAATATACAAATAGCAGGAGCTATGACAGTAATCTGTAGTACTGAAAAAATACTCTTATAGCAAAACCAAAAGATCAAATTTAGAAGACTAGTGCCTAAGGTTCACACAAATGTTTTGGGAAATTTAACAAGTGCTGAAATTCCACTGAAGCCAAGAGAAGTACATATCTGGGCTGCCTAGTTGTTTTTTTTTTTTTTTAATACCACATGGTACTACACTAAGTAGAATTCACAAAGACTTCTCTCTGTTTCTGTATTAACGTACATCCTGCACCCAAAAATTAAGAAAAGCAAAATCAGATAGAATTGATCATTCATTTAGACAGGTTTAAATTAGGATTCAATGTACATCTAAATCCGTTATAGAGAATCAGTTATAGAGAATCAGTTATAAATTTTAATCAATATGAAGTGTAGAAATAGAAACTATAGAGTAGTGTCAGAAGCTAGGAGTTCAGCAAAATATTTTAGGTTTAAAATGTACATGAAATATATTTCTTCTTCAGTCATGCCCTTTGAAAAAGAAAAGAACCCCACAGTTCTGCTATAAGTAAGAAAAAATAATATAAATAATAAAATAAATAAGCAATAATATACATATATATACAGATTATATAAATATATTGATACAGATGTAGATGTAGATATAGATGATAGAGAAAGAGACAGAGATAGACGAAGAGATAGATAGATAGATAGATAGATAGATAGACAGACAGACAGACAGATATAATGTGCAAAGCCTGATCACAGAGACTTCAGTATCTTAGTTGAGCTGAATATTTAAAGCACGGGACGGAAGAATTTCTCATAAGATTAAAACAAGACACAGGCTTCAATACCTTGTTAAACCAAGACATCTGTTCTCCTTAACATAAGACTACAAAGAGAATTTTCCTCTTTGTTTTGCAAAATGACCTAGACACCAGAGGAAAAGCTATCACCTCTAGAAGTCCCGTAATTTCACTCTGTATTCAGAACTTCAACAATTTCCTTGAAAAGTCATTCAGTTTTCATTCTTGATCTTGAACAGCTACAGGTCACCATCTGCTTTCAATTACTCCATTGCTATTGTCTCTTGAACTACTTGAACAATTATTCTCTGAAGTGTTACTCTAAAACTTCAGGATACACTAGTGAAAAATAAGAAAGAAAGTTCATACTTAATCTTGAAATTTTCAAAGTATAAGTATCATCATAGTTTTGCTTGTAGATAGGTTTCAAAACCTAAACGTAATGCTCTAATTGAACACTTTAAAATCCTAATTACCACCTCAGGTTTGAATGGATTGCATTCTGAGAAGTCGGGGTGACTTTTGAGTCTCATACATTGATACCAAGTAATACATTGATGCCAATGTATGTGCTGTAAAACCACTCTCTCGGGTACTGTATTTTATTCATGGAGACAAGTTCATTCATGTTTGAATTCTTCAAGAGTAAGTCTTATCTCTGCAGAGAAAGAAAAGATTTGACTTCTTGTATGGGAGACGTGAAAGCAGAACAGGTGGGTCTTACAAGGTCTGAACTGCATTTTATTTTTGAGCGTTCCCTGCTCCAGATAGAGTTAGATTATGATAAAAACTGACTGTGCCACCAAAGCATTTTCATGCCCTACAAATTACCCCAGGTTTAAGAGCTGGTGTATGCTACACTGCGAGAGATTCTGAGTGGAAGTGTGCCTCCAAGAGACATCCAGGCATTTTTATAAACTCTTTAGGCTTCTGGTGTCTTGTGGTATCATATGTGAACAATCAAATCAGTTCTGATTTGAACGCTGTCACTTGGATTAGGGTTTATCTATCGCATGGTAGCACTGAGTTAGCAGGCTGCAGAGATGAATAGAAGTACTGATTGCTGAACTGACAGCCTTGAAGATGAGTAGCATTATTTTATCACATCCTCCTTTGCAGCATGTGCCAGTGGGTTTTAGCTGTCACATTTTTTAAAATTGTCAAGCCTCAAAGTAAGTAACAGGGCTGTTTCCCTAGTGCATAAGAGTCTCCTACCCTCTTTCTGATCCTGCTGAATCTGCTGGCTTTTATTTTGCCAAACTGTGTACTTGTGTGCTTATTTGAATAAACAAAAGACTTCATTCTGCAAACCACAACATCACTACTAAATTAGTTGCTGCAAAAATGCCTTGTTTGCCAGTGCACCTCTTGCTGCCATTATAATTTTACAAAAGCAGAAAATCACAGCAGAAATATTTAAACTCATTTGTGAAGGTAAACAAGTGTCTTTAAGCTTAGTTCCTCATAAACACCTAAGGCTCATTCACTAGGGACACTTAAATATCAATGTGTTTTCTCACACACCATCCTGCAGCTCACCCATGCTCCTGTGTCTTGTGCAGTTGCTATTTCTCATTCAGCTTTCCCTGATGAACCTACTTGTCTTCTGATCATGTCTTAGACTACAGAGATGACTTTTGACTGTGTTATGGAAGGCTACACCACGCTGCTGGGAAGGTCAGAGCACTGGGTGAACAACCACTAACCTCCTGGTTTCTACAGAGGATGAGCCTGATCGGGACAGTGAAAGAAGCAGGTCACCAGCAGTAGAAAGTGATATAGACTCAGTGATGACAGGGCCTGCCCCATCCTCTGAACCAATTTTCTTCTCTGGTGGAGTCTTGCCCCCTGTTCCAGCTGAAACAGATGGAGGTCCCTGGCTCCTGGGGGCCCAGGGTGGTGGCAGATAGAGGCTACAGCAGCATGATGTTAAGCCTCTGTGCAGCTCCAGGGGAAGGGCCACATTCCTGTGAGACCCAGCTGGATACTCAAACCTGACTGTTCATCAGGCTCCAGGCAGTGAGGGGTGGGGATGTGGCACTGGAAATCCCTCATGTGCCCAGTGCCCTGCCCCACCAAATTAGCCAGACTGATGGTCCATCAAATCTGCAAACATTTGACAGAACAGAAAGGTTCGGTTAAATTAAACTAAAGGTTGTCATGGATGTGTTAACATACTGCCATTTGCTGTCACCTTATCCAGCTTACAACAACCCATCCCAAGCCTGGCTGTGTACACACCAAGGCCAAAGCATTTAAATCCACTCACCTGGGGAGTGGATCCACCACAAGTAAGGATTCTGCATTCTTTAACAGACAGTTCTAGGTTTCCCCAGAAGTCTGCAAATGTACCTTTTCTTCAGCTACTGCTCCACAATAATAAAAATTACAACCTCCAGACAGTGGAATTATAGGTGTCCCAATAAATAAATAAATAAATCAGTGAAAATCAGGAGTTCTGCAGAACAAGGCACTTGGAAGGCTTTCTCTCCATCACTCCTCATAAGCAGTACCCAAATACTCAACACCCCAAAACATAAAAGATGAGTAGCTTTTAGCATTTATCATAATTTCATTTTCTATAGAAAGCAATTTAATTCTTATCCTTCTTAATAAAAGAAGTATTTTATCATCTCTCTCACCCATCTTGAATTAAACTGCACAGATGCCACCATGTCAGTAGATCAAATGTCATGATATTTCTTACCTAAAAGGGCACTGCTGAGGATATCTGGAACTACTTTCACATTAAAATAGATTCTTTTAGCATTTGTGCTCAGAAAGATATAATTTTAAAAGATCTGTCATTTTTGGAAGCTTCTTAGGATTAGATCTTACAATCTGGGCAATTATTAATACAAAATACTTGAAAAGAAAATCCCTCTGATGGGGAAAGGAAAAAAAAATGCCACATGGCCACTTACCTTTTAAGGACGGGAGAAATTTCTAGACAAGGTATTTAATAAGCTTTCACAAAGCAGAAGTCTTTTCACTGAGTGGAAGTAGTATTGCCAGTGTTAGAAATGGGTTTTTAGCTTCCTTGTCATAATTCTCCACTGCAGAGATTTACAGTTTACAGTGGGACAATGGGAAGCACTATTTTTTTTGGATGATGTTGAATGAAATTTTAAAGTACGATACTCTGATATGTAGTGAGAGATAACTTGGCTATGTACTTTTCTTGTACTATGAAAAGTCATAGTACAGTGAGATATAATTTTATTTTAAGTTATTTTAGTAGATTGCTGTAATCCATTTCCATTTGAATTTGAATTTGAAGTAGGAACAATAGTATTTAAAACTTTTTCTTAAAGTTTAGTGCATATTTTAATATGAGGGAAGAGTTGCTGAGCAGAAGGTAAAAATTTGAAAACTGCTATTCTCACAGGACTATGATTCAATTATATAGTATATATTTTTCCTTTGGAAAACATTCAATGACATAATTTTACAAATGGGACAAACACAAAAAGAAGTCATTCATAGAGGCAGAAGAAAATAAGAAGAAACATGAACTAGATCATGATTTCCTGAGGCAGGAAAAAGTTTAAGCATTTTTCTAAAGGTCTGACTACAGCTGCATGTAGCTGTACACGAGATTGGCCAGGCCATGTATGGTGGTGCTGGACAATAATTTCCAGCTATGCTGGAGAGAACTGAACATCTGAACAAGCAAAGTCAGTGAAGATCAAGATGTTAAAAAAAAAAAAAAAAGTCTGGCAATTACAGAGGAAAAGAGAGACAAGAAAGGTAAGACATTTAACTGGGAGTAGGGAGACTTTTCCAGCAATCTTCACAGGTCATCAAAGAGAAGATAAAGGAGGGACACAGGCTTGGGAGGTAGCATCTTCCTACTGGCCCTCCCATCTAACTAACTGCAAACACCCTCATGATGCATGGCAATGACTTGCAAGACTCACCAGCCCTACCCCTTGCTGCAAGGGTCCTGCCTGGCAAAACACAAGCTCAAATATCTTACTCATCCAAGGCCCAGCTGCTTAGCAGTTCTCTTGGGAGGAATATGCTACTTGTCTTGCAGAACTGTGATGTTTTTCCCATAATAATATATGACTTTTTCTTACAGTTCAAATAAAACTATTTATCAAGTGATAAAAGAGAACTTACTTGTTTAAGATGTGTCTTTTTAGTAAATAATAAAATCTATACATGACATATGTATGTGGATGCACAAATGCTTCGAGATTTATAAAACTTAACAACTATTATTTCAGTATTATTTCTCCCTCTTTTATTTTAAAACTCTGAAACCACTTTGGCTTCCTTTTTCTCTCAACTCCCTTTCTAAAACACTGTTCTGAAGTATAAAATTTAAAACCACCCAGGACTGGAATTGTATCTGTAGAAAAAATTTTCTTTTTTTTTTTTATCCTGCAAACAAAAATAAAAAACACATAAAATTCATACCCAGACTTACACTCAATGTAGAAAATATTAACCTGGAGCAAATTTTTATGTAGGCAAGTTATAAATCCCTGGAAATATTACAGTATCAAACCATAGTGACCTTTAACTCTAGGATTGCAAATGGTAATGCTATAATAATTGTGTATGTCCTTTTATTGTGTGACTCCCCTCTCCCCCAGACCATTAGGAAATGGAAAATGATGGCCTTTAGCAGTCCTTTAAATTGAAGGTATTGGGATGCCTTAAGTTTGTTCCCAGTTATATATAGCTGTGTAGTATCATTATTATTTATATCTTGCTAGAGGCACTTGGAATGCAGCTGGTCCTGTGGGTAGCCTTGTAAAGGAAGGTGCTATATGTTTTGAACAATGTGTACAGGTGATGATGCTGTATAAATGCTTTCTTTTCATATGTTTTGTGAACTAATACTAAAGTCTCTGAGAGAAGGATTCTGTGCACCATCCAGTGATATCAGAATTAACCAAGATTTAATAAGGGGATGGACATTTATACAGATACAATAACCCAGCATTGCAATACCTAATGCAAGATGAGAAATAACTAATCAGGAAACAAAGCAGGATTTTTGCTGTTTAAAGCACTGTCTGGCTACAGTATTTCAACAAGATCTTGATTGCCTCCTATTGGCTCAGTGCAGAGATTTCTTTCATCACTTTCTTGAGAGACTGGCTCAAGACTCTGGAGAAGTTGAGCTGGTCAGCTGTCCAGTACAAATTTTCCTATTCACGTGATTTTACAGAGACTGGTACTGCTAAAGATTAAAGTACAATGTAAGTTTGGCAAAGTCAATTTAAAAAAAACCAAAAACAAACTGATAATTGCAAAACCCTGGAATATGCTTTGCTTGTTTTTTGAAAATAACTTCTGTATTTTTTTTTCAAATGTTGTTTCCAAGCTTGAACAAGATAGATACTGAATTTAATATTCCTCTCTCCTTCTCTGGAGGAAAAATATAATCAAGAGACAGTCTTTTCTAAACTTGTTCCTTATGCGGGGCTAAGATTAACACACATGTATAAAATAAAACTACGGAGATATTTTTTTTAATTTTTCTCCCAAGTATTCAAGACCCTCCAAAGATGTTACCAGCTACTGTTTCTTTTAATTTCCTAGCCTCCAGGCTAAGAAAACTGAAGAGATGAGGAGCTCTCTCTTTCCTGTTCAATGGATTTGTGTTGCAGCAAATTGGTACCAACCTTCAATCTCATGGTCAGGGCTCTCCAGGGTCCTTCCACTGATATGACAGAGCAGTCAGTTTGATAAATGGTGCACACCCCCTCCAGTGCAATGGAGAGAGCTTTTCTCCCTCTCTCTGCAATTGTTCTTCTCACATTAGAAAAGAGGAAACAGCTCTCTTGCTGAAATAAGAAATGTCACATATTCTGTTTACATTGTCTCTGTTAATTACAAGATACATTTTTTTTCCCTTGATTAATTATGTCATGGATGGTGGCAAACGCAGGATATGTGGCCTCCTTGTGAACTGGAGGGGAGAGTCCTTAGCCTGGAAAACTCCTTTTGATGCAGCACTCCCTGGCCTCAAAAGAGGGACAATAGGGAAGTGGCAGGAAGGGGAGAAGCACCTAAAATAGAATTCCAGATTATGTTAAATAAAACATATTTACTAAAGACACAGCTCAGTAAGATAGTTAAATATATGCTTAACATCAAGCTTAGGAGCTGTTGATAATGAAGTAGGGGGATGGTGAGGTGTTACATTATGCCCTTATCACCTTGTTGAATTGCAGCTCATAGATAGAGTTAACACAGGGACTAACATAAGAGCTGCATTAAAGCACATTTAGTGAAACATTTAAGCAAGTGCTTCCCTCCTATTCTGGTTCATTCTGCTTCATCAGTTCTCTAGCACTCACTTCCCTTAACTGGCACAGGGAATCTGTGAGCACTTAAGAGGTGTGATCTTGGTCCTTTCACTGTGTGTGAAAATATAAAGGGAAGATAAAGGATAATGAAAAGGCTTTAAAAAATAGATTTTAGATTCTTCTTTTCCTAGAAACTTGGCCTTGAATACCGAGGCATGCCCATGTATTTCCAATTTCCTCATGCAGACAGCTGATTTAAAAGGACAAAACATGAAACTTATAAAAGACAGCTAGAGGATTTAAATAAACAAGTCTTAAAACACCATACTCATATACACCATAAACTACCAGGGTGTGGAGGATCAAAACACAATGGAACAAAAATAAGGTTTCCATTAAATGATACAGTAATTTGTTATGATTTATACCTGTTGAATACCAGGGGTGAATGTCTTAACTAAAGTTTCATGCAGTTCCCTATTAAAATTCTGTAGCAGCTTTACTCAAAATAATCCATAGGTTTAAATAATACTATCAAGTGGGCTAAGTATGTACTAAAATCAGTCATTTATAAAATAGTTCATGGAAAAATGACAGAAGAGAGTTGGAAAGGTTAATATTAGCCTTTCATCTCACACTGCAGATTTCAAAACATTTCACAAGTTGCACACCAAAGTCAGAATTTCTACCCTGGCCTGTTCTAAGCCCACAGAAGAACAGAGCTGCCTTTCACTTCAAACTGCAAGCTGATCACTCTTCCCTGTCTCAGCCTTCCCATTGTGCCTCTGGCATTTCATAGGGCTGGGAAAACAGTGTGTGATACAGATCATGCAATGATTAATAGTTGCTGGCAAATCCAATGCAGTGAATTAAGCACAAAAGGAAAAATCTTATCTCTAAAATTCTTCACCTTAGTGTACTGACCAAAGCTTTACAGCTAGATGCTCAAAGCACCGTGTGAACTGTCAGTTGCCTGAAGCCAATCTTCAGGAACAGGAGCTGATTTTCAAATTGCTGGGAATAAATTGTAGGTGCAAAACACAAACCATACAGGAATCAGAAGGTGCTGGAGTAACCCTAGAACTCTGAAAGGAATTACAATTTTCTTTTTTAAAAAGGCATATTACCTGTCCCAGGCTTACAAGGAAACTGTGCAGGGTTCATGTAGCCAACAACCAAGCACCCATATAGCTGTAGGAAGAGGAGAAAATAGAAGGAAGGAGAAAAGGCTCATGGATCCAGATAAAGGCTGTTTTATAGGTGAAGCAGAAGCTGTACGTCCAGGCAAAGAGAAGTTAGGGATTTATGCTCTACTTGCTATAGGTAGACAGATGCTCAGTCACTCCCTGGAAAGTAGGGCTTTGGCACACCTAAATGGGAAGACAAGCAAAAGAACCATAAATATTCCCCTTTATTACTCCTTTACTTGAATTTCTGTTGCTGAGCATGACATCCTATAATACAGGGTAACATTTTTGTCAATTTGGTCAGGTTACCAGGCTGTGTGGCAGTTTCTTGCCCATCTCAAGCCCACTTGCTCTGGGGAGAGAGGCCAAAAAATATAAGACCTTGAAGCTATGTAAGCACTTTTCAGCTTTAGCCAAAACATTGATGTATCAACACAGTTTTAGCCACAACTTCAAAACACAGCACATTATGGGTTGCCATGAGGAAAATTATTTCCTTCCCAGCCAGATTCAGCACAAAAATTGAGAGCTGGAACCTACCAATGAAGCTTCTTTCAGTCAAGTCGCATGCAGACACTTTCACAGATGATAGGAATCAACCTTTACATGGATAAACCCAGTCCATCACCAGCCAGCTGATCTAGCTGCTTCCATTTTCATATTTATCAGGAAAAGTCACTATTTCTGGCAGTTTGGTTATCTCAGTACTATATTGTGTTTTCTCCTTCCTGTCAACAAATGGGGACATGCCTTCTCAGAATTAGGGGTCAGGAAAAGTGGTTTTTTTATGAGGTGGCAACTTCTCCAGACAAGTATTTTTCACTATGGCTAATACCAAAGATTGAATCTATCACATTTTGTATAAACAGTCTTAGCAAACATCAACTGAGAAGGTGCTACTGAAGGAAAGCAGTAGAAGATACGACCAGTAGAATAAACCAGTACTGTTAAATATCTTCATCAGAGTGGATCAGATGCACCCTCAGCAAGACTGCAGACATCACAAAGCTGTGTAATGTGGCTGACATGCTGTAGGAACGGGATGCCATCCAGACCTGGATAAAGCACAAGGAGGGGGCCTACCTGAACCTCATGAAGTTCAAGAGTGTACCTGGGTCAGAGTAATCCCCCATATTAATTATAAGCCAGGGGATGAAGGGATAAAGAGCAGCCCTGATGAGAAGATCTTGCAGGCTGATTGATGAGAATCTCAACATGAGCTGGCAATGTGCACTTACAACCCAGAAAGCCAACTGTAGCTGGGGCTGCAGCAAAAGAAGCATCACCATCAGGTAGAGGGAGGTGACTCTGTTCATCTACTTGGTGAGACCCCATCTGGAGTACTGTATCCTGCTCTGGAGTCGTCAGCTCAAGAAAGACATGAATCACACAGGTCTAGAAGAGCGCCATGAAAATTATCAGATGGCTGGAGCACCTCTCTGGTGAAATAAAACTGACAGAGCTGGGGTTGTTCAGCCTGGACAAGAAAAGGCTTCAGGGAGAATTCCTTGCAGCCTTTTAGTACTTAAAAAGGGCCTGTTAGAAAGATGAGGACAGACTTTTTTTAGGGTTTGTAGGAATTACCCTTATGCTGTAGCAGTAATGGTTTTATACTAAAAGAGGTTAAATACAGACTAGATATTAAAAAGAATTTTTTTATGATGACAGTGGTGAATCACTGACAAAGGTTTCCCAGAGAGGTGGTAGAAGCCCCATCCCTGGAAACATTCAAGTTAAGTTTAGATGGGGTTTTGAGCAACCTGGTCTAGTTGACGATGTCCCTGCTCATTATAGGTGTGCTGGACTAGATGGCTTTTCAGGTTCCCTTCTATGATTCCATGAATCTATGAACCTGTGCCACTGTTACTTAAACCTCACCTGTAATTCATTTGACAGCACAGAGACTTGGAGATAGGATTTCACAGAATCATAGAATCATAGAATTAGCCAGGTTGGAAGGGACCTCAGAGAACATCAAGTCCAACCCTTGACCCACTGCTGCGGTTACCAGACCATGGCACTGAGTGCCACATCCAGTCTCTTTTTAAATATCTCCAGGGACGGAGAATCCACCACCTCACCGGGCAGCCCATTCCAATGTCTGATCACCCTCTTCGTAAAGAAATTCTTTCTAATATCTAACCTAAACCTCCCCTGGCACAACTTAAGACTGTGTCCTCTTGTCTTGTTGAAAGTCATCTGGGAAAAGAGACTAACTCCCACCTGGCTCCAGCCTCCTTTCAGGGAGTTGTAGAGAGAGATGAGGTCTCCCCTGAGCTGCCTCTTCTTCAGGCTGAACAGCCCCCAGCTCCCTCAGCCTCAGCATAGGATCTGTGCTCGAGTCCCTTCACCAGCCTGGTTGCCCTCCTTTGGACCTGCTCCCGGACCTCAATCTCCTTCCTAAACTGAGGGGCCCAGAACTGGACACAGTACTCGAGGTGTGGCCTCACCAGGGCTGAGTACAGGGGAAGAATCACTTCCCTGGACCTGTTGGCCACACTGTTCCTGATACAGGCCAGGATGCCATTGGCCTTCTTGGCCACCCGGGCACAAGGATTTGAGGATGTTTCTGACTCTATATCATGCTTGAATTTGATTTTTTTCTAATATTAGTTATTTTTGAAAACAGAAAGAATACTCAGTTCATTCTAGTTTTGACATTAGGGAATAAATAAGCTATCTGCACAAAAAGAGACAAATTGCATGCAACAAAGGAAAGTGTACTCATCTGCTCAAATGCCTAGAGGCCACTGCTGACCGTTGCTGTTAATACTAAGCTCTGCGAACAGTGTATGATCAGAGTCTGAGAGTACATGTACACTGCTTCAAAATCCTAAAAAGCATTTTCTATACCTACTCTTGTAACACAGGATGGTAGTATACAAGAAGATTACTGAAAAAGTTTTTTTAAAAGTATGACTTCCGGTGTAAAATTAGTTTTTTCTATAGAAAAAAGATAACAAAAAATTTTTGCCGTCTGCTTTTTTTTTATCACTCCTCTTACACGTCATGCCATACACCCTGTTCATCATCCATGCAATAAGCAAACATCTCTTCTGCATGCCACAAGGTCTTTTCAAGGCACCTCATCAAACATTTATTGACAGTACAGCCAGCTGGTAAGAATGGACATCCACTCAGTGTTGATCTTGAAATACACTGGATCAGATCCTTAAAGAAATGTTGATAGGTGGAGTAAAACATTCAGGCTTGTGAACTAGCATGGCCTATTTTCATTCAGAGGTGTCAGGTCACCATGGCTGCCTTATTCAAACAGAGGGAAATTTTACATGCAGAAGAGTTACTGGAGTTTTATACTGCCTGTGTAATAATTCATGACCTGACTAATAGAGAACTTACAAAACCTATTTCCTGCTTTTCCTTTACACATACACGTCCCAGCAGTTTAAGCTATACATAGTAAGTCCAAGTATTTTAAAAGATAGTGTAACAATTATCTACTATTCTTTTATATATGAATTCATTCTTTTATTTTCCTCTACTATATTGCTAACATAACTAGGAAACAATATATTACCCTAATTACGTGTTATTTATGAGGCAGCAAGCAAATAAGTAATTCAAAGACAAATCCTGTAGTTATTCATGGATCTGCTTTAGATGACAGAGATATAGTAAACCAACCAATCTTTCATTGCTTTTATTACACACTCTTTGTACTAATGAACAATAACAGGCTTTGCTGAAATAATGGCTTCTGTTCTGAGTTGTGGTAAATGCTATAGAGGCCATATTCATCAAAACATGTCAAAGCCTTGGATGGCCTCTATTTCTGTCACTTGCGCTTGAGGAAATTGGGTAGCTGGTGAACAACAATGATTCAGAGGGCTTAATAAACATAATGTTAAAATAATTAAAGTCTTTAAATACACAACATTTATAATATGTTAGTGTCAGTTTAACCCCTGAGAAACACACAGTGGTGAAAATCTTGGCAATTTATTTTTATAACCTCTATGTTTGGAAAATTCTGTTCATTCTCTTTACTCTCATTGTGGGACTCTATCTCTGTGTTGTTAGGCAGGCATTAAATCTGCACCACAGTGGGATGAAAAATTCTCGTTAACTTCACTCATCACTTGGAATTAATGAACCCTCTAAAGGGAAAGAAATAAATTTGAATATGAAATCACTGGAAGAAAGAAATATAAAAAAATAATTAAGAGAAGAAAACGGCTTTGGACTTGACTTAGTTTTTTTACTACACAGGGTTAGCTTTTAGAGAAGAAATTGGAATTCCTATCTTTTTCCTCCCACTTAGAAGTCCTACACATAATAATACAGGAAGAGAGCATTTCTCCTTCTGGTGAACACTTGTGGCCCAAAGAAGCTGACATGGGACAAGATAGAATAAGAATATTCTTGAGTGTGATGGCCAGGCTCATCTCCCAGGAACATTTTGAAATCACCTTTTATGATCCAGTTATTAGAGAATATGATCTTTAGCAGTCTTTGTAGAATTACCATCCTTCTTGAGTATTGGGTCCCAGTTGTAGTTGTCTTGATGTTGTTCCAGATCTGACCTGGCAAAAATTATATTAATGTTTATTGGATCAGAATCGTTCTAGTGGGAAAAGTCCTTTAAGATCATTGAGTCCAACTATTAAGCTAACTTTACCGACTCCACAGAATCACAAAATTACCTCGGCTGGAAAAGTGCTTTAAGATCATCCACCCCAACCATTAGCATAACACTAGCAACTCTTTAACTGAACCATAATCCTAAGTGCTATGTCTATACAACTCTTAAATAGCTACAGTAACAGTGACTCCACCACTGTCTTGGGCAGCCTGTTCCAAGGTCTGATAACCCTTCCAGTGAAAAAATTCTTCCTAACATCCAATATAAACAACCCCTGGTGCAACCTGAAGCCATTACTTCGTGTTCTACCACTTGTAACTTCACTGAATAAACCAGTCCCCATCTTTTTACAGCTTTCTTTAAGTTAGTTGTAGAGAGCCAAAAGGTCTTCTCTCAGCCTCCTTGTTGATAGGCTAAACAACTCCAGATTAATCAGCCACTTCTTGTAAAACATTTCAGGAAAGAAGAACAAGGAAACAAGGAGCGTGTGCAGAAAACTCACTACCCTGGACTTCAGAACAGAAGACTTTTACCTCTTCAGGGATCTGTACCATGGGATTGTATCCTGAAGGCAAGAGGAGATCAAGAAAGCTGGTCAGTACTAAAGGATGATCTTCTCCAGGTACAGGTTCCATGAGTACTGACAAAGAGGAAGGCAAATAAGTGTGCCAGCTGGCCCATCTGGATGAACAAAATGCTCCTGGACACACTTAGATGTAAAAAGAAAGTCTATCACTACACAGCCTTGTAAAAAGTCCCTCTCCAGTTTTCTTGTAGACCTCTTCAGGTACTGGAAAGCTGCTATATGGTCTACCCAGAGCTTTCTTGTTACAGGCTGAACAACTCAACTGTCTCAGCCTGTCTTCACAGAAGTGCTTCATCCCTCTGATCATCATCACGAGAAAGCCCTCCAGACTCACTCCAAGAGCAGTATGTCCTTCTTATATTTGGGGTTCCAGAACTGGACCCAGAAGTCAAGGAGGAGTCTCACAAGACTAGAGTAGAGGGGGAGAATCTCTTCTCTTGACCTGCTTTTGATGTACCCCAGGATACAGTTGGCTTTCTGGGCTACAAGCACACTTTGCCAGCTCATGTTGAGCTTCTCATCAACCAGCACCCCTATGTTCCTCTCCTTAGATCTGCTTTTGACCTAATCTCCACCTAACCTGTATTTGGTTTTGTGATTGCCCTAACCCAGGTGCAGAACCCTGCACTTAGCTTTTTTGAACTTCATGCAGTTTGCACAAGCTCACCTCTCAAACTTGTCAAGATCCCTCTGGATGACATCCCCTCCCTCCAGCATGTCAAACATGCCACACAGCTTGGTGTCATCAGCAGACAGTAACATGAAGTGTATATATTCTATATATTTTCAGAACTTTCTTCATTTTAGCATTGGTATAAGAAAAAGGTTCTCCAAAGTCAAGTAATGTCTTTGGACCCATCCTTCTTCAAGTCTTTTTGGAAGTTACACAGCTGCCCTATAAACTACCGTATTTGCCTCTTTATATATGAGTCTGATGGATCATCATTAGAGGAAAACCAAAAAAAAGAGCAATGGTTCATTCACCTTTCACCCTGCAGAAGGGGTGTGCTCTGAAGAATAAGGTTGAGTGCATTTGCAGGACACAAAAGAAACTTACACTGTGATAAATGACTCTGAAGATAGGGCCCTTGGTATCCAACACCGTGGATGATTAATGCTTGTGAACACAACGAGTTACCACTAGGTCCCAAACATAATGAAGAAAAACCCCACAGTGTTTTAATGTGTAACAAAGCATATAAACACATTCATTTATTCAAAATACACACAGAGACACATGTATTGCGTAGACCCATATGAAGTTTTTAGATGTGTAAGCATTCAGCAAAGTCTCTGCTTATGAAATGAGAAATATAGTAAATGACATTGTTAACTTGTTCCTTGCTGCCTAACATATAAGGCTACTGCATCATCATGCACCGAGTAATTCTCCTTTATATAATGAACGAATAACATTGACAAATGCTGCCATCACATAATTGTTATAATGAGTTTCAATGGGGATGAGACACTGAGCATGATTTCTGTTTCCTTAGAACTGGAGTAGATTAAGAATAAATCATAAACATTACTGCAGATTTAACCCTTATATCACTGAGACAGAAATATGACCTGTATTTTGAAGACAATTTTTAAAACATCTGAAAACAAGAAAATCTGTCAAAGATTGACCAAGAGACATAAAACCTTATAGAGCAGATGCTAAACATGACACAAGCTGCTCTAGAAATAACAAAAGTACAAACTGTCACCTGGAATGAGACCTGCAAAAGGTCATGTTAGTTATGGTTTTCATTTCATCTGCTAAGCAGTAAAGGATATTCAGAATTAAACTGTTAGCACAAGCTTGTGCTCTCAAGGAAAAGCAGGCCAGCTTCTTTCTAGGTCCAGCCCTGTTATGGTACTATTTGTTTAAAGAACTCTGAGACAAACAACTGCCATTCTTCTCATCTCTGTAAGAAGAATTTACTTATTTTCTGTCCATTTGACTGGATGGAGAAATACACACATATCTGTATAAGTAATCCTGCAAATGTTCAATAAAATAAGTTCAAGGTTCCTTTCATCTTAAAGTAAAATGTGACAAAAACTCCACAAACATTCCGTCTCCTAAACTCAACACCGCATTTGTGCTGAGCATGTGAAATTTTCTAAAGATTGTCACCATTTGCACTTGTTACTTTATACTCAGCAAAAGATGTTGAAATTTTTTACTTCTTTCAACAAATAAGCAGTAGTATTGGGTTTTACAGTGACATTTTTCCCAAAAGTAACATTAAAATGGAGTCTAGATCTTTTTCTCCAGGTCTTACTGACTTAGGTTTATTTTCTTTCCTAAAACCTTGTTCCCCTACTCTTTATTGGGGTGATTTTAACAGCTTTTTCTTACTCAAGATAATCTTATTCAAACATGTAGTGGAGATGTCCAGTACAAGGCAGAGAAGACTTGAAATGGAAATAAAAAGAAATGAAGGATAATGGGGAATGTAAGATATCTGGATGGTGTGATTCTGTGCTGCAGTCCTTTCAGAAGTGATGCAGAGGCAAGAGTAATACAGTGCTGACTATAGAAACTTACAGTGGTCAAAATAAAGAGACGTTGCAGGACTGTTTTCCTTTATCTTTCCCTCCTTTCCCCTTCCTCTCCCCCCTCCTCCACATTGGGTTTTGTTTTTTTTCCTCTTCCTTAAAAACACTGTAAAAATAGATCCTTCTGAAAAGAAGGTGAGGATAATTGGATGGTAACTGTAGTGTACATGATGCTTATATCTCAAGGCAACAGTTCAAAGTAAAACACAGACTCTATTATTTAGTCAACTGCTAAGGCCATCTGACAGATGAATGTGAAAGCAATTCTCTGGGAAGATTCTTAATCACCCAAGGACAAGGGAGCCCTGATTAGGTAAATGTGGAGAAACAGCGCTCTTTATAACACAAGAAGTTTTTTACCCCCATATTGCCAATTATCTGGTACCCTCAATAAGGAGCCAGACATTAAAATTGAAGTGTCTAGATAAAACATAAATGTGGCACATGAAATACATATAAATTAGAAAGAAGGGCAGGAAGGATGTAAAAGATAAAAGAAAATTGGTCACAGCTGATTGTGGAGCACAAATTCCTGAGCTAGTGACCATGCAAACAGATGACCACACAGAACAGATTGGCTGAACATGGCTATATCTGTCTTTTTACATCACTGGCTTATACAGAGCCAGTCAAGTATCTTTGACCCACATCCAGACTTCTCAGATACTTCATCCAGAAACACTGAATAACTAACTGTAGTAATTGAAGAATAAAATACATGTAAGAAAAATTCATTAATATCATGTACATTGACCTCTGTGAACTACTGGTGCCTAGTTCATGCAATAAATCAAAATGAGCAAGCAACTGAGTTGATAAAGTTGATAGTGGTCCACTTGAAGATCTCAATTGAAATTGAATTTTATGAAAAAAAAGAGAGAGAGAGAGAGAACAACAAAAACCCCCAAAACCGTAAGGTGGAATATGCTTACATGTTTCAGCAGTTACAATGGAAAAATAAATGCAAATACAGCAATCAAAACCTGTTGTTTCCCATTTTCTATCCCAAATCCATATTTTGGAAAGCAATATTATCTTCAGGAGTAAGAAAAATATTCTGAAAATCTGTACTTATCCTGGCACTTCCACAAATTATCATCATATTAGGCAAGCTACTAAGTCTTCAAGTCCCTATTTCTACCTATAGTAGAACACCTGCTTAACAACATAGTCATACTTTTCTATGACATACCAGAAGTATTTGAGAATTAATTTTAGGCTTACAACAAGATGTGAAGAATTTGGAAAATATTTCATGAGCATATGAATTGAATTTTTATGCTTAAAAAATTGGTTGGTCTTGATATTTGGATCAACTTTATTCTCCTTATATATGAAACAGAGGAAAAAAAAAAAGAAAAGAGACAATAACATTTTCCATCCACAAAAATATTTTTTAGATAAAAAATGAAGTCTGATGAGAAAATTCTAGAAGAAATTCTCATTCTCATAAACAGTTTCTACTTCACTCAGAGCAGAAAGCCTCAAGACCATTTTTTGTGGCTGTAGCAAGCATTTTGAACATGCTAAAAATAATAATTCTACTTTTAAAGAAAAACAGTGAAACTCCAAAGAAGTATATTTTATTGAAAAAAAAAAGATCAATTTCTTCTAGATATAATAAATATAACAGACTTAGTATTCTGAGAAAAAGTTATGAGTAGATAGAAAATTGTCCTGAACAGAATTTCTCTCTTTCTCATGTTTTATCTGATACTGTAACAATTAATCTGAGAGCAGAATTCAAAAGCAAGCTTCATAAATCCTGCTATGATTCAGAGGTTTTGGAAAATAGAATAATTTCAGATTCATAATGACTCAGGATTCTGCCTCCCATGTGAGACTGGACCATTTTAATGATCAGTAGACACTGTTAACAAAATTGACATCAATGGAAACTCCAAATGAATGTAACTGAGCAAAAATGTACCCATTATGCCAATTGCCAGGCTAACCCAAGATCTGATCATGTCCTGCCTTTCTGTTTCTTATTTCTTCTGAATGTTCTCAAATTCATTTCTTCAACATCTCATCTATGAACTCAGACAGCTATTCATAGATACATTTGATCTGTGACTTGACATTATAAGATGTTTGTACCAAAAATGGAGCTCTTGGAGGAAGGAAGGCCAGAGAAGGGCCACAAGGGTGATCAGAGGGCTGGAGCACTGCTGCTACAAAGACAGGTTGAGAGAGTTGGGGTTATCCATCCTGGAAAGGAGGAGGCTCCAGGGAGACCTTATAGCAGCCTTCCATAAAGCCTACATGAAGGTGTCTACAGGAAAGCTGAGGAGGGAATTTTCACCAGAGAGAGCAGAAACAGGACAAAGTGCAATGGTTTTAAACTAAAAGAAGGGTTGATTTAGGTTAGGTATTACCAAGAAATCCTTCAACATGAGGGTAGTAAGATAGTGGAATAGGTTGCCTAGGGAGGTTCTTGATACCCACTTCCTGGAGGTGTCTTAGAACAGGTTGGATGGGGCCTTGTGCAACCTGCTCTGGTGGGAGGTGTCCCTGCCCCATGCAGGGGGGCTGGAACTAGGTGAGCTTTAAGGTCCTTTCCAGCCCTAGCGATTCTATGATTCTATGAAAACAGTGAGTACAATTGTCTGAGAGTAATTTATAGTTTATGTAGAGAGAAGGGTAAGTATATGCTGTAGTGACACAAGTCACTACAACTGCCTGAGTATTGTGAAGGAAAGGTGGAATCGTAATCCAATTGCTTCTCACAGAGGAAGAAATGACCAAAGAGTCACTCAGAAGGGTGGTTTTTGAAACTCCTTGAACATGTCCTTCTCCCTCCTTGGGGTATTCCTATCTCTCCAGAGCCCAGAGGAAACCTGTTCAATGGGAAATTATCTTCTGGGCCTGCCTGTTGTAGTTAAGAGAGCAAAGACAGAGCTTGGGGATTGACCAGCATACATCAAGAATGTTCTAGCCAGGGAAAGGACAGATAGAGATCCTGTTGCTGGAAGCCACACTTTAATCTCTACAGCATTTACCATTGTCAACTTCTGCTCACCAAGAGAAGGCAATGCACCTCCATGCAACTCCAGTACCCTGTCCCTTGGCCACCCATCTGGAGCTGTCACTCCTCAGTTTTGTTTCTTACCAGTCATTTTCCAGCACAATTTTCACAGCTGGACAAAACCATACACAACTGACATTTTCCCACTGTCACAAGACCTTCAGTAAGTGTTTTCTACAAAAACCCCGGCAAGTGGAGGTGAGTGTGGCAGCAATTGTGAAGACAAAACCTGAAAATGGGATGGAAATACCTCATCACTTTGAATTTCCCCTGGAAAATTCAGGCCAGCTCCAAGTTTTGAAATAACAGAGATGCAGTCAGATGGGATGTGACTGGTAGAGATGAGTGAGTCAGAGACTCAAAGAGGGAAATGTGAAGAAGGTTCCACACAGACAGAGACACAAGACTATCTGGAGAGCTTTGTTTTTGAAATATCTTTGAAGGGTCAGAAAGAGAACGTCTCAGGTCCTTAAACATCGCTTTTACGGGCTTTTAAGCCTCTTAAGAATCTATGAGAGAGAAGAGGTAGCTAAGCCCTCCTTCTGCTTCACATGCAGCTTCACCTTTCTTTGGCATAGAAATAGGGCTAGAAAGAATAAGCAGGGACAAGCACAAAACTTGGCTTGCTGCTGCTCTTTCTGCCTAGGCTGGTTGCCTGGCAGATGGTCTCGTGATTCTGGAATACTTGCAGTTCTAGGAAAAAGATCATTGCTGTTCTAAGAAAGACTTTCCTCTTATCAGCTCCTCCCTTTTTACCTCTGCCTACCTATTTATCAGTGAACTGTTAAGGGGAGAGGATTAAAAACTCCATTTTGAGCACAGGGATGAGAGAAAAAAAAAAGTAAAGCAGCAGAAGAATCACCAATTTCTTTGTCCTACCCCCAGAAGTCTTTATTGGATTCTACCCTAAATAAAAAGCTAAGTTTTTGTGAGACTTAGTCTTGTAGCTAAGTGCTGTTTCTTTTAATTGAAGGTAAACTTTTTCTTCTTTAAGCAAGACCTGAAAGCAGAAAACTTAATCCAGAACACTAGCAGAATTTCACAAGAACTTTAAAAAAACACAATATGTGAGATGGGAAAAGAGGAAGATCCCACAGTTTCATAGGAAAAAAAAAAAAAAAAAAAAAGACACACAATGAGGAGCAGTTACAGAACCACTAGCATAACAGTGAAGAAAAAATTATAGGAATGAAGTTTGATACTGATAATTTCATTTTGGCTGTTTGGGAATCCACGGGAAAGTTCAACAATTTTTGTGGAAATTGGGAAATCTCAGCACCCTGCAAGCTCATGCTTATTTGTATGGAGGTTGGAAGGGAAACATAAAATTAGAAGTGTAGATTTGTTTTCATATAGTTGATTTTCTGCTTATTTTATGTTTCTACCTCTTTGATGCTCTTGATTCTTTAAATCAGTGATGAAGTATTACACATTCTAAGAGTGTGAGTCTAAGCTAATTTTATAATTCATGTTAATTAAAAGACTTAGGACACAAACCCACTCTTTATATGACATTCAGTGGAACAAGATAGAAAAGAATTATTGTAAAAGAATTATTATTATAAAGAAGTGTTTAATTTCTCCAGTGCTATCTAAACATTACTGCATTTCTGCTCTTGTTTTCAGACCCTGAACTCCCTTTCTCCCCATAATTCTGTTCCTGGATGGCTATAATACAGTCATTTTCAAGTACAGCAAATTATATGACAGTTTCTGAAACATGAAATAGTCCAAATGAGAGTAAGAATTCAAATCAGGTTGTCACTGAGATCAATATAGACAGTCGTACTCATCTGTGGATAAAACCCTTGGGAGACATCACTATATTAATTTCCATTCATAGTGTAGCCTAAGGAAAGAATCAAAATCCACAGAGAAAAAATGCTAACTGCTTTCATCTTCAGCATTATCTTATTCCCAGGTTTTTCAACCCATGTTTTCACAAAATATCTCTAGCTGTATCAATTCAGCTTTGGATACTACTGTTTCTTGGTTTACCTCTCTCCATCAGTTTCTGAACTACCCCCAAGAAGCATTAGAGACAGCAGGAAAGCAGACAGGAAGTAAGTTTGTTCACCAAACCAGCTTTCTCAGGTTCACACAGGTCTGCACAGAAATGATTCTGAGGTTCATGACAGATGTTTTTGAAGGATGTGTCATTACAGGCTCTCCATACATTGTTCCTCCCTTCCTGTCACACTGAGTACTCTCTAACAGACTCTTAAGAGTATTTGTTCTGCACAACACTTAACAGCATTCCCAGACAGCCTTTACAGATCTACAGCTACAGGCCACCCATCTGTTTCAAGTGCTTTAACAACTCCTGAAGATTTTGGTTTTAAAAGTTTTGAACCCATTTATAAAATGTCACTGTGTTTTCTGCTAAATAATTTTACCAGAGAAGAAAATATCTTTTATTCAAAGAAACATTAATATTTTGAATTTAGTTTTACCGGCTACTGCCAGAAGAGTTTCATTGTCTCTGACCTTTAAAAAACAGGCTGGATGCTGTCAACTAAGAAAGCTCAGAGAAAAATATTCAATATGATGCTGGGGAGGGGGGAAGGGTGAACATACCTGATATTTGGTATACAGCTCTCAGCAGCTGACTGGCAGTAAAATGGTATCCCTCTTTCACAGGCTTTTCATGTTTTGAAAATTATGCAGGGAGAAGTTTTTTGGTGAAAATGTTTCTAGCTAGTTGCAAAAAGTTCAGTCAAATGGATGAACAGATCATGGGGATGCTCCAGCTGTTATGCAGCATTCTGGTACACACAACCATGGCAAAAAATAGCTTTATTGCCGGTGGCTGAGTTCAGCACAAAAATATGTCCAGATCTCTATACTGAACTAACTTAGACTATTTCTGTCTTTGGAGTTTTTAAGTAATAATCACTGAAACTAAATCATTGAAACTGCATCTTGTTTTACATCCTATAGATTTATTTGTTATTATTTTTTTATTATAAATAAGGAAAAAATATTTTTTTTCCTGAAAGAAATAATATTTTTTCATTAATTTCTAAATTTCATGATGGAAGTGAAAAAACACAATAATTTTAGCCTTTTGAAGAATGGGTTAGTGTGTAATTTGATCTTATTAAATATGAATCACTTCAATAAACATGGCACTAGCTGAAGAGTTATTTATGAACACTTCCAATATGGTTTTTTTTTTCCTTATTTATTTCCAAGGTATGGCACCCAAGGTATGGGGTGTCAGAATGAGCACAAAATTACCATAAAATATTCTTAAATGCTTGACCACAAGTGAGCCTGAGACACAGGAATAAGGCAGTTAACTGCCCTTTAAACACATTGCCATATATTCTCACTGAGCTGAAAAAAACAGGATCTGGTGGAGATGGTAAAAAGCTTATCTACTCTAGCTTCCACACTCAGTCTATAGTCCATTGTTGTCTAACCTATAGTTTCAGAGGATCAAATTTGCCCGTTAGAAATTAACAAAACAGGAATTTAACAAAATTGTTTGACTTTGTCTGAAGTTCAAAGAAAAGTTATTACATTAAGTGAAATGATGTAATCTAATACAAATTTGTCAGTGACTTTAAGGCCTGTGATTTACAGACTAGCTATCAGGTGATACAATATGGGAGCTTTAAAATTATGTCAGGTATGGTGGGAATTTTAAAAGTTAAAAATAATTAAGATAATTCAAGTTGAAGAGTATTACAATCTAATACACACACATAGTGATCAAAGTGCACGTTCATATGTCTCTTAGAAATGTCTATATATAGAACATGAATAAATAATTAACCCTGTACTCAGGAGACTCGAGGATAAGAGTAATTTAATTCAAGGCCTTGTTGTTGTTCTACACACAGTGATAAAGACTGTATCCTGCTGGATCTTCAGATTAGGTTTTCATTAAGTGTCTGTTTTTAAAGGTAGTCTAAATCTATCACTTTGAGTGTACATCATTTTATCACCTGCAGCATTTTTCAACATGAGCATTGCGCATACTACTACAATATGTTGTGTAATAATTTGCAGTGTAAACCATCCCCAGGCTTTCTGGCAGTCGGGTCCCCAATGAAAAGTTCTTGATACGATCAGAAAGGATGAAGGGAAAAAAAAGCCACACCAAACAGATAGGGAAGGACTATATTATCTTATCTAGAAAAATCACTGATTACACAGTAACAGCTTAAAACTGAGTCCAAATCCAGACAGCTGAAGTTGTTCTGGATTTCTTTTAAGAAAGCAACATTATAGAATCCTGTGGAAAGAACATGAGCAAAATGAGGGAAACATTTTTGAACCTGTGAATATGACACATTAGAATTCCAAAGCAGACACTGATCAGTATTAAGCAGTGAGATTTAATTTGCAGATCTCATGTAAAATTAATTTTCATAATTCTCTTAGTTCCTGCCTACATATACATATTTTTTCCACATTATCTTCTTTATTACCATATTTGAATTGTCTTGTTCTATGTCTGGGAAACAAAAGTGAGAAATAGGTATTTTAGTATGACTTAATGAAAAATATACTCAAATCTCAAACTGTTGGTCACTCTAAATGTATTAGCGTGGCATAAAAAAGGGGACAAAATATTAACTATTCCAATGAATAATCAGTCCAAGTGAAATTACTGCTGAAGTTATGTTGGGATGTGACATTTAAAATGCTTCTTATGCAATCAGATTTCCCACTTAAACTTCACTGTTCAGTTTGACATATTCTTCTAATAGTATGTCTAAGAAGCTTCAGAATGAGAGATAATGCCGTCAGTAGTGACCCATTAACTCCATATCAACAAGAAAATTCAGCATAGGCACTTCTACCAAATACACCTGAGTTCTTCCATTTAAGTATAAGGAAACATCTGACTGCATAGCTAGCAAGATTTAACAAGATTACAGCCCAAGGAAGTATAGCTTCAGGCTGTCATCACATTCACTCTGACTCACATCTATAATGTCTTCTGAACTATCTTCAGGCTCATAATGTGCAAAGGGAAAAAAAAAAAAAAAAAAACAAACCAAACCAAACCAAACCAACCAACCAAACAAACAAAAATCAAACAACCAAAAAAATACCACCCCAAACCCAAAAAGTATACAGATGTTAGTTTTCTTCTTTTCTTTAAAGAAGAAGAAACAGAATCTGTAAAAGGAATTTATGCCACTACTTCATCAATCAGGGAGAGCAGGAAGGAAGAATGTATAATCCACATCTTATATAGGCTGATAGGTTGTGTGACTGAGATGCTTGTCTGCAGAGGAATTTGAACATCTATTGCAAAACATCTCTGCCCCATTCTGTAAGGCTAGCAATGTGTTATCAGTGTGCAACCAGACTTGTGAACAAAGTAAATATGACCATTATCATTGCTTCATTTTGTCAAATGCTTTTATTTTCACTTCACTTTGAAACAGATATGTAAAACTGGAACAGTGGGGGTTAATGATGTTCTTCATATGCATATGTTCTCAGTGGCAAATGACAATTTTTTAGTATTGTGGTGGAATTTTAGCAAGGTCCATTAGACAAAATGAATCAAAAATCATTCCTTGGGCTCATTCTGTTATATATATAGAACTTATTACTACCTGATGAAAAATATTTCACATAGTATGTATATCCTAATGGGCTGTCAAATGGAAAACTTTTCTATATTTAGGGAAAAATCTCACAATTCTTTAGAAGGGGCTAAGTTCTGACCTCTCTACTTCTTTCTGTGAAGTGAATAATGTTCCAAACACATACATAAAATCAAAAAGATTTTTATAGGATTTGTCATTAGAGGTCGTGTCAAACACATTTTTTAAAACAATGAGTGAACCGCAATTTGAACCTCAGAAAATACTGACACAGTGGTCATTCAGAACAGCAGAAGTTTCCAAGAAGTTACTGGAATTATCCATATCTCTGATCTCTAATCTAAAATATCACCAATATAAAGAAATATATGCACATTTATATACTTATGTGCTACTCAGGATTCAAAAAAGAGGAGTGAGAGAGACAGAGAGTACAGTTTTGTTATGTTCAAGCTTTCTCTTCGTGGTTCACAGAAAAAGCACATCAAAAGCAACAAGTATAAGGAGGTAGATTGACAAGATTAGAAATCTGCTCATTGTCTGTATTTCAGAGTGCTTAAATTTTATCAACATAAATCTCTTCATTCACATAAGATCATAAACCAAGAATGTTTTGGTATTGCAGTCAGCAGTAAATCAGTAACACGAGCATGAAGTTCAAAAGCTGCAAGAATAAGGTTCAGGTGAGAAACTTGCATTGATAAAACTACATTTCCTTACTATTTGCTCTTTTAGTCAGTGGAGTCCTATGTGATTGTTCAAAAATCTAAATAACTTTGAAAGCTCTAGCCCATATGTTTGATATAACTGCAGCATATGTTTCTTGTCAAAAGTTAAAAATGAGGCACACACTTTGGGATTTCTAGATATCTCTTAAACCAAGGCACACTCCAGATCATTATTTCTAGCTCAGAAACTTCCACAACCCTAGAGAGCCACACAAAGCCTCTGCCGGGAAGTTGAAGGGTGACTATTGCAGCCAAAGAAACTGTCCTAAGTAGTGTGAGCAGAGCAGAAACAGATTTAGATATTGATTCAGCAAGTTTCTTTGTCAAAATCTTGCAGTAGTTGTGACTGCAAACCCTAAATGGATTGTGAAAACATCCAGAATGTAAATTTTTCTCCAGTGTCACATTTGTTGACTCAGAAAAGTGCTAGTTCTACTTTTTTGTAGGAAAAAAAAAAAAAAATGTATTTGGAGTGTTTGTCTTAAGTCTCTATGGCTCTGGTGCAGAGAGCAGAACAGGCTGCACTTGAAAACAGTCTCCAGGTGTCTGATTTCAAGACCATCTAGACCATGTCCCCTAATTTCCAGAAAATTTCTATCTGACCAATCTCAATATGGCTGAAACTCACAGTTAAGGAATACCCCCTTTCAGTAATAGTAGTTGAGGGGAAAAATGCATATAAAGAAAGTCCAGATATCTAAGAAAAGGAAATACATTGTTTTATGTCTGGCCTATCTTTATGTTAGTCTTTCCTTGACTAAACTTTAAAAAATACTAAGCAGTGTTTCAGAGAAGAGTTTTCTGTCTGAGCAGAAATTTCACGTGTTGGTGTGCCCTGAGAGCCTCTGGAAGCCAGTATTCCTTATATAAAGTACTGTATAGATCAAGAAAAATAATTCCTACCAACTTATCTGCTGTGTAAATGGCTGCAAGTGGAAGTATTTTTGCTCAAGCCTTGGGTAAATAAGAGTCTTTTTTTACATGGAGTGGTAGACTGCTGTTTCTCTTCAACATATAGGCTTCTACTCAGGGCAAAACATGATAGTGACAAGGAAGCAGGGATCATCTGCTGCAGGCAGGAGGATTCCTGCCACTGTCAATCTGGGCAATGCTTTACAGTTTTTAAGCTTGCTTTTCAGCACACACTCTGCTCCACTGTCATTCAGTGGTTGCAGGAAGAGATAGATCATCTGAAGAAACTGGGACAAATATTTGATCTGGATGATTATCCTGCAGGTATGTCATCATCACCATGATGCTTAGAATTACTAATTCTTATCTTTCCATTTATGCGTATCTTGCAGTGAATATTCATGGCACAGGTAATTAAGATTCTGATCAATGTGTCCCTTGACCACTCTTCCAAGGAGAGCCTGTTAATGGGGAATACCCTGTGCTGGAGGAGAGAAGAAACACCAGAGGTGATTCCAACAGAAAGCTTGGTCCATCTCCGTTTCTGTTTTCTTTTTTTCCACTAGTGGAATAATATTCAGGAAATTGTAATGGGGCATTTATCAGATTTCCTCAGTCCATTTCATTGAGGTTTACACCCACGTGTGGCTAGATTTATTGTCTCCTGAAGCTGTGCACAAACATAAATAAATTAATAATTCAGGTGCCAGCACAGGTATAACCATTTTTTTAAGCTGTTAATAGTATTTGATATGACCTCTTGTGTATGAAGTATTGTTTAATTGTCTACATTCCACATCTGGAATAATGGTATCACTCAAATACTAGCCTGTCCCTTCGTAAAGGTCAGAGAGGATGCAATTTTGTGTGCACATAATGAAAATCATTTTTCCACACAATAACCCCCACCACAACCTACTTTCTTGCTAGGTAACACTAAAAGAATGATAAGTGCCTTTAAAATAATAACTTAATGGTATTCAAACAACTTACCATGTTTGATCTATTGGATTGCTTTTTACACTACAAAAATAAAAACCTTAATTTGTCTAGGTACAAATGGAGATAGAAAAGGGAACTGTTAGCATCTCACCTCTTTTTAAAATCACGTTAATTTTCAAATGACAAAACCAATCATCTTAGCCGAAGATGCCGAATCAGTCTTTTTCCCTTGGAAAACATGCAGTTTTTTTCCTTGAGGTTTTTTACTATTCTACTGAGCAGTGTTGGAAGAGAGAATGTTTCACATTGATCAAAACTAAATATCTTGTTACATTAATTGCTGATATTTCCTAGGTAATATGCTCTAAGAAGGTCCTTGATGATCTGCAGCCTTTAGCTCAGCTCAGAACAAAGCTGGTTTTGAGATATTGTGTAGTCCCTGCAGGAAGGAAACTGATTTTTCAGCTGCATCACAAATACATTTGGGAGTATGCAGTACTGTTCATATTTCTGTGTGTTTCTTTGTACAAGTTTCATGGGCAACAAGTTCTTTTACAGACACCAGACATGTGGTTACACCTATATATATGTACGTATATAATTAAGTGGTTACAGTATAGACATATTACTGCTCTTTAATGTCAGCAGCAGAAGTCTCTTCACCAAATATTGAAAGTGCTCCACTCTAGCAATTAGAAAAAGTATCATAGATGAATCTGTATTCAGACTTTACACATGCTCCAGGCTGGTAATTTGAAAGGTATCAGACTTACGAGATCATCTGTCACTTCCCAGCAGCCTATCTAATACCAAAAATTATCTGCATAGACAATCACTATGTGAAAATTTGTGGTCATTTCATGAGATAGAGATGGGCCTGTGGAGGAAGCAGAGAGACAATTAGACTTAAATGAAGTGGCAAGGGTGGTGTTGGGAAGAGAAGGACATTTCTTCCTGCAAGAGGGGACAGAGAAAAGCCCAGTTAGGTACAAAAAATTGCCTCAAGAAAAGGGACCAACAACACATGTTATTGAGCATCCCTGAGACTCAGCCTCCAGCCTTTATTTCTCAGACTGAATCTCTGATCAAAGATATTGGGGCCTGGAGGGAAGTGGCAGCATGATAGCTGGGAAATACAGACTTAATGAGATAACTTAAAGGCACTCTGCTTTAAAAAGAAGAAGAAAAAAAAATTAATAGTTTAACTTTCTGTCCAAACTGGAATAGGATTTGTAGCTGCTTCTGAAGTCTTCAAAATTTAGCAGCAGCTGCTGGAAACAGTTTAAATTGATGCTAAACAGAAATAATAAGGCTTGCAAGTTGCATAGTTAAAAGGCAGTCAATTGCTTCCTTAGCATGTTTTCAGATGCAACCTACGTCCATCAGATCTGGCTTGAAAGGCCACCCAGGATGAAAGCATATTTGTTGACTGAGTGACCAAAGGCAATCAATAATAGGAGTCATAGTAGGAAAGAAAGAGCCTACTGCTACTTAGGATAATGACATCTAGCTTTAAAAACAAGAAGGTGGATGTGAATCAGACTGAATTTCATTATTTAAATCTTGGAAATGTCCATTTGGCTAGATGACTCCTCCTCCCAGGCAGCAAAGCAGCAGATACCAGAAGACAGAAGTTTTCAGGCTCAGCAATGAAAAGTGACTGTTATCAATTAATTTTGTCAGTTCTTTATTGGTTTAGATCTATTCAAATGTTGACATCCCAATGCTCAGAAGCATCTTCTTGCTCCCTGTTTAAACAGCAGTCAGACTGGTAACATAGAAGGGGGTACAGAAATAAGTGTCCCTCCTTTTTGATTGGGATAGGTAGCTTGTTCCTCTTCCTCTAGTAGCTTGTCCTCTTCCTACCTGATGCCAAGCCCCAGGGCAAGCAATGCTAGACAATCACAATGCAACACTGTAAACAGCAGGAATGCTGGAGGCATGGTCACTCCCAAGGATCCCTGCCAGGAGCAGCAAAACAATGTTTTCCCATCTGTTGCAGGGAATAAATAACCCATGGCTTGTTCTGCTCACCTCTGCCACAGCTGCAGCCACTTAATTTCCTCCAACATACACATGGGTGGCCTCAGCTACACATAGCCCTATGGGGGCTGCCCAGCCACAGCAAGCAGATGTTGACCAAATATGATCTCTGCTAAGGATCTATTCATATATCAAGAGGATGAGGAGGAAGGAATCCCAGGCTCTGGGTAGTCAGGGCTTACAGTAGGTTTGGTTTTTCTGCTGTGTTCTTGCACTTGGAAGGCAGCTTGCATTTCTCAAGTACAATCTGAGCAATAAATCTTCTGTTTCATTTCCCGCATCCTAGCTGAGAAATCTCTCGGAATTGCTTTTCTCAAGTCTCCACCGAACAAGGTGGTAATATATACTTACATATAAAAAAACCCCTTCATATATTCTATATATGTATTATAAGTATCTCCCGCACTGGGAGGTGGAACAAAGGTAGCAGGACATTGATGTTAACAGTGCCCTAATGCAGCTACTCAGAGAGAGCTGTTGATCGCACACATGTTTAGTTATCATAATTGCATTTCTTCTAAAAACTGTCTGAATGTTTCAATTAAATATCAAATAATTCATTTTACTTCTACTCAGTGTCTCCAGATGGAAATATTATCATACTTCATATCAAACCAAACATTCACTGAGCTTAAAGGAGAACAGTGAGAAACCCTAAACCCAAGCGAACAGGAATTAAACAAAAAAAACTGGCATGCCATCCAAAAGAAGTCAGGTAGAATGCAGATTCAGTCCCATGCACCTATGCACACAAATATAGAAATATTAAAAAATTTGGATTAATTGAAAGTGAAAGTTTAGTTGAGATATACCAAAGAAAACAAAATATAAATTTTGAATGTTTTCAAATTTCAGTGCTCAAAGCCTAAGGTTTTGTGCTACATTCTATATTAGCCTTGTATGAAAGTTTACATTTACAGAAGTTTTGGAAACAAATAATTTTTATATGTAATTTGTTGGTACAATTTTTATGAAGTAGGAAAACCTGTACATGACAGTAATTTCAAAAGTTCACACTATAACAGAAATTGATTCAAAAGCATTTTCAGAGCCTGCAAATTTGGCCAACCATATTTTCTTGTGAGAGAAACAAATTTAAAATAGAAGAGGCTGAAGAACAAAATACTGTCAGGGAGAGACTGCTATATAAAGGCAGAATGAGATTATTTTTTTCACGGAGGATGAAGTCAGAGGCACATAGAACAATTTAGAGAAAGTAAATTGTCAGCTCTGATTTATTCTTCCAAATAGGATGAGAGCAGGTGGAAACAGAAAGCGACCAAATTTCAGAAAGGCCTTCAGTCTATATAATTAATTTGTGGAATACATCACTTCAGTAGCTCACTGATGTCTTGAGCTTGGCCACTTATATGGTTAATAAGAATAGCCAGAATTGTATGGAGTATAAAAGTATTCTCATAAAGTCATAAATTCCAGGACAACCACATTTTTTTTTATTTACTTTTTATGGGTTATTGCCAAAGAGAATATAGATTTTCTTGCAAAAAGGGAAATAACAGTGTACCGAACTTCAATGAAAATGCCCTTTTTTCATTTTATGTATCTTGTTTACTTGAGATCTAAATAAAATTATATTCTGACCTAAAGCAAGACACTTTACATGTTTTTCCAGCCGTTTTTAACAAAGCAATGCAATGTAAATGAAAACAGGGAGACAGTCGTTCTTTGTGTGAAACTGTGGAGAGGAGGAGAAAATCATAACAGCTGTGTTTTTTCTGAACAAGTTATTCTGTCCACCATCTGAGGAGATAAAACTTGAGAGGGAATCACAGTTTAAAACCTATGTGGTATATCTACTTGTCTGTTTGTGGGACATAGTGTGGATCCCTTCTGCCACAACAAGGAACCATACTGCCTTTGTAGTGCATCTCTAATTAAGAACTACCAGTCTCTCCCTCCACCTGCAAACCTGTTACTTCTGGACCTGCACTCAACTCCTGTATCCAAGTCCCAGTTAATTTCACAGTCACAGCCTGATTCATTCTCATAGTGCCAAATGGCAGCTTTAGCTGAGGGTCATGCTGGGAGCAAGAAGACCAGGGCAATGGAGTCTGCTGCCAACAAATGCATGCCCATGGACTGCGGGGACAGGCAGAGGTGCCACTTTCCCCTTCCTCCCTATATTTGGAAATATGGACAATGATGCAGTCCTGAACCCCAGCTCAGGTCTTGTAAATAGCCAACATTAGCAAGAGAGACTAGATATCTCTAACCAGCACAAGTGGAGAGATTAATAAACCTGTAAGTTTTATTACATTAGTGTAAATTAAGCTGAGAACCCAAAACATCTGGCATCTATGGTTTTTTTTCAGTTTCATCCCAAGATTAGACAGGCAATGCATTTCAACTTGGTTTCTCTTTTCTGGACATATTTGGAGAGGTAGTGGGCATATACAGAATGTGACCACCAGTGACTACTTGGCTTGCAGGAGGCAACTGATCATCTCCAACCCAGGTATATCCCCCCTGCGACACATGTGAGCCTGATGCAGTGGTGCTGTGGTGGTTAAGAACAGCCCCCAGCAGAGCTGCCCCTGGAGGTTTCAGAGGCTATGGTCTTCTTCCTATGAGCTGCTTAGCAGGCCTGCATACTTTGTTTGACCTCTGGATTCCAAGCAAATCCTCATGCTCTCAGAGCAAAAGTAATCCTGGAGGGAAGAATAGTGGCCATGGTGGGAATAACAATGGGTTAGAGCCCAGAACTGTCCCAAAATATCCATGAGCATGCTGGAGGAGGGAAGAGGCCCACATGAGCATCCAGGGACTAGAATGTAGCATGCTTTTGAGCTCCAGGTTTCCTCCTCTTGAAGCCACATAGACAAAGGAGGGGGGAGCAAAGAGGGACAATTGGAGTCCCTGTAAAACAGCAGCAGCCAGGCATAGCTGCCCATTCTGGTGTCTGCAAGCAGTGATGTGGGAGCATGATGGCCGCAGGAGCAGCACTTAGCAAAATGCCATAATCAAAAGGAAAAAAAATCCCACACAGACAGGCAGAGGACCTAATTAGAGTTTTCTAACATAAAAGCAGCAGCAAGGGTTGGGTCATTCAGAGCCTGGAGAGCCACTGCTCATGCATTCAGTGGCAAGCACTGCTGTTTTCCAGGGTTTGTGCTCCTTATATTCCTATTGTTTTAACAGCAGATGGGAAGCGCAATGTAAGAGAGTCGGTTTTCCCTCCCTCCCACTTAATCACTTCCATGCCTCTTGTACTACCACAGGATTTTTTTCAAGGTCCAGCCATGCTGACAATAGCCTTCTTTCAAGTTCACCTTGTAGCGGGTAGAACAGAGGCACCCTAAAGCTTCTGAGGAGGGAGGACGATGGGGTGTGGGGGCAGAGGATGAGATGATAGGGGCAGAGGAGAGACAGTCAGAGAGGCAGGATGAAGGAGAGAGGGAGACAGAAGGCGGAGGAAAAAAAGGGAGTGCAAATCCAAATGTCGATTTGTAGACACACTGAGGAGAGCCTGCTGGCTGACAGGCTGATTTATTGGATTCTTCCAGTTAATCACTGGCGGCCTGTGGCCAAACGGATCTCCAGCAAAGCTGAAAGGCAGCTGAGGGAAACAGGCTTATAAGCATAAAGCCGCATAATGGTGTTCAATGAAGTGTGAGACTTTTAGTTCAGTCTCAGTGAGCCGGCCGCATCGCCGGAATGTCAAAGAGGGATTGTGGGTGGAAAAATTATGGATTTAAACTGCTAGCTGTAAATGAGGTCAATATGTCTGGTTCATAAACAGTCCAAGCCTATTCCAAGAATTCAGTGAGGGGGAAAATTAGCGTGAAGCCAACACTGTAGACAAACCTCATTGAGATATAATTGCAGCTATAAATACAAGCGAAAAGCTTACCGAGTGCAATAAAATACAGACACGGTTTTTTATCTCCTCCCCCCCCAATATTTCCTTCTTTCAATCTATGCATTTGTTAAGTGTTGTGCATCTGTAATGTTCCCCCCCCCCCCTCTTCTTTTCCCTCCGACACCCAGTGTTGAAATTAATTGAGTGTCCTTGATCTCCCATTCCATTTTATTCAGGCAAGATTGGAAAAAATCAAAAGAGCACATCTAAAGCATTTTCTTCCCTTTTGCCTTTCTGTTTGAATCAGGTTGAAATGTCTAAAAAGAAAAAAAAANACATAGCTCAGTATCTATCCTCCTGGTTTTTCCTTGTGGGTCTTTTATTACTATATGGGAGGGGAAAGGAAGCACTACTAAAAACCAGGAGGATAGATACTGAGCTATGTGCCTACCCAGTTTAAAAACTGATACAGTAATAAATTGAAGTCTAATGGCTATGGTCAGGCTGTTTTTTTTCTCTAAGTCAATTGATTTAAATGACAGTAATTTGGCTAGCAAGGCTAGTCCTGTTTAAATTAAACCCATTAATATAATAGCACCAGTCTTGAATGAAATCCTTCTGTAGCAGAGCCTTCATCGGTCAGTGGTTTAATAACTGTCCAGGGATGTCCTGAAAACACCCACATCTGTACAAACAAGAAGAACAGATAAAAACCAGGATCCAGAAAACCTCCTGTTTTGCTAGGGACAAGGAAGAGGGAGAAACGTTGTAAAAAAAAGATAGAAAATAACCTTTTTTTTTTTTTTTAATAGCAGTACAAATATGTAAGAATAAGATGTCTGTCATAATCAGGGAGGGAAAAGCCACAAACCTTCAATCTTCCTCCTGAAGCATAATATGAAGCTTCTTTCTTTTGTCTTTATGTATAAATTTTCTCCTGCCCCTTCTACTTCTCCTTACCTTTGTAACTACACTGAATTTTTTTGCCTAATAAACTGTACACACGTTGACTGACGTAAAATTCATTTTCAGAAATCACCCCACTCAGCATAAGGCCCAAAAAGGACATTGAAATGTATCTGAGGATTAACATTGAATGGAGAAAGATTATTCTTGGCAGAGGCCTTCACAATGTGGTTAGGATTGATCTTTTAACTTATTCCTCCATTGTTCTTGATTTCCATTGTTGCATGCTGCTATATATTGAGAGGCAATTTCTTTCACAGCTTGAAGGACTATGAGGGATTTTCCTCAGAATTATTTCATGTCCAGCCTTTCCTGTGGGAACTTGAGGATGTAAATCTATTTTGTAGAAAGCATCATTGTGCTTCGGTCTCAACTTTGTGAGATCAATAGCTTCTCCAAGTAGTTCTTATTTTGAAAACAGTCTTCTAATTTCTCCCTTCATCTGGCACCTCCACTGTAATACTTAATTTTATATTTTGCTTAGTTACATTCCAATGACTTACATAAGACTGTTTCTAAGTTACGATTCATTGGGTTGGACATGAGTCAGGTTCAGGTGAAGTTGTTTGCTCCATTAGACATGAGATTGGTGTTGCGACTCATGCTTTATAAATAATATACTTTTTTTAAAATTTAGTTTTGCACTTTGCAGTAGAGGGAATGAATGAGGTTTTGAATTAAATACATCAGATGTATTCAGTATCCTTTTGCATACCTAGCTGAAGAATCCAGATCTAAGACTGCACTTTGGGTTTCTAATAATTTGCCACAATCCCCTGTCTCAGAACCTCTACACAGATAGCAAAAAAAGAAAGACTTTCACTACTACCTCTGCCAAACACTCCTCCAGTAATTCCGCCCCATAGCCACATGCTCCTCTGAACTAAAAAGAATAAACAGTACATCCTCAACTTTTTTCTTAGACAGTTCTTATAAAACTGCCTCAAGTTAAGCTTGCCCGACATTTTACATTATGAGTCCCTGCTTTTAGTCAGTTACCAGTTTTCTTCATTTAACTGAACAGAAAATTTCCAAGTGTCTCTGGGCAATGCAGTAGAATATGGTGGAATCTAGAGGTTTTGCTATTCAAACTCCACTGCATTTTTTGGGGGCCATAGAGCTTTGCCCTGTTACTTTGTCCAGGTCTACATAAAGCTATGGGAAGAGCATTAGTCATATGCCTAGGACAGACTTAAGTTTTGCATACGCAAACTATTCACAGATACAGCATGTCAAAATCACTGTGACCAAGAGAGACAGAGTTTGAAGTGATTAGGAGGCTCAGTCTGCCCATGTTTTCCTTGATCAGACATAGATCAGTGCAAATTGAAGATCCTGATAATACTTCAGCATTGCAAAAATTCCATGCTAGTGGCAGGTTTTCTTAGCTTGGGTTCAACTTGGAGTCAACCTCAAATCTTCCAGCTAGGTGAGAGCTTCTGCAAAACAAACATATCTTTCAGAAGCAGACCATGTGAACATAGCCTCAGACTATTGCCCTAAAGGAGGAAACACTTTCAAACAAAAATAAAATTATATGTAACATATAATCTTATCCTAGACTGATTACATAAATAAACACTTTCACAGTATTTTATAGAGCCATCTATAGAGCTGCACAATGGAGGACTCTGCAGTCAGCTCAGAAGTTACTCTATCTCACAGCAAAATGGTTCCTAAAGAAATAAAGGAAGTTACAGGTAAACTTCCCACCCTGGTGAGGCCTTCATATTATTACCCAGTCTTGGTCTTTCAGGTGGATAGTGATGAGGTGACAACTAGAAGTCCAAAATTGATGCAGAGATATTTCAGGGCCTTGGGACAACTGGTGAAAGGATCAGGAGTGAAAGCTATGTTATCCTTCGTCCCTCTAATGACAACAAAAAATGAGGAAATTAACAGGAAGAGCCAACAGATCAATTCATGGTGCCAGGGCAGGTGTCACTGGGAGGTCTTTGGGTTTTTTTGATTATGAGTCACTCTATAAGTCACCAGGCAGGCTGCAGCAGATGGGATGCACCTTTAAAAAGGATCATGGGGAAGGAGTTAGCAGGGCTCATAGACAGAGCTTTAAATTAGATTTGAAGATTGAAGGGGATAAACCTAGGCCTGCTAGGAATAAGTCCAGGCTAGCATGCCAGGGTTTGTAGGATGGTGTGTAGTGAGGACCCACACTCTGCCACCTCAGCTGAGATGGTTGACAGAGAAGCAATGAGAAATGAAGAGGCAAGCATTATTAATCGTTTAGAAAGCACAGGAATACCTGAGAAGAGTCAGGTAGGAATTAGGGCCCATGGCCACAAAAAGGTGTTAGGATCATTAGCCCATCTGAAGTGCACCTGAGCCAACACATGATTCATGGACAATGAGCTGGAGGAGCTGGAAGACATGATCTGTCAGGAAGAATATGACATAGTGGCTATCACAGAAACATGGTGGGATGCCTCAATGACTGGAGTGCCACAATTGGTGATTATTATCTCTACAGGAGGGATAAACATTGGCTAGACAAGGAAGGAGAGGCAGTGGGGTGGCCCTGTATATTAAGAATTGTTATGACTATCTAGAACTTGAATGTAGTGATGAACAGGGTCAAGTGCCTTTGGATCAGGATTAGGATCAAGACCAACACAGCTGACATTTCTGTGACAGTCTGCTATAGGTCTCCCAACCAGGACAGTGAGGTCGACAAAATGTTCTATAATTGCCTGGAGGAAATCTCATAGCTATTTACCTTTGTTCCTTTGGGGGATTTCAACTTCCCTTATGTATTCTGGAATTACAACGCAGCAGAGAGGGAACAGTACTGGTTGTTCCTGGAATGTATTGAGGACAACTTCCTGACTCATCTGGTGATTGTAGCAACCAGGGAATTTACCCTGCTGGGACAACTCTTTATGAAAAGGGCCGGTAGGAGATGTGATGGCTGGAGGTCTCCTTGGACACAACGACCATAAAATAGATAGAGTTACCTATTCTTAGAAATATAAGGAGGGAGAGCAGCAAAACTGTCACCCTAGACATCTGAAGGTCAAACTTTAACTTGTTTAGTAGCCTGATTGACAGAATCCCTTGGCAATCAGCTCTGAAGGATATAGGAGTCCAGGAGGGCTGGAAGGTCTTCAAGAAGGAAGTATTGAAGGCACAAGAGCAGGCCATTCCCATGCTGTCTAAGGCAAGACAGGCACAGAAGAGCAGCCTGGCTGAATAGGTGGAATTGGTTGGCACTCAAGGAGAAAAAGAGAATTTATGGCCTCTGGAGAAAGTGCCAGGCCACTCACAACAACCACAAAAATGTTGTGAGGCTATTCAGAGAGTGAGAGAATTAGAAGGGCCAAAGCCCATCTGGAAATTAATCTGGCAGCAAGTTTCTATATCTATATTAACAAAAAAAGAAAAACCTCTATTGGATGCAGGAGGAAACACAGTGATGAAGGATGAAGATAAAGCTGGAAGATAAAGCTGAGGTGCTTAATGAATTCTTTGCCACAGTCTTTAGCAATAGAACTGCTTATAGAGAAGGAATCTAGCTCCCTAAGCTAGGAGACAGGGATCAGGAGCAGAATGACCTCCCCACAATCCAGGAGGAGCTGGTCTGTGAACTGGTACACCATGTAGATGTCTGCGAATCTCTGGGACTAGATGGGATGCACCCAAGAGTGCTGAAAGTACTGGAGGGGGTGCTCACCAAGCATTTGCTATAATTTACCAGCAGTCCTGGCTGACTGGAGAGGTACTGGCAGATTGAAAATCAACCAGTGTAGCCCCTGTATATAAGAAGAGACAGAAGGATGATCTGGGAAACTAAAGTCCACTTAGGTTGACTTCAGCACCAGGGAAGTTGATGGATGGAGTAGATCACCCTGAGTACCATCACAGAATCATAGAATTATCCTGGTTGGAAGGGACCTCAGAGATCATCAAGTCCAACCCTTGACCCACCGGTGCAGTTGCTAGACCATGACACTGAGTGCCACATCCAGTCTTTTTTTAAATGTCTCCAGGGACAGAGAATCTACCACCTCACCAGGCAGATATTTCCAGCCAAGTTTCAGGTGAGAAGTCCGTATGAAAAAACAGATTGTTTCCAGAACCACAGAAAAAAAAAAAATAAATTTGTCTGGGTGTGAATTTGGAGATGTGAATGACAACAACTTCAGTAGTTCATATGCTTTGGCTGCTAACTTTTATATGAACTGATCATAAGCTTTAGTAAAGAGATTAAGACTTAAGAACTGAGCATTCGATAGATCCTTTCGACATTGTCACCCAGGCACGTGTGCATTCATACCCCGTGTATCTTCCCAGTTTTAGGGCAAAAAACTTGGATGGCTTTTAGATGAACCAGGACATACATCTCAGACATGACCATATGTTTTTCCTGTGCTCCTCAGTTTCATTTATATTATCATGGCAACACTGAGAGTGCTCAAATCACAGTATTTTACACCAGCTAATGACCATACCCTGATCAGTCATTACCAAAGACAGTATATCAAAACATGCAAAACTCTGTGGAATTTTATCTTGTTTCTATGAAAGACACATGATCATGAAAAAAAAAAAAAAATAAAAGGATGATTTTACTACTTACAGAGTTATCATTCCTGTCTGTTTTTAAGGTTTTCTATGTATTATATTTTCAGTGACTGAATAAGGTTATCTGGAGGAGACATAAGTTAATTTACAGCAAAGTAATGCAAGTAATACAAGTAATACATACTTGTAATCATGTGATATTCAAAGCATTCCCTTCCTACAGACATTTTGAAGATTTTTTATTGTTTTCTCAACTTTAGTCACATTTGTTTTGGATCCCATCTGTAGACAGAGACCATGTTTATTTGAGAGAGCTATTTTAAGAACATAAATGTTTCTAATCCAAAAAGCTCTGAATCAAAGCAATGGAGAGAGAGATTATTATGCAGTACACAGAAGTGTCAAGGAAAAGAAGATGTAGATCAAACTCTCTCATTCCAGCCCAGTCCTGTTTTTAACTTTCACAAAGCTGAGAACAAAGAGTCTTATTATACTGCTTAAAGGACTTCTTTCTTTTTTCCTAAGCAAAGGTGCAGAAATTTTCCCTTGATTGAAAAAATCATCCTTTGACAAATTTCTGAAATCTTAAGTCCAAGTGTCTGTACTACTGTTGCTGTAAACACAGCAGTCAAAAAAAAAAAAAAAAATTATCACTTTTGGGCAAATCCTGCAAGACATCAATGAATGCTAATCAAAATGTTTTGAGCCCATTGCCATATATTTGGGCATGCTTATCTGTCGTATCACAAGCTTCCCAAACACAGGATATCACAAGATGCCACAGCTTTACATATCTGAACTAAATTGCCATTTAATACTAGGATACCTCTCCTGCTTTCATGTGCAACTGGTAGAGAATTTGCTAAGAATATTCACAGCCTTAAGTTTTGCTACTGCAATCTTCCTTAACTGATATATATTTTTGTGGTTTATGGTAGCCTATGAAAGTCTAGAGACTAAAGTAGTTGACAGAAACAGATCTTGCTGCTGGATATGTAGGACACTGACACATTTAAGGAAAACTATGCTACAGCGTTTGGATTCTGTAATAGTTTTGAAGAGTATCCCAAGAACTATCTGCTCTGTTCAAGTTTCCAGAATGGGCTTTATTTTTTTTTAGAGAAATTAAAAATTACTCTTCTTTTTAATGTGAATTTTGTACATATGAAAATTACTGGATTGACAAGGAACAAGCACCTTGCAGAGAACAATTTTGTTTCTATTCAAACAGTTTAGTTTTGGTATTAGAAAATATCCTGTCACACAGTGTTTTAATTCACAAGAAATTACCAAATGAGGAAATGATGTATTCTTTCAAATGTTAGCCAGGATTCTATTTACCAAAAAAATTTAGAGAGAGGGGGAAAAAAAAAGATTCACGATGCTATTGTCATTTTACTTTCAATTTATCAGTGATTGTGTCATGAAATGAAGTAATATAAATGATAATAACGTGCTGTTATGACTCTGTGTGTCATTTGCATTATGTGACATCCTGAATTTTTCAATTCAAATGTTTAGAACATTGTTCTAAAAAAAAAGTGTTGTCTTTGTTCATGTATTGGCAAGTACCTGGTGGCTGAGTTCTCTGTAAAAATATATCTTTTGGCATAGCTTCAGTTAAAATTATAATTCATTTACTAGAAATTGTGACCTCAAACCTATATAATTACAGTTACAAAGCCAAGCATTAATACTTACACATAAACATACTGTATAGCTTCACATGTACCTGAAGTCCTACAGATGAGACAGTACTATGCACACTGATATATTCTGCATAGTGTGTGTTCATAAATATAGGGTTTCTGATGACAGGAAGGACAGCATACTTCATTTTCATGAGTTAGGAATGACTGCATAACTCACAGGTGGCAGACCAAAGCAAAATCACTAATGGATTCTGTAAAGTCATCCTTACTGGTTGAAAATAAAATTCCATTACATTGTCCACCCTCACATATTATGTTTATACCATACCAGAGACTTGTGTCTACAGAGTAACTAAACTTTTTTTTTACCCTTTGCTGAAGAAATTAATATCATTGAAGAAATAAAAAGATATATTGCTGAGTTTTATTTCCCACTGGCAGGGACTAAATATGTATTTCATACAAGTAAACACACACGTACACACACATTAATAATGTGGTGTTTTTCCTAGTCCATTTCTGAGAGCTACTGGAATGAGTTCATCTGTCCCCTGGATATGATGGAATTTTTGTTCCTTAGATTTATACATCTGGGGTTTTACATCTTTTCATTCTCTGAATGCGATTCATGACTTGCTGTTGTATAAGAATAACTCCCTGAAAAACAACACGTGCCATCAGCTTACAGTGAAAGAGAATTAGGCCTTTGTTCTTGATTTAGATGTGGAGTCATGGTTACATTTTGCACTTAAGGGACAGCAAAAAGTAGCACCAAAAATTAAACCAAGTCTGGGATAGACACATGGAAACAGGTTTATGTGTTACTGCTCGTATCAAATGCTGATGAATATAGTAACAACCAAACCGAGCAAGAAAGAATAATCTCTGTGCAGTGCTGACGAGTACCTGTATGCAATCAAATGCATATAGAAACACAGGTAAAAATTAAGCTGCAACACTGTAAAGGTCTACTTTCTTTGCTATTTTTCTGTTCTTTTAAATTTAATGTCTTACTACCTATATCAGCAACAATACAAAAGAGAAGGTCCTTTTCTATTGGTAAAACCTATGCAGCTATCTGATCTGATTGTGACAATCCAATTTTTCTTCATTTAAACAATGCTTAATTTCCTTTAGAAGCTAGTAACTATTCCAAAAAGTGCCAAAAGTGTCATTAACTTGATAAGAAGATATTCGACGATGTAGGTAGTATCTCAACAAAGCTTTTGTGCCAATTTTTACGTTTGAAAAGGAGCTTAATGATAAATAATCAGGTGGGAGGTGAGACAGAAGTCCAATTCTGTTCAAAGCAGCCAAACTGCAGTTTTTACCATGTTACTTTTTTTTTGAAACTCAAGCAGAAAAATAAAGAAGCCAGCTCTGTAAAAGATCTCTTGCCATGCTGTCTTTGAATGTTCTTTTTTTTTTTTTAAAGTTAAAAGAGTTCAAATTAAAGGAAAAGGGGAAACATAACTTCCATATTCAAAAAAGGAAAAAAGTAAGACCCAGGGAATTAAGGCCAGTCAGTCACCCCCTGTGCCTGGAAAGATCTTCCTAAAGGCTCTGCTAAGGCACTGGAAAATAAAGAGGTACTTCTTGATGAGAAGCTCAACATGAGCAGGCAACATGCTCAACATGCTTGCAGCCCTGAAAGACAACAATTTCCTGGGCTGCATCAAAAAAATAGTGGTCAGGAGATCAAGTGTGTCAATTCTCCCTCTCTGCTCTGCTCCCATGAGACTACACCTAGAGTACTGTGTCCAGTTCTAGAGTCCCCAACATAAGAAGGACATGGAGTTCTTGGAGTGAGCCAGAGGAGAGTCACAAAGATGATCAGAAGGCTGGAGCACATCTATAGAAAAAGGCTTGTTCAGCTTGGAGAAGAGGAAGCTCCAGGCAGATCTTACAGCAGCCTCACAGTACCTGAAGAAGACCTACAAGAAGACTGGAGCAGGACTTTTTAGAAGGGTGTGTAGTGATAGGAAAACAGGCAAAAAGAGTTGAGATGTTAATGTGAGGCTGATGAGACACTGGCATAGGTTGCCCAGGGAAGTTGTGGATGTCTCATCCCTGAAAGTGTTCAAGACCAGGTTAGATGGGGCTTTGAGAAACTTGGTCTAGTGGAAGGTGCCCTTGCCCCTGCAGAGGGGTTGGAACAAGATGATCTTTAAGGTCTCTTCCAATACAAACCGTTCTATGATTCTATAATAATGTTAAATTTGGAGATCTAAGCACTTGCACCAAAAATGCATATACAGTCTTAAATGACACATCTCTGGACATCACTGGATGCACATCCAGCTTTTCAAAATCATACAAGGAAAGAGTATCTAATGTGTCATCACTGATTCTCTCAAATCAAACAATTATTTTGATGAAACAACTTTTAAATTGCTGTTTGCTTTTACTGGATTGTTGCTCTCCAGATCACTGAAACACTGGATAGACAACTCTTGCAGGTAATCACCTGATTTCACTTGTCCTTATATGTTGATGTGTCCATAGGTAAATACTGACTTCAGCACATTTCTCACTACTTGCACTAGCATAAAAGAGAATTTAAAAATGTTTACCTCTACAGAAGGATTTTGGACAATATGGAAAAAAATTTTTTTTAGCTTTAGCTTGCACAGGGGAATAGTACTACATAGACTCCAAGTACTAACGGACTCACTAGCTTGAGAAGTCACAGAATGCTACCATGATTTTTTTATTTTATATTTTATTGTGTGAAAACATCAAAAATATGTAATCTCATAATCCCCTCAGATAAGAAGAATCTGATGCAATTTTTTTACCTCATGTATATTCTAAGAAAATAATAATAAAAAAATATGAAATATTATATTCTGCACAGTTCCAAATACTCTAGGATCTAGACTTCTGATGCTATATGAAAGCAATGTTGCAATTACAGAAGTTCTAGCAGCAGCATATGCCTCTGTCCTTCAGAGATTCAGTGTTGTAGACTGGTTGGTCACTCTGTCATCAGAAATTAACTTTCAGTATTTCAGAATCTTCATGTGAGAGAATAAAGTTTGGTATAATAAATATATCCTTCATTCATCTTGACTTTTTTTTTTTTTCCCCAAGAAATTATTTGGTTTGCAGAAATAGACAATAGGTTGGTTTAATAAAACTGGTCTTCTTCCTTCTACTAAAAGTTTACCTACGAGAGCCCCGAACATAATAAAATCAGATTATGAAGGCAATCATATTTACTTGTAATAAATCAAATCTTACAGACATCAGTTAAGTCTCCCTTTCTGCAGTGGGACAATATCATGCATGCATACATCAATACCTGAGGTGTCAGAAATACATTTCATAAGTTCAGAAAAATTGCATACACACTTGCAGCACTATTATAAGCAGTGAATTTGTAATGTGAACATTATGATGTATAAAGTGGCTTTGTTCCTACATTTAATAAGCACCACATGTCAAGCCCACAAACGTAATGGAATTTGCTGGTGATTTCTTACCATTAGATGTGGATTATTGTTTTCAGGAAGAGAACTTTTCCACACTTTATCAACATTATCCAATTTTAAGAAGACATATTTTTTCTCTCCTCTGAATGCAGCAGATTCTTTAGATTGGTGAAATAAAATAAAATCCCAGCCAGTGGGATACTCAATTAAGTTCAGCTGAAGTAAGGACAAGACAATTCCTGGTGCAGGAAAAATGTTTCTTTTGGACTGCTTCTTCAAAATATATGTCTTTATTATTCTATTTCCAGTACACATTAGAATGCCAGAGAATTTTAAAAATTCTTTACATAACCCACAAAATGTTGAGCTGCACAGAGAGTATTTCCTTATAGTACTTGTTAGGTCTTACCTAAGGTACGGTCCATCAGCTCAGCATAAGATTTAGAGTGTAACACTTGTGCATACATCCAGAGGTATTTTCAGTTGTTTTCTCACCTCGTAAGGTCCATTGACATATCGTAGATACTTCCAGTCTAAGTAATAGGAAAGCAGAACTTTTTTGTTTGGTTAGTCAGTTGCTTTTGTTGTTTGTTGTTGTTCTTTTAGAAATTGATAAAATGAGAAGACATAGACTCTTAAATCTCTGCTGATGGTGAGCCATGAAGCTCCCAGGGCTCGTTTACTTGAAAGTATCAACAGTCTGGTAACAACACAGATGTTTTCAGAAGCTCCAGGGTCATAACAGGAAGAGTGAGCCAGAAATGTCAGAAAGTGATTGGACTGTCAAAAACATCCTGAGATATGGCTGATTCAGCAAGTAGGTCTGGGATTTTCTATCAGTATAAGATTGTTTAGAAAAAGCAAACCTATAGAAGTGATCTGTGTGATGATTTCTGTTTTCTGTACAGATTTGTCTTTCCTGAGGCTCAGGTAGTTTTTCCTGGCTCAAGTAGTTGTAATATCTCGCCCTGTGCTGCTGGATATGGCCTACTTCATGAAATAAAGAAAAGGACACTGTGCCTGCATTGCTAGGAATTCTATTTTTTCATGTGTTACTGTTCACAAAATAATTAAAATTTTACCTACTGGCTCTTAGAATAAATACACCAGAGTCCAGATGAGCAATTCAGCTGAAGAAACATTCCTATTTTTAATTTATTTCTGAAAATTTGTATTAAACATTATTTCTTGGATCAGGATAATCTCTGGCTGTGTTTTCCTGCTGTATTTGCAAAGAGGGTCTTATTGCAAATAGAGTAGTTAGTGAGCTGCATTCAAAGAGGAAGCCTTTTGAAATTCTATCAATAAACAATAGAAAGAAAATGCAGGAACTGCATTATGCTTAGGTGAGTCAATGTAATCCTATACTTCCCAGTGAATTTACTTTATTTTCTGTAATGTAAATCTATGTAAACTAGCCTCAAAAGTATAATATCAAATTGGTTAACTTTTACCACATGTTTGTCAGAAAATTCACCGAAAACTTTCAACATATAAACAAACAAAGGTTGAGCAACTTCCTGATTATCCCATAAGAAGTCAACAGAAGAGCAAAGAATTAAATATTCCATATATTTTATTGGTTGGCTGGTTGGTTTGTTTTTGTGGATATTTCTCAATGGACAACTATGGAAATCCTGGAAGATGTATTTGTCACTATTTTTACTTTGATATTTAAAACGTTAATAAAATTAAAGCACTCTAATTGTGCTGTATGTGGACAGCAGCACAAATAAGCAAGTGACCTTACTCTTCCCTATGGTATAGCTCAAGAAATCTGTCATGCCTTTGCATTTCTTACCACTGTCTCATGTGCTTACACTAGACAACAAACAATTTGAGCAGCAACAAATGAAGGATAACAACATTTTTTTTTATAAAACATCCACATCTTACTCTCACCTCAGTCTTTTCCCTTACCTAAGCGTCTTCATATTAGTTCTGTCACCTACAGTCAACATAAGGCAGACTGATGCATTAAATCCAGGTATTCCTTGTTCTCATTTAAGCTTGTCTAGACTGCAGTTGGAAAGCATCCCTGCAGTTCAAGCAGAGATAGAGTAATAATGGGTTAGGTTAATGTGTCTGATTTTTATGGCACTAGCAACAGAAAGATGAGCTTTCAGTGCAGGCTGCACTAGCTTGCCTGGAAATCAGACCGCCATTTCAGGGAGGTAACACGCAGCCAAGACCTTATTTATATTATCTTGTGTTCAGAAAATAATTAAAATAAAGCTAGGATTATATAACTTTTACAGTCAGTCTGAGGAATGCCCTGCAGACTCATCGCTTGAGATCATCTCCTTATGTGGGCAAACTGATCATGGAACTAGACTATAGGCTGAATAATTGCACAGAAAGAAAGGAAGCAATTGAAGAGGGTGGAACTGATAGCTGAAAAAACCCACACTCATTTAAAAAATGTTTGATACCTCGAACCAAAACTAATTGTATCCACAGGGAAATTATGAACCTACATGAAATAAACATTTCTTGAAATTAATTTATTTTCTTAATTTTGGGTCTTACAGTATCATGAACACAACTAGAGGAAGAGTGATTTTCTGTTTGCTGTGCACTTCAGTACTATCCATGAGAAATATTTTACTGGGGAGAAGGTAAACTAGAATATTTGAATATCAAGCTAGTGAACATTTTGAATATTGAACCGAGGAAAATCTTTCCTTGAAGTGTGTGGTAAAAGGTCTTTAGCAGGTACATATAAAAGTATAAAAAAATGAAAAAAAAAAAAAAAAAAAAAAAAAAAAAAAGAACACCGGCCACTGGGCCCTAAATTTTTGCTGGTTTTATCATGTGAATAAAGACAGTGGAGTGTGCTATGTGTGTTCCTTGGAAGTGCTGTTTTATATTCTCTTAATTAGATCATCCATAGTGTTGTAAACTCTAAGCAGCAGTTCCAGTTTGTTTTCAGTTGCAGATGTGAGCACTCAGCATTTCTACAAATCAAGATCTAGGGATTTTGAACTAGCAACAGAAAATGAGGAATGTCCTCAATCAGCTGTGTTGTAAAAGACCTCTGGGATCATCAAGTCCAACCCTTGATCCACTCCCACTGTGGTTACCAGACCATGGCACTGAGTGCCACATCAGTGGCCACATCTTAAAAACCTCCAGGAACAGAGAATCCACCACCTCCCTGGGCAGCCCATTCCAATGCCTGATCACCCTCTCTTTAAAGAATTTCTTTCTAATATCTAGCCTACACCTCCCCTGGCACAGCTTAAGACCATACCCTCTTATCTTACTGATAGCTGCCTGGGAGAATCATGTGGATGAAGTCACCTCGTATACAAAAGCCTGGTTTATTGGCAGAAGCACTAATAAATGGAGCAGGTGTCCTTCATGAGGAAAAATGTATTGCAGCTGCGTGGCTAGCTTTGGCTCTGGCTTTTCTTAAGTTCTGAACACTTGGGTTTCAAGTTCAGTACATTATATTGAATATAACAGTGGAAAATGTTGGTTCTGTAATGTGGAAATTTATCTTCCCGCGTGGTCCTCAGTACAGAAGTTATGTGATTCAAAAATACTATTTAATTTCCATGTCCACCCTTTAGAAGTTAATTCATTAGGCTGGTTAACATGGTCCATTAGCAACTTCTAATAGAAGAATACTGCATGATTTATTCTTTCAGTATATCCATAGACAGAGAATTACATATACAAGAGTCTTCAGTTTGGTGGGATCTTATTTTCAATTATGTCTTTTGCACAAACTATTAGAATCTTTGAGAGAAAAGGACATTAAAAGTTGAAATGATCCTTAGCTTGAGGGCAGTGGCTCTAGAGAAATCATGTTATGTGATAATATAATTTAAACCATATCAGAATACATACCCATGCAATTATTACAGAAAATAGAAACTTTATCACTGTTTCCCACCCTTTGACAACTTAAATAATACATTTTCAAATATATTATTGTAGTGTTAGTTTTCAAGATCATTTCCTAAATTTAACAAAAACAAAAAAATCACCAAACAAAAATTTCCTAAGAATTCTTAATATGAAACCACCCTGATCTCTTACGTAAGGCATTTAGAAACTCAGCAGGGATTTCTGCTATTTAGAGTAATCAGATGAAGCTGATTGTGGAGGGTTAGTTACTGAAGTTGAGGAAGTTGAGGAAACAAAACTTGACCTTATGATTATGCAATACAGGCACAGAGCACAGGCAGAAAATGAACTGAAAACAAGGCTGAGATAAGTAGTTTCATTTTGATTATTCAACAGGTGTCCAGAAAGAAACCTGTAAGAACAGTTAAAGCGAGGAATACAAAATACAAAAAAAAAGATCATATGAAAGTCCTCCAAATATTTAGATCATAGAACCACAGAACCATCATGCTTAGAAAACACTTCCAAAATCACTGCATCCAACCATCATCATCCCCCCTTAATGAAATAAAAAAATATCTATTTATCAATATCTGTATCACCATGCCAATAGAGCACATCCTGAAGTGCCTCATTTACACAGTTTTTTAATATTTCCAGGGACAGTCATTCTACCACCTCCCTGAGCAATCTGTTCCAACACCTAACTACTCTCTCAGTAAATAAATTCTTACTATCTAATCTAAACCTCCCATGGTGCAGCTTCAGCCTGCAACTTCAGGCTATTTCCCCTAGTCTTATCATTATTTACTTGAGAGAGGAGGCCAGAACCTACCTCCCTACAACATCCTTTCAGGTGGCTGTAGAAAGCTGTAAGGTTTCCTCTCATTCTTCTCTTCTCCAAACTAAACAATCCCAATTCCCTCAGCCTATCCTCATAAGGCTTGTTCTCCAGACTTTTCACTAGCTTGGTTGCCCTTCTCTGAACTTTCTCCAGCAACCTATTGTCTGTCTTGTAGAGAGAGGCCCAGAACTGAACACAGTACTCAAGGTGAAGCTTCACCAGTGCTTCTGGAGCTTCTAGAGAGAAATAAGAAGCTGAATAGCCCCCCTGTAATTCAGGAGGGAACAGTTTGTGACCCACTGAGCCACTTGCATCCTCACAAGTCTATGCAACCATACGGAGTCCACCCCAGGGTGATTAGGGAGCTGGTGGAAGAGCTCATCAAGATGCTCTCCATCATTTACCAACAGTCCTGGCTCACCAGGGAGGTCCCAGATGATTGGTATTTGGTGAACGTCATGCCAATCCACAAAAAACTCAGGAAACTCCAGGCCTGTCAGCCTGACCTGTCAGCCTGACCTCAGTGCCCAGCAAAGTTGTGGAGCAGCTCATCCTGGGGGCAATCACACAGCACCTACAGGATGGACAGGGGGTCAGACCCAGCCAGCATGGGTTTAGGAAGGGCAGGTCCTGTCTGACCAACCTGATCTCCTTTTATGATCAGGTGACCCGTCTGGGGGATGAGGGGAAGGCTGTGGATGGAGTCTGCCTGGACTTCAGCAAAGCCTTTGACACCATCTCCCACAGCATTCTCCTGAAAAAGCTGTCAGCCCACAGCTTGGACAGGAGCACCCTGTGCTGGGTTAGGAACTGCTGGAGGTCACCAGAGAGTGGTGCTGAACGGTGCTGATCCAATTGGTGGCCACTCACCAGTGGTGTCCCCCAGAGATCAGTGCTGGGCCCAGTTCTGTTTAATATCTTCATTGATAATTTAGATGAGGGGATGGAGTCCACCATCAGCAAACTCTCAGATGACACCAGGCTGGGGGGCAGTGTGGATCAGCTGGAAGGCAGGAGGGCTCTGCAGAGGGACCTGGACAGACTGGAGAGTTGGGCTGATTCCAATGGGATGAGGTTCAACATGGCCAAGTGCCGGGTCCCGCACTTTGGCCACAACAACCCCATGGGGAGATCCAGGCTGGGGACAGAGTGGCTGAGAGCAGCCAGGCAGAGAGGGACCTGGGAGACTGGATTGACAAGAAGCTGAACATGAGCCAGCAGTGTGCCCAGGTGGCCAAGAAGGCCAATGGCATCCTGGCCTGTATCAGGAACAGTGTGGCCAGCAGGTCCAGGGAAGTGATTCTTCCCCTGTACTCAGCGCTGGTGAGGCCACACCTCGAGTACTGTGTCCAGTTCTGGGCCTCTCAGTTCAGAAGGAGATTGAGGTGCTGGAGCAGGTCCAGAGAAGAGCACGGAGGCTGTGAAGGGACTCCAGCACAAATCCTGTGAGGAAGGGCTGAGGGAGCTGGGGGTGTTCAGTCTGGAGAAAAGGAGGCTCAGGGGAGACCTCATCACTCTCTACAACTGCCTGAAAGGAGGTTGTAGCCGGGGGGGGGTTGGTCTCTTCTCCCAGGCAAGACCAGTAAGACAAGAAGGCATGGGCTTAAGCTCTGCCAGGGAAGGTTTAGGTTAGATATTAGGAATAAATTCTTTAAAGAGAGGGTAATCACGCACTGGAATGCACTGCCCAAGGGAGGTGGTGGATTCTGCATCCCAGGAGGTTTTTAAGAGACTGGATGTGGCACTCAGTGCCATGGTCTGGTAACCATGGCGGTAGTGGATCAAGGGTTGGACTTGATGAACTCAGAGGTCCTTTTGAGCCCAGCTGATTCTGTGATTCTGTGTCTACGGGGGCACAATAAATTCTCTTCTCCTGCTGGTAAAAGCCAGGATGCTGTTGGCCTTGTTGGCCACCTGGACACACTGCTGGCTCACATTCAGCTGGATGTCGATCAACATCTCCAGGTCTTTTTCTGCCTGGCAACTTTCCAGCCACTTCTCCACAAGATTGTAGTGTTGCATGGGATTGTACATGCATCACCAAAGTACAGGACCCATCACTTGGCCTTGTTAAACCTCATATTATTGGCCTCATCCCATTGTTCCAGCCTGTCCAAGTCCTTCTGCAGAGCCCTCCTACTCTCAAGCAGATTAACCCAACTTGAGGTCTTCTGCATACTTACTGAGGAAGTCCTCAGTCACCTCATTTAAATAATTTATGCAGATATTGAACAGGACCAGCCCCAGAACCAAGCCCTGGGGAACACCACTGGTGACCAGTCACCAAATGAATTTAACTCCACTGGCTACAGCACTCCAGGCTCTGCCATGCAGCCACTTTTGCACCCAGCAAAGAGCATCCCTGTCTATGCCATGAGCTGCCAGCTTCTCTAGGAGAATGCTGTGGCAGATGGTGCCCAAGGCTTTACTAGAGTCCAGGTGTTTCATCTTGTGTTGGAATGGGTGCACCTTCTTTTATATTCTTTTTAATTATTTGTTTTCAAACCAAAGAATTCTCTGTTTGAAATACTTGCCCGGAAAAAACTCTTCTGTTCTTTTCATGATAACAGAAGACTCCCACTCTTTCTCAGTCATGGTTATTACTTCTCTAGACTGGCTGTTTTTAGTATGAAAATTAGGGAAAACTTTAAATCATATGCCATGAAAAAAGCTAAAACTGTTCGTTGCCTGCAACACTCTCTTAGAAGCTACGTTTCCACATGAACCAGTTTTTGAAGTCTGATGGTGGGTGCTGGTGAGACAGCATCTCTTCTGCTTGCTTCTGGGACCAAAGTAGTTCAGTCATGCCACATTCAGATCACCTGTGAAACCTCTCAAAGACCGTGTAATGGAAAAATGTAATTTTACACAGTCTCTCCTATGTAGAATATTTTAAATTGTCTAACCCCCCATGTATATTTAATTTTTTTTCAAAAGCTCTATTGACTTCTTTGCCAATATATATATTTATATGTGTTGGCAGCTGTTTTATGCTTGGTGTAATGATTCAAAGGGGATACCAAAATACTGAAGTTTTCTGGTTACAAAACCTTATCTCCATGGGCAGATTGTTTATCACTTTGAACAGAAGTTCATCGTTCATTCCTATTCATGCTGTGTAAACTTAACCAGAAAAGGAAAAACATCATCCAGATTTTCCCAGTGTGCCTCCTGGAAGCAAAGCACATGTAGCATCATCTCCAAGAATGCAAAGAAATTCCATTTAGTCAAAATCAAGTCCCAAAAATAATAATAATAAATAAATTAAAAAAAAAAAAAAATTAAAAATTGGACATATTGTAAAGAGAAAGGAATGGCCTGGAGGCATTTCATACCAGCAAAGTCTAAAAAGTCTTCAGAACTAGTTGCTCAACAAAGTTAGTAAAGCTGGCTGAGCAAAGAGTGCTTCAGCATAGCAAAATAGTAGTAGGCACTGGAAAATAAACAGATGTGGGTGGTCTGAAGTTGTGAAACATCATAGAATGAATGCAAATAAACTGCTCTTGAAGATTGAAAAGCTGTTTGACATGCTTATGTAGACATAGTTTTTGTGATTAGGAGATAAAAGGGTGTTCTTTGGGAAATGGTTTTACACTGAGGGGTTAGATTATTTTGTCTGAGAAGCAGCCTAGCATTTCTACCACCACTGCTGTCTCAGAAAGCAACTCAAATGGTCCCATGACCTAACTTGCTCTAGCTCTTACCTCCATAAAAGCAAAACCAACCCAAACCAGGTGTTCAATTTAATCACAGAATGGCTAGGGCTGAAAGGGACCTTAAAGACCACCTAGTTCCAATCCCTTGTATAGACAGGGACACCTTCCACTACATGAGGTTGCTCCAGGCCTCATCCAACATCTCCTTGAACACTTCCAGGGATGGGACAGCCACAACTGCCTTGGGCAACCTGTTCCAGCATCTCACCACCCTCACAGGAAAGAATCTTTTCCTAATATCCAGTCTAAAATTACACTTTTCAAGTTTGAAAACATTTCCCCTTGTCATCTTGTTAAACACCTGTGTAAAAAGCCCTGCCCCAGCTTTCTTGTAAGCAATTAGAAACCTATTTTGTACATTCTTATCAACAGTGTGCTAATATTTAGCCAAGTCATTACCACAGATTACTTCTGTAAATCAGATTAAAAAATGAAATGAGCATAATAAACACTCATGCTCCCCTGTTCAAGAGGGGCAGGGACTTACTTGAGAGAGTGGAATGGAGGATTATGAGGATGATTAAGGGAGTGGAACACCTGCCTTATGAAGACAGGCTGAGAAACTTGGGTCTTTTTAGTCTGGAGAGGAGAAAACTGAGAGGGGATGTAATTAATGTATATAAATATATGAGTGCTGGGCATCAAGAAGGAAGGGACAACCTCTTCTCATTTGTGCTCTGTGATAGGACAAGGGGCAATGGATTCAAGAAAAAGCATTGCAAGTTTCACCTCAACATGAGGAAGAATTGGTTTACTACCAGTTTTACTGAGCCCTGCAACTGGCTCTCTAGAGAGGTTATGGAGTCTCCTTCTTTGGAGACTTTCAAAACCTGTCTGGATGCATTTCTGAGCGACCTGCCCTAGTTTTGGTCCTGCTCTGGCAGGTGGGTTGGACTCAATGATCTTCAGAGGTCTCTTCCAACCCCTGACATTCTGTGAAATCTGTGAAATAACATTCCTTCTTGCCTGACATCTAGCATACTTCTAAGTTACGTCTAGGTGCTGGGTGCTGGGTTAAGAAGACAGGGACCTCTGTGTCATAGTGCTCTCATTATTCTTGGAATTATTCTGATTCTTATTGTACTAAAGAGCTATTTATTTCCCCACCCCCCCTTGTTTTCTGTAGAATGAATTTACCAGTGCAAAATGCTTTGTTTACCACAGGACATTAGTTACTTTGCTTTTCTGAGAGAAAAGACCTCAGAGATGCTCTCTGAAGTGAACATTACTATCTAACATCAAGCATCTCCAAACTTCCTTCCTTCAAAACTATCCATATTTTCATTAAATGGCAAAGTATTTCACCCCATTTACATTAAAATGAGGAAAAAAAAAAAAAAAAAATATGAAGCCAAAATATATGTTTTAGGTTTGTTTTTTTTTCTGAAAGAAGCATAATAGTAAGCTAAATTTAAATATGGTTGCTATAAAAATAAAGGTTCAAAAGAATTCAAGGGACACATACATGCCTATGCTAAGCAGTGTTTTCTGTCAAAAACACTTGATCCTAAACTTACCACGCCAAGATGATTCAGAAGTGGTTATGCTGTTTAAAGAACTAACTAAGATGTTTTCACAGATAACAGGACTGGTGGGCTGGAAAATACTTGATGAAGAACAACAGAAGCTTCAGGAATTCACCAGCACATTCTTCTGTATGACAATTACACATGACCCTGCATGGCACAATCTTACACCAGAGAACTGAAGGGTGCCTGAAAGATTCTTAACCTTGGTAACCAAGATCATAAAGCCTTTCTGTAATTGCTCCAACAGAAATGAGCATGGGTTCACCTGTTCTCTGGGAAGAAACCAGACCGAGGTGGAGCATCAAACAAGCAGGCAAAGAGGAAAGTAGAAATGTCATTTCCTTATCTGTCAATAGACATTTAATAAATTTGAAGTGAAAGCAATTTCTTTTCAGCAACCTGAAAAAACTGCTATGAAAGGGGGTGTCTGTGTAGCACAAAATAGCAGAAAAGACACCTTGTAGAATGGGGCCACTGTTACAGTAAGTACAGAGAAAATAATGAAAACTGCACAGAGACTGAGTCATTTAAAATGTCTCATAAATTGCTCTTAGTCTGTCACGCTTAACTTTTTTCTTTCTTTCCAAAAGAGACAAATTCCAGAAAATTTCAATTCTTCTTGCTTTAATAAATTAATTGATTAATTTTTATTCCATTTTGTATCATCTGGTGGTGATTGGAGTCAAGAACACGAGAGCTGTCTACTCGATATTTTTTCAATTGTTTCTTTACATTTTATATTCTTATCCAATATCAAAAAATATCAAACAATTTCAAAATTATGGATAAAAGTAAACATTCATGGTTTCTTTCTGGAATCACATGATGAAGTTACTGTTTCAGTAATTTAACATTCTTTTTTTGTGCTGCAGAACAAATTCTGTTGCAGAATGTAATTTTCCTTAAAACAAGTAAATCAGTGAAACATTTCCTTCTTCTAGGCATAGATGAATTTTAGATGAAAAAGTGTAAGCTTACAGTGACAAATTTTAATGCAACAGCAGTTACAACCTTCTTTCCCTTAATATAAATTAATACTGTGCAGAGCTGAAATACATAAAGCTTTATGAACCAGTAATCTGTATCATTTAGGGCAATCAGGATAAAAATATTGCAAGGAAAGATACCTGGTTTGTGGACTCACTGTTTAGATGGTATGTGCAAGTGGTTTTGTCTCTGAGTTGGAGCTGGTACGGGCTACTGTAACTTGAATTAAAATGCTGAAACTAAAGGGAGTTGTTGGTCTGGACAGGGAGAATTTCAGAACAAATGCTCAGACATGTTTACATCACCACCATTTGTCAGAGAGCAGAAATTTAAGGCTTACTGCTCTAAGCATCCACATAGAAAATGCTCTTGAAACTAAAATGATAACTGGGAGCTTGAGCACAGGATAATTACAGTTGCCTATGAAGTACACCAGCACTCAGACCTCAAGCTTTCTTGGGAAAGGCACAGACCTTTTACCCAGAAGACTTTCATGTGGAAACGATTTGGGAAGCTGATCCTTGCTTCCTCTCAGCTGTTACCTAGTAACTATTGCATGAGTGCTTCAAGCCCATTTCAGAGCGGAGTCACACAGGTTAGCTTAAATGGCTCTGCCAGGCAGCCAGAAAGCCTGGGCAAATCAATGCCATTGGAATCATCATGGCTCGGCTTCACGAATGAAGCTTTAAGAAGGGCTCTCTCCATACTTGCTGTAAGCACACTGATGGCTGATAAGGCCAATGTGGGACAGGCACTTAGGGTGCAAAAGGCACAGTAGAAAGTCTCCTGTGAGGGGACAGCCAAGGCACGGTTCTTTCTGCACTTTCTTTTCTCCTCGAGACTGATTCTGTGTGTGCTCCCAAAGGAGGCAGCAGCATTATGGATGGTGTGTCTTCATGTCTACTGACTGGAGGCCAGAGTGGACACTGCTGGCAGTCAATATGGCCAAAGCTGAGGGATTGTTTCAGGGAGTCCTTGTATCTCCTCTTTGGGGCTCCTCTGTTGCAGCAGCCGGTGGCAAGTTCATCACAGAGCACAATCTTAGGGAGGGGGTGATCCTCCATCCTGGAGATGTGCCCTGCCCAGCAGAGCTGTGCCCTCAGTATCATGGCCTCCATACTGGTGACCCCTGCCTGTTCAAGGACAGGAACATTGGTCACACAGTCAGTCCAGTGGGTGTTTAGGATTGTATGGAGGCAGCTCTGATGGAAGGGTTCAAGGAGTGGCAGTAGATGACCCATGATTCAGACCCCTATAAAAGAGTAGACAGTACAATGGATGTGTAGACACTGATCTTTGTACTTTTCTTCAGGTGTTTATTGTTCCAGACTCTTTGATGAAGTGTTCCGAATGCTCTGTGTGCCTTTGCTAATCTGTTGTCTACCTCTGTCTATCTTGGCGTCTGAGGAAATAATGCATTCCAGATAGCTGAACTGCTGGACTGACTTAAGCTCTGGTTCACCTATGGTGATGTGGGGATGATGGAAGTCTTCCTGTGGTGCAGGCTGGTAGAGAACTTCTGTCTTCTTAAAGCTGACTTCCTGCCCAAAACGATCTGCAGCCTTTCTAAAGCAGGATGTTATGTGCTGCAGAGCTGCTTCTGTGTGAGCAATGAGGGTGGCATTGTCAGCAAAAAGCATCTCTGGGACATGGTGATTTAGGGTCTTGGTGTGGGCCTTCAGTCACCTTAGGCTGGATAGGCTCCATCGGTACCATATCCGATGTCAATGCCATTTTCTCTGTTCAGGTCTGCCATGACCCTTTGGAGCATCGTGCTGAAGAAGATTGTGAACAGAGTGGGTGTGAGAACGCAGCCTTGTTTCACACCATTGATTATTGGGAAGGAGGCAGAGAGCGCATCGCCATATCTGGCTTGGTCCTGCTGATCCTCACGTAGCAGGATGATCATTTTGAGGAACGTGGGGGAGCATCCTAATTGTTCCAAGATTTGCCACAGGCCCTTTCTACTCACGGTGTCAAAAGCTTTAGTGAATGTCACATAAGTCAATGAATGTCACATAAAGATCTTTGTTCTGTTCCCTACATTTCTCTTGCAAATGTCTGAGAACAAATACCATGTCTGTGGTACTCCTATTGGCTCTGAATCCACATTGGTTTTCAAGTAGAACTTCCTCTGCTACAGCAGCTACTAATCTATTCAAAAATATTCTTGCAAGGATTTTTCCAGCAATGGAGAGCAGTTATACCTTGGTAGTTGGAGCAACTTTTCTCCTTTCTTGTACAGGCTGATGATGACTGCATCATGGAAATCTGGTGGTAATTTGCCTTGTTCCCAACAACTCACAAGAAGTTTGTGAAATTTAGCATGGAGTGCTTGGCCTTCATTTTTCCATACTTCAGATGGGATTTTATCAACCCCAGCTGCCTTGCCAGTTTTCAGCTGCTGTATGGCCATGAGAGTCTCTCCCAAAGTAGGGGATAGGTCCAATTCAGTTTTTATCAGTTGCTGTGTAATGTGCTGAATTGCTGAACCTTGGACTACACGGTGGGCACTGAAGAGATTCTGAAAATGTTCAGAGCATTTGTTTAGGATGGAGGTTTTATCTGTGAGAAGCATTTAGCCATCTGCACTGAGTAGGGGGCTTTGAACCTTGTGTGTGGGTGCATACACTGCTTTCAGTGCTTCATAGAGCCCTCTGTGGTCACCCGTAACTGCACCGGGTTCAGTCTTTTCTGCTAGGTTGATCCACCACTTGTTCTGAATGTCTTGAAGTTTCTGATGGAGCTTACTGCATGCAAGACTAAAGGCTGCATTTCTTACATGGCAAGAGGGCTGAGCAGGGTGTGCTTGGTGAATGCAACAAGCTGCTTCTTTGTCAACAATTCTTTGATATCTTGGTTGTTTTCATCAAACCAATCTTTGTTTTTCTTTGAGGAGAACCCAAGGGATTCTTCAGGGGACTGCAGGGTGCTATTTTTAATATGTTGCCAAAGAGCTTCAGGAGAGGGATCTATGGGATCATCTAAAAGTCTAGCTTGGAGGTTTATGTGGAAGCTGTCTCTGTATGTATCTTTTTGAAGATCGTTAACTTTGAGCCTCCTCCTTGGGATGCCACCTTTCTTAGGTTTGGGGTTAAAGTAGAGGGTAAGTTAGCATTGCACAAGGCAGTGCTCTGTATGACATTCTGCACTGGGCATCGCTCGGGTATGACGGACATTGCCAACATTTTTCTGGTGCACTGAGACATAGTCAGTGAGGTGCCAGTGCTTGGAGTGAGGATGTATCCAGGTTGTCTTCAGGCTGTCTTTCTGTTGGAAGATAGTGTTGGTGATGGTGAGCTGCTGCTTAGCACAAAACTCTAGCATGAGACATCCATTGTCATTACAGTTTCCAACACCATGCTAGCCTAATACTCCTTTCCAGGCTTCATAGTCCTTTCCTACTCTGGCACTGAAGTCACCAAGGATTATGATCTTATCACCTCCAGGAACCTTTTCGGTGAGGTGGTGCAGGTTGGTGTAGAATTTGTCTTTTTCTGCATGGTCAGCTTAGAGGGTTAGGGCATAAATACTGGAGAACAACATATAGCTTGTTGTGTAGTGGGAGGTTTAAGGAAAACATAAAATGGGAATGACCTTTTACCCAGAAGACTTTCATGTGGAAACAATCTGGGCAGCTGATCCTTGCTTCCTCTCAGCTGTTACCTAGTAACTATTGCATGAGTGCTTCAAGCCCTTTCACACAGGTTAGTTTAAATGGCTTTGCCAGGCAGCCAAAAAGCTTGGGCAAATCAATGCCATTGGAGTATTATTCAGGTATTCAATGGGTACTCAAGGAGGAGAATGCATTCAGAAAGCATTGGACTCCAGGAAATTTCAGGCAGAAGTATTTGATTCTTACCACAAGCAGTAAATTTTTGTTGATCGGATCAGTGTTGACTAGCTCAAGGCAGTGACTAATTACTACTGTATTACTACTAAGTAAGACTACTGAAAACTGTCACTATTGTCACTATCCATTTTCTGCTGAGATGTAGGAGCAGTTTATATCTTCTGATCTGTGATCCACTTCATTGGATTGATTGCTTACTTATGCAGATAAGCTGCCAGTTCTGACCAGCTTCTTCATGTTTTGGTTACCTCTGGGGATAAGCAACCACGGTGAAGCAACAAATTATTACTGAGGCTGCAAAATGCACAGGTATTTATAGCAGTGAATTTACCATAGAGAAGTACCTGATTATGTTCAGGTGGTACAACTCTCACATTCATATTCCTTTCCAAACTTTCTCTGCCTTATTGCTCTCTCTACCCCTTGTTCCACCACCCTCTACCTCTCTCGCTCTTAATTATCCTTCCCATGCATCCCTCTGCCCGTATCTGTGTTGCTGTGTCCCAGCACATGAGGGTCCAGGACCCTGTGCTAAGCTCAAGGTAGTCAGCTGGCTGGGAACAAACACTCTTTGCTGGCAGCTCACACGGGCTGATGCGCACTGAGGAGGTGAGGATGTTGAAGAACCTGCGTGGGTGAAGTATTTCAAACAGAGATCACGGGTTATATGAGACAGGTTTTGAAACAGGAGCCTGGAAGAACACTGGGCAGGTGTAGCGGCCAAACCCAGTACTGTAGTGGTAACTAATAAAGCCATGGACACAAGGAGTTTAGAAGTACAGTCAACCAGTTTGAACATGCTTACCTGCCATGGTGTACTTGTCTTTCATTGTACTTCTGCTGAGGCATTGTTTACCACTTGATGCTAGCCTTCATTCATTCAAAAGCTGAATGGAATACTTTTTGAATTTATCCTGTCTTACAATTAAAACTCTTTTATCTGTTGACCTGAAACTTCTAGGAAATATCCAGAAAAGCTAAAAATTTATTTTTCCAAAATGAAAAAAAAAAAAATTAATTGAAATGATAATATACACAAAATTATGTTAAAATATTATTGGATTGCTCATAACTGTTATTTTCTCAATTTGTTATTGCTGTGCTATCTTTCCCAGCTGTCTGTACTTTAAAGAAATTAACAAGTTTTGTTTTCCAAAACCTTAAAGAGAATTGCTTTTGTGATGGTGATGAATTCTGTCCATGCAGTTCTCATGTGATTTTCAGAGCTCTTTGGTTGCACCTGAGCTCTCCAAAACTGAAAAAGAAAATGTTTTTTGACACTGTAGGATAAATTATGATCCTCTTTCAGACAGAAATAACAACAATGTTGCTGTTCCATCTGAGGTTGTTTGAAGTTTTGCCATTGATTTAATTCAGTGCAGAACAAACCCTTCATCTTAGATTTGTCTGAAGGGTTTCATGAACAATTATGTTATTTAATAAATAGGTTTCCTAATTATAAGTATGTCATTTTACCAATCTAGATTGATTTCTACAAATTGTTCTCTATCCTGTTAGAAGCTCTTTATTTTATTCCTTTCTTACTTCTCACTCCAGAATTCAAGTCTCTTATATATATATATATATGTTTCTTACATATTTTGATTTGTTATTGCCCATATTTTTAATTAACTTTTTTATTCAGTCCTGTTCTTTCAATAAACCATGCTTCCCTGCTTCTCTTTATCCTCTCTATCTGGCCATGGTTACAGTGAATCAAATGGAGACAGAGGGACTTTAATGTGATTCCAAAGCAGTTTTCTTTGTCAGCAGGTAAGACAAACCAGGCTTCCCTATTTGATTTTGTCTCTCTACATATGTAGAGTATAATATCTGTGTAATGGTTTCAAATGCAAGCAATAGAAGTGAATGAATTTAGAGTGAAGCATTTATTGCTTTCTAGATACTCATACCAAATCACTAGGAAAAAATTGACGGGCAACTCTGTCTCAGGCTATAGTGAAGAAATAAGTAAGTGACTGAGTAAAGGTTAGACATTGCATTTCACAGAGGTCTTGATTTGTAACAGGAGATGGTCAATCCCATATCACTAGGGAGAAAGACCGCTGACATAATTTGAACTGGTGCAGTGGAGAGGTGTCAAACATTTTCTTGCTCATTAGCTAGTGAAACCTAGGGTATGAGAAGAGGTGAACTCACACATCAGAACATAAATCATTGCTGAGGACTGGATCCCAGGCTCTGCTTTGCCTCTGACCATACAGATGATGAGACTCTTGCTGCTATGGATATAGCATTAAAGGGAAAAGAGGGTCCTTGGTCTTCTCTGTTGAAACCATTTTAGTTTGCATTAATGAATAAACACAGGACCATAGTGGGGTAGGGGGGTCATGACAGGGAGGTTGACTCTGAAAGCTTCTTAGGAGAGAAATGACAGAAGAAATAAGTCTCTACTGCTTTCAATTTTTAGTGAGTTAAGCAAGTGAAATAGCTCCATTATGAGAAGATGAGAGAAATATGTCTCAGAAGAAGAAATGGCTTAAGGTACCTGTCTGTGATGTGAGGACTTGTACGAGCACTTTCTGAATTTTAGATTATGCCATCACTAGACATTCTGAGGTATGGTCTTGAAGTATTATCCTGCCAAAGTCTATTTCCTAAATTTCAGACAAAGTTTAGTTAAAAATGCATGAAAAATGATGAATCTTTAGTCACATATTTTTTTCCAATTAAAAATATATTTTAGTAAAACATCCTTGAGCACTTCTATTTGCTGTGAACCGATCAGACCAGATGGTGCCACTGCCAATCTGCTCAGTTCTCTGTCTTGTGTTCAAATTGTACCTCTATAAGTTTAAAAAGATATATTACCTTGTACTCTGTAGAATGCCTGAAATGTATCTAGCAGCTCTATCTAAAGAATATGAACTGTTTGCAGACTGAATTTATTTCAGTATGAGTTTTAGCCAACTATAATATTAAAAGAATTCCTGCTAAAACTGGATCACAGAAACACATTGTACATGGTAGCATTATTAAACTCCTTTTCCTTTCAAATATGTTTCCAAGGAAAATTATGACTCTTTTGAAAGTTTTTCTTGCCATCCCTTTACTTTTTGGAAATCGTCATCCACTGCTTTGAGAAAATGTGATCAGGAAATCACTTTTTTTTTTTTTTAATCTGAAGCCATTTAGAAGTCAAGATTCTGAAGATGTCAAGAANTTCTCTTCCTTTATCCTTTTCCACTAATCTTTTCTGTCTCCTCCTCCCCATCCTTCTTGCTCCTGCTCTGGAGAAGTTTCGACCAAGTCTGTATATCATTGTTACCATCTAAGGAGAACTGAAAACACATTTTCTAGTCCAGCTAGCCCTAATCTTTGAAAGATGTTTTTGAAAGAAATTTTATCAAACCTGCACATGGACAGTCCTATACAACATCACTTCGCCTTGGCAGTGGCTGAAGAACTGCATTCTTCTTACAGGATTTGGTCAAATTATTTCCAGCAGTTACTGAGCAACATGCATTTAGCTCCCAACTTTCTAGCTAGTGAGTGATTTCTGAATGTCTATTTTCTGAGAAGTCTGAACAAACAGGATTAAAACCCATTTGCACACTGTTTATTTTTCACTTGTTCTTTGTTAGTGGTAGTGGATATATCCCTTAAGTTAGAAGTATTTTTGTCTTCCCTGGCCCAGCAATGTGCATCTAATCCTTAATAAATAGCAAATAGCAGACTTTGTGCACATGAGTGGAGAAATAGCTACAACCACCAGCCATTCTCAAAATGTCTCTGAGAACAAAGCATTCATTCACAACACAAAAAAAAGATAATGATGAACTTTTGATGATTCCTGGAGTTCAACCCAGCAAAGTGGATTCACACTATGAGTAAAACAGGTCCTCAGATACTGTATTGTTAGAGTTATCAAACACCAAGTTGATGCTCACCCACCTGCCTGTAAGGCTTTTCTGCTAAAAAAAAAAAAAAAAAAAAAAAAAAAAAAAAAAAGTGACCTACTGTCTATGCAGTATTGCTCTAACTTCTGCACCCAACTCATGAAGGATCACATTGATAACTGATGGATAGTACTCTTATATTCAGAGATTTTTCCAGAAATTGTTTCTCCTGACACCTGAAGTGGCATAAGGAGGCAATGGGAGTGGATTTTTAATCTTTAAATTTACTAACTTTGCAAAGTGCCTTCAGATTTCCACAGCCTGAAAATACCCTTAGACAGTTGTAATTTGTAGGCCCTTACCCTTATTTCAGATGAATCTCTTCTCACAACTATACGCATGATTCTGCTCAGAGCAATGAATTAAAAAGGAAAAAAGTATTAGCAATTAAAATCACGTGTCATCAAGCTTCTAGTACAGCAACTAAGAAAACTAAATTAGACAACTGCTACCTTAATTTGGTAATAGCTACATAAACTGAGGGGTTTTTCTGCCTAAAATTCAAAATCAGAATGATATAAAGGAGAAGTATAACCAGCTGCATTATGTTTTCTAAAAGATCCCTAAATAAGAGTGAGATTTTTTTCAAAACCTAATGAATCACCAACTCCTACTTAGAGATTTTTCAAAAGAGCATGTTAGCTAACACTTTTGCAAACATGGCAACTTATTTCAATGCATACATGAGGAAGAGCAGGACTGGAGGGCCTTATTTTCCTTACACCCTGAGAGTCCCACTTGTTAAGCTACCTCCTCCAATTTCAAATGAGTATAGATAGATAGTACTGCCAATTCTAATTAATTTTTCTGACTTTCCCCACTTTCAGCCCCCCTTTGTGAGCAACTGGATGTGAATGACCTTTGGTCTCCAAAGGCACACCTCCTTTGAGCAGTGAGATTCATCACCCTTATGCCTCCCAAACTTTGAGACTGAATTACCTTCTCAGCACTAGGTAGGATAGAGACAAAATCTCCAAACGACTGCCTGCTCCATCAGTTATATTGTCACATCTTTGTGTATCCTTTCCCTCACAGTTTCCCGTCTACCATGTAGAAAGGCAATATTTCCCCTTTCCCTCTCTCAGCTCAGCTCCAATTGCAGGGCCAATTACCTCTGCACAATTGTTATTTCAACTCTCCACTGGTTACATGGTTCAGCAATTTCTTGAGCCACATTAGTGATTCCTTTTGAGTTCAGGCTGTACTCTATACATTGTGCTTTTCCACACTGAACTCAGTTGTTCTGTATAGGAACTCAGAATCCTGAGGTGCTTGAAAATACCTCAAGTGCCTAAGGAGTTGTCCCCTCCTCTGCATGAGAACCACGGGTGCAGTTTTACACTGAAAACCTATTAGCTCAATTAGCAAGTCTGATTTGGGATGCAGCGTACAGATTACTTAGTGCTTACTTAAAAACTGATGCAGGAAACAAGTCACTCTAGGCAGATGGAGCCCTGAATATTGAAACAACAATACATACATGTTGTTTTAGAGTTGTAAAGTTGTAAAACTGTCTCCTACTCCAAGGAACTGGAAAAAGAGAAGGCACAAAAAAATATATGAGTAGAATTTCTTCTGAGAAAAGATAAGATCAAAACAATTCTGTGAAACATATTTACTCTTCTTTCTGCCAAAGCAATTTTTTTCTCTGAGGCCGAATTTTCACAACTGCAGCCTCTTGTTAGACACTTGTTAATAGATTTGCAAACAATTATGAACTTCATGAACAGAAACCTTGCTATAGTCCCATTAGCCTTCCACTGAGTTTATAGCTACCAGTACATTCTGCTTTTTAAGTACTGTTTCAAAAAAGACTGCTATGAAGGTGGGAAAAAAAAATCTGCCTTCTATTATCAACTTTCTGGGTCAAGTTGTGCAAGGATCATATGATTTTTCTTCCCCTCTTTTACACAGCCACTGAAGACTATTCCAAATTCCATGGTTTCTCTTCCTTAGAATCTTCTTCAGGCAGCATGACAAATACGAAAGTCTGCCTCCTTCAAAAAATGGATAAGAATGAATCTCTCTAATAAGAAATAAAAACCAGTGTAGCCACTCAATGTATCTGTGTCCCTCTGACAGTACCCCCTGTGCACGCTCAATAATTGCCATTTTTTAATTTCTGTTTTCAAAGGGCCTTTGAAATAAAAGTGAAGTTTCTGTGGCAGCAGGACGCTATCAGTTGCTGTACAAGCACCATATGATGCAATATATATATATGTTGTATATGATATACATTTTTAATCTTTCAGTTTGTTCTCTGCCAAGTCTCTTGACACCATGATATGCTAGAAAATACGTTTAAAATGTTTCACTTCAGAAATAACCTTCCTCCCTGAAACCTCTTACGAAAAAGCTACAGTGACACAACGGAACAGATTTATACACAGAAAGAGAGATTTGCCCCTTAAAAAAACACTCAGAAGAGTGCAGAAGAGAATTCCTACAATTTTAAGAAATTTGTGCTTCTACATACTGCACTGAAACACTGTGCCATTGGGTGCACTCAGTTATTTGAAGCTAACATTTATATAAAAATATAGAGATTTTAAAATGTAATTTGACTGACTTCACTTGCAAGAAACCCTATGCCATAAAAATGTCCTTTCCCTAATCAAAATATCACCTGAATGAAGTCATCATGTTTGGCCTGATTGCATTTTTTCTCCATATATGTGCAGCTGCATTTGCCTCTCCATAAATGTCATTTGATTATGAGAAAATAAACAGGGAAGGACTCACAGGGAGTCAGTACAGGGCCTGCTTGTTTACCTGCCGCAGCTTTCTGGGCTGAAGAACAAATGTCATGCAAATGGTGCACCAGCAATGAGCTGCCAATCATCCTGCCTTGGCATTCATGGTGATTTGCTAAATCATTTAAAGAGACATGCTTTACTAAATGAAAAAATATCAGCGGCAAGGGCCTGTGTTTAAACATGGGGCTGAGTTATTATCCCAGTAGGCTGGAATGAAATGAAGACATCTTCCAATTAAAGCTTGCAGATGAACCCAGACAAACCCCCCTTTTTTCATAAAGACAGGCAGATTATGACTGGGAGAGAACAGCGACAGAGGCTTTCATTACAAGCTGATTATGGTGATATAATTCCCAGTGCTGTGTGTCTGCGGGCCCAACTTCACATTTGAAGGTTTTTAATATAATTTCCTTAGGGTGAAATGCTGAAGATTTATTAAACTTTATGAAGGGCTTACAGATCCAATTTAAGAGGACATATCATAGGGCAAAAATGACAGACAATAAAATACATTTCAAGAAGGAGTGAAGGAGTGAAGGAAAGAGGGAAGGGAAAAGGGAAGGGAAAAGGGAAGGGAAAAGGGAAGGGAGATATTTAAGTTTAAAAACCATAGAAAAAACAATACTTGTTTATTTAAACTATCAATCTTTTAAACAAGAACTGTAAATTCCTAAGTTTAGGCAGAATTCAAATACTTTCAGGCTTGTTTCATGCTTAATAAATCAAAATGTTTGGTGCTATAAAATTATTAGTTTGAGGAAAAATGTGCTAATAATAGCTGAATTAAATAACTGATTTTTTTTTCAGGTACATATTGTAAAGACAAGCTGTATTGCTATATTTACATGCTCCTTGGTTCTCTGTCTTGAATTTCAAGTGTCACCATATGATTATGTATAGGTTTATATCAGCTTACCCATTTATCTTTTCATGTGTAAGCACGAATACTTGGCTAAGTGTAAGTAAATGTACAATAATAATTGTAAACTTCTAAAAAATAATGAAAATTTTCAACCACACACACATACAGATATATGCAAGAATGCACACTAACATCACAACTGGCAGTGAGATTTTTTCCCCTACTGCTTGTGGAGCTGTATCCTTTGATGTATAAGAGAAAATCAGACTGTGGTTATAGTCTAGATTCTTGAAGTGAAAAAAAAAAACAAAAACCCAAACAAAAAACCAAGTCAACATGTTGTGTTTTTAGAAAGCAGAAAAAAAAAAAAAAAAAAAAAAAAAAAAAAAAAAAAAGAGGAAACAAAAATAATACAAATTATGGCAGCACACCTTCACTCTGAATAAATTACAAAAAGTAAGTCCATCTGGCAAGCAGAAGGGTGAGAGTTAGCAGAATAAACTGTCTCTTTGGGACTTTCCATCAGTTTTTACATCTTGTAAAGATGAGTTTAGTATTCACAAAAGAGCAACTCTCAGCACAGCTCCAACCTGAAAAAGAAGTAGCAGAAGCATCCAGATGCTTTGTATCATTCCCTTTGCTGATTCACCTTATAATTTAAGACCTGCCAGTAAAAAAATAGAGTATTCCAGGTCCAACCTCTTTTTTTTTACAGTTACACGTAATGTATTCACTGGCTGTGATGAACAGAGTTCAAATCATAGATGAGGATACCCTACTATATCAAAACCTTGCACTTCTAAAATCTGAAATTTTTTGGTTGGTTTTTTGGCTTTGGTTTTTGGTTTTTTGGCTTTGGTTGGTTGGTTTTGTGGTTTTTTTGCACAGCTGTGTAAAAAGCCCTACACAAGATTTCTTTTAGGCCCTCTTCAGACATTGGAAAGTTGCGATAAGGTCACCTGGGAGCCTCCTCTTCTCCAGGCTGAACAACCCCAGCTTCCTCAGCCTGGCTTCATAGGAGAGGTACTCCAGCCCTCTGATCATTTTAGTGGCTCTCCTCTGGACACACTCAAGGAGCTCTGTGTTCTTCTTAGTTTGGGACTGGACACAGTACTCCAGGTGGGGTCTCTCAAGAGCAGAGCAGAGGGGAGAATTACCTTCCTCAACCTGTTGTGTATGCTTTTGGTGCAGCCCAGGACAAGGCTGGCTTTCTGGGTTGCAAGTGTCCATTGACAGCTCATGTTAAGCTTCTGGTCCACTATCACCCCCAAGCCCTTCTCCTCAGGGCTATCCTCAATCAGTTTTCCTCCCAACCTGTGTTTGTATATGGGATTGCCTTGACCCAGGTGCAGAAGTTTGCACTTGGCCATGTTGAACTTCATGCAGTTTGCACAAGACACTTCATGAGCCTGTCAGTGTCCCTCTAGATGACATCCCTTCCCTCCAGTGTGTTGACTTCACCACACAGTTTGGTGTTGTCAGTAAACTTGCTGAGAGTGCAAGAAAAATTTCATTTTTCTTTCAAAATTTAAACTGTCTTCTGAAAGATTACTGTAAGAAACTATAAGACAATGAATGCTAACAATCAGAGACAGACTTGTTTAAAGACACTAGTTTAAGCTTTTGGTTAGGCTCTTTCTCCTGTAAAGACCACAAGAAGAAAATCCAGGGTTTTGTCACTCAGCTGCTTGGTGGCATCACCTTGAAATACATTTTGACTGCACTTAAGAGAAACACTTATTTCTTATTTTCATTTAAAATTATGTTCTCTCAAAATATGTTTGTGTTTCTGTACACAGGAAGGAATATATTTGATTTAGCTTGGCTTGGGGAAGGCAGAGTACCAGCCAGCTATTCTTGATTATTTTTTTTTTTATAAACATGTATTAAAACCTCGGATCTTTAGGAAAGTAGATCTCTGTTGCTCTGTGCTTGCATGGAACACAGTAAAACATGAAAATCTTTGTGAATGCAGTTTAAAGGTATGTTAGCATCAATACTATAAATGTGTTAAACCCTCAGACAGTGTGGTTCTAGTTTGGGTTTGCCTTTTGCAGATATAAACAGTGACACCCCTAGTAGTGAACAAGGAATTAGAAACAGTAGCAGGGTTTTTGTGAAACTGCATTTCATTACTGTGAAACTGAGATAACAAAATGGAACTAAATTTAAAAGCTGCTTTGAGATCAATAAGCAAATATTTAATAGCAGACCTTGGTAGCTTCTTCTTGTCATTTCCATGCAGCCTCGACATAAGGATAGTCATTGCAGGGTATTTAACTACAATTTTTCATCAGACCAGCCTTTTTAAAAAAGTGGCTTTGAGTGGCATGGCATATTTGTGTGAGTAATGTTTGGTTATCATAGTGCACACTTCCACGCTTAGATGAATACGAACAGCAGAGGCAGCCCTTCACATTCCTGATTATCATGTTGAGATGCTGACAGTTGTGCAACGATCTCACCAGTGAATGTGTCTGAGGTCTGATAAAATTAACTCTAGGCCACTCCACCTAAAGACAACTTTTACTGAGCAATTTTAGTGAGTGTCCAAAGCATTCTCTTAGCAAAACAGTACGTGCATATTAGGGGTTTATATGTAGCATAACCTTAATATGTTTTTATTAACTAACTCACTGATCAGCATGATCTGAACACTGAACCACATCTAATCTATTACAGCTCAGACCTTCAGGTGATATTTACTGTTTTTGTCCTTTAGATCACCTGTTGAGTGCAAGTGACATCTGGTAACATTCATGTGACAGTTTCCCAGCTGAAGAAGAGATTGGACGATTTTCGTTCAGTTCAGTCTTCCTTTGCCTCTCAACCTGATCAAACAGAGAAGGTAGTCTTATCAGGATTTGTTGATTTCCTTTGTCTGAATAAAAGCTCTAAATAGTAATGATGTTCACTGAAGCACAAGCAAATCCTCCTGAACCAAAATCCCATGCAAGACTTAACTAAAAAATTGTTCCGTGGTGTCCAGGCAAAATCACCACTTTCACTACTTTGTGACAGAAAATCCTGTACAAGTAGAGGAAAATTGAACTTCTAGTGGTCAAATAAGACATCATCATTTTCTGAAGACTTTTTTGCCAGACTGTAGGCAGAAGTGAACTGACAAAACAGTGTTCAGTTATTACCATCCAAGTAAAAAAATCCGGGCTTGCTCTAGCCCCAGGTGTTTGTGCAAGATCGGTCATATGGACAACCAAAATCACATACTCCAGTGACTGCCCATGTTTTCTCACGCTTCCACCAGACATTTCATGAACCCTGTTCTTCATATTAAGAGTCTTACATTAGTTGCTTCTATACAAATATGGTTGTTTCACACTGATGCAAACAGGAAGATGGTTTGAAAAAAACTAACCTCTCTCTTTGTATTTCCCCCTTACTTACTTAAGCTATGTTTACACATGACCACCCCCCATTATGCAAAATAAACTTCCACCTTAGTTTGCACAGTGATGAGATAAACAGGAGAGTATTTTTGAAACACATTTTCATAATTCATTTAGTTTTTATCATGTGGTTTTAAAACACCTTAAGTACCTTGACATGTTAGTATGCAATGGAAGGATTAAAGAAGATTTATTTCTCCAGGATATGAATATATAAAGCTAAAGTTAGCTGTTCACCAAAGATTCAGGCTCTGGTGAATGATCATTTTTGTAATCTTGCTACAGTTCATCCACAAGACATGTCAAGATGAAGAACAAGTCAGAAACAATACCCATAATCCTCCAAGACTTTGCCATCAGACTGACTGCTTATTATCTAATAGGATTTTTCACACTTTTAAATCAGACACAATATTGATGTGTAGAACTCATTCACTTTTTAATACTTCAAAGTGTTAAATTATTAATAATTATAATTATTAATTACAATTAGTATGGGGAGACTAAGTTAACACTTTAGGATATTTCTAAAAATATTTCAGAGGTCACATGATGGCAGTAATGTCTATATGTAAATATGGTGCATACACATTCAGGCTTTGTGGCATAAACAGATCACCACCTGGGGTCAAGTGAAAAAGGTGTATCACTCAGTTGAGTGGTATGTCACTCAACTGAAAAAGTTACACATTTTCAGGCTTATGAGTTCTAGGCATTTCTCTAATGACTCAAGAATTTATTACAGTTAGAGATTTTTTTTGCCAGAAGGGAATAAATTGTCTATTCAAAGATCTTTCTGGCAAAGCAGCAAAGGAGTGATCCTTTCTGATGAAACTGTGACACTGACTCCTAGAGCCCCATAGTAGGGACATACACCAAAGAGCTATAGGTTGATTGCATAACATGCGTGACAGTAATTGTTATGTATCCAACAACATCTGTCAAAAGAGTACTTTCAAGTAATTTTCTTGCAGCATTAGGAAGACTGAAGCAGAGAGGCTGAAATCACCAAAACTGTTCTCAGGCTTTCTCGGATCTGTGAAGTGCAGCAACTAGGTTGTATTTCCCCTAATCTCTGGAAAAGTTAGGAAATATAAACCTTAATAGTTTGACATTTAGCACAGAATATATATATACGATGTGCTTTTATAAGTACTCTCTGCTCCCAAAGTCATGAATTTAAAAGCTATAATACTAAGTTCAGACCATGAATAGCTTTGGGTTAAGGGTAAGCCTGGGATATGATGATTCTGAGTCATCTGTAAGACTAAATTATTAAGGACTTGCTTTGTGCTCTGGGCAAAGATATAAGAACTGAATAAAACATATGTACTTCCAACCTAAAAAGAATAGCCAGGCTCATGTTCTGTAGAAAGGTTTATTTGCCAGGCCAGAAACAGGAAGGAGGTGAACTGGGGATGTCAGCAAAAAATAAATAAGACTGATGACTTGTCTAATAATGCTACAGGAAAGTGAGAGGTGATTTTCTTCCTAGTTCTGCTATCAGAAACTGTTTCTTCTGCAGGAGCTATGCTCACAACATATAAGGACAGAATAAATCTCACCACAGAACTAGGACCATTAGAGGATCCATGTAGGACAGTGTCTCCAGACACAGTACCTGATACCTTCAGTGTTAATATGGGTGGCCACCTTCAGCAGGCTGAAGTGCGTTGTGTAAACCACAGTTTGTTTAGAGTTTGCATGTTTTGTTTTGTTTTGTTTTTTTGTTGGCCTATCAGTATGAATGCAAGTGAATGATAGAAAATAGGTGCTGTGGTGTCAGCAGGATTCAGAAAAATCTATATTTTGGAAAGTACAAAATTGTCCATGCTAGCCACGTCCTGCAAAATGCAAAGAATCACTGCTATAGTATTAAAGATAAACTAGCTGGAGGAAGGGTTGGTTGTCAGAAATGGACACAAATTTATTTTATTTTTGACCTAACCTAATATCTATCTTCAAACATACTGTGCAAACCTAAAAATGTTGATTATCTTTTGTCTCTTCATTATACCTCCATAAATACAGTAAATCTGTAATAAAAAAAGCACTATGAATATGTAGCATACTTCAGTCTGTTTCATTTCTTATGTCACTCCTTCATACAAAAATAAACCACCTTTACTTACCACTTCTGTAAATTCCTTTTATTTTACGCCAGGATATGACACCATCTGGCATAATTAGTTACTGTAGATCACTGGGAATGGTTAGTAATTATAGACCTGTGCCTGAGATCTACTTTGGGTGGCAAACTGGGTAGAATCTTAAACCAAAGGAACATGGGATGTATCATTAACATATGAAGCAAAAAACTTAACCCCATTCAGAAATGGTTTTCACCAGTGATTGATACGAATTATACAGGTGAAAAGTAAAAAATCACAGAATCACAGAATTCCCTTGTTTAGAAAAGACCCCCAAGATCACCAGGTCCAACAGCTTACCTAACACTGACAAGTTCTTAAGTTCTTAACTAAGCTGTATCCCTAAGTGCTATGTTTTTACATCACTTAAGTACCACAGTGACTCCACCACTGCTCTGAGCAGCCTGTTCCCATGTCTGGTCAGAAAGAAGAGACTGAGGAGCAGTTGAACCATAGAATCGTAGTTGAATCATACAAATTTGGGGTTTGGAAGGGACCTCTAGAGAACCCCTAGTCCAACCCTGTTGCCAAAGCAGGGTAACATAGGGCAAGCTGCACAGGACTGCATCCAGGTGGTTTTTTAAATTCTCCAGAGAAGACTCCACACCCTCTCTGGGCAGCCTGTTCCAGTGCTCCATTACCCTCACAGTAAAGAAGTTTTTCCTTATGTTGAGGTGGAACTTCCTATATCCTAGCTTATACACATTATACTTTGTCCTATTACTGGGCACCAATGAAAAGAGAAAATTGGCCTCATCTGTTTGACACCCACCCCTCAGGTATCTATAAACATTAATCAGATCCCCACTTAGCCTTCTTTTCTCAAGGCTAAATAGCCCCAGTTCTTTCAGCCTGTTTTCATAGGAAAGATGTTTAAGTTCCTTAATAATTCTGGTAGCTCTCCATTGGACTGTGTCCGGTAGATCCCTGTCTCTCTTGAACTGAAGAGCCCAAAACTTGATACAGTATTCCAGGTGTGGTCTCACCGGGGCAGGGTAGAGGGGGAGGAGAATCTCCCTAGATCTACTGATCACACTTTTCCTGATGCACTCTAGGATACCATTGGCCCTCTTGGCCACAAGGACACATTGTTGACCCATGGAGAATTTACTGCCCACTAGGAGTCCAAGGTCTTTCTCCATGGAGCTGCATTCCTGCAGGAGATCCCCTAATCTGTACTGGTGGTTGGAGTTATTCTTTCTCAGGTGCAAGACTCTACACTTATCCTTTTTAAACTTCATGATGTTGACTTTTTCCCAGCTCTCCAGCTGTCCAGATCTCTTTGGATAGCAGCACAGCCTTCTGCTGTATCAGCCACTCCTCCCAGCCCTGTATCATCAGCAGACTTTCTGAGGGTACACTCCATCCCCTCATCCAGTTCATTGATGAAGGTACTGGACAAAACTCTATCCCCAATACTGATCCCTAGGGAATACCACTGGCCACAGGCTTCCAACATGACTCTGTGCCACTGATCACAACTCTCAGAACTCTGTTGTTGAGCCAGTTATCCATCCACCACACAGTCCAATCATCTCTCCCACATTTCTTGACTTTTGTTACAATGATGTTGTGGGAGATCTTGTTGAAAATTTTACCGAAGTCAACCTGTATGAGATCTACAGCTCTCCCTTCATCTACCCATTTGTCATGCCTTTGTAGAAGAATATCAGATTAGTCAAGCAAGATTTTCCTTATTAAATCCATGTTGGATACTTCTTTTCTTTCAAGTGGTTAGAGAATGAGCTGCTTCACCACCTTTCAGGGATGGAGGTAAGGCTGACCGGTTGGTAGTTGCCTGGGTCTTCCTTCTTGCCCTTTTAAAAGTCTGGAGTGACACTGGCTTTCTTCCATTCCTCAGGCACCTCTCCCATTCCCCACGACTTTTCAAAAATGGTGGAGAGTGGTTCAGCAACATCAGCCAGCTCTCTCAGCACATGTGAATGCACCTGAACAGGGCCCATGGATTTGTGCATTTTCATTTTATCCAAGAGATCTCTAACACAATCTACACTGACCAGTGAAGAGCTGTCCTCCCTCCAGTTACGCTCCCTAGCTTCTAGTGACTGGGATTCATGAGGCCTGGTCTTTGGAGCAAAGACTGAAGCAAAGATGGCATTCAGCAAGTGCCATATTTTCATCTTCTGTTATCATATCTCTCACTTTAGTCATCAGTGGACCCACTTTTTCCCTATTCTTCTTTTTCTTATTGATGTATTTGAAGAAAACCTTTTCAGTTCAGCCTTCAAAGAAGCTGTTCTCTAGAGAGCATTACCTAGTGGAGAATCCCAAAAAGAGTATTTGTGTCAAAACTGTCTCCCTGACAAAATAAACATTGCTCTCAGGTAGAGTCCTCATTCAATAAACCACTGTGGACTTTGCTCTCACATGGAGAGGCCCTCTTTTGGGTAACCACCCTGATAAACTGGGTCCTGTTTTCACAAGAACAGTCCCTCCTTCAGCCTTGCAAGGGGATCTCTGATGGCCACCCTGACAGGCAGAACGCTGTCCTTATTCCATAAGGGACAGGGGCAGGCAAGCTGTACCCTGCGGAGGCAGAGTGACATCTTGTATGTGCCCCAGGTAAAGCCATTGAAGAGTGTTCCTGTGCAGAAATAAGGGTTATTGCTTTGTAATCCCATCTGGAGAGGCCCAAGTGAGCATCTGTCAAAAAAAAAAAAAAAAAAAAAAAAAAAAATCTCATAAAAGAGGCACATTGAAAATGCTGCATGTGTGCCCACCGTCGAAGGACCACAACTTTCTAAGGGTGGTGATATCTTTCCTATCTCTCTTATCTCTTTCTCTTGGTTTCTAACCTTTTCTTGGCACATAAAGGTAACATAGTTTCTAACTTTGTTGAGTTTTTCAATCTGTTGCTTTTTGTTTCATCAGTTGTAACCTGTTGTTTCCATAATTACCTTAAATTTTGCTAAATTGTAATTGCTTTGAATCCATCATTTCTAATTCTACTCGTTGTAATCTGACATGCTTTATGATTTTATTCACTTGTAAGTAAAATTGTATTTTTATGCAAACCTCCTGGGTAATAATCTTACTCCTAGAGTACCGTGCAGAGAATTCCCAAACTTGGTCTTGATGAATGGGTTGCTAAAAGAGATTAATTAAAAGAGGAGGATGGGCCCAGCTACACCTGGGCTCTTCTCTGGAAGAGCATAGAAAGCAAGGGGGTCCAGTCTGAATCTCCCTGGGTCGAGCACCACTCTGGGGAATTCTACCCATGCCCACTTGGTGGGATGTGATGTTTGGTTTGGGCCCACGCATCTGGGGAGCCATGCTCACTTTGAGAAATGTGACAGTCCCTCACCCATCTTGTGGGTTGTGACACCTGGCTAGCCAAGGAGTAAGGAAATCAAGTGGAAGAATGAGTGGAAATTATTTGCTGAATCATGAGACAGCCCATGGAAATTCGTATCAATTGCACATGACCTAGCCATTTGTATCTCCAAATATCATAATGAGAACGACAATCTATTGACATAAAGGTGATGAGAAAACTATGGAAATGTGGTGAACTTTGGAGGTATGGAATAAAAGCAGGAATATCTGTAAACACTCTCACATCTCTAAGCTCAAAGGACTATATACGCTTGCAAAACCACAAAGTCCCTCTTTGAATAACCACTGTCTTAATGAAGCCATAAATGTTACAAGAGTGGAAACTCATAGGGTTAGAAGCTTACTTTAGTTTCATGTATGTTTTTCTGCAGACGTGTCTATAACACTCACAATAGCTATGTCCACTAAATGTACTTTGTCAGAGATCTAAAAAAAAAAAATTTAAAAACCTGAACTTTAAAAATATTAGAGCAACCATAATAATAATTTCTTAAAAATTAAAAAATAATTTTTATTTTGTTTAATTTTTATTCCCTCTTAAAAAACATTTCTTTGTAGGCAGGTATCAGGTGTTACAATACAAGGATATTTTGTTTCTGAAAACAACAAAAAAACATGGCTTCTGAAAAATCAAGCCATGTTCATAAATTTGGCTCACAGAAGAACGTAGTAACGCCTTTTGAAAAAAACAAACAAAAAAACAACCAACCAACCAAAAACCTTATATGCCATCAGAAAGGTGAAATTTCACCATAAATTGACCTTCTTCAGTCTCCTAATCTCCATACAAGGGACAAGAACAGAGGGAGAGCTGCTGCCAAGTGGAGCTATTCCTTCACTAAATATCATGAGTGTTTTTGCCCTAAACCAAATCAACTCATACACCAGGGCTTAATACACTCAAATAGCTCACTTCATAATATATTTAAAGATCTTCTGGTTGACCAGATTCTAATATGACACTGTATCAAAAGTTATTTCTAAAACCTAAGTAAAATATGTCCATAGCTTTTCCCCTTTAAAGCCTTTCAGACACTTACTGAAACAGTTCTTTCAGATCTTTGAAATATGACTGCACTGTGTGACCTCAAGCTGATTTGTATTTAATTAAGTCAAATGTATCATAGAAAGCCCTCTGAGTTGTCTTCCTCATTCTTTTTTTTTTCTGCTTTTTTTTTTCTGCTTTTTTTCTGCTGATTTATATAAAAGGTAGTTAATGTTTCAATGAATTAAAACATAAAGGAAAAAATTTTTTAAAGTCTTAGGAAATGGCGACTTCTACTATGACTCAGGAATATCACAGCTCATCAAATTTAGCAAATGTTATCACATATATTCTTCTGTATTGTAGGGTAGTGCTTGTATTGTCAATCCTTTTTAATCACACACTCTATTGAAAGTTGCATTTACAATGTTGCCTGCACAGGTGGAATGAAGCACATAGCTAAATGTCCTGCCTGGGCCTTCAGCTGGATAAAATTAACACTAGTGATGCTACAGAGCTGAGAAATTGGACCTCTGGTTTATGCATTGATAAAGCTATTGAAATAAATAATGAGATACAGGAAGGACCAGTACATTTTGAGTTTGGTTGAGTTTTTTTAATAGTTATCAGTCTTAGATTCTCTGCTGCAAATAAAAGGAATGGGGTATTATTTAATCTTTTAAACTTAAATCTTAAATACATTTTTTAATATACATATTATTTCTTTGAAATGCACACAGGGAAAGTCAGGATGTGAGCAGAGGTTGTTTCCAGAACTAACGGCAAACTTTAACAGTTTGTGGCTGTTTTGCAGAGATCCTGTATCTGAATCTGCTATCACATGTCCATGCATTACTCATAGCTATGGCAAGAATCAGATCTTTTTTATTAGCAAGGTGCTATTTTTCTCTCTCATACATCCAGAGTTCACAGAATGAGTGAGAAGAGAAAGTTTTGGCCTTAATTCTTACCTTTCTTTAAAGTATAAATGATCAAACCATTTTTAAAGTCTGTAAAACCAGTGGATTAATATCCTTTACTGAGTTTGACCTAGGTTATATCTGCAATCTCCCATTGTTAGAAGATCATGCCTTTTACAACCCTTTCCAATTTCTTTTGCCGTATCATTTTGTTCCCTTTTCTGAACAAGTTATCTCTGTCTAATTCCTTTATTATATTCAATTTCAGGCAATAATGATTATCCCCTTATGCTAGTTCTATTGTTCTGGAAATACTCCAGTTTTGGTAATTGCATTCTGTTGACATAAAATCCCTTCTGCAGCTTCAGTTGGATACCATATTCTACTTTACTTCCTGTCCTAAAGTGCCATGTCTCATTGGTGTGCAGTTCTAAACAGCTGCTCTGTTCTGCTCCACTGCTTTCTGCATTTAAGCAATTTGTGCAGTCACACGCTCATATGCACATAGACAGGCACACTGATTTGGAAAAAACCTCAAAACGTTGAGAAAGCTTTACTTGCAATTGCAATGCAGGTTGCTGTGTAAACAGAAGATTGTAGTTGCTTGCTATTTCCCTATTTCTGTCCCTGTAAAACTTTCCCTCATATATTTTAAATGTTTATCTGCATTTTTTAAACATACTTTCCTTGCAGAAGTTATTTTCTTTGTTATGCTTCCTAAATCCAAATATGTACACCTCAGTCTTTTTCCTTTCAGGGCATTTCTATTTCTTACACATTTTTTTACCATTACTTCTTTTTCATTTAATATGATTTATTTTTTCCTCTGTAAGGAAGACTTTGATTTCACTGCTTGGTAGACATCTTTTTGTCTCCCCCTAGCTCCCCACCCTCCACTTTTCAATTTTCTTCCTGTGCTGTGCCTTTTGAAGTTCCTATCTACTGACCACATCACAGATCCCTCTGTATGTCTCTTACTACTTCTATGGAACTTTATACTATTGATTTAGAGTGACTTATTCCAAAAGTACCACCATCTATTGTCTTCAGCTTTGCTTGCTCTCTCCTATTAAGCTTTACAAAAAATTTCAACCTGGGCAAAACTCAACACACTCTCATGCATTTCAGGGAGACATCCAATATACTTTACTCTGTCAAGACTGTTTCTGCTTCATCTGATTTTTTGCAGTGTTACATTTATGTTTCAAATTTGCCATGCTCTAGTTGTGCAAGTTTGCGTTCTTATTTCACATCTGAGGTTGGATTTTCCTGTGATTAAACTAGAAAAGGAGAGTGTTCTTACACTTTGGTGTTCATGTGACCTTCTCCAAATATCCATCTTCCTCAACCATTTCAGAGAAATAAGGAATTAGGAAATATGAAAATTTTTGAAGAATTTCATTGGTGAAATGTATCTAATGATCTTTTTTGTTAGTAAACAAACTAGCTTGTTAGATTCTGCCAGACTTCTTCCAGTATTAAGGTTATGGGGTTGAAAAGGCCCAAGTTTTCTATGATTCATGTAAGACCCAATTTCTAGAAGCATTGATGGCTATACAGTATTAAGAAACAGAGCTTCAGGGAATTAGTGCATAGTTTTAGAATATCTAGCTGTAATTTTTTCTCTGTTATCCGTCTAATGCTCAAATTTGAAAATCAAACTTCAAATGAAAGAAATGAGAAAATAATGAAAAAAGTAGAAGTAGAACTCCCCATCTATTTGGCAGGAATTTTGGGGACTTTATAAAAGTTCAAATTAATGAATAACTTTCAATCAAACCCTTGCTTTTCCTGCTGTAATAATTATTTATATTGTTATATAGTTTGGATTAATAATTTCCAGTTTATTAAGTTTATTAAATGATTCATGAGAACATTATGTCTAACTCTTAGCTATGGTATTTTTATGATTCTCCAAAGCTTATAACATTTTTTGTACTCCCTCAACAGAGTAAACCGTAAAACAGTGAACAACAAATAATCAGCATTTTCATTTATGTACATGCATTTTCTCATTAATTACATTAACAATGATTAACAGCCATTCCCAAATAATTTGCTTAAGACATCTGCCTAACTTGAAGGAGACACTTAAGTTTTTTGTTTTTTTTTTAATTGGACATATGTGTTTACTCAATACACTAGTAGAATCAGAAACTCACAATTCAGCACATGCTAAAAGGAAAGAAATCCTGAGCCACTGAACATGAAGCAAACCTTAACTGAGTGTAACCCTTAGAAACAGGTTTTTAAAATGCCAACAAACTTTTACGTTACTTTGAGAAATGGGCAAAGAAAAAAAAAGGTAAAATATCATGATGTCATTATACAAACTGATGCTATGACCTCGTTTATTAACTATGTTCCATTTGATTGCCTTACCTCCAACAGGAAATAGCAGAAAGAGGAAAGATGAAGTGATCTGCAACAAAATGACTAGAGCAAGAAGTAGATGTCATAGGTATACTAATGGACTGCAGATTTGAGACTACATTTAAACCTCAAAATAGCTGTGTTTTAGAGAAGTGACATAGCAGCTATGTAAAGTGCATAAACTGGAAGATTGTAAGTGCATGCTAATATGCACATTAAAAAAATATTTATTTGATTCCCATCCTCAGCGACTCTAGTGTTTTTTTCAGATAGAAAAAAATTCCTCATTTGTGACAGGGATGTTTCTTTGGATGGCATTTGTTTGGCTTGAAAATTATTGGTCATTATTGGATTATTTCTTACTTTAACTGAAACAAACTCATCAGTACATAACACAGGTTAGAGCAGACACTAGGCTAACCTACCTTCACATTTCAGTAAATGAATCTCAGACCTGATCTCTAATGTATCACTATTCTTTCAGCCAAGCACTCTGCTGAGTACAGCATGCCAATTTTTGCCATGTGGCATGTACTTTTTTGATGCAGTAGGAACAAGTGGGGTCAGACACTTTTCAATGGTATCCACTTACTTTACTACTCAGGCCCTGCACTTCTAAATAAACAGAGATTAGTGTGGTGATAGTATCACACAGCAGATTTCCCTAGTTTCAGTGTTGATATAGTTAAGGTTCCACAGTTAGCTAATGTATGTATAGATACATCTTTTTTTCTTAACTACTTTCCTCAGAGATAGCCAATTTTAAAAAATGCACTTTCAGCTTGGTAGAGAACCAATCAGCATTCAAATCAAAAACAGATTCAGCAGATTTTTAGGTTACTGTGTTAATTATTTTAGTCTTTCAGAAAAAAAAAGCTGCTCATAGTTTGGCAGGGGAGTGATAGTGGTATTTTATATCAGGGAAACTATGCTCTCATTCAAAAATGGCCTAGCAAAACAGAAGAGATTGTGAAATGACACGTGTAGCAGGTTATAGTGATGGATGGAGTACAATGTGAACTAAAATGTAAATTCTTTATCATTTAAAAAAAAAAAAAATTGAAAAAAATTTTTTTGTAGGTTATCCTAGAGGAAAAAAAGAAGCAGAATTCTTTTTTATCGTGCACGATTTCTTACACAAAAAAATTGATTAAAAATTCAAGAGATAGTTGATATAATGAGAAATTAAGTTGGGAAACGTTTGAATAACAATAAATGTAGTATCTTCTTGCATTTTTTATATTTTCGACATGCACATATATGCTGTGTACCTCGAATAGATAATTATAAACCCTTGAATTTCAGTAGGGCTACATACAGAGCTTCTATCCTAATGTATAGAATCAAACTGCCTTGTGCTTTTGAAACAAAGCACACAACAACAAAAACTTTGTAGAGTTCTCTGCAAATCTTCCTATGAATGACACATAAATTAAATATTTTCAGAAGTACTGGAAAATCCCAAAGATCCTGAGGTTTGCACTGCTAAAAAACATGCTTGACGAGAATTTTTTTATCCAATAAGCAACACCATTAAACGAAAATATGCCTAACAGAAATAGTCCTAGAACCCCTCCTATCCATTTCCACTCAGTCATCCATCAGTATTACCATGCTATCTTCCGAGCTGACTATTTGTCTAGGTGAGAATTTGACAAAAAATTTGTTACAAGATTCATGTTCCCCTACTTCTTCAAGTTGTCACTGTATCTTTTTTTTTTTTTTCTTTTTTTTTTTAAGCAGAAATATGGCCCAGCTATATGTCTTCCTATTCTGCATTAGAAGGAGAATTAAAGGACATAGAGGAAACATAATACCTATATATCAGGCATCCTCATCTGGCCCTTACCTGTCCAGTGTAGAACAGCAGGAACAAAGTTGGTAACCTGTGATCTTTCACTGAGAAACCAGAACCAGCACCAAATATTCAAATATTTTTCCCTTTTACCTTACTCCAGAAAATACACATGCACACACAAACACACAAATAAATAAATGAATGAATGAATAAATAAATAAATAAAGTGGAGTTACAATGTGCTTTCAGCAGAGGTACAGCTGACAGGACAGAGTTTTGCCTGTGATGCCCAACCCTACCACAGTTAAGAGACAATAAGCAAATAACACAGCTCACAGAGACTTTTTGTGCTACAGATTGAATGCAATTCTCAGTCTAATCAGTAAAAATAATGCAAACATCCAATCCCTTACCTGAAGAAATAGCTCTACAAAGCATTCTTTGATATAATGGAGATAATAAAATCTATATTCAAAGCACAAGCTGATTCTGCTTTATCAGGTTATATGCAGAATCATAGAATCATAGAATCATAGAATCATGGAATCATAGAATAGTTTGAGCTGGAAGGGAAATATTTAGGTCATCTAGTACAACCCCCCTGTAGCAAGCAGGCAAATCTTCAACTAGATCAAATCCCTGTCCAACCTGACCTTGAATGCTTCTAGGGAAGGAGCATCTATCACCTCTCTGGACAACCGGTTTCACTTTTTTACTACCCTCATCACAAAAATTTGTTACATCTAGTCTGAATCTACCATCTACAAAGCCATAACCCCTTATCCTATAGCCACAGACCCTAATGAAAGGTCTGCCCCATCTCTCTCGTATGCCCTTTCTAAGTATCAACAGGCCTCTATAACATGTCCCTGGAGCATTCTCTTCTCCTGGCTGAACAGCTCTCTTAATCTTGTTTCATAGGAGACATGCTGCATCCCTCTAATCATTTTTTTAACCCTCCTCTAGACCACATGTAGCCAGGTCCATGTCTTCCCAGTGCTGAGAACTCCAGAGCTGAATGTAGTACTCCAGGTAGGGTTCTCACACCAAAAGTAAGTTTATGTTATAATACCATATTGTTTGAAATCATAATGAGTGTGAGAATTGTATTCTTAGCAAAAAAGGACTTTGTTTATCCCCTAAATGTACATCACAGTTTTCCATTTCATTTCCTCATTTTTAGTATAGACCTTAATGGAAAGTGTCATCCTTTTGAGACTAAGATAAAAATGTAGAAATATACAATAAAGAATAGGACAACTAATGGGAGTACACATGATTGCAGACCAATAAGTGCTGACAGTATGGCTTCAAGTGTACTGCCTCTATTGTGTTACAGTTTGATTGCATGGTACAAAACATTGTCACTATCTGTGTTCAGACTACTGATACAGTAGAACATTTTTGTTTCCTGACTAACAAGCACTTGTACAATAAGTCTTCCTGTAAAATAAGCCTTAAGTTTTAAGGAACACAGAGCAGTAATTTTTTCTAATATTAACCAATGACACCACTTATATTAAGATTACACTGAGGTTTTTATACTGCATTTTCCATTACTTGTGACCTACAGAAACATCCTCTAAGGACAGAGCTAAGGGCTTATTTTTTTTCTTTATGAAAAATTTTTTTGCCTAAATTGGTATGTCAGCTCCCCAAATACAAACATAAATATTTTTCTCTTTTTAGGCAAGTTTTAATATAGTCTTTTTTATGTAAGTAAAGAATGGCATAAATTTACACTTGTTCTTATTCACAAATGGCTGCTTGTGCTGATTGAAAGAAAGGACAAATAAACAAGTAATAAGTCTTTTAAAACTGCTTCATGCATGTATGTAGAAATAACACGGTGCCTAATACCTGGCTTGCTATGTTTCTGAAAGATTTAAAGAAACTTTGCAAAATACGATGTAATTGACAACACCAGAAATTATTATAAAGGCTACAAAACAGGAAGAAATAAAGCATCCTTGGGATTCATTCTTTCGTATGTCTGAATAATTTAAAATACAACATTTGTATGGTGAATTTAGAGCCCAGCAGTTACATTAGCCATGCCAACCCTATATTACTGTGCAATAATTATCATAAATATTTTAACTTTTTGGCATGTGTGTTGCTTCATTCTGGTTTCATTTACCAATTTGAGTGGTAGGCAAACTATTGTATATTAAGAAAGAAAGAAAGAAAGAAAGAAAGAAAGAAAGAAAGAAAGAAAGAAAGAAAGAAAGAAAGAAAGAAAGAAAGAAAGAAAGAAAGAAAGAGTAAGAATGCTGATTGAAGTTCAGACTACCAAATTCTCTCAGTCTCTTCTGCAAGGTAGGACTATACAGGACTATACAGACCTTCCCTCTGTGGTCAGATCCAGTGCTTTTTTCAATACTGTCTTCAGTGTTAGTAGGAAGTGTATATGTTTCATCTCTTAATATAGTGCTGTATTGCTGCCTATTGAATCACAGAAGGCTATTTTAGGCTTCCTTCTTCACCCCTTTTCCTCCTAATGGGAAGGTTTTTGTGCTCCAGGAAACCTCAGTATTGTAGTGGGGTAAAAGACTGATGACTTGAAATACTAGAAATGTCAGGGAAGTGCAAATGAAATTAAATTCTGCCTCTTCCTAGCCTTTTAAAAAACTGAAAATAAATTAGATGAGCTTACTAGTACCATTAAAACAGGGTCTCTTTTCCTAATTGAGGTATCTAAGACAGTATCTTGGATACAGCCAGGAGATTTTAGACTCCTTCATTACAAATGATGCACTAGTAGATCAGTAGAAACCTTAATTGGCCTGAAGGTCTGTTGTTCCCTATCTTTTCCTACATTCAGGCTATTAACATATCAAGGGAGATCTGTCCAGGCAAGGCTGGTGGCTAAAGCTGATAGGGAGCAGGCTTTTCCTTAGCTGTCAGAACATCAGACACTTTTCAGGGTTTGTTTGCTCTTTCAAGGGCCCTATTTGATAAAAGTGCATTGACAGTGGGCTGTCTGGTGCCTTGTGCAATATGCTGCATTTGGTGTGGTGTAAAGGGGAGAGATAATGCACGGAACTTATTTGCATTTCCTTTTGTGACAGCCATGGTAGGATTTTTAATGTGAGTAAAGTAATGGCATTTTTTTCCCTCAGTGGTCTCTTCTTCACACAAAAAAACTCTTTAGCCCAAGACATCTTCAGCTGTTGACTATCCACATTACCACTTCCAGTAAGAAGAGTCTATCTTAGTTGCAGGAGTCCTCAAATTAGCAGGAATCTAGCCTGTTAATTATAATTATACTTAGCCTTGACAGTGCTTCATGTTGTATGGTTATAATTCAATACAGTCAAGGGTGCAAAGCAAATAAGGGAGATCATTTAAGGCAAAAATATCTGAAAAGGAGAATTTACATAAAGTTTATCTTAATGCTTGCCTACTGGGATGGGTTTTCAAGAAACTGCTAACAGCCACTGTGAGGTTAAAATAGTTCATCATTTTATCAGGATTATTGAGGCTATGACTGAAGACTTAATAGTCTGGTAGTGCTTTTTGTCACAATTTAATGGTATATTGATCTTGCGAGTGAACAATCATGACCTTCAACTGCTTACAGATGCTTTCAAGGGGAAAAGCCTTGAGGCTTTTCCTGAGGAACTGCCTATGGTGAGCATGACCCATCTGGATGGGTGCAAAGAGGCCATCCTAATTAATGTAGCAACTTGGGAAATGCTTACCTATGTAATGACACCTAAAAAGAGAGGCATTACAAAGGATTCATTACCAGCCATTATTATCACAGGCGATCAATAAAGCAATCATGAGTATCCTTAGGAGTGAGCAGGTTCAAGTCTCAGGCTGTTTAGCATCTGTATTTGGAGGCCTTTTCTTCATCATGCTGTGAGTTTCAAGGCAGAATTACTAACTAATCAGGCACATTTATGGAGTCATGTTTCAGTGACATCAAGATAGAGATTTGGACAGAAGTGATCGGGGTCCAGAAATATACTACACTCTTTTGGGGGTTTCCTGTCAACACACTCCCTCATTCCATGATTGGTAGATTTCTTGTTTTGATTTTATTTCTTATCCCTGGCTATTGCCAACACAACTTGAAAATAAGGACAGCTAGAAGGGTAAGATAAACATTCAAAAGATCAGAAACATCTTCACAAATCCTGCCTTGGAAAATATTAGCCTTTCCTTTGACATGCTCAGTCCTCACATTCAGAGATTAAGAGTGTGGATCTTGATGTAAGGGCTAAGATAGTGAACAAAATAAAACAGAACAACCCCAAAAAACAATAATAAAAAACAATCCCTAAGCTAAGTCACCTAACTACTGTAATTAATATTACAGTAATTAGCTAATTACTGCAATATGTAACCAATATATTTGGTATAGAAAAGTATATATGCAGAAGGGGACTCTCTTGTTTCACATTTGTGAATTTTTTTCACGACATGAGTTCAAAACCTGTATTTTCTATTTTCTGAAAGTTTAATATATCTTTGGCAGTAAAGATTTTTTCTGCCAAAGCCTAATGCTCCACTCATTTTCTTGTTAGTAAAGTTTTGTAAATGCTTCTTATGTCATTCATTACCCTTCCTAACATGGCAACATGAAGCATGCTGAGTGACAGGCCTTCTGGAAAAGAACTCTCTTGTCTGTTTTGACAAAGGCATACACTAGTAGGCATTTTTAAGTCTGTCAAAAAAGTTGAATATTTAATTATTTATATACTAAGACTCTACAATGCTATACCCTGGCTCTAATACAGTAGATGTGATTTTTACCCTCAGCCTTGCCTTGAGTGAAGATTAGCTCAAATGAGCAAGGAGCCATGACTTTTACAGTTCTCTTGTATACTTTATTGAATAAAATGCACAGAAAACAAGGCAGTGTAGTAAACCGTATTGAATGTTTTTTACATGGGAAGGGGTGGGGATGAAGAAATGATTTGTCTCAAATCCAGTAAACAGCCAATAAAAATTCACCTTGCCTCTATATTGTCCTAGGAGAGGCAATATCATTTACATTTATTAGAAGTAATGATGTAGTGCCCTGCAGATAATTAATACAATAAAATGCTGCTAATTTCACAGTGTCATTATAAAATTTGCCAGTTTAAATTAGAAAGTGATTAACCCTCTGAGTGAAGCAATGACATTTCCATTCCCAGTCTGCAAATTAAATTTGCAAGTTTCTTTCACTTTGAAAGTTCATCTGTCTCTCCACTGATGCTGTGCTTTCACTTTCCACCCTCCCACTCTGTCCAGTGAGGAAATGTGTTGTCTAAACAATCTAAATCCAAGACTACACTGCCAAGCTGAGCTCATATCACAGACATGGATGTGTTAGTTACTAGAGGATAAAGTCTCTCTTAACAGAAAAAAGAAATAATAATCCCCAATAAGCAGAAGTTCACTGAGTAATGAACTTCTTGTTGGTGCATGTAAGAGAGAAAGGGTTTTCCGCTAATGAGGTGTCTCCAGAAAGAACTTCATTTTGTATAATGACAGCAAATCCTTAACCTTTTGCCTGGACTCTACTTTATCCATTTACTGCATCTATCTCTTCTACAACTTGCTTTAATTAATATCTTAAAACAGGAATAAACTCATTAAAAGAATAGATTTATTGCAGAGTAATTTAAATATTCTAGCTCAAGTGAAATCCTCTTAAAGAATGTTTAATGAGGGAACACAGCCAAAAAATGGAATGAAAACTCAGAGTAATGATAGAATTTTCTAGCTTATTAAAACACCTATTAATTGAATAAATTAACACATAAATTTACAACACTGCTAAAAATGTGGTTGGTTAGCCCCACCCTTTAAGTATTCAAGATAAAGAAATAGATGTACAAAGACTGTACTTCTAAATGGAGAAAATATTTCCAAGGTAGGTAAATTTAATTGGCAAATTCTGTTGACTAATACTGACATTTAGACTCAAGAACTGTTAAAACTTCATTAAAAATAAATTCCTAAATAGTATCTTGTAGACTTACCACATGTTTACAATTCTCATAAGGAAATACCTGCACTGGAAAAGTACACTAGGAAAGAAAAGCTTAATATAGTTCAGTGCTCCATATTAACCTTGCACTTCTGTTAGAGCATTCTGAAACTTACATCCATGCTTAGGATACAGTGTAAACTTTGACAAGGCCACTAATTGAGGTTTCACTGGTAGGGACTAGATGACATTGATGTCTTTGCAGTATGTCACTGGATACTGCTCAAGACAAGCTTGAGCCACCATCAGCACTTAGGGAGCAGAAATTCAGCTTATGTCCTCTTTACCAGCAGCCCATTAGAGTGCAGCAATAGACATACACTCAAGTGCAGAATGTGGACAAGGCTCCATCCTTGCTTTTCTTGAAGAGAAGAGGGATCTGATACAGTGTATTCAATACAAAGGCTGTAATAATTTTTGTTATCATCTAGATATGCCTTTTATAAAAACTCTTATATTCCACGTGAAGCAAGCTTTAGGTAGTCCAGAGGAAAATTTAAACAGAACACACAGAAGAGCTGAGTGATTAAATTTAATTTGCTATGAAAAAGATGCCAATGCAAAGATCTCTTGTTTGGGAAGCACCTTGAAGTGCTCTGACTGTTTCTGCAGCCTCTCTGAAGAAGTTTCCTGACAAGCCTGGGTTTTGAGCACATATTCAGAGAAGGAATTGGGACACATGGCCTGACTGGCTGGTAACAGCCCTCAGCCTCTTTCAGCTGTAGATTTTGCATAGCTAACATCTTTTCCACACCAGGCCATTTTTGTCTCACCAAAGGACCCAAGATATGACCTTCTTCCACACAAAGCCCCTTCCCTAGTCTGTCTTTATACCTTTCTGAAATTTGCACATTTACTTCCTAATGAGGGACCACTGGTCTGCTGGCCCCCACTGACAGCTCCCTTCCAGGCAGAAAACACAGTCCACCTCTGAGCTGGCCTAAGACCACCTCTGAAAGGAACAAATTCTCCTGCAGCACTTCTTCAGCCCAGCCAGTTCACTGCTGCTCATATAAAGATAGATTTATAGAAGAAACAATTTTATACTTAAATTTCTTAGGCAAAAAAACATCTGGGGGCTTTGTTTTTAACTATGAAATTACCTGTTGTAATATTGCAGATTAAAAAAATTTTAATACCACTAAATACATAAATAATAAAAGAAGTGGAGCGTGGGGAGGAAGGCCCATAAAAATAAACTCTTAAAAATAAACACAATTACCAATTTTAGGAAAGAGAGATGTTAAAGCATAGAAAAAACAGCAGGTAAACTTGAATGAGTGCTTAAGAGCACTACCAATCCAAATAAAACAGAAATTTTCTTTACAAATATTTTTACCATTAGTGGTAAGAGAATGGAGATTATTTTTCTCTTCATGTCCCAGTGTCTTTATATTATTTTTTTAAAATTATGGGTACACCTGCTACATTTAGCATTGCAAAATGTTTTGCATTATACTTCCTTGGTTTTGCATATTCGTGACTTCCCAGAACACTCATTTTTGGGGCCTGCAATTTTTTAGTTTACATTTCTGCCTGCGAGTAAGCATTTTTTTAAAGCCCCCTGCAGCAAATTTGGTGAATGTAGTTCAAAAACAATAATTCGCAGTCTCATTTAAAACCACCACTACACTCTTTTTTAGCACGGAGCAAAAATATACAGGTTTGATGCCTGAAATTTGAAACCTGATGGTTGCCTGGAGTTTAAAACTGTACATTCTCTTGCTATAACAAACAACAGTTGTAAAACATCTGACATGAGATCAGTTTATATCACTGAGGAGTGGATGTGCATTTGGGTACGGAGTTCCATCACTGAAGCAGAGGAGAAGAAGCCAAATCCCAAATGAAATGCACTAGATCTTCATCAGCTCAGAGTGAGTCACAGCTATCCCAAAATTTACTAAGGCCATAGCTTGACAAAGTATGCCAGTCAACAATTCTGCTGAAAGAAGTAGCCCAAAATATTCTTGGCTGCTCATCTCTGTCTCACTAGGTAGAAAGCCAGATCAGTGGTTGAAAAATAATGATTTATTTTTACTAGGTTATCTTTCTACTCACATTCAGCACAATAGTAAGTAGCCAATATGAGGAAGAAGATGGGATTTCAAAGACAGCATCAACTTGATTAGCTTGATCCATTCATTCATGAAGTTACGACTTGATTTCAGTAGACCACTTATCCATGAAATGCAGATTGAAGAGACTGAGTTTGGTATTTTTAGATTATTTAAAGCATTCTGAACTTTGTAATTTCAGTTGAGGCTATCCTGCATGCAGCTGTAACTTTGACTGACGCCTTTTAATTTGTATTCTTTCACCCATGCAATGGTTTTTAAATTTCACTTTCTCACCAAAAATATTTTGCTTCCTGATTTTTTAGTTTTCAATGAGGTCTCAAAAATGACTAGTATGAGTAATCTTAAATTGTATATCAGTTTAAAAAGTAAAAAAAAAATCTGAGCAACATCTTAACACCTGGGAAACAGATAGCCAGAACTATAAACCTTAGTTTGCACACTTCAGTAGTTGCTTTGATATTCAAAAGCATTACTCGGCATCTCCTGGGGAAATCACAGGTAAAATGAATGGTGCCGAGCTATTTCTGGGTGCATGTTATTTATTGGCTTTGTCATATGGAGGTTTTATGGGTAAAGTGTAATGTGTAGGGAGATTTCATGAGGTATATATTTACTCTTTCATAAAAGGACCTAAAGCCTGAGAAAATGAAATTTTGTATTTTATAATGAAACTGTAAAATAGAAAAACTGTTTTTGATAGAAATGGTGTAAAACTCCAATTATTGGATGCAATATATAAAGAATTAGAAATTCACTCTCACTTCAGTTCATGGGTCTATAAAGCTTAGTTATATAGTAGGGCTCTCTTCTACTTTAAATTTTTGGCTTCTGTCTACAGAGGCTAAAATTAACTAAAATTGCTGAGATAATACCTCAGACACTATACCATGGATTTTCTGGGCTTCATCAGGTAATAGGGTGTGGCTGGTATAATTTAGATGTTCCCATTCCAGCTATGAAAATTAGACTGAATGTTAGTTATTCATTCTCCAAAAGGAGTGTACATGAACTAAGCGACATCCCTAGTGTTTAACAGTATCCTAAGGCAAAACTTTGCATCTGGGTTTCATACAAGCAAGAGCATATTATGGGACTGGGACTATCCCATCATTTGTTAAAACACAAGGACTGTCTACACCTGCATCCTACTGCTTGCTACTCACCTTCCCTGTTACAAGCTCACCTCCAGTGATCCTGTGCCTTTAAACTATTGTTCAGGGAAATTATCTTCTTCTGTCAAGGGCAAAGCTGATGAGTCCTCATCTGCAGGGATCTCCTGGCCTGTCCATGTGTGATATGGGAAGGAAATAGTAGAATTGGTATCTGTCCTCCTAGACCCCTGAGGGCCTGAAGGGAGAGTTAGTCTTGGCTCCTCTCTTCTCCCATGCTCTATATGATGTAAGTCGTAACTGAAGCATAGCCTACTCTTGCTACACCACTGCTCTGGGATGAAGGACCGTAAAGATCAGGACTGACCATTGAAGGGTGTGAAGAATGGACTTTTAAGAGCCCTGTCCAAGACCCTTCACCATAAGCCACTCATCTGCAAGAGGGTGTCACATCCTTCTATTGCTCTGCTCAAGGTAGCTAACAAGGATCTGACTGTATGCTTATCTTTCTCTGGAGCTCCTGCAGATGTGAGGCTGAAAAAGTAGGAGGCTGCCAGGGCAACCACTAAGTAGTATCACAAAACAGAATAAAAAAATGTATTATTTTCTGATTACCACCTTTTGGGCTAAAGATAGTGCTGTCCAGCTACTGGCAGATCAAGAAGAGGATATTCTCTTAAGAACTAAAAATAAAGTTCTTTTCACTACTTCCAAATCAGTTAAAAGGAAAACAGTATTAGAACTCACAAAAAAAAAGTCTTTGTCCAATAAAGCTATAGTCCTCTCTTTGTTCTGTCCTCTCTCTTTGTTTTTATACACTGGCAGTTTTGTACGTATTGGCATCTGGAGGTGAAAGTGCAAGTGAACTTAGGCAGCTACATGGCTACAGCTCATGTGGTAATTAAGAATGGTATTTTATACAACCATGCTCACAACTCTATGAGGAAAAAAGTACACTTATCCCCAGTGTAGAAGTGAAATTTTTAGTGCAGAGACATGACAGCTGTAATCCAGTATTGGTATTAATGTGTAAAATGGGATTTAGATAAAATTCAGATATCCAGGAATCTGTGCCTTAAAACTTACTTCCTACCTTAAAAATTTAAAGTCATCTGGTGCTTAAACCTTTTGCAGGGAAATTTGAAAATATTCTTCTCTGTATGCATGGGACTGCTTGTGCTATCTACCTTGGCACACTTTCTGCATATCAAAGTTTAGTCAGGATTTTCAAGCTTGGCATTCTTCAAAATTAATGTTCCCAGAAAAAGATGCATTTAATAGGCATTCCTTTCAGTATTCTTCTTTTTCTTCTAAAATGGTGACTTCTGAAATAGTGCTATTGATACTGTTCTGTTAAGTAATACCCACAGGTGAAACAGGTGATACTATATAATTATAGAATCATTAGGGTTAGAAATGACATTAAAGATCATCCAATTCCAGCCCCCCTGCATGGGAAGGGACAGCCTGTGCTAGTGTCTTAACACCCTCACACTGAAGAATTTCTTCTTCACTTCTAACCTAAATATACCCTTTTCCAGTTTAAAACAATTATCCCTTGTCCTGTCCCTAGATGTCCTTGTAAAAATTCCCTCCCCATATTTCCTGTAGGGCCCTTGCAAGCACTGGAAGGCAGCTGTAGGGTCTCAACCCAAACTGTTCTATGATTCTATGATTCCTGTGTCTTGTTCTAAACTCATACTATGCATTCTACATCTCAAACATCTAGGGTCATATTTTATTTTTAAGAACACTACAATGAAGCTTGGATATAAGATCAATTCCTAGACAACTAACATTCGTAACTAACATTCATTCATTCCTTACAGAGTATTTGAAACACTGCAGTGTAACTAAAAGTAAATTGTAAGAAGCTAAACAACAGAGGCTAAAATTAATTTTCTAAGTAGAAAGTTATGTGTTAGGTATCACACTGACATTTCTTCAGGATGTAAGAGTTTGTTCCAAAGGATTTCTCACTGGAATAAACAAAATACTCACCATAAATGTCATGCAGCAAAGAAGTTGTGACAGGCCTGTGCAGCCAAATACCCACTTCTAGTTCACCCATGCTTTGTTCCTTTTTTGGTTATTATTTTAACCTTTGTGATGCACAGTGAGCATATTAGATGCGAGTGTATAATGTGTTGCTGTTACTACTTGTAGTTTGAAAGAAAGAAACATAGTAGGCTGGAAGAAGAGGTGACTGTTAAGATACACCATTTTGTAAAGTTCTTAATTAATCTCTTAATTTTAGAGATCACTATGTTTTAGTAAAAGTGATCATTCTTGTGTCTTTTTTCCATGTTTTGCTCAATCAAGGTTAAAGCTTTAATTCTGTTAATTAATGTCTGTGCACCGGGTTATTACAAAGAAATAAAATGCATACATTTGTATTCTTACAAAAATTTATCTTAATCATCTAAATATATTCTAAGAACTAAAAGTAAAATAAATAAATAAAAAACACAAGACAAAACAAAGATTATTTAACAGCGATAAAAAATAAAACTGAAGTATTAGCTTTCTTCCAGTCCTCAGGTACCTCTCCAGTTTTCCATGATTTTTCAAAACTGGTGGAGAGTGGTTCAGCAACAATATCAGCCAGATCTCCTAGTGCTCATGGAGCAACCTTGTCAGGGACCACAGATTTGTGTATGTTTAGTTTATCCAGGCAATCTCTAACCCAGTCCTCAGTGACCAGTTGAAAATCATCCTCCCTCCATTTTGCTCACGTACTTCCAGAGTCTGAGATTCCTGAGGGTTGGTCTTAGTTGCAAAGACTGAGGCAAAGAAGGCATTCTGCAATTCCACCATCTCAGCATCATCTGATACATGTCATCTCCTACTTCTTTTAAGAGTGGACTGACTTTTTCCCAATTATTCCTTTTGCTATTGATATATTTTAAAGATGTTCTTGTGTTCTTTCACTTCATAAGTGAGTTTTAGTTCAAGGAGAGCCTTGTCCTTCCTTGTTGCGTCTCTTTACAAAGTCTAACAGTATTCATCCCAATCTATATTCATCCCAATTGACTAGAACTTTTTCCCAGTTACTGTCAATTTCCTTTTTCTATTAAAGTTTTTCCAGGAGCTCCTTGCTTACCCATGCAGATCTCCTGCCTCATATACTCCAATATACTTAATTTTTAAATTTCTTTCTTTTTTTTCTTTTTTGTGGGAATGCATTTATATTTTTTTTTATTTATTTATATACATTTATCTTAGGCTTGGAACAAGTAGCGCTTGACTATTAACCAACTCTCTCGGGACCCTCTACCTTCCAGACCCCTAATCCATGGGACACCTCCAAGTAGATTTTTGAAGAGGGCAAAGTTAACCCTCCTAAAGTCCAAGATAGTAATCTTGCTCTTTGCCAGGATTATTTCCCTAGAAATACTAAATGCTATTAAGGAGTTTAATACTCCACCCAATTTAGTTAAAATAAAAAAAAAAAAGAAGGCAGGGAGTGAAAAGAATATATGTGGAGTTCAAGAGCCTATGACAAGTCATGGGTTTCAATTTCAGCAGGTAGCTCAAGATCCAGAGAAAGAATACTCTTAGCTATTCAGCAAAAGAAATTTCTGAACTTGTTGCAGATGGAAGGGGTCATGAGATCAGCACTTTGCTTTTTCAGGGTGATACTAGCTTGTGTTTTTTAGCCCACTATCTGCAATATACTCTCCTGTTGTGTTTTCAGTGTCAGCAAAGGATAGTGCCTTAAATCAAAAGCAATAGAGAAAGAAGAGTTTCATTAATTCCTTGAATGCTCCTTCTACACAAAAATCCATTTCTTTAATACATATTTCAAGAAATGGATTTGACAAGACAGCATTTGTGCAAAGCTCAAATTGTCATGAAATTTACATTATAAAGGTTGACAATATGATCATTATATTTAAAACCTCTTGAACAAGATCCTTTTTTGCACCGGTGTCAATGAGCTGAATTCAAGTAGTGTTATGGCCCATTCTGATGTTCTGTAGGGATATTTCAGAAGAAAATAAATCTGTTCTGAAATTATTTATTCTCTTGTGGCACTCCCAAAATTCATATTGCAGGACTTAACAGTAGAACCTCTTTTAACTTTACCATGTTTTTACAAAAGTGTTCTTGTAAACACTGGGAGAATAAAATCAATGCCAATGGTGGCCAGAAGTAGTTATTGGCAAACACATGATAGAGCTGGTATAAACTCTCCCATTTCTTCAAACACCAGTATTGACCAAGCTGTGTAAGTAAGAAGTGGTTTGTCTGCCTATGATATCAGCAGCTGTATAGATATGGTTAACACAGAACTTATGATAGAGCATGGAAAATTCACTCATTTTATGTTTGCACAGTATTTCCTTTTTTGTGGGCTTAGTGTCTGCCTTCTAACATTTGGAGATTTTTCTAAGATTTCAGGTCTGGAGTCATGAGTTTATGAGAATCTCCAATAGCATTTTATGCTCTGTTTTTTCTCTATTTAGAGATTGTGGTCTCTCAACGTATGGCTATTTTCATTTGTAGGATATATCATTTCCTGAATAAACAAAAACCAAAACACAGAAGTAATTTATTTTTTTTTTGGGGGGG
>JAAWXA010000012.1:21114748-21181646 GCA_038090715.1 Florisuga fusca
GGGCGGACAGTGTTAGAACTTAGGGTGCTGCAGGATCTGTTGCAAAATTTTTACAATCAATTAGTGCATAATTTATTTTAGCACTGAGATTTCCACCTAAAAATAGACTTATTCTGAGATAAAGAAATGTCTCCCTAGGAAACCATGAAAGTGGCCCCAGGAGTTTGCCCAAGCAAGAGTGGTAACAGAAGGTACATAGTTAGCATTCATTAGTTGCTTCAAGATAACTACAATAACAGGAAACAACTGCTTTTCAAAACATTAGAAGCTTAGTTAAGATCTTCTGTTAAGTTTTAACAGGGCAAAGACTTTCCTTAGAAAATCAGCAATATCCAGAACAGGTGAAAACTATTATGAAATTTCCAAAATGAAATTAAAATACACATTGAAACCATTGCAAGCAGAAGTAAGTCAGCCTAGCACGCTGAAGTATTTATAAATGCAACAAAATTATTAATACATACTAATATCTGGAAGTCAGAAAAATGATGATATTAAGGGAAAAAAACATGTAAAACAAAATAACAAAACCTCACATCTCCTGACTCACAGTAGTCATTGACTCTAAAATGCTGTTAGCTACAAAACTTTGAACACCTCCAGAGATACCTGCATACACAAATGGTCAATAGAATGTGATAACATATAATACAATAAAAAAAAAGTTACTTGAGTTTAGTTGAGACTTACACACAAGGACTGGAGCATTATGAGTCAAGGCATTTATGAACCTAGTAAACAGAAACCACAGCAGGCCAGCTAGCAGAAGAGTGGTGGGAGAAAAGCAGTTGTGATGAATTAATTACTGAGAAACAATGAAATAAAAGTCCTCTAGTATCTTGGAATAATATTTTAGCCCATCTTGATGGAAAAGATGGTGTCCTGCTGCTTGTGACATATGAAATTCCAAACATCTATCAGGTATTTTTTCCAATAACACTTGACTTGTCATAGTACCATTTATCCAAACACTAGCAAAGCTGTTTTGTAGACACACCTTACTTTTCTTTGATGTTGTACGACAATTTTGCTAGTCTTAATCCAATAATTTTCATTTTACTCTGATACAAAACTTCTTGCAAGGTTTTTGCAAATAAGTTCTTATTTTATTTCTCATCATGCTTGTGACATATGCTACCATCACCTCACCTGAGCTCAGTGACTCAAGTGCTGATGATCAACAGGTTGTCTGCAAGATTGTCTAGAGCACTTCTGCTCTGAATCAAGGCTGAGAATGTTGGGATTGTTCACCCTGGGGAAGGCTCCGGGGAGAGTCTGTAGTGGCTTTCCAGTACCTGCAGGGGACCTACAGGAAAGCTGGGGAAGGACTTTTTTACAAGAGCGTGGAGCAATAGGACAAGGTGGGATGATTTTGGGCTCAAAGAGGGTAGATTTGGGTTAGACATTAGGAGGAAATTCTTCATTGTGAGGGTGATAAGACACTAGCATGGGTTTTTAAGAAAAGTTGTGGATGTCCCCTTCCTGGAAGAGTTCAAGGCCAGAACTGGATGGGACATTGGGCAACCTTGTCTAGAGAAGGTGTCCCTGCCCATGCAGAAGGGTTGAAACTAGTTGATCTTTAAGATGATTTCCAAGACAAAACATTCTATGATTCCTAGTGTTTCAAAGGTAAAGGTAGGTTCTTGCTATTCCTTTTCCTTTTTTTTTTTTTTTTCCCAATTAAAAAAATATTGTTCTGTTATCAATTCCAGCTCTGGAAATACAGCAGTATTTGACTTACTTAAAATATCAACTAAATGATAAAATTAAGATTTTCCTTAGTTATGTGAAAACATGGGGCCAATATTCAAATTCAACGCTTGAGATTGTTTGGATCTGTCCAGTAGAATACCCTCCTGCTGACAATCCATTCTCTCTCTCTGAGATAGCAAAAATTCCTTGTTATTCCAGTCACCCAGGACCCAGAAATATGAGATGGATGGACACCCATCATGATTAAGCTCATCAGTTTTATTCCCCAAATCTAAATTTGCCAATAATACTTTTTAACTAAGAGTAATTTGTTGTCCTTCTGATGGTTTGGAAAGTGCATAATGAAATATATATTTCTCAAGTTTGTTACTATAGAATTTCTCCCACTACCTTATCAATTTTTCATTTCCTAAAGAAAGCAAACACATATTTTATGCCGTTTCTTTAATTCTTGTTTTACCTTGAAAATTCATGTGTAGTAACAGCAGGCATTGTGTCCTTCCTTTGGATTCCACATTTTCAACTGTAGTCTCTGTCTTCCTGTCTAGTTGCTCTTTCCTAATAACTTTAATACCCTTCTGTCAAATAAAATTGAAATTGATCAACAGGATCAAGTCTCAAGTTCCTGCAGGTGTCATGAAAACTGGCGTCTGGACAAAGATCCTATCATTCTCTGATGGAAAAAATGAAGCATAGGCAAAATGGCCTATGCTTGGTCAGCACACACTTGGCTGCTTGGTCAGCACACACATCCTAATCCACAAGAGGTGCTGCCTTTGCCAAGTAGTGGTTTTGGACTCCTTGCAGAAACTTGGTAAGATTCTAACTCACCTTAGCTAAGATATGAGTAATCACCTCCCGCCTCTCAGTCTCCTTGAGTACCTGAACCTGGTTCACATGAAGGCAAAGATGCAAGACTTTGCCAATGAGCTGACAAAAAGACTTCTCTCTGAAATCACAAAAGGCAGGCAGGCACTCAAGTTCTCCAGTGTTCAAGTTACCTCTACCCTTTTCAACTTACCTAACAAAGAGATGAAAATACAACTTAGTCCTCTTTTGAGCAACTCACCTGTTTAAACCTGTAGAGCTGCAGAACCCCTTCCATGTGCTAAAAATTTCTGGTCATTGTTCTGTGGTCACCTGTCTGTTTCATCCATGGTCTGCAACTAGGAAAGCAGCTCTGCTTTCTTATCACACTTCAGACTTGGAGATCACTACGAATCACATTAAACTGAGTTAAACAACACATGATTCTGCTAGCAGTTTGAATGCTGATTTACTAGAGCTTGATGTGTTGTATTAATTTTAAAATTCCTATAATGATCAATGCAGATTTTTCTTCTACCTCCCATTGTATCTAAAAAATGTTAAGTTGATGTTTCACTAAATATCTGACATGTTTCAACACTTCTTTCAGCACACTTGATTTTTAATATACTGCTGTTCTAAGTGTCTTTTCCTACCCTATTCTATACACAATGAGGTCAGGTCAATGAACAGCTGAAGCCTCTTTTTTGTTTTCCCTCTGAGTCAGTAATACTGAATGTATTGTTTGTGAAGGGTTTAGAGCTGATAGCAAAAATAGAGGTAGCACTAATCTGGTCTTTTGCTGTCAGCACAACTTGATTCTGAATTCATTGCATGAGGGTGAGACCACCATCTCCTGGGTAATTAGTCAATCCTATCTATCTGTTCATTGAGCCCATAGACTTCCTTTGTGACATTAATTCCACTTGAACTATAATAACCTCCTGGCTGACAGCTGCTGTTGATAATCATGAGAGAAACTGACAAACCTCCACATAGGAGGTGGACAAGAAAATATGAACAATAGAAAAATTCATAATGAAGGATGATCAATAACTAGCATTGTCAGGAAAAAGAAAAACAGAAGTATTGGGTTTTTTTCCAATTTTAGTCATATGAGGACATTCTAAAAGCAGCCAGGCTGAAGTTGTTGAATACCAGGTACATTCTACCTTGGGCAAAATTTTACAGTCAGCTGTTAGTTAATTAAATATGAAAAAGTCCCAATTGCATTAGCCAATCCCTGCTTTCACTCCAATTTACAGACCTCATCATAATACTTTTTTCAACTGTCTCATTATCTATTTTTGTGGAGTTTTATGTTTTGCTCATACAGCTGCTCTCAAGAACCCTGCTCTGGGGGGGACCTGCTCTGTTCAGTGAGTTCCTGAATTATAATAGTGATACTGCCAGGAACAAGATTATCAATGGTTATTTATTGGAGGAAAAATGAAACTTGCAAAGTATTTGTCCATAACTGTATTACATATCAATCTGTTGTCATTACACGTCACCCTCACCTTCACCACATTTTGAACTTCCGATTGCATTCTGCATGCCCTATCTTCTCCCCAGTGGTCCTGAGTTTCAAAAACTCACAGCTCTGCACAACTTCATTTATACAAGCAATCTAATTTAAATCAAAAGGACTATATGCAGCTAATGAAAATACATATGGTTTATATGCCCCTGAGAGACAAAGGACTTAATGATCTTTTCAGGAGTGTTTTTTATCTTGTAATATGCTCACGGCTCTCAGGATATCATGATCCTGGGTGAGGAAATTGTTCATAATTGGTAAAGCTGATCAAAATTTGGCAGTTCCTTCTGAGAAATATGTCTTTTATGTTCACATTCCAATTCAAAAGAAGACAAGAAAAAAACACTAAAAACTGTTCTTAAAAAAGAAAAACACTTTAAATTATTATTAGAAGAGAAAAATAGATTAGCTTGTTGATATTTTCAATTTTAATTTAAGGTGAATGTTCCTCCAAGTAAAAACAAACACTTTATTTGTAACAAAATTATCTGAGTACCCATTTTCTTTTTTTCTCTAGTAACCATGGAAAACAATTTTTTTAAAAAATAACTTCACTTCCCATGAAAAACACCCCAAAACATTTCCCACAGTCTATGCTGGTTAACTTTCCCATTGCCACATGCCATTTTATTTGTTAGTTGAAAATCTACTGTGGTAGTGAAACAAAGTACACACTTCACTTTAAATGTACTGTTGTCAATGTTCATTTTTATCCCAGCATATCTTGCTCCAATTACTCTGAAAGTTTTGTACTTTATGCTTCCTAGCCCTCTACATTTTTTTTCTCCCTTTGTTTCTCTTCCAATAAAGTGTATGATAAATTCTGGTGATGAGAGTTCAGTGGATTCTTAGGTGCAATAGCCCATGCAATGATCCTGGCAGTGGTTTAAGTCAGGGGGTAACACAGTTCCAGTCCTCCACCCATCTCAGATTTTATGAGATTGTTTGAACAAGTTCCACTGCAGTTCTTAACAGTTTGTGAAAGGTGGAAAATGCTTGGGCTTTATCTCACTGGACCTAGCAGGTAACAATTCCATTCAGTAACATGAGATGCTACCATTCAGGCCACCTACATACCTCAAATACTGTCTCACAATGATGCCTCCCTCATGATGGGAAGAAAACTTTGTACTGGGACAGCCCTCCTGTTGAGACTGGTGGTCACATGGCACTGGTGGGACACAGCATGCAAAATTTGACACTGAGAAACCCCTGAGATTAAAAAGCAGGACATACTGAGAGATCAACACTGATGAATAAAGGCTGGAGACAAAAAAAAAAAAAAAAAGAAGAAGAATAGTTTCAGTCCACTGGGAAGGTGAGAACTACTTAATATGTTGGTGGGCATCCCTAGAATGGATTTTTAATCAACAACAGTTCTCATTTACTGGAAGACTGAGCCTATGAATAGACTAATACTACTGAGTGACATTATGGGCCATTTGTCTGCTTAAGTTGTCTGAAAATTTCAGCCACCAGTGAAGGATTATTATTGATTTTCAGGCTGTCTTTGTTAAATACCTGATATACTGTACCACTCTCTTATTCCCCTCTCCCTCCATTGTCACTGATATTAAAATGAAACCCACCTATTATCAAATCAATCATGCCTGATAAAACTACTCAGAGTAAGATGATGTGCATCATATTTACCCACTGAGACTGAAAGGTGGGATTTCAATAATTCAGAAAATATGCGTGTTATTTATTTATGTATTGCTTTTGGTAAGCTGGGAACTACTGGAATTAATTACAGATCTTTAACAGATGCTATATGAGGCGGTAATGATTGTATCATGGTTGAACTGAGGCTCAAGAGTGATCATTTACATTTCTGATTTTGGCAAAGGTTTCTTGTGTAAACTTGGAAAAAATAATTCATTTTTCTGGACCACAAATATGGCCATAAAAAAAAAATATCTAGAAGTTTTCTGTCATTTAAAGACTAAAGACAAAACACCACTTTTCTAGGGTAAGTAGCAATAGAGACAGCGAAGAAACAAAGACGTTGGAAAAGTGACAGTTAAAGACGTTTTTCATAGAAAATTGAAAAAAAAATCTTAAAATAGGCTTTTTCTAAGTTATGGTAAAATAATACAAAGTGTAACTCACACATTTCCTGCTGTGAACACTCAGAATCATTACATCTTTTAGTTTTTGATGAAAAAATAGGTTGCTTTTGATGAAAAACAGAAAAGAAAATAAAATATAAAAAAGCTACATCCTGTGAACAGAGATTTTATTCCCTAATATGCAGGAAAAAAACCTCATTTTAACCTCACATTCATCCAGCCTTCTCCAAGTAGAACCACTTGTCCAGTTCCTAGGTCGTTTCTCTTCTTCTGTTGAGAATACAAATGCACAGCAATGGGTTACTCCAAACAATGTGAGCTTAAGATTAATTTATTGTCTTGTGGTGGTGTTTCAGAAGAAGCAGTGCCACAGGGATGACTCCTGTGAGAAGCTGCTGGAAGTTCCTCTGGTTCCAATCCCTGCCCTGCTTCTGCCCAAGACTGAACAAATATGGGAATCTGTGAGTTAGATATTCAAGAAAGGGAAAATGAAACTGCAGAAATATAAAAAAAGAGACCTGCAGAGCAAAGGAGAGGAGGAGGTGAGAGAGTAATGCCAGAGAAAAAAAACCAGGGTCAGTGAAGAAGGAGGAGGAAAGGTGCTTGAGCAGAGATTTCTCCACAGCCTGTGATATGTCAGCTGTGCCCCTGCAGCCTATGGAGCAGCACAGTGGAGCAGTCCTTGAAGGACCATGGTTGGGTAAATGTGGATTTGTAGCCTCTGAATCATCACAGATGGGCAGATGTGAAGCAGCAGCTTGTGCAGGATCATGGAGAGGGGAAGATGTGGATCTTCAGCTGTGGAGGACTCCATGGCAGAGAAGGTGACTATTCCCAAAGCAGACCCATGACTTCAGTGTGTAGCCCGTACTGGAGAGGACTGATTGTTCTCTGGGACAAAAACCACAGCTGCATGACTGCTGGAATATACATGGCTGTGTCTTTTTGCACTTGGTAAGGATTTAGAAGATGTAATCTTTCCAGTTCATATATGGGCTCAACCCTAGTTAATATATTCAGGGGTTTTTTGATGAAAATATTAATTGAAACAATTTCATTTGATCCAAAAATTAATCTATTAATTTTTGGTCTGTGTGTGAATTTTATGAGCTGAAGTGACATAAGGTAACCTTCATGCAACTGAGACCTTTTATTTTTTATTTTTTCATCAGAGAGGAAAGTGTTCAGAAGAGAGGAAGAAAGATGCAACAGTACCCAAACCTCAGGAGGTTTCAAGAGAATACATGCGTGGCAATATACAATCCAGGACCAGTATCTGCATGTGTGCCCAGGGTTCAGCAGCCAGGAAAATCCCTGTGACTCATCTATCCTAGCAGCTCAAACACAGGCAGTGAAACAGAGACTTCACAATGGGAGATCCATAAGTAATAAAATTCCATGTCAGCAGCACTTTGTCATCTCAGATGTAGTAAAACCTCAGGAAAATCATAGACACACACACAAAAAAAGCTTAGAAATCTTATTTCTAAGTTTTCTAGTTGGCAAATGTCTAAGCCTGACTAGGAAGTAGCTTACAGGCAAATTTAAGAAATAGCAGAGAAAAATACATATTTCTTTGAATAAATATGTTTAAAGGATTTTAATTTCTCAGTCTGTTTCTCATGCATTAGAGTTAAAATCTTCTGAGTTTTAATATAGCTTAGGTAATTTGTGGACACATGTCACAGAAGAAGGCTTCCTAAACTGTCTGAAGGATCGATAATCTGTAGGAGCCAGCAGTAAAATCATGTCCCCTTTATATGCTGTTTTACAAATAGTCTAACTGATGTAAGTCAAACAACTAGTGAAAACAATATTTGTGATAACAAGAATACATAAGATTTATTTTTATTTTTTAAGAAATATATTCTGATATTTTGTAAGCTGCACAACTTTCTTTAGTAAGCTTGTAAAGTCCTTTTGACAAAAAAGATGTCTAAAATATTTCAGCTATATTGGAAGATTTTTGTTCACCTTAAGTGTGGGTTTTTCTGAAGATATGTTTCATTTATTTTGTAATATTTCTATTAAAATAATGTTTTCCATAGCCTTTTACATTGTCTATATTTGCTCTGTGTCCTGGCTTGAGCTAGGATAGAACCAATTTTCTTTTCAGCAATTTTACTTTTCAGCTAAGTCTCTTTCTGAAATTTACAGCATGCTTTCTAGTGTCTGCTTCTAGGACTGATAAGACAAAACTATAATGTTTAAAGCTGCTGCTAAGGAATGGTATGCAGAACCATGGCCACTGCTTTGTTCTGAAAATCATCTTATACTCCAGAAACAAAAGGCAGTCACACCTGCAACCCTCCTTTAGGGAGAAGCAGACCATGAAGATGGCCAAAATTGACCAAAGTATTTCATCCCATAATCATCATACTCAGTATAAATTTGAGGGATCGCAAGGGCCAAGTCTCTCATTGTCTGTGGCCGGTTTTCTAAGAGGACTCCTTCTGTTCATCTGCCTTTGATCCTGGTCTGTACAATCCCTGCCGTTCCTGCATCCAGCTCCCATCTGCTGCTGACTCCAGGATCCCAGTCTAGGACTTTTCCATGGACTGTGCTGCAGCCTCAGTGGTGATGTGCGCACTATACACAGTGGATTGTGATAGTGGTTTTGTATACACGGCTACCTAGAATCATAGAATAATTGGGTTGGAAGGAACCTCTCAAAGTCATCCTGAATTTAAAGGTCATCATGAATTCAAGATCCTCAGGGCATCCAGGCAGATATATTCCAAGCTTACAACCCTGGACTTTAGGCATGCAGGCTTTGTTCACTTCAAGTATCTGCTGGCCAAAGTACCATGGGACAAAGCCCTAGATGGAAGGGGGCGCCCCGGACAGCTGGTTAGTATTCAAGGATCACCTTTTCTGTGTCCAGGAGCAAAGCATACCAACAAAGAGGAAGGCAGGAAAGAATGCTAGGAGACCTGCCTGGATGAACAAGGAGCTCCTGGACACACTGTCACACAAAAAGAAACTTTACAGGGAATGAAAGAAAGGACATCTAGAATGGGGAGCATATAAGGAAGCTTTCTGAGCAGCAAGAGATCTGGTTAGAAAAGCCAGAGCTCAGTTAAATCTAACCAGGGAGGTCAAGGGGAATAGCAAAAATTTCTATAGGTATACTACTGGCAAAAGGAAGAGTAGAGATGGTGGGCTCCCACAGAAAGGAACAGGTGTCAAGGGATATGGAGAAGGTCGAGGGTCTCAATGACTTCTCTACCTCAGTCTTCACTGGCAAGGGCTCCAGCCGCTCTTCTGAAGTCACAGAAAACAATGTGGATGAGAAGTTCAGCACGAGCAGTCAGTGTACCCTTGCATCCCAGAAAGCTAACCAGATCCTTGGCTGCATCACGAGAGACCCCACCTGGAGTACTGTGTCCCGTTTTGGAGCCACTTTCACAGGATGGACATGGAAGTGCTAGATTATGTCCAGAGAAGGGCCACATGGATGATCAGAGAGCTGGAGTACCTCTTCTATGAAGACAGACCGAGAGAGTTGGGTTTATTCAGTCTGGAGGTGAGAAGGTTCAAAGGAGACCTTATTGTAGCCTTCCAGCATCTGAAGGGGCCTACAAGAAGGCTGGTGAGGGACTTTCAGGGTGTCAGGTAGTGATAGGACTAGGGGGAATAGATTCTAACTAGTGGAGGGTACATTTACATTAGATGCTAGGAAGAAGTTCTTCACCATAAGGGTGGTGAGACACTGGAACATGTTGCCCAGAGAGGTGGTGGCAGTCCCACCCCTGGAAGTTTTTAAGGCCAGGCTGGAGAGGGCTCTGAGCAACCTGATCTGGTGGGAAGGGTCCCTGCCCATGACAGGGGCGGGGTTGGAACAACACGATCTTATAGATCCCTTCCAACCCTGAAAATTCTATGGTTCTGTGATTTGTCCAGCCACCCCTGCAGTAAGCAGGGACATCCTCAACTAGATCAGGTTGCCCAGAGCTTCATCAAGCCTCATCTTGAATATCACCAAGGAATTAGGCCTCAACTACCTCCCTGGGCAACCTGTTCCACTTTTCCACCACCCTCATGGTAAAGAACTGTTTCTTAACATCCGATCTAAAGGTACTCTTCTCTAATTTAAAACCATTGCCCCTTGTCCTATCACTACAGGACCCTGCAAACAGTCCATCTGCAGCCTTTCTGTAGGCCCCCTTCAGATACTGGAAGGTTGCTATTAGGTCTCTCCAGAGCTTTCTTTCCAGGCTGAACAACCCCAGTTCTCTCAGTCTGTCTTCATAAGAGAGGTGTTCCAGCCCCCCGACTGTTATTGTGGCCCTTCTCTGGATCCGCTCCCTAAGGTCCGTGTCCTTCCTGTATTGAGGGCTCCAGAGCTGGGCACAGTACTTCAGGTGAGGTCTTACCAGGGCAAAATGGCAGAATAACCTCACTTGATCTTCTGGCCATGCTTCTGTTGATGTAGCACAGGATGCAATCGGCCTCCTGAGCTGCAAGCACGAACTGTTGGCTCATGTCCAGCTTTTCATCCACCAAAACACCCAAGACCTTTTCTGCAGGGCTGCTTACTAAAACCCCATCTCCCAGATTTTACTGTTAGTGTGGATTGTTCCTACCCAGGTGCAGGACCCTGCACTTGGTCTTGTTGAATCTCATGAGGTTCACCTTGGCTCACTTCTCCAGTTTGTCCAGGTCCTTCTAGATGACAACCCATCCCTTGTGGTTGTCAACAGCACCACTCAGTTTTGTGTCATTTGTAAACTTACTCATAGTGTACTTGATCCCACTGTCTGTACTGCTGATAAAAATATTAAATAGTACAGGTCCCAGTACAGATGCCTGAGGGATATCGGTTGTCGCTGGTCTCCATTTGGACTTCAAGCCATTGACCACTACCCTCTGGATGCAACCATTCAGACAATTCCTTATCCACTGAACAGTTCACTCACCAAATCCATATTTCTTCAACTTGACACGTAGTATATTGTGAGAGATCATGACAAAGGCCTTGCAGGAGATAGATCACAACCATAGGTCATCCCTTATCCAGTGACGTAGTAACCCTACTGTAGAAAGACACTAGGTTCATCCGGCAGGATTTGCCCTTAGTGAAGCCTTACTGGCTGTCTTGGATCACCTTCCAAGACAGCCAGTAGAAGAGGAGATAAGAGGGACAGCATCTGTCATTCTTTCAATTTCTGGTCCAAAGTTAAACCTTGACAGTGACTCATCTTGAATTCTGTGATTAAAATTGGAAAATATTTTCTCAGCAACAGACCTTATATTCATTGGTTTCTGTAGCTTCTAAAATGAACCTGTTCCCCTAGCTATTTTTCTCTAGTGACAAAGTTTTCTAAGTCTAACAGCATAAGTGAGCACTTATATATATAAAAGTATATACATATATAAAAGTATACTTATATGGCCTTTGTTTCTCTAACCCTGCAACTTTGTCTGACATGTAGAAGGAGATATCCTCTCATATTAAACTGTCTTTTTCCACTTCGATTCACTTGATTTTGCTTCCTGTGTTTCTTACTGAAATTAAATGGACATGAATTTGTCCTGATCCCTCACTCAAGCATAGTGAATTGTCCATAACTTTTTGGAAGAACATGTTCCAGCCTTTTACTGAATGGACCATTTATGAGGTGCTATGGGCTACTAAACTATAGTTTGCTTCAGTTGGCCTGAGAGGAACAAAGGAGACTGATAGGTGAGGTCATACAGTAAAGGCTGTGGTTCCACCTGACTCAGTTCTTCCTAGTAAATACCATGAGACGACTGCCAAGTGCCAGGGTGATGGGAGGAAGAATTTGTTACTCATTGTTATTCAAGGTAGGAAGGATCCAGATTTCCTTGAGTGATCTCTGAGACTAGAATCCAAGATAGTAATAGAAACTAATATGATGGTTCCAGGAAATTTGTAATCCAAAAATATAAGTCATCCAAGGAAGAAACAGATAATTACTATTCTGAAGATTTTAAGCTTCCCGTTGTTTTTACCCTTCTTTTCTGGTGAACTTCAGATTCTATACTCTCCAAGTAAAGCATCTTGCTTATTGATGTGAGCTCCTGGATTAAATCTGTTCCCAAACCACAACATGGATGCATTTTAAGCAGACTACACTTGTAAGAATTGTAGGGTAAAGGGAGAAACTGATGGTGCACATATTGTATTTGAATAGCACTTATGTTCACAGTGGGTTTATTAGTTACTTACTGAATAGTTTCACTCAGTAAGAAAGGAGATAAGGTGTGAATTCTTAATAGAGTTGGAATATATGCATCTCAATAAGTAAAGGTCTTAAATCAATCCCACTGTATATTCTGCCTAGTCATGGCCTCCAAGAGTCAAAGAGACATGTATTTTACACCTTTGTAAGAACTGGGATGGTTGATAGAGACAAAGATACCTCTCAAAATTCAATGGCTAAATCCTCTCTTCTGCAAAACACCAATACAATATCCAGTAGTTGAGAGTTCACTGTGCTAAATTGCCAGGTGCTTAATAATACCTTTTCTCACAGAACAGAAGTTCTGTACCACTATTATCAAAGTCTCTGTAACAGAGTTTCTTTTGGAGCATGAGACATTGTCTCTAACAAAAACAGTAAGGAAAACAAACAGTGCTACAATGGTCTACTCCAATTACCCTTGTATCAAAAAAAATATATAATGAGAGAGCCTGGGGATAGCACCATTCATTGCTAATGGGAGCAAATATTTCAGTTCTCAGTAAACACTTCTCCCCCTTTTAAGCCAGAAGCAATAAAAAATAAGATGCAAACCGGAATTTGTGCCCTTTCTTCATGGCTTTATATATTATTCCAGAAGCTTTTATAAGTAAAGGGACATTGCAGCAGCAACACGAGAAGCCATGGCCACCAGGGAGTAGTTATATTGTAGCAGGACTGAAGTCAAACTGAGAAAGCAATCAAAAATGAGAAGGAAAATGGGTGAAATTTCTACTTAATTGAAAGCAGCACCTTCCATGTTCATCAAATACCCTTTGCTGCTTTCCTTATGAACAAGCATCCTGACTGGTTTTTTCTGGAATAGGGATAGTAATGAGATTAAAGATATGCTCTACATTTTTCTGACTGCACTGTTCTAGATATAGTTCTTAGCCTTCCTTTTCTCTTTTTCCCTCATTCATAATGTTCATAATGTTGCGAAGACTTTTCAGTGTGCTAATAACACTGGTTTTCTATATAGTTCTTCATTTAGCACTGATCAGAGGAACACTGCAGTGGGAAAAACAGATTCTCAGATGATGTTGATCAGTGTAGCTCCACTGTTGCTGTTGTACAATTGCTGAGACTCTGGTGCACAGAGGCCATAATACACTATGTTTGTAAAAACAATGCCAAAACATGCATTTTATTACTGCAAAGGATTTAAATAGCTGAGTAGAAATATCCCCTCCAGAAAAAAATGAAACAAGCTGCAGCTAAAGTAGCTCATTTTTGCAAGATAGCACTTCCATCTTCTTCAAATGCAACATCTGTTACTCACTAGTCCAGGTGTGCCTGTAGGCCCCTTTGTGAAGAGAGCTTCCCAGCCTAGAGAGCTCCAATAGAAATCTTTGACTGATACATGAATAAATAAATAAGCCTCCCTTTTTGAGGAAAGTTCTTTCTTAAATATTTCTATCTACGTATTAAAAATGCATTGGGAAAACTAGTAAGAATATTAATTACCTCAGCGCAGACAGCACTAGCCATGCCAATATTATCAAGCCATGATATATAAAACACAGCCTTGCCTTTCCATCTCTGTGCTTAAAGTTGCCTTCCCCTGTAATGATATGTTGAGAAGTACTCAGCTATTCTTTGAGTCAGTTGTAGAAACCAGCAGGATAAGACATTAACAAGCTTAAAAGGTATTACCTGTCTAGCCCTACCAAGAGGTTTATGCTGACTGTAGGGGTTTCACATATCTCTTATACTTTCATGCGGGAATTAGTTAAAATTGCCATAGTGGAAAGTATTTGATTTAGATTAATCTCACTTTCTGAAGCAGTGGAGACTCATTACTCTGATTGGCTGTTCTACCCATACTGCCCTTAATGCTCTAAATATACACTCAGGAAAAAAGCCTTCAGTTCAAAGCTCTTGATGGATAAGTAAAGTAGATCATTATTATGTTTTAAAAAAATCTTTAGAAGATGTAGAATAATAAACTGGAAAATATATATAAGTGAGAAAGATAACTACAGCATTCAATCTCAGAATACATCAAATTCTTACAGATTACAAACTTTCTTATTTTGAGAGCAAAATAAGTTTGCTCTTAAATTGTTAAATTTAAATCTTTTAACCTAAGAAATAGCCCTGGCAGTCTTATGATGCTGACAGGAGTCTTTTTTTTTTTCTAGCGTGACTTCACTGCATGAGGTCTGATATCCAGGTATTGCCTTGCTTAGTCTACCACAACATTCATGCTTTTATACAGTTTTAGCATCAGTCTCCCACTCTGCCTGTAGATTAAAAATGCAGATCTTTCCATGCACAAAACTGTCAGAGTCATTAATGGAGACAAGCAGGATAATAAGAAGTTCAGTGCCAGAAGCACCCTGCTGCTGTAAGAACAGGATATCCCCAAACATTTTGTTTGGAAGCAGGTGCCGATAAGCAAAGCTTCATGATGCTGATGCAAGGGTGAATGCCCAATTATGTTTTAATGTCTAAACTTTTAGTCATGCAGGCTGCTAAATCTGTGGCATGCAATAAAAACATCTGATTTGGTTCCCTGGACTGTGTTCTAGGCTCAATTTTCAATTGCCTTAAAGGAGCTGGCATGTAAAGACACAGGCATGGTACTGAAGACTTTCAAGTGATCTAAAACACTAGGTATTTATCCTCCTTTATGGCTTAGACACATTTATAAGTCGTAAGATATCCATTGATCCTGCTGAGATGGTTTCTAACAGCTATCAGGATTATTAACAGATCAGTGCAAGCCTGACATCACCAACCAATAATTCTTGCAACTGTATATTTATAAGATCCCTAATGCTAATTTCTTTTTAAATCGGAATTATCTCCAATACAGTGATTCAGGGGCAGATGATCTGACAGGGAAGGTAGATTTAAAAAAAAAGTGCTACCAGAGATAATGTGTGGAGTCTTGACCTGATTCAATTAGAGCTTTGCCCTTATGTTACCCAAGGGCTTATTATCCAGCATTTATAAAGACATTGGCTTGGATAAATGAAAGAGGAAAAAGCACTATTTACTCAGCAGGAGATGGGCTGTGGAAATGGTTAGATTACCCTCTCACACAGACACAGAGTCTTATAAACACATGCATGCACACACACACAAAGAAGCACAGCACACACACAGAGACACCTACAAACACAAAATCCTTACAAAATGTCCTCAAAATTCCTCCCATACTGGAATAACACATTTCAAATATGAGAAAGTTAGGTGATCTTGATATCCTGATTATTTTTTTTTCCTTTGGTACAACACAGGGCCCATTTTCAGTGGTTTATATACATGTACTTAGCAGTTTAATTTCCTCTGAGTCTAAATTAGCCCTATGATTTTGTTTAATAACAAGGAAAATTGACTGCCAAGGCCGGGGCTGGAGTGCCAGCCTCAGCTCGCCACTGCCCTCTGCTGCCTCCCCAGCGTTGGCTCCTGCGGGTTCAACCTCGATCACCGCAAACTGCAGCCTGGAAACTGCGTGGAAATTATCTGGAGGAAAGCGTAAGGAGGGAACATTATCCAGCTTAAAACCGCATTTAATGAGGATTCCTCACTTCCCTTTTTTTTTAGCCCCCGGCCACCAAAAATGCAGCAAACAGATCCCTATGATGTTTTGGTTTTGTTTGGTTTCTTTTTCACACAGCAAATTGCTAGATTATTCTCATTACCATATTAGCCTTGCAACAGACCCTTTCACACAGTTTAGTTCAATTATAGATTACATTGCGTGCCTGTACACAGTCCATGAAGCTCAAAAAAATAATGTTGCAGAAAGCAGCATTCATCATGCCTGAAGCAATACGATTACTCACGGTGTGCTTTATTCTTGTAAAATCTAATTCGGGCATTATATTATATTTTACTTAAAAATATAATTTAATAGAGAGGGAAAAGCCATCTGTGGCAAGGAAGCTACATCTTTTCTTGGGACAAACTGTATTGACCACCAGTTCTTGTCAGGGAAGTTTATTTGCCAGATAAGAGACTGCCTACGACTTCCATCTAAAAAGCTCTTTCTTCTTGATGTTTTACACATCCAGTTACAGAAACACCTTCTGCATCTAATGACATTTATACCACACCTTTCATCTAAGCAATCAAAAATGCAGAGGAAATCCTTATAAACTGATTGTACATAAACGACAATAATCCTAACATGAGAGGCAAAACTCAAAATTATTTTAAAAACACTATAGGTCCTAATGGAATGCAAATTTCTCTATTCTAAGAGACTAGTTTCTTTGTTACTGAAATGCAGCCACTTCTGGCATAAAAAAAAAAAAAAAAAAAAAAAAAAAAGAGAGGGAGAGAGAGATAGAAATAATCTTACCCAGTATAATTGCAGAGGGAATTTTAAAAGAAGCAGAAGGTAATGAGCCTATTGGAATTTAGCCAGAAATAATAGTCTTTTGTTTCTGATGTACTTAAGGAACTACAGCTGGCATCACATTGGCTAATAAGCACAGAAGCCTGGCAGGAAATTAGATCAATTAATTTGAAGAATTGTATTCTAACTAGTTAGAGATTCAAGACCAGACTGCATCTTCAGATTTGCACAAAGAGGGACTCTGTAGAAACCCAGAGTTAGCTCTTGGCAAACAAAATAGCTAGCTCAGCGACACCTAGCACACATATTCCTGCCTTGTTTTCATTTGGCTGGAGCCATGTGTGGTGAAGGACAGACTTCATGACAAATTAGTAAATATGGCTCCTTTTTCAGCCTTGAGAAATTTCAGGCAGGTACACAGGAAAAGGTAGACAGGGAAGTGCTTTCCTATATAGAGAGAACTGAGAAAAAAAGCACAAAGACATTACAGAAGAAAAAGTTTTTAATGAAGATGTCCCTCATCTTTTGACAATACATTAACTATTAATCTGGCTAGCAGTGCATACATGAATCCTTCCATCCTGATGAAAGGCTTTACTCCAGAAAATATACCTCACAGGCATTCACTTCTTTCTTCGTTGCTGTAGGTAAAGATGATCTGGTCTTCAATAAGGACAACTATAAGTCAAATATCCTTTTATTTCTCTTTCCAAAATTTCAAATGAAATTTGAAAATTTCAAAGACTTCAAAGACTTGAAACAGCTGTTCCAGAAAATTCATCAACAGGACATCTCAGGAACATCTTTTCAGGTTCTCTTACTCAGTATTTTCCTCTTACTGTTGTTCTTATGGTCTGCCCAGTTAAGCTCTGAGACCACAAGACAGCGATCCACATTCTGAGGGCCATTGTGCTTCTGGAATTTTTCTACCATTAAATGACCTACAGAAACTAGTTTTTTAAGGGAGATGATAAATTCTACCTTCTCTTTCCCTCATCTAGCATGAAGATTACTTTTTCTTCCTTTGTAGAAATTTGGCCCCTGGCACCTGAGTTCTGGATCACTTAGATTTCCTAAATAATGCAGACTTGTATATTGCAAGGCACAAGGAGCTCAGTCACCCTTGCATGGTTAAGGAAACATCACAGAGTAACGGGGAGTAGCCAATAGATTTCTACCCACTTGTGTCCTAAACTTTTCTGTCTAAGTGTCTTAGGAAATTATACACATTGAGAGACAATGCACTGCAGCTAGAAGCTCTGATTCAGTATTATGAAAGCCAACAAGACAGTTTGGCAAGATCGTCAGATAGGGATAGCTGGCTGGCATGTAGCAGGATCCTTGAAGAAAGAACATAAAAATAAATGTCACCCACTTCCAGCTGCTATTCTGCCTTAAGAGTAGAATCAGATGATGAATCTGTTATTGTAATATGTGGGAGATGCTGTTTTGTAAGGCGTGGTGGATAAGGGGGAAAGGAGACCAGGAAAAAGAGTACAACATTTTCTCAGTGAGTGTTCCTCAATGGATAGTTTAATATCCCTGGGGAAACACAACCAAAAGGGACCACTAGGTCACCTAATCTCACCTCCTGTATATCATACACCTTAAAATATAACTGAGTTATCTATGTATTGAGCCCCTTAATTTATGTTTGACTGAAGCACAACTTGTGTTTTTGAAAAAGCATTAATAATTTTCACTTTTAGAAATGTGTGATTTCTTTCTAGTTTGAAAGTGCTTTAGGGTGCAAAAAAAAAAAAAAAAAAAAAAAAAAAAAAAAAAAAAAAAATGTTGTGGAGGAACTGGAATGTCTCTTTAGATTTACTGAAATGAACAAAATGAACAAGGGACAATCGCTGTGCTGGATGCAGACACATGCTTTATTGCACATCATTTAAACAGAGTTCACCCCTTCTCCTCAAAAGGAAAACAAATATAGCACTACAAGATAAAGACGTATCCAAAAGATCTTCTGAAGTCAGTAAGGAAACTGTTCATTTGCCTGTTTTGTCTGTTGGAAATATTTAAGCTTGTACATTTAAATAATCTACTAGTAACACTACTTTAAAATATGTGTATGCAAATGGAACACTTTTTGTTTAGCCTTTATTGTCTTATGTGGTGACCTTTTAATGCATACAATATTTTAGACAGGGCACTAGTGCTAATGAAAATGTTTCCTCCTGCTGCTTTATTTACTTTGACAAAAACTGCCAATTTACTTTGACAGCTCTCGGAGCACTGCACTATCAACGTGAGTTTCTGCCATCTCACTCATGTTAATCTTATCTGGAACTACTCATCAAAATGCTGGAGAATTCACCTGAGTATCTCTAGATGTTTGCAAAACGTCTGTGTACAGCAGGCCTAATTCTCTGTACTCCTTTTTCTGTCATTGCAGAGAAGGTGCCTTGTATAAGGATCAATCTTTTTGACCTAGTTTAGCCTTCATTAAAATGCGATAGTCTCAAATAAACACCTCTTCCTTCACACTGACTACATTAAGATGGCTCTCTGAATTGTGGACATTCACCACAGGACTACCAGAAGTTAGATGGCATGAATCCCAGTGCTTCTGTCCCACCAGAATTACTTACTTACCCTAGCCCCACTGGTACTGGGCCTTTTTAGGCCACTGAAGCGGGCAACGCAGTCAGGGTCAGTGGCTGGTAGATGCTTCCTTGTTTCATGAGGTGTTTAGTGACTAATACAAGGATGCTGATTTTTGCCATATCTGAAGTTTAGTGGTCACCTGCCCTTCCCCTGGAGCACATTGGCATCAGCAGCCACCTACTGTGGAGTCCAAGTGCCAGCAGCTGAGCAGGGTGCTCCAGTGCTATCAGAGTCCACCAGGAAGCTTCATTTTAAAGCAGACAAGGAGACTGTGAGGAGTATTTTATGAGGCCTAAATGCATTCACTGTTTGTTGGGGAAAACTGCTAGAAAAAGAGGTCTGACTTTCAGGATATTTTCAATCTACAGGAACCAGATTTTTTTTATTATTATTATTATATAGGAAACTAAGACTAATAATAATTATTATTATATAGGAAACTACCGGCAGGCTGAAGCTTTAGACTGAAGCAAAATGAGAAAAGGACCTTATTTCTTCCTCCTTTCCATTAAGAACAAAAATCAGCTGCAGGTCAATAGCTGCATGGAATGCAAATAAACTATTTTGAGTAAAGAGAGTAACAAGTCTGCTCACTCGGTGTTCCTCTAAAGAAGCAGTTTTTCTAGTTTGGCCACAGGATTGTGTTATGTCATGTCATACAAGAATGGGTTTGATCTGACCTGCCACAAAACAAATTGAAATCCAGCATAATCAGTATTTTTAAACAATGGGTCATGAGATGTACACAATACCATACTAAGGATCCAGGCAGCAAAGTATAGTTACCCAAATTGTCACATTGGATATAAAATACACTTTATCAGATGTTTCTTCATCATTCCCGCAGAATATACTTTCTCCTTTCTTCGTGATAGATAGAGAAAGCAGACAGAAAAGCCGTGGGCATGACTCTACAGCAAATGCGTATTGTGTAATTTTATTCAGGGATCTCCTGCCTCTGCTTCCCATGGTACCTCACAAGGCAGCTATGACTGTATTGCTCTGAAGGAGACCATTACCAACAATGGCTGCAACTCTGGTATGGGTGAGAAATGGAATTTCATTATAACTGCATTCAAAGGTATTTCAATCAGCACTGATTGCTGCCTCTTTTTAGAGAAAAAATAATTTACTGAGTAGATTCAGTGGTTGTGGGAATCATACCCTGTGATTTCCCAATCCCTGGTCTTTTTTCTCCTTACAAAAACAGTGCATGCACTCCCCTGCTCATCTTTTTGACACTGTCACCATGCAGCTTGAAGCATTCAGAAGGCTAGATTTTGTCATGTGATCTGAAATAATTAATAAAACCACATTTGTGGGGGGTTTTTATCAGCATTATAATTAGGTAAAATAATTTAACTTCAGTCACAGGTATCAATTGGACAGGCTTGACTTCTTGTTCATAAAATCAATTAATAGTGTTTTCCCCAGTCCTAGCCTACTGGTGTGCCAGTTCTCCTCTGACACACCACACCATGGAGTGATGTTCATGAGACTACTGCTACCCTGTGATCATTAACCCCTCAGTCTGAAGAGCAAATGGTGGAAATGCTTCGGAGGGAAGCATTTCATTCTACATGAAACTGTGGTGAAAATACAAAAAAGAAACCTGCTGGTTAAAGTGACAGTGGCTGCTGTTAGCCTGACATAGGTTTAATTTAGAATTCTGTGAATTAATTAAATCACAGTGTGTAGTTTATCAATAGCCCTTCTACCATTGCCCAGACATACTTGGAACAAAAATAATTTTACAGAGTCCATGCTCTGCATAGAGATGTCAGCAAAATATTTTCTGTAACCATGACCTAAGACATAGCAAATTTGATAAATAGTTCGTCTTTCTGTTCTTTTCTGGGCAAATATTTCTCAAATATATGCAAAAATTATGTAAAAGATGTTTACCTACATGGGCATGTATGCATGTAAACAAATACACAATAAGATTAATTCTGATGTATTTCTTTAAAGACAACATTACTACTTTAGTGGAATGAAAGTTCATAATTATTGTCCTAGCACTACAGAAAGCTGAATTCAGTCTCCTCTTAAGGTCTAGAAATGAGAAAACATGAAGGTGACTCCAATCGTCTTCCTCAGCAGGTAGGTACTCTCTACGACTTTCTCCACTGAGACTGCTCAGTCCACCCCTATTCCTTGGCCCCCGGGGCACAGTTGCATGCTTTGTCTATCTAAACACATATGCATCACCTGCTTCCAGGCTACTCTCCTCACTCCCACAATGTATATCACCAAAAAGACAGTTGTGGCCTCTTAGAACCCTTAAAAATCAAAACGCCAGAAATAGGTGGGAGGCATCTTCCCAGAATTTTCTGGAGCCAGGCAAGGGCTGAGGTCAATGCACTGGCCCAGCTGCTGAGGAAGCAGCAATACATCCTGCAGAGATTTAAAAAGAGATTACCCAATTAAGACGTAACGGCCCTCTATGCTGTAAATGAGAGCAGATGTATTTACAATCACAAGGCATCATAAAACTCTATCCAGTTGTATCAAATCAGCAGGGTTGAATTAGCCAGCAACATCCTGATTAGGTGCTGTGCCTCTGTCTATGTGTGTGTGTGTGTGTTCAATGATTTATGATAAGATCAGTTAGGACTGTCAAAAGAGATTTTAAAATGACCTTTCAGAGGGGAAAAGGATGGAAGAGAGGGATATTGAGGCTTCGGGAACACAATTGTACTGCCTTACTGTGAAGGATCACAGTGAATAGAGGTGAAGAGAGATGGTGTTTGTCGATGTGTTTTGTATGATGAATACTTACCCACAGTCTCACACATACAACTGCTTACAGCAGGCAAAGTTCATTCTCCATTGAGGAGTTTTGTTATGGTACGGTTTCTCGTCACCATTTAATTACTCTTACAGAGGGATTTATCTTTTTTTTGAATTCTTATTTATGCTCCTGAGAACCAAAGGACCGTAAGAGCACAGCAAAGTGGAGTCCTCTATTTATCCAAAGGTCAGAAATGATTGCAGGCAGGTGGTCCAATTATCCTGTGACAAAAAAATATCTCCCCCATTCCTTTCCCCACCTCATTGTCTCCTGCTAGTCCAAGAAATATGATAATCAGAAATTTAACCCAGAGCTGCATAAAGAAGACAGTCAGCCTTTTTGCTTCTGAAGAGAGCAGCAGTACAATTTGGTGTGAGTATAGTGTGCTTATGAATCCAAAACATAAATCACCGCCTTCATAATAATGGCAAGGCAGAGAAGAAGCTTCTTTCAGATGGGAGAGCCACAGCAGCAGCTTCTAAAAAGTGAGGGAGATTAGACCAAGCTTTTATTTGTCATAATTTCTCCCCTCTTTCTGCTTCTCTAGCTGCTTATGGCATTTTTTTTCTACCATATGCACCCTACCTCCTGAACTCCTGGCCACCCTGAAATTTCTCACCTGACCACCCAAGCCCACTAGGTGTGACATGCTCCAGAAAGGGCTTTCCATGCTTGTTAGTTCCTCCTGCTGCTGTAATCCTGCAAAGGAAATATTTTTACAGGGCAGTAATGCATAGCAGCTGTTACCTTCCCTAAAATATGGATGAGGAAAGGTTTCAGTGATTGAGCACAAAATGAAAAACCTCCTAGACTGGCTCCCCCAAAGCGAGATGATTATCCTCTAGGTCATCGTTACACCACAGTAAAATACATATATATATATATATATAAATGACACTACTTTAAGTCAAATACAGCTTCAGAAGAGAACTACATGCACTATGAAGATGAACACACCTATTCACAAGCCAGACATTGTGCCATTTTTAGTCCTTAGGAAGCTACAAATTATAATTATTGCTATTATAATTATTGTTATTATCACCATCATTGTCATTATCGCTATTACTACTACTACATACGATTATTGTTGTTATTGTGTTGGTGGTGGTGTTATTCCAGCTCTGTTAAGCGAATGAGAAACTTTACCCAACCTTCATCTGTCTGCTCCTGGACATCTGAATCTCTGTTGAATGATAACAAGCAAGCCCACAGCCAGGCAGCAGGTCTGGATCCTAGTCAGTTCACACTGCTAACCCTGCCCCCATAACCCGTTCACCTTCACCAGGGAGAGTCTCCTGCTCCTGATGCATGGGTTTTGATGGAGAAAGAGGAAAGAGGCAGGTTTTGCAGAAGTAGGTTTTGCAAACCAAGTCTCTCTTTGAGCAGAGATTTTTACCTTGCCATACATGACTGAAAAATATCAAAACATAGTGTGTCTGATAAAATTCTCAAGTATGAAAAGAGGTGGGAGTATGTGACAGAGGACATCAGGCAGTTCAGAAGGGGGGGGGGGGAAATTAATAAAATTTGGCTTTCTGGCACTGGTTTTACAGGTACTATAGAGATACAAAGAAGAGTTAGAAAACCTCTGGTGATACATTTCAAAATCACATGCTATTTAGGAAAACCTTACATGCAGTAACCCGATGCAACCATTTCTATATCTTTTTTCTACAGGGTCATTTCAGCCCAATCATGCTGCACCTGCTAGGTAACCAGGCAAAGCCATGGCAAGATGCAGCAGGAAGAAAGACAAGGAGATTGGAAAATCATCTAGGTTCAGGTCTTCTATTTCCATAGCATTCATAGAGTATTGGTGAATTCCAGTTCATCTCAAATGGAGTGATATATTGTGTTTTTCTCTTCACTGTAAGATTCAGTGCCTAGATAATGTTCTACTTGAATGTGAATTGGTGACTTCAGTAATTACACAATCCACAGTGCAGAACTGTGAGGTTTTGAGTTAAAAGAGCATCAGTGAAGTTCAAGGCCAGACACCTGCAGCTTTCGTTTCTGTAACTACCTTAAATGAAAAATCACTGGTATGAAGTCTTGTGTTCCTTTCCTTACTTTCTAAGACCTAGGAAGGGCATTTTGAAAGGGTTAAAGAAAAAATAAGAGCCCTTAAATTATATCTTTCAAGCAATTTCTCTGCAGGATTGAGCCCCAGCTGAATATAATAAACTATCTGAAAGTAGATCTCAATTTCCCACTATTTTAATGTCACAGGCAACTTTTACACACTCACTAAACATTCACCTTCTTCCCCATTATCTTTCCCTGGACTGTAATTCTAGATGAAATAATTCTCATAGAAGATTTTTCCCTGTAAAAAATTCAGTTACACACACACAGTTAAAGAGTTGTTTTTTAAAGATGTTAATTCTCTTACTGAAAAAGAGTCTTTAACACACAAAGTTTAGTCATTAAAATTTTAATTATGCTGTTTCATAGCTTGCACTTCATTATGTAAAGTTAAATTGTAAGTAATATTCTTTGTACCTTTGGTACTCTGTAAAATATGTGAACGACATATCCTTTTCTCTAAGTAAAAATGTAGGGTAATATTACATTTGTGTCTTAGTGGCCAATACAATGATTGTTCATATAACCAAGAAAATTAGGTACTAGCCTAAGGTTACCATAGTCTTAGAATCATAGAAACATAGAAAAGTTTGAGTTGGAAGGGACCTTGAAGAATGTCTGTTTCCAAATCCTTTGCATGGGCAGGGACACCTTCCCCTGCACCATGGTGCTCAAGACCCCACAGAGCCTGTCCTGTAATGTTCATAAACCTTTGAAAAGTCCCCATGTATGCTTAATATTCATGTAACAAATGTTTACATAGTTCTGCAGCTACCCAAACATGGAGCCTCAATCATTTGGTCTCAAGGTGCCATGCACTGTAAGAATAGCTTATTATCACCCACCTACTGATTCTGCGTTTGGTTTTCTAGATGTAAATAAGTATTTCCAATACTTGTCAGCCACTTGCCCTCACTTGCACACTCTTGGCACTATTAATATTTCTGTTCGTCTTTTTCTGCCCTGCTCAGTGAAATTCGGAAAGAGTAGAGCTGTAGAAAGCAATGGCTAGCACATTTTTTATGAGTAAAATTTATAGAGTAATGTATCTACTTTTAGCATGACTATTGTTAAACCCAGAGATCAAGCAAAGTGACACTGAGTATATTGCTTTATCAATTGGATTCGTTCAAGTGAAAAATGCTGATCATGCCATGTCTATCCCCTGGGTGCAGAAACACTACTTCACTACTTGAGCGGTCAATACATAAAAGTCAAATTCATTATAATTTGTAGCTTTTTTTTTCTTGAAGAAGAACACAGTTCTCAGTACATCAATATCAACTCTTAAATCCACATCAGATGGAGAGGATACAGCACAGTAATTCAATCTCTTTACACTTAATATGGTCAGGAAGGGAGAATGAAAACAGCCTCTTGTAAAATGATGGAAAAAACAGGATGCAATCATTCTGATGGAGCTGTGCAAAGGAGTCATTTTACACCATTCGTTACCAGGGCAACAAAATATAGTGAGCCCCATACATCTAACAGGTGACATTTTAGCTAAGAAATTGCTTTTTTGGTATTTTTTCTGTCTATGAAAAACAATGTTACTAGCGTTTTCACTTGTCATGTACTATAGGGCAACATATTCCCCTTGACAGACCCATAATGGAAAAATAGAGCAGTTAAATAGTATTAAAGTCTAACTTTTAGGATACATGCTAATCTGCTCTTTAAAGAGACTTCAGACATTTTCAAACACCCTGGAGACTTGAGTGACTGGAAATTTCTGCATGAGTGTATACAGACAAAAAGACAGATGTGTTTAGTGGAAACAAAAAAAAACCCTTTTCCAGTCTTTTCTGATTTAGCTAAAACTGGAAGAGTTTTTTTGGTGGATAAATACACTGTAGTGTTTGTAAATGGCCACTCATAAACACACTGGTGTCAGATCAAATGGGTTGTTTCCATACATTTCCACTGGTGAATGTGTCAATTATTTCTGGCCCATGTGCATGAAGGTTACGTTTCAGATTCTTGTATGACTGCTACTGAGTTACTGAGAGGGAAGGGCATCAATTTCTGTGCTGTACTTTTACATCTAAAGGGGAATAAAGGTCTGACATGGGTTTTCGTGAGTGTCTGAATGAACCTATGCATCTCATAGGAACTAGATTTTAGATATAAATAAACTTTATCAATAGCCTCTTTTTAAATTACATATGCTCCCAAAGTAGCACGACCCCCTGGAGCTGGTGTAACTCCAGGTGCTGTCGTGGACTTGATGACAGGCTGAGGCAATTAAACATCTGTCTCTGGTTGATGAACTATCTGAAACAAGGGATCAGCACTAGGATGGAGTGGTGAAACCCACCAGCAGATCACAAAAGGCACTGGATGAAGATTAAAGGAATACTCATGAAAAGCTCAGTGAAAATTCATGTGATAGTCAAAGAAACTTTTCTCTGATTGCATGAGACCAGCGTAGGCTGGGGAGCTCTGGATGTATAGTGGAAGCCAGAGAGAAGAGAGAATATTTGTTTGTATTGGTAGATACGAGAAAGTCATTATACTTGATATAAAGGCTGATAAGCCTCTGGCATTGTATAAAATTATTAACATCAGATGTGAAACATGATGTAACCCACAGGGCCCAGTTTGTGGGGGATTTTAAAAAGAGCAGCTCAAGACACAACAAGAAAGGGAAGTAGTCATTCACTACAGGATCAAAAGGATAAGCAGTCCTAAGGTTAAATGTATGCAGAGGAGACAAGAGGATGAAGGTAGAAAGTAAGTCACACTTCTACAGAATAGGAAATTAAACTAGCAGATCTTTACAAGCCTTGAAAACACCAAGTATGAAGAGGTTAGGGGAATTAGAGGTCTGGTAATGGACTGCCTTCATAACTGCCTTTCCCAAACAGAATAAGAGCTCAACCATTTAACAAGGTGAGAATAACGTGTTGACTGGAGATAGGCTAACACACATAGCTACAAAGACATCTGTGAGGCTGTCCGTGAAATGTGAAGTAATGGCCAGGAGTTTTAGAGGAAATACTTTCTTCTGTCTTCTGTGTCATGTGCAGTAACTAACTACAGGTATTTTATGAACTGAGAGTTTACTTGTTAATTTCTAATTCTTTAATTTAGTTGAAGATTATTTGCCCATTGCTTCAGTCCTTAGACCTTACTACTCTATGGTGCAGTGTACGGCACGAAAGGCTACAAGACAACACTTTCCTATAATGTAAAATTCACTCTTCCTGAAAGCTGCCCAGCTTCCTAAATCATAGCCAATCCATCTTCACGGAGTGGGTAATGGTATTTCCAGTGGGATTCTGGTGGGTAGGAATGTGTGTGGGAGAGAGAGAGATATTTTTGGGGATTCCCATCTAACAAAGGACAAGACAGCACATGCTAGTGCATTGCAGGCCACAGAAGATGTCTGATGTCAAAGGTGCCTCCTTTGCTTTCTATCTGAAACACAACTGCAGTATTAATAGTCTTACTTGCTACTCACACTGCATGGCTATGTGGTGCTGGACTGTGTTTGAGCTGTGCCTGGCTGTGCTCAAGGCTTATCTGACCTTTGGCAGCAATGATGGAAAGCTTGACTTTGAAAGGTGTAGCTTGAGGACACCTATTTTTCCCTGTCAGTGTCAAGAGACCAGGCTGTGCCCCGTGAATGTTACCCTCCTGGCCGTATCATCCCACCTGTTTCTCTCTCTTATCTCCCTTACTTGTTTCAGTACACAGCATTTAACCCTTCAGTACAGGACTCTCACTTTTTTCAATGTGTGTGCACTCCCTGACTCAGGCCAAGGTAGCCCTAACTGCTGAGAAAGGGATGCACAGTAATTTTAACTGGTTTGTCAATACTTATGTGGCAGTTTCCTGTGCTTATCCAAGAGCTCTGAAATGGAATAGTCACCTTTGTATAGAGACCTATGTAGAACTACATCATTTTAGGTATGTCTGCATCTCCAGTCCTTGAACAATTTGTGCACTTCATTTGTTTCACATGCATATAGTCTACATCAGATTAAAATGGTAACCACCAATGTGGTGCTGGAAACTGCAATGCTGGACAAAGAAAAGTGTATGAGTGCAGGCTTAAAAATAGACTTTCATGCTGTCTTTGACACAAAGGTGCAGATTCCAGTGACCCAATCTGTACATATTGTTTCATTAGGAACAACCATATCCTGTCAAGCATATGCATAAAGATGTAGAATTTGGCTCTTAATAAAAGGAATTTGTCAAGTTATCTATCTGCCCTCATGCTTTCCAAAATCTTCCTGTGGCAATAAACTGATGAGAATACTGATGGAAAACTGCTCTACAGTTTCATTTTCTGAGTTTACAGTATCTTTGAAAAACAGTGTGATTCAGTAAAGAGTCTCCATAACTGTCAAACATTTGTATGTTATGAATTTTCTCAAGTTCTGAATTTAGCAATATTTGAAAATGTAGTCAGAATTTATGAAGTTCCACCTTCAAGAATAATGCCTATTTGTTTTCCATATGCTAGGTGACCCATAATTTAATGAAGAAAAGCAGCACATGAAAGGCAGAGCATCTTGCAGTACTATCATTGTCTGCACAGTCCTCTAAACTTGCAAAGCTGAAAGCAGTAAGTAGATTATAAATTAGTATAAAATTCATAGTCACATTCTTCAAAAATAGGATACTGTTTAAAAAGATACATTAGCATATCTCTGAGGTCCCTTCCAACCCGGCTAATTCTATGATTCTATGATTCTATGATATTTTCACCTGAAAGTTACACACTGAAAAACTTTACTAGTTATTCAAAGCAGCAAAATGCCATCAAATATTTCTTTTTTCTTTCTCTGCAAATTGTTTCAGTGATACTAATAGACTATACTGTACTTGTTTTAAAATAATGTTCTAGGATTTATGTAATCTTTAAATATTTACAAGCATCACTCAAAATAAATTCACACAAATGTTATAGGTTCCTACTCATTCAAAATTCCTTCTCACAGGTTAAATACCCACATGATGCACACAGAAATTCAACTTGAATCTACTTGATAGTATAAAGATTGTTTGCTGATGTGCTTATTGCAAAAATAGTTGTGAAACATGAAGAAAAAAGAAAAGAAAAGAAAGGTGTAGAGGTATTTTAGAGTAGAGTGTGCCACTTAGGATACTCAGTTTCAGAAGACTGTCCTTTGCACCTTAGGTAATTTTAGAGTATGAGATATCGTGAATACATGATTAATAAAATCCAAAAGTGAGAACCTCACACCATCTTACTCACCTAGTGTCAAATGTCTACTATGTTTACACTATGAAGGTAGGATTTGCTAAGTTGTTTTTCTAACATTGGCCTTTTATTTGTTTCTACATTCCAGATCATTCCGTAAGAGCAAAAAAGTTAAATTAGCTAATAATTCCTTTCAGTAAAATAGTTTCTTCATCACCAAAGCTTAAATACAAGGTGACTCTAGATACCTTGATTATGGCAACAAATGACTCTATGACTCTTCATCTCTTCATTCTAGCTCTTTTTTTTTTTTTTTTTTTTAATTGGGTTAATAGATGTTCATTCTTTTGTACTAAAAGAAGCAAAATTTTGTCATTTCAGAACCTTGATTTCAATTCAGCTCATGAAATTCAGGGCTTACCTTGCTGTCTTGCTCTTGCTGTATGGTGGTCAAGGTATCTCTGTAACTGGTCTACAGGATAACAACCCAGAAATAAGTACCTGTTTTTATTTTTTTTTACCTCACCACCCAAAATTCACTCTTCCCTGGTTTTTTCATCCTCACTGTATTGTGCTTTGGTGCCAAGGTAGCCCCTTTTCTATTTGGCTGCCACCCTTCTAACCAATGCTGAGATCTATCCCCCAAATGTTTTTGAAATAAAGACAGTGCAGTGCATGTAACTTAGACTAAGTCTCTATCCTCAGCTATACCATCTGGCACAGACAAAAAAGGAGAAAGCTGGCTCCTGGTTGTGAGTTCAGGTGTGTGGCAGAATCAGAAGAACAGAAGTTCTCTCTGTTCCGAACATCACACTCTCTTAAGTGGGCAGGCTTTTTTTCACCTGAAAACCTGAAATTTCCTATTTACTCTCATCATCTTGGCTCTCAGTGTTAATTAACATTATTGTCTTGAAGGCTGGGAAGGTGCACAGTGGCCAATTTGTTCTTAATATAGAATTTTCTGCACGAGGGAAGTGCAGGGAAAACACAATCTGTGCATGAAGTTGCATGACAGAAGAACAAACAACTAAAGATACTTGATGTTGTTTTCATCAGTACAGTGCAGATTGCTTAGAGAAGATTAATTGCACAAAGCCTGATGCAGCCACCAATTGACAATCCATCAAGGCATCCAGAATGCTGGCTAGGCAGCACTTCTAGGCAGGAATGAAAACAGGAAAATATCCAGTAAATTGGATTTTTTTATTCTATGTGGCCAATAGTTCAAACCACAGAGAAAATGGATTTGTTTTGGGGAACTGTGAATACTTCAAATGGAGGATATTCTTTCGATATGCTCAACAATGTGTTTCAGAGTGGACACATAAGTAAGAGTGGGAAGAGAAGAGGACACCACGAAAACATGGGAAACTAGTTGAGAAGAAAGTTAGGTGGAAGAAAGAGCAAGTGAATGGTTATTCTTCATGGCTTTTTTAGCACTGGATCTATAGAGAAGAAAGTACCATTTAGGGACAAAGTTGTCAGACTTCAGTGTCTGAAATGAAGCATCTAAACCAATATTTAGGGAACACAGCCAGTGACCTGGATTTCAGGCGTACTAAGTCATTTCACCTCACACTGATTTAGTATTCATCATCTGAGAGCTGCAGACATATTTTTAGGTGCATGAATGTGAAATGTAAATATATATGTATAAAGATAAATGCCTGAAGTTTGCATAAATATTACTAGGGGCTCATCACTTTAAAAAAACAAAATTCAAGCAAATAGAGGGATACTTGTGTAGGTGACATTTTCACAGATTATTGTGATAATTAAAGTGTTATATAGGATAAATCTTCCTTTTACATTGTTCTGTTTGTGGTCTTCAAGATGTAAAATGAAGGATGACTCTTCACTGGCAGCTATTAAAGGCAGCTATAAATATGCACATGAGTACTGTAGCATGGGTAAGGTCTGGGCGGGCTTCCCCTTGAACAGATGCAATGTATAGGCTAACAAAAAGTGTCTGAAGATATGCCAGAGCTCTGTTCCTGCATCTCACTTCTCTCTGTACTGACTCTTCATATTGAAAAACAAAGAGATTGTGCAAAAGGCTGGTAGGCACAGATGAGGAAAACATCAAGAGATGTATCAAGATATACTCCAGACAGAACTGCCTGATGTGTGAACTCAGGCTTGAAAAGGTATCAAAATTAATATAAAAGGAGATAAATCTTCAAAACTAATGGAAATTGAGTAAGAAGAGTCATCTTACACCTGACATGATAAGGTATGATGATAAGTGTGTTTCCAATGCCTTCTTGTTTGCAGGAAAATTCCAAGAATTTCTGATGGAAAAGACCTCCAAAATTTCTGAGCATTAACCTCAGAGAGAAAAATGTCATTTTAAAGATATGTCATTTGAAAGTCTTTGCTTTGTATTTTAAACAGAAGTATCAAAGCATGCATGGAATCTGATTGTGTTGGTCTGTGTTTTATTGATTTCAATATGCTTATATTGCCTTCTAGAGGTGATGTGCAAGTATCTCATGGAAACTATACCAAGATGAGATAATGGAGGCTCTTTTCCTATGATCATTAATGCTTCACCTGCATAGTACCAATCACTCTTCATTAGATGTGAACATACGCTCAAATTTATGTGGCTTTAGCAAAAGCATACACATGATGTTTATTCCACCTTACTCATTAGCTATGGGAAGACAGATCATACTGATGTTCCCTTGAAGTCCATCAGGAGAAAATTACCCCTTCAAAAGTATGTCAGATGAGTTTGAAGGAACAGAGAGTCTGCATTGCCATCATGTCATGTCATTCTGTTTTTTTGGCTTTGTACAGAAAACACGAAAATGAGATATAAAACCTATCTGCACTGTGGCTAGTGTGTTCCTTTAGACCATAAAAATACTTAAGCTGGCACTACATAAAGCTTCATATGCAATCAAATTCCTGATGATTTTTGTAGCTAAGATTAGATATTGATTAATATGTAGACAAAAAATAAACTCATAACATTAAGTGACTGGAATTTGACAGTTTTTGTCCACAACAAGTGAAGGCAACCCACAATTTTTCTTAGACAGAGAGCCTTCAGAACTTGCTGGGTACCAACAGAATAGGTGAACACCACATGGTGAATACCTGATGCTTCTGTTTGTACTGCTGTACTTCCAGAAGGGTGAAAGATGTTAGAAAAATGACCATATAAATATGAAATAAATATAAAAATAAACATATACACAAGCTGATTTTTTGCATCATTTTGAGCATGCACAGGAGAAAATCCGAAGTGCTGTCTACTTTCTCAAATTATTAAGTGAGTTTTATTGTTCCAAGGTCCATATGAATTATCCTTATCCTTATCCCAGTTATCTATATACCATGAAACTATCATTTTTTGTCCAGCCTGTTTTAAAGTGCTTTAAGGATACAATGCCAAGCTTATAAAAACTATAAGATAACCCAAGTTCTTATCTACAATTGAAGAATACTTACAATTAAGCACCTTTCTTAGATGATGCTCTCTTATCAAAAGAAGAGGCAACTGATGTAATAAAGTAAGTTCTGATGTTTTCTAATGCTTTATATGTATACTGGTTTTAAAGGGAAAGGCTTTTTCTTAGGGCATTTTTAATCACCTATGAGCTGATCAGAGATATTCAAATACACACTACTTTAACTTCACTAAGGTCAGTGAAAGCAGTAAATAAATTAACATACTTAAAGAAATCATTGTTCTCTGGGCAGTGGGAAATTGTTAGTAGGAAGCATGGATTTTGTTTGACTTCTTCATGGCATAAAATGAGATTGACCCTAGAAAGCTGTTATGGAAAAGTTCATGGCCACTGACCACTGATAATGCAAAATTTCCCAGTTCTGCCTTAGAAGTGGGTTAAATCTATTCCACTGATTGATTGGCTTTTCCAAGCAAATAATCTCTATTAGTCCCAGACAAGCTTACTGGTTTTCTGTTCTCAAAGCCCATGAGAGGCAATTTCACTGATGCCATATCATTTATGCAAAAGCTAGCATAAATTATATATAATTTTGTTTTAACTACATATCTTCCATTCAACTTTGCTGAATTACCCAAATAAATTTATTTCAGGTTATCCCTTATTAGATCTTTGAATAGACTTACAAAAGGCACTGTGGTTTTTAAATGTTATCATTAGAAAAGTGAGACTGTGTGTGTGTGTGTGTAAGTTGCACATTATAAAAAAATGCCAGAGTCCATGATTTGGGCATAGAAAATACACAAACATTTAAACTAACTTAGAAAATTAGAACACCATGTAACAAAGATGCACAAGTGGGAAAATACATTGATTCTGATGGCTAGACTGTTGTCCTGTCTCACATAGATGTGCTTTGTCACCTTTGTCAGTTTAAGTAATTATTTGCTACCTTAGTTCTAAACCGTTTCCCATCTGTGTGAACTGTCAATAAGACAAATAAACACCTCAGTTAGGAGACTTTTAGCTGAGGAAGATGGTTTACTGAATTTGTGTTTGCAGCTTCTCAGCAGTCCACAAAGGAGCATCCTACCTGTACTGAAAGACCAAAGAGGACAGACCCTTTCCATGCACATTCAGGTCCTGATTTCCTCCACAAAAGCACCAAGTGATGACTGCAAAAGCAATGTTTGGTTGTTTGTAGTCAGGCTGGTGTCACCTCATTGTTTCATAACACCATGTAGGAGCCATTAAAGTATAACACTTTTCAGTCACCTCAACCTTGATTACATATTCAGCCACTGGTCTGGGGCTAAAAGGCTTCACAATATTATTAAGAAACTCCTGTTACATCCAGCTCTTTAAAGCCAAATTATTAAAATATACTCCAGGCTGAAATTTAGCCCTACAATGTGTAAAATATTTTTCTACTACAGGACATTCACCACTACCACCATCCCCTCGCAAACAAGAGAACACTCAACAACTATTGAAAACAAATTACAAATATAAACAAACAAAACAAAATGAAACAAAAATCCTTGAACAAGATTAGGAAGGCTGAGTTGACATGGATTGCAGACTAGAGAAAAAAAAGAAAATGTAATGCATTATGTAGAAAAAAAGAAGGGGAGGGGACCAGAACTGGTACTAGGTGTACTTTGTGTTCAAAAATACTTGGGCAACATTAACAGGTGGGTCCAAGTGTCATTTCCATCGTCTCTTATATGTTGCTACCAAACGTAGAATGTGTAATGTCATCAACTAAAATGTGTAAACATACACCATGTCAGTCATTTAGGAGAAGGGTATAATTACACTTTTAAATATGACAAAGCATTTGGAAAGTAGCATGGGGTTGGTATTTTTTTTTTTGGTTTTTTTGTGGGGGTTTTTTGGTTTTTTTGTGGGTTTTTTTGTAACGTATCTTCCCCTTAGTGTTTATACAGTCTGACATCTCTGGGTTTGTTCAGATCAAGAGCCATGCTGTGAACAAGCAGGCTTCAGACAAGGGAGGCAATTTGTTTTCTAGGTGCCATTTCAATTAAAGGGAGAGGCAGGGAAGATCAAGAAGAGAGTGGAGAAGGGTACACCATACGGCTGCACCTGCAGTTTAGAAATTTGCAGGACAAAGTATAATTACCCTGGGAAGAAGCGTTGAGAGGTGCCTGGGATCAGGGTGTTGCTTTCACTGCTGTCATTTTACCCTTGATAAGGTCAAAGAAAAGTATAGATTTTATCCTTTTAATTAAATTAAATAAGCTCACTGCTCTCTTGGGGGCAATGGGATAGTCTTACTGGGAAAGAGAGAAAGCAGCAAGGTGCCAGGGGAACATATTACAAAATACAGGTTCCTTGTTTTTGATATAAGCTCTTCATGAGAGAATTTGCAAAGATAGCCTAGATATCTGAAAAGCCTCTCTCTGTTAATTCTGTAAATTTTTAAGGTAATTTTTTACAACACAGCATAAAAGTTTTTAAATTCCTGAGAATAAACAAGGCAATGTACATCATTCTGCCTACTAAGTTCAGCTGAGCCATCAGGACATTTTGTCTTAACAAGTTATCACTAATGAACTGAGCCACCATAATAATCACTTCAATTCTATAATACCTTCAGCACATATAACACAGTAAGAGCTCAACCCATAGTAACAGAGGCAAAGCAATGTTTCCTGGCACTTGCAACAAACCAAACCCACATATGAACTGCCTCTTTAAGCTGACATTCAATTTTTTTACCTGCTTGTCTGACCCTTATATGCATTTTTTTCTAGACATATTTTTTTCCTGTGAAATACTTAAGTTTGCTGGTAAAAGATGCTGATGCTTGTTAAATAGCATAACATTTATATTTTAATAAATAAAATAAATAAAAATAAAATAAAAAATAAATAAAATATAATATAATAGATGTCCTTCACATCTTTTTAACGGTGTCTTGGAAGTCCTTATTCAACCCTGGATAAAAATTACTGGTAACTATTCAATAACTGGTAAACATCTGAAAGATATGAGAAAATGATAAAATTAATATCAGTGAACAGTGATGCAAACTATGTTTGGATGATTCCCAGCCCTCCTTATCTTCCTGACAAATTATGTTTGCCCAATCAGTTTATTTCTAACATATAGGAGGAAAAAAATTGTCCAATCTATGTTATTTTAATAGCTTGAAAACATCATGACCCACATCTCTTCCTCATTGTCCATGTCCCTCACTGAAGTGTTACTGCAAGTTAATTATGTCTGCCTGCACATGAAATCAAAGCCATATAGAATACCCATAGAAGTAAATATGGAGTAAATATATAGGAAATACCCCTAGAGTTATCATGAAAAATAAACCATGGATAATAAAATGTTGACTATTAATTCATTGCCCCTCGAAAATAAAGAATTGAAGTATCTGAATGTATTAGATATATATGCTTCACTACTAAGTAGGAATTTGGATCCACAAACAGGGGCACCTTTAAGATTTGTTACAGCTGGAGCAGCTATTTACCAAGCTGAAAATGGAAATGGATATTGCTGTAAAGCTCTTCAGAGCTCCCAGTTCTGTTCCTGACAATTTCATCTGTATTGAAGAGAGAGGCTGAGTAATCTGACAATCTGTGACACAGTAATCTCATTTAGCATTCTTATCTTTATCTGTTTCCTGGAATTCTTGCATATATTCTGACTTTCTAAGAATGTTTTTCTTCAGTGCTAGAATAAGTTGCCCCAAATTTCCAAGACTGTAGCCCAAGTCAAAGTTCAGGTGTCAAACCTGCAATTAATTTTTTTCAAATGCCATGGAAGGTGAGTTTTGATCTGCCAGACTCAAGTTTTAATTATTTTAACTGCAGCATAACTTTAATTTATTTCTGCATGGTACTTTTTAAGAATTATACGATACTTTCTTTATAGTAATTTTTAGCTTCAGTTTTGGTCTTACAAGATATACTGAAGTTTATTTAGTATGGCTGAATGCGTGCGATACATGCATAGTGAGACGTGCTAAAGTCAGTGTTGCAATAAATAGGCCAGTTCACAACAGGATTTGGATCACAGAGAACAGCAACAGGACTGTGAGGAAAAAATCATGCAAATTTTCATTTTTGTCAGGGGACAAATGAATATTTTCATATTTTAAAAAACTATGTAGCTCTCTAGTCCACACCCTCTCTTTTGTTTTCACTGTGCAAGTCCTACTCCAATAAAAATGCTGCATGTGCTGAAGTTCAGTCCTGATAAGTATTCCCACAGAATTTAGTTGTACTATTTCTGTGATCTCTGGAAGATTAGGACTTTCTTCCGCAGCAGCAGACAAAGATTTCAGAAAAGACAGGACTGGGTGGGAGAGAAACAGTCACTTGCATGATTTTACTGATCATCAATCTGAAAAAAACAAAACAAAACAAAACCAAAACCAAACAAACCAAACCAAAAAGACCCAACTATAGACAGAAAGAAAAGTCTTAGAGGCCTTCATGCTGAATTTAAATCAGAGGGCCAAAATATGAAAAAAAAAAAATTATTTCTTAATACCAGATGTAGATAATAGTCTTATAGTGCATATTTGAATTGCTTTTCCTACCACTGTACTGCATCATATTCTTCTCAAATTCGTGGTTTATCTGTCCTTGCCAAAACATACCTGATGTTCTTTAACAGCGATATTGGCCCTGCCATAGACAAAGCCAAAATTCTGTAGTGCTTGAAAAGAGAAAATTAATAGACAAAAAATTGCCTGAACAGACATTTGTTTTCTCCATTTATCACTGTCAACATAAATACAGCATTTATTTCCACTGTCATGAAATTGAGAAGATATGTGTAATACAGATTCTAAGCTTATTAGACAGTACTTCTTCTGCATAACCAAAACAAGTTTGAAGACCAGAAGAAAAATTATTTTAAGTTGTTTTGCTAGCAGAAAGTAATTTAAAGTTTAGAATCTTGGAAGATGGACTAAATGATCCTATGGGTTCTTCCCAGCTAGAGGTATTCTCATGATTCTATGATCTTAATTTTCTAATTTCCTCCATTTCAACAGGAATTAGTTATTTCATTTAAAAAAATATATATATTTGCATACATTTTTATTTTTGTAAATATTTCCTTTTGTTACAAAGAATGATGGGTACAGTTGTCAGTTCTTATACAGTGGTCTTCTGAACAGATTACCACTCAGTGTCCATTCAGTGTTCTGAAGCAACCAAACAAGCACAAAATGTTAGCAATGCAAGGATATGAATTTAAAAATGGAAAATGTGCTTAGAAATCCTTGCCATGGTCACATGCTGTTTGTAGACTGCTGAGTAAGCAATCTGGATGTCCATAAACCTATGGGTCCTGATGGGATGCATCTGTAGGAGCTGAGGGAGCTGGCAGAAGTCATAGCTAGGGTGTTCTCCACCATCTTTGGTGAGCCATAGGGAACAGGAGAGATGCCTGAGGACTGGAGGAAAGCAAAGGTCATTCCAGTCTTCAAAAAGGGTAAGAAGGAGGACCCGGGTAACTACAGACCAGTCAGCCTCACCTCCATCCCTGAAAAGGTGATGGAACAACTTATCCTTGGCGGTGTCTCTAGGCATACCAAGGACAAGAGGGTCATTAGGAGCACTCAGCACAGTTTTACCAGGGGTAAGGCACGTTTAGCCAACCTGATAGCCTTTTGTGAGGACGTAACCTCAAAACGTGTCATTTATCTAGATTTAAGTAAAGAATTTGACATGGCCTCCCATACCAACCTAGAAAATAAACTAAGGAAATGTGCTCTGTATGATAGCTACCAGTAAGATAAGAGGGCATGGTCTTAAACTCTGCCAGATGAGGTTTAGGTTAGATACAAGGAAAAAAATCTTTACAGAGAGGGTGATCAGACATTGGAATGGGCTGCCCAGGGAGGTGGTGGATTCTCTGTCCCTGAAGGTTTTTAAGAAGAGACTAATGTGACACTCAGTGCCATGGTCTGGTAACCACAGTGGTAGTGGTTTAAGGGTTGGACTTGATGATCTCAGAGGTCCTTTCCAACCCAGCTGATTCTGTGATTCTGTGATTGGTAGTGAGGTGGATTGCAAATGGGTTAAAGGAAAGAAAGCCGAGAGTTGTGGTCAATGGGAGAGAATCTAGTTGGAGGCCTGTATCTAGTGGAGTACCTCAGGCATCGTTTCTAGGACTGGTACTATTCAACATATTCATCAGTGACCTGGATGAGGGAAGAGAGTGCACTGTCAGCAACTTTGCTGATGACACAAAACTTGGAGGAGTGGCTGACACCGCAGAAGGTGGTGCTGCCATCCAATGAGACCTAGACATGCTGGAGGGTTGGGAGGGTTGGGCAGGGAGAAATTTAATGAATTAAAACAAGGGCAAGTGTAAAGTCTTGCATCTGGAAAAGAACAACCCCAGGTACCAGGATAGGTTGGGAATTGACCTTAGAGAGTAGCATAGAATAAAGGGACCTGAGGGTCCTAGTGGACAGAAGGATGACCTTGAGCCAACGTGTCCTTGTGGCCAAGAAGGCCGATGGCATCCTAGGGTACATTAGAAGGGGGTGGTTAGTAGGTCAAGAGATGTTCTCCTCCCTCTCTACTCTGCCCTGGTGAGGCCACATCTGGAATATTGTGTCCAGTTCTGGGCCCCTCAGTTCAAGAAGAACAGGGAACTGCTTGAAAGAGTCCAGCACAGAGCCTCCAAGATGATAAAAGGAGCGGAACATTCTAAGGTAAGGCTGAGGGATCTGGGACTCTAGCTGGGAGAAGACTGGGAGGTGACCTCATTACTGTTTATAACTATGTAAAGGGCAAGTGGCAGGAGGATGGAGTCAGGCTCTTCTCAGTGTTGTCCAGTTACAGGAATATGGGTAATAGGTGCATGCTGGACCATAGGAGATCCTGTGTAAATTTGAGAAAAAGCTTTTTCACTGTGAGAGTGACAGAACACCGGAACAGGATGCCCAATGAGATTGTGAACTCTCCTTCTCTGGAGCATTCCTGTGTGACCTACTTCAAGTGATCCTGCCCTGGCAGGCGGGTTGGACTCAGTGATCTTTCGAGGTCCTTTCCCACCCCGAACATCATATGATTCTGTGGTTCTGTGGTTCTATGTAGAGCACTTCTGGTCTTATACTCCTCCTTTAACGTAGATAGTAGGATATAAAATGACCCAAAGAATAGTAAAAGAGATCTGGATGTCTGCTTGAGAGATAAAATAAGGAAACTAGGCCATTTTAGAAAAGGTGCAGCAGAAAGAACATGATGATGAAAGTTGTTAAAAATTTGTGGAGAATGTAATGACTGAATGATTATGCACCACTTCTCATTATAGAAGAACCAGGAGTATCCTATGCAATTTGGAAATAACATCTGGTAGACAAGCAAAAGTAGCTACCTTTCACAATGCACAATTTATCTGTGTAATTCCGCCACTGGATGTTGCCTGAAGAGATACCTAAAATACATTTATGGTCAAAAAGTGATTAATGAAATGTAGAGGGTAAAAACCTAAAGTACTATTAAAAAACATTTACAAAACTTCTCATTTACTACCTCATATACAAATACCTTTTGATTAGGAAGTCCTCAAGCTGCAGTTTGCTAGAATCTGGAAGAAAGCATTGAATAAAACGTCACTATCTCCTTTCTCAGTTTTACCATTCTTCCTCAAAGCATCAATTGTCAATCACTCTTGAACACAGAACGCAAAGCAGGAAGGACATTTGGTCTAGAAGGGAATTCTTTCTCTCCCTGCTAGTGAAACTGACACTGGAGAATTAAAGGAGGTTATTATTTATACCACAGAGACCCCTCCTGGAGTTGTGGGTACAGTTCTGGAGCCCCAGACGTGAGAAGGGCGTATTGCTCTTAAATGATAAGATGATAAGAGGGCTGGAGCACCTTTTCTATGAAGACAAGCTGAGGCAGTTGAGTTGCTCAGCCTGGAAAAGAGAAAGCTCTGAGGAGACTGTATAGCAGCCTTCCAGTATCTGAAGGGGGGCTACAGGAAAGCCAGAGAGGGACTTTTTACAAGGGTGTGTAGTGATAAGACAAGGGGTTTAAAGTAGAAGAAGGCAGATTTAGATTAGATATTAGGAAGAAATTCTTTAGTATGAGGTCAGTGAGACACAGGCAGCAGTTGCACAGGGAGGTTGCCTCACCCCTGGCAAGGTTCAAGACCAGGCTGGATGGGACTTTGAGTGACCTGATCTAGTGGGAAATGTCCCTGCCCATGCAGAGGGGTTGGAACTAGGTGATCTTTAAGGTTCTTTCCAACCAAAACTATTCTAAAATTCTGTAACCTGTAGAGAGTAATACTGGAATTCACCTCCTCAAATAAACATCAGTTGATGCAAGAGCAGCATGGCTGTAAAAAACAGCTACTGTCATGAACAGCTCCAGTCGGATGACACTGCCCACGTCTCTGCCTGACGACCACCACCTTAGTGCTGGAAGAGATGCAGCATGTGTGAGATGTGCAAAAGGCTCTAAATAAGACAGTGTAAAACATTACATCTTCTGGAAATCTTGGAATCAGACATTCTATTCATATTCAGTTATTTTTCAACAGTTACAGTTGGTCTTTAAAATATGAATTCTCTGAATTAAAAAATGTTCTTTGTTAACAATTATGTCAGTGGCTATGATCGTCCCTGAGAAGAGTTCAGTCCAGAGCATTCCTTGAGGTGTAATTTATGATCCCATGAGAGCCGAAGTTTATAATGGATTCTGACAGATATCTTTAAAATCCGTGACAATGAAAATACTGTTTCAGGTGTTATTTATTAATTTGTATTAAACATAATAAATATTACTGAAGTAACAGGGATTTTTTTTTAAAGGAAAATACTGCTTTGAAAGCTGTCTCAAATGTCAAACAAAGTGCATTTTGCATTAGTTCTGTGTAATTTTTTATTGAATTCAAACTTTTAAATAAATCTTCCTATATCTAATGCCTCTTATCAAAGTGCAGAAACACATTATCTGATTATACAAAGAACCTCAGAACTCGCTGTCTTCAAATTTAATGGACTCCTGATGCTTTATTCCCTGCTTAGACTGTTTTTAAGACATTTTACAGTATTTTATACATTATAAATGCATTCCATTCTTGGCTTAGTAATTCACCTAATGGACAATGGATACAAAAAGCTCTAACTCCAGGGACATTAAATTGGTTCTAAAATATTAAAATTACAGCTTTTACAAAGAGAAGAAAATACTAAAAACATGTCTAATGAAACACTGCATCTCATTTTCCACTACCTTCAGAATGTGTCTAAAAGGTCCTAAATATCTTAATGGAACAATATGTTAAAATTGCATTCCTTTATATTTAAATCTCTAAAACATTTTTTATTTTTTATAAACCTGAGGATATCCACCAGCAAGAGAGAAGAAACGTGTGATATTCCGATAGCTGAGAAGACAGAAAGCACTACACTGTACAAGGCAAATGCAATATTTTGTATCTGACCATGGTCAAAGCTGAGTACTTCAGATAAAAGCAAATACTCTCTTGTAATGAACAGGATTCTACATCTCACTTTGTGTAAACAAATGTAATGATACATAACATATGGCATATAACAACATTGCACCAGAAAGCCCACTGTAAAGACCTTGAAAGTCTTTAATCTAAACCATAATTCCTTCCCTTGGATACTCTACTTCAGGCATTTTCTGTAGCCAGCAATACAACAGATGTAATATCATCTCACTGCTCTCTTTCCTGTCCCTCAGCAATGCTGTGGGATCTATTCTTTGACCTAACACAGCTTGACAGCAATAAGCCATAGTGAGAAGAGAAAAAGCCGTTTGACTTTCAGCACTGATATGTATTGTTTGGTTGCAGGGATGGAGGAAACTATGCTTCCTAATTCCTACTGCTAACATATCACTTCCTGAAACAAGAATGTTTTGTGATATTACTATTGTTTCCCAAACAGTTTATACGACAACAATTTAGGCACAATGTTGGCTTTCTTTCTTTTTTTCTGATATGCGCATCCATATGATTCAAGTATTAAGGCTTGGGTTCAGCAACATCCATGTTATTTTTTAGCTTTGCAGTTTGTAGATAAAAGTTGTTGGTATTAGACTGTTTTCTTAGCATAGTGAAAATGTTTCAAAAGAATCATCACACCCCAGCTTCCCACAGTAGATAATTAGTATCGCAAAATACAGGAGATATGTAAAATAAGAGTATACAAGCAAGGAAAAATCAACATCCAAAAAAAATCCACCCTGAACAACAACCCTGTTAACCCTGAACACAGACACCAAGAGAAAGAGGGGAAAATGTAAAGAGCTGCATGTAGGAAAAACTGTTGCACACACAGCTTTATTGTTTGAATGAAGGAAACTGCTCTGCTCCAAGACTACATGGGGAAAATGGAAGGAAAGAAGAAGTGTCAGGTGGTGAAAAAAGACACAGGGGGAAGGGGAAGGGGAAGGGGAAGGGGAAGGGGAAAAACAAACCTTCTTTTGTCTTTTCTTTTGTCTTTCAATGAAAAGAGGTATTTTTTAGCTAAATGAAAAAAAAGTTTTCCTCACTTTTAATTTCTATCTTTGTTCTAGTGTTCAAACTTTCACTCATAAGTGTTTGCAGTCTTTAATTTATTGTCTCTAATTTATTGCAGTCATTTTTGTTGACCTCTTTACTACTGACCTCTTATTTTATTGTATTTGGAAAGATCATTTATACTGACCTCTGTTGACTTACTGGATTTCTCTCCACTCTGCTCCCATATCACCCAAGCAATTGGATTTCACTCTCAATTCTCATTATTGGATACATAAAGTAATTTCATTTGTCTTGCTATTATTCCTAGATGAATTGTCTTTTTGCTGTATGACTTCACCAGATCATAGTTTAAGCCTTTTTAATATTCATTGCAGCAGTCTGTTTCCTTCAGGTTATGGCAGAGACTGTTCTTAATATTATAGATACTTCTGCCCTTCAAAGACTCCCTTGCTCCTAATAAACTCCCGTTTTGAGTAATCTTCTTAAACAGGCAGAGAAACTTTCTAATTCACCTCGTGTCTCCATGATTGAGGTCAGCATCTCTATCAGTATTGAGTCAATCAAGTCAATCAAGAATTTTAGGCTATCAGTCCTGCAAACCATTGAAAGATTCATGAACCCTGACAACACTCTTCTAGATTTTCCTCAATGGCAATAATAGACCATTACAACATGGTTATAGACTGGTTGAGAACAGTACTTTGCCTTGCATAGATGAAAGAAAGCAGACTTCATGGATCCTACTGCAAGGTTTCTTTTTAGGAATATTTATTCAGTTTGCACCTCCCTATCTGCCAAATGCAAATACAAAAGGTAGCATTGTCATGAAGTTCATAACAGCTTTATAGTTCCTAAATTTTTATATAGTGCTCAATTACAATAATTGAGCGTATGATCATTGTGGCACATATCTAAGATAGTCTCATTTCAAATATCAAAATTCAATTAATCCAAGGTTTTCAGCAAAAACACACATTTCAGGGCATGCTTGTATTGAAACTCTGGACTCAGACAAAATGTGTACTTTTCTAACTTGTGTCTTGGATATTTTTAAAGTACCTAAGGGTCTCACCACAATATGGCAAGCTTTCCAGACTGCAGGAAACTCATATTATAGAGGAGGAAAAATTTTATTGTTATTCAACGTAATCTATAGAGGATAGTTCAGCAAAGGTTTGCAAATTAGATCTCTGACATTATCATAATCATAGAAACATAGAATGGCTTATGTTGGAAGGGACTTTAGAGATCATATCCTCCAACCTCCCTGCCATGGGCAGGGCCACCTCTCATCTAAGCAGGATTGCTCAAAGCCTCATCCAACCTGGCTTTGAGCAAATATAGGGAGGGGGCATCCACAGCTTCTCTGGTGGTGTTCAGTTGGTGGAAGACAGTTTTCCTAGACCTGATTTTAGTTGGTTTTCACAGACTAAATTCTCCAAATATACACCTTCCAAAAGTTTTCCTGAATTAGTTTATTTAACATGAACACTTTAAATAAAAGTCCAAATTAGTAGAAATTAAATATGGATAGCTAATTCTTAAAAAAATGTCACTTCTTAGGATATTTTTACCTAAAGTTATGAGAGGAAAAATAATTAAGCATTTTTTAGGTTCACATATCTTAAAAGTCTTTTCATCATTTGCATTGCGTTTGAAAGTGGTTACGTATCTTGTTCAGAAGAGAAGGGACAGTGTGCCCAGGGGGTCAAAAAGCCCAATAGCATCTTGGCTAGGATCAGGAATACAAGAGAGGGGAGTATACACACCATGGTGACTGCGTATGGTGATCTTAGAGATCTTTTCCAACTGTGACAACTCCGTGATTCTGTGACACAAAATGTTATATTAGAATAGTACATTATCCTAATATCCTAATTGTTGCTGTACAGGTTTTTATCTGACTTGGTCTGTGAAGGCAGCCACCACTTTCTAGGCTACACTTGTTGCAATATATTCTTTGTTTTTCCCTAGAGGAATTTCTTTCATAACTATCTCAGTTACTTTATCGCAGTTACTTTAGTGCATCTTTATTGTAGCTGCCTCTAAAAAGAGCAAGCCAGATGAGTGATGTCATCATTCTGCACTTTTACTTCTCTAAAACATCAATTTCAAAGTAAGGTAAGCAATAACCTTTTTTCTACTGCTAATACATTTTTCCATTTAAACTAAAAAAACAAACAACAACCCTACATTTTTTTTTTTCTGAGTTAATTTGTACAGCATTACTGGGTAAGCCAAAAATACCAACTAATAATTGGTCTTTGTGAAGGAAAGTAATTAATATTAAGTCTAAAACTGCTATAATCCTTTTCTCTGTACTCTTTTGTCTCAGTTATAACATGTATCAATGAATTCCACAAGATGATTATTCATGCAAAAAAATTATGTTAATTTGACTTGTTGAGTTTGCACCAATTTATGCTAATATTATGATATTACAGTGTTTCAATATAAAAATTATTTATAGTAAGTTAATTTAATTCCACCACACATATATTCCATTATATATTGTTGGGTTTGTTCTTTTCTGTTTAGTTATTTCGCTGCACCTAACTGATGTAATGTGGTAAATGTGGGGTGAAATGGACTGTTTATCCTCCCCACACACACACACTTTAAAAGATACTGGCTTTTGAGCCAGGAAAGAACATGTAATGCCAGGAATTGTTGCCAGGCAGGATACGGGGGCCCGGCAAGCCCCCTGCGTGGGAAAAGCCTCGGAGAAGGCAACAAAAGCACAGATTCCAGAAGAGCCACGTGACACAAAATAACCTCACAAAATGTGGTGTATATATGTGTATATATATATATATATATATATATACACACACAGACATATATATATAAATGCTGACTCAAGAGCCATGGGCTGACATGCTGTGGACACACTGAAATTATGAATTTTCTCTTGGTACTTTACTCTTTTAAAAAACAAACAAAAAAAAACCAAACAAAAAGGAAACAAACAAAACAAAACCAAAAAAACTCTGTAGCAAACCCTTTTTTTCCTCTGACTCACCTTAGTTAAAATGTATCAGGAAACAAAAGCCTGGTCTGCCAGCTTCTCTTTGAAATGTATCAAACCCCTGACTCCACCAAAATCTCATCAGGTGTCTGAAGATAAAATGTTAATAAGAATGGCTCCTGATAAGCTGACAAAGAGGTAATGCAAATCAGTATCAGATAACGAAATCTGAAGAATTCCTGAGTATCACCAGGAATTCTTCAAAATTGCAAGCCTTTGCCAATAATTAATAGGAAAGACAGAACCCTTTTTTCTGCATAAAAACTCAGAAGGAGAAAACGTTACTTCTTTGACTTCTTTTTCTGCTCAGCCTCAGACACGGACACGCACCTAAAAATTCCACTTGCAGCTCCGGCTACGGGACCGCTTCAGCAGAAAAGCCGAGATCTTCTAGCCCTCCCCCCATCCCCGGCAAGCAGCAGAGATTCCCTGTGACAGGCGGCCAGCCGCGGCACTTCCTCAGAGGGTGAAAAAAACCTAATTACTCCTTTTCTTCACTTAATGACTCTTCCTAAGAGTGACTCATTTATGTAAAAACCTCCTCTCGCAAACTTGTACAAACCTCTCTTTAAAGGTGATGTAATTTTCTTCTTCTTTCCCTTTTCCCCGAAATAAATCTCTGTAATTTACATAAAACATAAAACTTGTTATTTTTGCAAAATCGTGCAACGTATGTGAGTAGTGGTTAATATATATGCTTGCAATAAAATATAAAATAATAGTTACAGACCGTAACACTAACAAAGATGATTTAATACAATTTTCCTTGATTACTGTTAAGGTTATATTGCTGAGCTGTTGCAATCAATTTGGAACAGAAATTAACAGGAAGCAGTTGTTTTTTCTTCATTTTCTTCAAATTCACTCTGTTGGCAAAGAATTCTTTTACTGAATGCTCCTGTTTTTTCTCTATGTATGTTCACTAAAATTGTACTGTTATCAGTTTCAATGGGTTGTGGTGCTGGTATGCCCACATCCTAGGATCCTGCTCAACACAGCACTGCAATTGGTGAACTGATTATCACAGGCAGCAATATCCATTACATATTACTCTCATATACAGGTGCCAACAGCATGTGTGCACACTCAGACCCAGGAGATAAGAAGCATTTTCAGACTCACCAAGTAAAATTTAATCATTCAAGATGTACTGAGTAACCACTTTCTTCTCTCAGTCTTGTTCAAATACTTAGCTGAGTGTCATCTTCAAAGGTCAGCAGTATACAGCTCAATCCCTCTTTTCAATTACACTAGTAATTACACTTTAGGGATATTTAAACTATTATTATAAACTCCTTTTTTATGAAGGAAGTATCCTTATCCTGCAATCTTAAAACTTATGTTTGTTCAAAAACTTCTAAACACTCCTCTGCAGCATAGTAGTAAATCTGTTGTAATCTTAAATCTGTTGTAAATAAATCTTTATAGCCTGTATGGAATGTATTTGTCTGTGTGATTTTTTTCTCCCAATAAAACATGTCACCATTATGCCCATATGTTAGTACTGCAATAGGGTCCATTATTACAACCTTTGGTTGACCAGCGGAAAGAAGTAAGGTAAAACAGTTTACACAGAGGCAGTGAGAGAATGGAAGGGCTCACCTAGTTTCTTACTACCCGTGGATCACTACCCTTACTTAATATGTTGCACAGCATCCAGCTGTGCTGAACTCTTTTTGTACAGCTGTTCAGATATAACAAACACTGACACATTTTTAAAATGGTATTTAAACAAAATTTTAATTATGTTTCATCCTGAGATCTGGAGATATGTGACAAAACCAGGGTCTTGTGGATCAGTTATGTGGCAAGCAAAATAGGAGTGAAATGCAGCATTCCTGATGTGAGATATGTAACAGTCACCACACCAGAGCAACTCCCCTGGCTCCAGTGGAGTATTTAATCTCTCATTTAATCATATCAGAGCATTTCTTTAAAAACACAGCACAGAAACAAGAAGGAAGTCCTTGTGGAATAAGTCAGTCAGAGCAAAGAGAGCAAAGTTCCAACGGTATGAAGCCATTCCCAAGGGACCCAGAGACAATCTGTATCAGCAGGCTACAGTAAATTTGGGGAGTGAGTGTGTTTATTGAGATTCATACTTGTGTGGTGTCCTATACTAGTGTGAGTGTTTTCAGAGAGTTATATTTTCTTCTACAGACATAATAATATTGTCTTTATTTGTTTGAGACAGGACATCTGGGAGAAGAAGTTAAAACTTATACATACCATGGGGTAAAAAATAAGAATAAGCAAACATATGGAAAGTCTGGACTACAGGATACAAGCCTGACAGGATCCAGAGAGCACACATTTCTCCTCACAATAAATGGTAACCAGCTAAATTTTCTCTTTTATGTCTTTAAAGCATCCAATTGGAAGAGACGTAGACTAAGTTGCCACAAAGTTATAATGAAATACTTTTTATTTATGTTTTGGAAAAAAAAAAACAGGAAACACTTCTCTGTAGTGCATACACATTTCCTTCTGACAGTAACCTTCCCACACACTCTTCTCTCTGATTCAGATTAGGCATTAGAAATTAATTTTCTACCATTAGCCTAAGAATCTTTGCATTGCACCCCCTTCAGTAACAGTGTTGCTTATGTAGCAATTTATTTTTCAAAAAAAAAAAAGGGGAAACCGTTTCTTACATGTAAACAGAAAAACTTAGGCAAAAATGTAAACACATCACATCAACAGTAAAGCAAGAAAGCTTGAGGCTGACAGAAAGGTTGCTCATAGGATAGCAAGGGATACACTTGTAGCAATTAGCAAACACACCCAGAGTTGTCAAAATTTCATCTGTTTTATAAATAAATTATTTCCTGTTACCTAACCCTTTTCACTAGTCCCATTCTGCCTGTGAATTCAGAAATAAAGAGGTGTTATGCCTTTCAAACTAATTTACACTAACTGACCCAAGCAAGAAGTCAAACTATACTAAAGCTAATGAGCACTTAGCACACACCTCATGGTTAGGTCACTCTGGAAGGGTATTCCAGTGCTTTCTCAACACACCTGAAACAAGCTGAAGAATAAAACACAAAAATGTTGACATTTTTTCCAGGACTTCCCCTCTCTAGAAGGAAAAATCAGAACTGTCTGTCTACTGGAGCCATTTAAAACATATTGGCTAAGCATATATAGAGAAAAAAAAAAAGTAAATTCCAGTTTTCGCATAGTCACTGTGATACTCTTCTTCACTCAAATCCCTCCTGAGAAGTAGATCCTGCCATTAGACTATGAATGGGCAATAAATGTTTGCTTTCAGTCAGATCAAGATTCTAGTTATTATGACAAAAGAGAGAGTTCCTTCCTTACCTTATTCTCCCCAACTTCTCTACCATGCCACTTCTGCTTGTATTTTTTATTCACAAGCACTTTGTATCAAGGGCTGTCTTTTTAATTATGTGTGCTAACAGTACTTGCCTAAATGGAACAATAAGGAATACTACACTCCAAAATGATAATAAAATACCCTTTCCTTATGGAAGAAATTAAATAAACAGTTCTGTTCTTTCTGCAACCCCATTAGAGCATAAATAAACAGAGAATCCTGCACCAAGCTTTAGATATAGTGCTCAATCTCTTCAATAGAAATAACAAAACCCACAGAGACTGCAGAAAAGATAAATTTCAAATTCTAATAGACATAAATGGACTTTAATATGTCTCTCCAAAGATGTTCTGACTAGCAAAAATCACAAGGGAGAAGATTAAAGTGATAATAGAAAGTCACAGTCATGTGTGAATCTGATATGCTTTTAAACTGTACAACAAAACTAAAACAAACAACGTCTATTCAGAATGGCAAGAAATACTTTTTTCCCCCCTGCTTTTGTTACTTGCTTAAAAAATATAACTATACTTTTTTTTTTCCCTTTGAGTACAATATTTTTACATCACCCAGAAAATCAGAATTTATAACACTCAGCACATTCAACAGGCCAGGACTTGGCCTGGCACACCCACTAAGCAGGAGAAAAAGTATCCAGATATCCAAATAATATGTTACTGGAAACAACATAATATGACCTATAGTATCAACATATTGAACAAAAGTTCTCAAAAAATTGCAGTCTTTGTAACACTAAGAGAAGGAATATGTCTAAATGTAGTATACTGCTCAGTGGACAAAAAAAGAAAGACTAATATTTTTGCAGCAAACTTGCTTTAACAAATCCCTTCAATACCAATGTGAGCACAGAAGTGGAGAGGGAGGGAGCTGCAGAGATTCCTGAGCAGTACAAAGACTCTGGGGGCAAGGCAGATCTTGCAGAAAGCTCTTGGGTGTAATGGAGCACTTGGATCCCATATTTTATCCCAGAAATTACATCCTGGCAACATTATCACTAAAGAAATCTCAGATCATTTCAGTACTTTATCTTCTTACCTCTGGTTACATCCTTTTTCATCATAGTTTGAACAGGAAACTTTAGTTTCACAAGATGCTGGTGGCACTCACTGGAATGAGCAAATCATGGGGTACCAGGGACAATCCACTTGATACGGTTTCAGTCCTTTGCATGTATCTGATTGACATATAAAACACCTAGAGGAATTCTTTAACATTTCTATGAAATCTTAAGTGTTCAAATCCAGAAGCTTTTCTGTTAATTCTGAATGACTAGCCTTCCAAGCCATGAAATCTGACACCTAATGTCTTGATATTCTAAGTGACCTTGCAAAGCCCACTCTTTGAATAAATGATGACTTGATAATGCCATTTATTCCACATAACTGTTGCAGTATACAGTGATTTAAATTCTCTAGGAAATTAAAGGACTAACAAACTGTTATGTGCTTTCCTGTGGTTGTCAATGACAAACAGTGCACAAATAACAATATTTTCCAGTTTCTTCTTGCATTCTGAGGCAACCAGTACCCTTCATGGTGAAGTTACTGTTTAAGACATTTAATCTGTACTGTTTGCTATGAATTCCAAAAAACAAAACTGACTTTACCAAATTCAGCAATTAACATCAAATTGAACAAGATTAACAATGGCTGCTTCTCTTGTAGAAGCTGCATAAGCTAGGGGAGACCTCATCACTCTCTGCAACTCTCTGAAGGGAGGTGGGAGCCAGGGGGTGGCCGGTCTCTTCTCCCAGGCAGCTGTCAGTAAGACAAGAGGGCATGGACTTAAGCTCTGTCAGGGAGTTTTAGGTTAGATATTAGGAAAAGGGTCTTTACAGAGAGGGTGATCAGGCATTCGAATAGGCTGCCCAGAGAGGTGGTGGATTCTCAGTCCCTGGAGGTTTTTAAGAAGAGACTGATGTGACACTCAGTGCCATGGTCTGGTAACCACAGTGGTGGTGGATTAAGGACTTGATGATCTCAGAGGTCCTTTCCAACCCAGATGATTCTGTGATTCTGTACCTGGTGTTGTTCTTTCCCAGATGCAGGACTTTACACTTGTCCTTGTTGTAACACATTAAATTTCTCCCTGACCAACTCTCCAGACTTTCTAGGTCCCTCTGAATGGCAGAACAGCCTTCTGGAGTGTCAGCCACTCCACCCAGTTTTATGTCATCAGCAAACTTGCTAATAAGACACTCTATTCCCTCATCCAGATCATCTCCTGGCTTTTATAGAGTATGGTCAGAAATGGGAAGGAATACTGACCCCTCTCAGTTCTGCCCTCCAGGATAATGGTGTCTCTAGATTCTCTTATTGGTACCACAAAATTAGCCTGTGCCCCCTTAAACCATAACAAGGGCTTTCTATAAACATTATCAGCCATGGTCTGGTGCAAAATACATGTAAATCACTGGAAAGACTCTTGTTTATTTGAATACTCTTCATATTGGTATTTATTCCAAGGGAATGACTGTCAACAAAACCAAAGGGACAAGAAAAGACAGAACTAGATTTTAGTGTGGAGTAAGTCTTTTTCACTATCTGCTCTGAAAAGAGAGAGTGAAATTTTTTCAGATGTCTTTTTTATACATTAAAATACTTATATGCCAATACTGGGAACTTCAGAAATATTTGTGAGGTTTATACATCAAAGAAACAGGAAGCAAAATTAAAACATTTTCCTCTAATTCTTTCTCCATTTTCAAATGTTGCAAAAGTCTCCTTTCCCTCTGACACTTAAAAGAAATAAAAATGTTACTTTCCAAAAGAAGGACTTCAATGCTAAGTATGAACAGGAAAGATTTTTCAGGACACTCACTTTCTTGTAAATTCGTGTTCAAGTTACTTTTCCATATTATTGAAAAAAAAAAAAAAAACAAAGAAGATAGAGATGTGGCTCTAAAAATGCCCTTCATTTAATACCAGTAAAGAGCATACATGTATTTGAGTGCATAAGAACACACATAAATTTATATATGTCTATCTCCCTTCTGCAAAATGCTGTGGATAGAGAATAACAGGGAAAGCTTTTATCCACAGCCTGGTATGTTTATCCAGCTGGCTATGGACTATGCAAATGTAAATAGTAAATAAACATGTGTGGATGGATGTATTCTAAAAATATGGACAGGTTACAGTACCTCAGACAAATACAGTGTAGTGTTCATTAGGATTGTTTTTGTTTTGCTGTCATATGTGCACACCAAATGACATCAGGGAATGGGAAAAGCAATGCAAGGCAGGTCTTCAGTTGAGAGACACCATTCCTAGACAACTTGAAGTACTCTCTCATCTAGCCCTTGTAATGTCAAGCCTAATGCATTCTGGTTCCTTTCAGCCTCCTGCAATTTATGGGGAAGAACTTTGTTCCAGTCTTATACAACGATGAGTCTTGCCTCTGCTACTATTTATAGTATACACAAGAACCTTAGGTCATTGTAAATAATTCAAGGTTTTTTTTTTTCTTTTTCTTTTTCTTTATTTCTAAAGAAATGTAAGCTGCTTTATTCAGCACAGACCACATATGAAAGGAGTTCAACAATAATGCTAAGTGGCTGCTGGACAATATGCTACAACACGTGGTAAAAGATTCAAAAAAAGAGTGTGTCACTGACTAAATAGTGTAACAGCAAGTTCTCAAATTAAGGGCTGATTTTACAGAACTTGAGAGAGATTGGACTCTTAACCTCTTGTATTCAATTTCAGTCTCTTAACCTCTTGTATTCAATTTCAGTCATTCACTTAGTTGGCCTCTGCATTGGAGCTGTCAATTATGCTGCTGTGTCTTCTGGAATTCCTGACTGCCCACCCTGACTCCCCAGCACATGTTGCAGGCTCTGCTGCATGCAAGTCTCACCACAGGATTCTGTGTCCTCAGCGTTTAGCCTGCAGGTAACATAAAACCACCCTGAATTTATAAGGCACTGTACTATAAAACTTGCTATAATGATTAGGAGTAGGAAAAAATTACTCATAGTTTTAAAAAGCTTGTTGTTGGTAAAGTTTCTGCTATCTGAAATATTTCCTTATTCCAAGACTGAGGTCATTAGTCTCTTCTGAAAGTTCATCCCCACAGCTTTTAGATACAGCCTGGCGCCATGGTTTAAGTCCAGCCGTAACTTTAGCCCCACACAGCCCCTCACTCACCTCCCTTGCTGTGGGATAGAGGGGATAACCAGATGTGTGAAAACTCATGGGTAGAAACAACAAAAGTTCAATAGGTAAAGTAAAAACTGCAAGCACAAGCAAAGCTAAACAAGGAATTCCTTCCCTACTTCCCATCTGCAGGCAGGTGTTCAGCCATCTCCAGGACAGTAAGGTTCCATCACATATAGTGGTTACTTTGGAAGAACAGATACTTTGCATAACTTGGTATTTATCCCCCTCCCTTATTCTTCCAGCAGATTTATACGCTGTGCATGGTGTTCTATGGAATATCCCTCTGGCCAGCTGGGGTCATCTGTCCCAGCTGCTTCACCTCACAACTTCTAGTGCTCTCACTGCATACCCACTGGCAGGGCAGTTTGAGAAGCACAAAAAGCCTCTGCACTGTGAAAGTACTACTCAGCAATAATGAAAACATCCTTGTATTATCAACACTTTTCAGCATGAATTGAAAACCTCATTTAAGCTCATATGAAGAAAAAAAACCTCTACCCCACCAAAACAAAAATATCCAGAAAAAACTGCACGAAATTCATGTTGTATGCATTTTCTATTAAATTATATACTTTGAAAGAAAAAAAAATAAAAAAACAAGCAAAAAATCCCAAACAAACAAACAAAAAAACCAGCCCTTGGTATTGGTGTAAGAACTAAAGTCTGCATAGGCAAAAGTGATCTCTAAAGTGATGTCTTGGTAAGGATATTATTTAGAGAAGTGAGAAGGGATCAGTTTTGTTTGTTAACTAGCAATTGCATGATTAAGCTGGGGAAGAAGTGGATAGGAGCCTGACATAACCAACTAAGGCAACAACATTTTGGAAAAAAAATTTGAAAAGATAAAAAAATTAATGGTAATGAGTTGAAAAGCAATACAGAATAATAATTCAACCTGATGTTGTCAGATGTACATCATCTTTAATTAACATGATATTCCTGCTTGAAGAAGAATTATTTAAATAGAGGGAGTTGATTGGAGGAGTTAGTTGTTTTGGAACCAAAATTGTCTTCAATAAACCTGCAGTACAGAGAGAAGACTTCAAATAATTTTGCTGATTAGACAGTACTAGAATATTTCAAGAGTATGGGAGATGACTGGTTGTATGTTTGCCCAGTACACCCACTTTCAAGTCACACTGAATACAGGTGTCAGAACAACCATAACTTGCAGGATGTTGGTACAAATAATGGACACTAAGATTAATTAGAAAGTTTCCATTAGCTGTATTAACTGGAAAAAAACAACAAACAAGCAAAAAAAACCCAACAAACAAACAAAGAAAATAATAAAAAGACCCAAAACAAAACTGGATGCTTCTTTGCATCACACTCATAGAATGCAGTAATGAGAAAAGTAAAAGGAATTTTTAAGCATCAAATGAAGTGTTAAGATCATACTATGAACTGTTTGTGCAATGTTAGAAGGAGTTGGTGAGACAAATTTGCAAAATACTGGCCAACAGGGAATGTTATTTCACACTAGAGTCTGAAGGTGATGAGAAGAGTCTGCTCAGATAAACAGAAAACAGTCAGCCAAGAAGAAAGCAGATGATTAGGACAGCTTCTGCTGAAATTAATGCTTACAAGTCACCTAGCCAACACTACAAGAACCAGATTAGCGGGTGAAAGCACAAATTCACTCATTCCATCTACAAGTACTAGATGCATTCACTCCATTCTATAGCCTATAAACTCTGCCAAGACCAAATCTTGCAGGATTATCCACCACAGCCTAAGCAGCCACAGACCTGAAGAAGCTGTGGCCAAAGAATGTAAGAGTGAACAAGAATCACTCAAAATAACATTTCTCTGTCACACCATATAACAACACATAAAATTGAATTTGCTTGTTTTCAGCTTCTAGGAAAAGACAACAAAGTGAATAATCAGCATCCAAATGTTAAGGTTTACATATCTGTGTTCTTCCTGTCTGTTGGTGCTTTCAAAAGAACATCTTTATTAGTTCTGAAGACTTAAGATACACCTGATATTTTTTTTAAACTGGGTGATGGGGTCTGTTTTGATTTCTCACAAGTTCTGACATGCATGTAATGGAGTGGATTTCACAAGCAGACCAATGAAGGCTGACATGAGAAAAGACCTAGATCTCACATATCATTGAAAATCACAGTGGAAGTCTTCCTAATATGTTTTATATTTCATGGATTACATGGATTTCTCCCCTTTTCTGAAGCTTGAGCTGAATAGCAAATACCCAAATGTTCTTCTGCTCTGAAAAAATCTTTTCCTTAGTTCCTTCTGATCTACATTTTTTCCTGCATATATGTAATTAAAGTCATAATGGCATTTTTGGTTTCTACTATGAATAAAACTTTACTTCTATTAGTATGAGAGACTCCATTTATTTATGGAAGACAGAATACAAATGTAGGTGGCCTGGCCTGCTACCAATAGAACTGCTCGCTGGGATTCCACAGGGGAGACAATCTCCAGTCACCTCTGTGCACTTGGTTGAATGGCGAAAGAATGAAGGCAACAAAGTCACCAAAGTAGGAATGAGAGGACTGTAAGATATATTACCAAAAAGCAATATATATATGCCAGAAACAGCATAATTTGATTTTTCAGTAAGAAATGTTTTTCAAGCCAATGCAAATTAGAGCCCTTTAAAAACAAAAAACAAAACAAAACAAAACAAAAAATAAAAAATAATTTTGCAGCTATTACCATTTTATATTCAAAGGATATATTTGAGTGTGGATTGAAAGAACAGCTTTGGAATAAAAAAAGGTAGTACATTTTTATTTAAGCCTATATGCTAAGATTTTGCAGCCAATGCACTCAGCCATCTAAAGCATTACAAGATGGACACTAGATGATATCTGTATCTCCTTCAATATGTTTTTTTGTAGGGAATGTCACACACATATCCATTTGTACCTACTTTTTCACTTAGTGATTTATCTTTCATTCTGTTATTTGTGTGAGGAAGCACAATGGAATAAGTTTTGGAGGAAAAAAGGCTAAGAATAATAGATAAGCACAGAAGTCACAAAAAAGGGCTATGAAATCTGCCTTGAATTCCCAGAGATGGCTCTAACATCTTCACTATCCTCAGTAAGATATTCAGAAAATTCACAAGGTCTCCCAGGCTGTTGGAGAATTTTTGGGAACGAGCACTCCTGCAGTGAAGTGTGAGAGACACCTCAATGGGCTAATAGACTTGCATTTATACCACAGATTTCATAAGTTATCAAGTATCTTTTGTTGAAATGTGTGCTTTATACTTCATGATAAAATTTTTCCCTGAATCCCACCTCTGCTGGCCTTATTGGATTCAATATAAATAATTATACCTTGAGACTGTGCTTCTGTAATGTCAAAGGTGCTTAATGATTTTATAGCAGAAAGGATTTCATTTGGGTTAAGGCTGATGTAATGATCTCTTCACTGTGGAAGTTCCACAAGAGTTTTAGATCCCAGAGTAACTCCCAGAAAAAATTTTAGCTTTGGAAACCTGACTGCTCATGACTGGTGGGGCTGAGCACAGCCCAGGTATTACCAAGAGTGTGGGGAATAAACACCTTCCTCTGCAAGGAGGAGATGCTCTGAGAAGGCACGAAAGCTAAAGTGAAAGCATCCCTCATGATCCATTCCCATTAAAAGGAAGCACACATTTCCTCCTAATGCAGACTTGTCTCTTAGAGTTAATGGTGATTGGGACCCACTGTATTGATCCAGCTGGGCTTACTGTAGCTTCATACAGACAATCTATCTTTTATTTTTTTCCCTTCAGCTCTTCCCACACACACTTAGATTTGCTCAGGCAGAACCAATACGAACAAGGTCACTTCTTTCTTCATATTTTCCACTCCTCAATGGGAACAGAACAATCTATGAGCTATTTTCCCTGCCCAGTATTTTCAGCATTCTCAGACTTACACCTTTTAATGGCTCAACTTGTTCACCATTGTCACTGTGTGTCAGTAGTTGTGTCATTTATGATATATGGGCTATGCCCTCACATGTGCCCCATTATTTATATACAGAGGGAGTGCATGTGTGTAATACATGTGTGAACATATACAATGGATGTATATAAATATAAGTATACATACATAAAAGGAGGTGTATGTACACACATGTAAGATAGGTAAAATCTCAGACCCACACTGAAAGTAGTATTTCCTCAAGAGAACATTGCAGCCAAGTGGGCTGAGAAAAGAAGCCTTCCTTACCATGGTAGTAACAACACTGCTGGATTGGCAATGGACTCCAATGCACAATCTTTGTCTCCCCCACATTTCTCTCTCTGTGAGGGGCGAGTACTGGAAGAACCATTATAGTTTCTTGTCAGACACATCATTTACAAGGTACCTATTTTTAATGGCAGCAATCAGCACCAATCTAGTCAGTAATTCTCAAGTACAGCATTACACAAGGTAATATGTCTTGTGTCATCGACAAATGCAAATCACCTTGAGCATATTTCTTCCTTTTGCTTCCTGACAACTGAGACACTCTTGCAACGCATACAGATAAACAAGCACAATCAGGTGTGCAGGTTACTGTGTTGCCACACAGAAAGGACTCCAGAAAGAAACATTCTGTTAGGGCTGTCCGGCTCTTGACATTTGCTTCCCAAATATGGGCAGGCTGATTCTCTGCGGACTATCAGTGTATACTATTCTTTCTATTGGGAATTTCACATTTCAAGTCCTCATAAAATCATTGGGAAACAGAATCCTTTTTCCAGGATTTTGTGTTCAAGTCAGATACACAAATATGTTGTAAGTTGTGAGAGTTTCAAGAAGTAGAACTTTTTTTCTGTAAGCATGTAGCGCACACTCAGAACCAACAATTTTTGTGTAATGATAAAGAAAGCTAAATTTCCAGCACTCTGAATCCTCTCAAGAACAAGTAGGGCTACATAAAGATTTGTCACTAAGAATTTCAGGCGAAAAAAATGGGTATATCTGACACATCTGTAATCTCGATTCAGAACTTCATTTAAGTGTTACCATATTGAAGTCAGATTGGGAAAGAAGTTAGAAAAGGTTTATCCATAAACTCTCTGAAGAAAACCTAGCCTTTCCTGCTCAAAAAATCTACCTAAATACCACATTTTTACATCACATAACTCGATACTTTTATTGACTAGAAAGCTGTTGTGTTGGGGAAAACATGCTGTTTTATTGATTTCCAACATTTCTCCATATCTACAGTCACAGCATGGCTGTGTTTCATACAGTACAATGAGGTTTAAAAATCCATCTGTTTGTCAGAATTAACTACCAAACTACTTGAATATTTTTTCTTACTGCATTAGCCTGTGTTAGCAGCATTTGTTGTACAGGTTTCATCTTACCATATAAACAGTATTTTAAAAATAAACTGCAAATCAAATTGAAACTTGTGTCCACCTACCAGCATAACAGCTGAATCTCCATCATAGTTCTTCCACCATAACTTCAGAAATTCACAGCATAGTGTCTGAGTACTTCAGTTTTTTCCTCTATGAGAAAGTAAATACCCCTCCCACTCACAGATGCCAGGTCAACACTGAGGGCTAAGCAGTATACAAGGGCTCATCAATCACAGACAAGGTACTTGCTTTAGAAAAGCAACTCTGAATGAAATGTAGTGGCTTCTGATACAGAAGAAATAAAATTATATTTTTTGTGACCTTGTATGCTGTGACCCTAGTCGTTTTTAAGCATGATGCTCTGCACTTTCCTTGTGCAGGCCTATTTGAAAACTAGTGAATTTCTCATATAAAATAAGAGTCATGTCACTTTACTCCAGTTTAAGATAGTTTTAATATATGGGACATACATTTAAAATAGGCAGTCTGGAAAGGAAGGGAAATTACGAAATGCCAGGAGAGGCTGGATACACTGCAATAAATTATATTTGATTTTATTTATAACAGAAATGAACTATCAGAAGAGACAAAAACCTTTTTTTTAAATGGTTACCTTTTAATCCTAAAATTCACAGACAAGACATTTCAGATTCTGTAAAGCTGGTCCCTAAAAGTCCCTGCTGTTTTTCCAAAAGCTAAAGAGAATTTATAGGGCTCAAGTGTAGCCTAAATTTCAATTTCAAATGCAATCTTTTACATGTGAGTGATGTTTTCTGATACAAGTGAAAGTGACATTCTCTAACCCAGTGCTGACTAAAGTACAAAGAGACATGTTAGAACACTCTGCAAGTCGCAAGTGTGATGAAATATTCATTGGACACTTCAAAGGTTGTTTTATTTTTTTCTGCATGAAAGTACTTTTCTTGTTGTAGCTGATCTTCTCCAAAGCTAGCAAAAAGGTATTTGCTCAGACTAACTTTTCGTTTTCTTATGTTACTCATTCAAATGAGCAAAATCTTTTGCAGTGTATTAACTGTTAACTCATGATGTTTAATAGTGCTACAATTTTTTAAGACAGATATATTTTTGCAAGATTAAAGCATAGTAGATTAGACACCAGATGTCCGATAAAATAGCGATATCTTATTACTAATTAGTATGAAAAAGGATAAAAGTTATTAAAAAGACTTAAAGTCTCACTTTTTTTTCATGTATACCTAGCGGTAAAATACATATCTTAAATCCTCGTGAACCAGCAGCTAAGTTGGCAGATAAAGCTGGTGACGCTTTGCTTTTCAGGGCTAAAAACCAAGCAACAGTTTTTTGTTGTGTTTTTTTTCTTTCTCCAAAATATCAGTTTTTACAATAGAAATATTGAATATCATTACTGTTTGCTACCACTTTTCTGAAAAATAGAGCAAAGCAATGCAGCTGTATGAGCCCTAAGAAAAATCAGATGAAAAAATCACATGGAACTAATACTGGCTGAATAACAGTTTCTACTTTGAGTTTAGGAGTTAAAGAGTTCATAGGAATAGTTAGAGGTGATAATGCAATCTCCAGAATTTACAGACATTCATTGATCTTGTTCATATTTGTATGCAGTGTGTTTAAATTTGGAGGTGCAGTCAGCAGTGGTCAGCAGTGGAATTTTTTCAAGTGAGATGTAGCTATAAATCAAAACATCTACATTCCTTGTGTTCACACCAAGATTTATAGGAGGTCCTTTACATGAGCTTAACTAACATCCCACCAAAATATAATGAACTGAGTTCAATTTTTATTTGCTGAGAATACAGGCTGTGTCAATATGTTGCTTTTGATATTTGTTTACTTATAACATCTAAACCAATATTCTCACCTAGGTTCAAAGTAAGGTTTGTTGTCCACAGTAAATTTTTTGCTGGCTTCTGGCTAAGCTTTGAGAGTTGGATACTGACTGAAGTATCATCTGGATGAGTGAAAACATCTTCCTACCTTCCACTGCTGCAGCAAGTCATCTTTGCTAGTGGGGGTGAGTAACATTTGTGGTTTCCACCATGTGTGACCCCACACACTGCTGGACACATTTGCACAAGAAACTGGAAATAAGAACTCTCTTTCACCTCCTCTACTGTCTTAAGAAAGTCTACTGTAATTCCAAAGGGACAGTAGGTCCCCCATACTTCTCTTCCTATCTAAGCCATTGGTTATCCTCAGTTTAATAAAATAATAACCTTGAGGGAGCTAAAAATATTTCAAGGCTTGCATGAGAATATTTGAGTCAAGATTACTACCTTGGACTTGCCTAAGAAGGAAAATTAACCTCAGATTAAAAACAAAATCAGTAGCAGTTTCATCTGATACAATTATCTAAAGAAGAATAAAATACACATGAAAATAAGTCCTCCAAATCCTGATCAAATATTTAAGTGTTTGTTACATGGGCTGATTTAACTTCAGGGTGTAATAAATTCCTTGTGAAACACACTAAGAAAATTATTTGAACTTGAGGCAACACTAAGCTTCTAAGGACACTCTTGAGGACACCACACTGCTGGACTAGAGGAAATGTTCTCAAGTTGCACCAGGGGATGCTTAGATTAGATATTAGAAGAAACTTCTTCACTGCAAGGGCTATTAAATGATGGAATAGGCTGCCTGTTGAATTACCATCCCTGGGTCCATTTAAATGAGGCATACATGTGATGCTTAGGAACATGGTTTAGACACTGGACTTGATCAAGCTGGGTTAATGGTTGGCAGTTGGGTTATGGTTGGAATGATGATCTGAAAGGTCTTTCCAACCAGAATGATTCTGTGAGTCCGTGAACACACTGTATTAGGAGTCGTGAATCTACTTCTTTTAGAATTGCCATTGACCAGTATATTCAGAGACAGTCATAGTCTTGTCAGCTGTATCAATGATAACGGTAACAAAACTTAGAATTTCCAAAACATAAGCTTTTGGCTACCTTTGTTTATATCTCACCTAACTACCACAGCCCTTGAGTGCTAACAAGATCACTGAAAGATAAAAACAATACAGACTAAAATGCTATGCTTATTATTAAAAACAAGATAAAGTTTTGTCAATTACAATGCCAGAAATATTTCTCATTTCAAATATTTCTCATTTCAAATATTTCTAAATATATTGTATGATATCTATGGAGATATTTAAACGGTGTGTGGACCTGGTACTTAGGGACATGGTTTAGTGGTGAGCTTACAGTGTTGGTCAAAGTTGGACTGGATGATCTTGAAAGTCTCTTCCAACCAAAGATATTCTGTGATAATGTGATTGTGTTTTTCTTCTTAGCAGCTGACTCTTGTCTTTTAACACAGGTATTAAGACTGCATGTGGCAATCATCGTGCAAAGGCTTTTTGACCATCGGAATGAAATGCCACTTGAAGAAGTAAAATTTTGCAAAAGGGAAGATGAAAAAGGAACAGCTGATTCAGTCAATAATATTGAAGACGAATCCACCCAGAAATCTGAATATTGAAAAAAAAAAATAAATCCAGAATCAAATCCAAACTTGAATAACAGACTGGGTGAAGTTTCAAGTTTTACCAGATTAATATTCTTTTCAAAATTAGTAATCTGCCAATCTCCAAAGTCATCATGCTTGTTTTAAATTCAGCTATTATTCTAAATAAAATGCCCTCTTTATCACATTATTATTTCAAATATAATAGCCTTCACATACAAAAAAGTATTAGTGTCATCAGTGAAAACATTTCTTTGTCTTTAATATTTGCTTCCTTTTCTGTATCATGTTGTCAGGAAACCCATCTAGAATGAAATGCAGTGAACACCTTTAATATGCTGTCAATGTAATAAGTGAAAGTGACATTTAGGAAATTTTACAATTAAGAGATTTAGAGCTCCATATTTTTAAAAAGTTCACTTACACAAGACTTGCCTTGTGCAGGGAGGAATATGTAGCTCTAAGAAGCAAACTAAGAGCACATACTATGCAAAAGATGTTTAGTTGCATGAAAACATGTTCTTCATTCTCCCTCCAATGACTATGTGAAAAGGACAGGTGTATGTGTTTGAATGTTTCCACAAACTCGTATGTATGAACAGGAGAATATTTTTTTCATTTTGCAAGAATTATCTTGTCTATGCTTGTGTTTCCCCTCTATTCTTCTTATTCAAGTTTGGCTTTTCCACGGAACAATCAAGACAATGCTTCCTGTTTCTTCACATTTCATTTCCTGATAACCTTATTTACTGGTGTCTGGCTTTGAGAGTCTTCTTATCTCCTGTTCCCATAGTTAAATTTTTGGCATGAATAAGAGACAACTGAGTATAAGTAACAACGATTACCATGTTTGTAAAAAATTTTTTCCCATACTGGAGCATAACTGCTAATGAACTGAGATTAAGCATTTTTTATTAAGTCTACTTAATTAATATAATATGGAGATGACATTTTTGGTCAGAATCTGTCTGAGTACATATTACTGACCACTCACCAAAAGGATATCAGGGGAAATTTGTATTTTAATGTATAGTCAGACATCATTTTATATGCTCAGTGCTCTTTTTTGATTTACAATGCCATTATGTAGTGCACTTTTCAACAGCTGAAATACACAGTACAGCTGTCCTGGACCTTGTTTTCTTCCATAGCTTAAATTCACCATTACCCAGAATCTTATCAAATGTGTGAAGCTCTTTTTTTGTAATTCAGCTTTTCAAAAGGCTTATAACTAACACAAGCGAACCACCTTAGCAAAGCGTTTCTAAGTATAATACTACTTTACTTGACATATAAAGCACAGTGTCAGTACTACTAAATGCAATGTCCATTACTTTGAATTAACTTCTCTTAAGGAATCCATTGAGATCCATATTCAGTCATGACCTTTCTTTCCTCTGTAAGACTTTGCACGCAGACAACCCTCCTGCATTTGCCTCAGCCCTTACTCTTTTACAACCTTTGTTTTTTTATATTAGTCTCAGAAATGCCAGACGGACTACAATAACAAGCCGGTATGCTTTTGGCTACCCAGTTCTCCTCATGGACCAGGTTCTGACTCTCACGAGTTCACGAATTAGTTTGGTCAATCAAGCTCTCATAATCAGATTTTTTCCCACAGGCTTTATAAACAAAGTCTTTCCAGTAAGATTTTGCAGTTTATTGCAGTTCGTTCTGCTAAGATTTCATATTTATTTTCTTGTGTCCTTTTCAGTGAAGTTGCCAGTTTTTGCCCAGTCAGATCTATTCAAATTTTTCTACAAAGATCTTTCTCTGAACCCACCTATTGGACGATATTGGTCTCACTGAATCCTCCCCTCATTTCCTTTTATATCAGCCATAAACTGCTTATTTTTACTTTTAAGATATTTTCATTATTCCAGACATATTCCCCTTCTACCATGTTCAGTCCAACCCACACATCACCATGGCCTGTAATGAGCAATAACAAATCACCAGGACCAGTTGGTATTCACCCAAGAGCTTTAAAGAACTCAAGGATGAAACAGCCAAGCTACTAACTGCATCATGTTATGTCTCATTTGAAACTGTTGGTGTCATAAGAATAGTGGTCAGCATGATAAATTTCTTTTTTGAGAAGTCATTTTACAGAAGTCCATTTTAACAGTTTGCTCAAAAAAAGTTGTGGCTGCCCTCTCCCTGGAAGTTTTGGAGGACAGGTTAGACGAGGCCTTGAGCAAACTGCTCTGGTGGAAGGTGTCCCTGCCCATGCAGGGAGATTGGAACTAGGTGAGCTTTAATGTCCCTTCTAACGCTAGCCGTTCTATGATTCTATAGAGAACTTCAGAATTATATACCAGGAAGCCTATGTGACAGATTAATAGCAATTTTGCTAGTGAATAATTATCATCTATATGACTAAATATGGTGTATAGAAGAATTAATGTGGATTCTACGCAGGGAAATAATGTTTCTCTAATCTGTTGAAATCTCACTGAGCACAGAGACAAGGTAAGTCAGCTGGTATTCAAAAGGCATTTCATAAAATGCCTCATTGACATCTGATAAAGAAACTAAAGTACCCTTGGAATAAAATTAAATATTCGCCTATGTATATGTAACAAAATAAAAGATAGAAAAGAAAAAGTAGGAAGTAGCTCACTAGTGTAATCTCACAGGAGTCTGTATCGCTCAGCTAAGATAGCAACAATACTGTGCATTTCAGGCTGGTAAGGACAAAGACTACTTACAAAGAGATGGATGGAAGCCTGACTAATGGTGTAAAATGTCAAATGAAGTTCAACATAGATAAATGTGAAGCAGTGAGTACATGAGAAAAAATCCAAAACTTATGAAAAAAGGCTTGGAATTATATCATTAATGCTGAGAAGAAAAGTCTTGATTTTATAAAAACTGGTTTTGAAAGTGTTGGCTCAATACTTAGTAGTTATGTAAAAAGCAAGTAGAATGCTAGGATTCAGTCATTAAGAAAATGTGTAGAGAAAAAATGAAAAACATCTTTATGCCTCTCTGTAAATCTCTGTTCATACTAGTAACTCTGAGTGCTGCCCTGTATTAAAATAGGTGTGGTAGGACAGGAAAGTAACAAACAGTCAAACTTACACAGACTGATTTCTGTATAAGCAGGAAAGATGACTGGAAAACCTGGAAAGGCCTGACACAGAATACCTCTTCCAGCACAAGTATGAAGTGAGGTGAAATAAATTACACCACCATGCTGAAATACTCAAGAAGCTACTTCTTCCGATAGCTAGTACTTACAGATGTGAGCTTGTGCAGCACCAAGCAACCAGGGGCACCAGCTTCTATTTTGACATTCTAAAGGCATGAAAAATGTGGCAATTAATGTGATTAAGAAAACCAGAAATGTTTTTTAAGTGTGTAAAATAGTTTAGTTTGGGTGTTGCTACTGTGTGGAATTTGCAGTTTCAAAACATGTAAGATTCATTAAACTGGGAGTGAGAAGAACCTGAGAAACTTCCTTCATGACATTCATTAGCATATTCCTTAAGGAACTCAGTTTATGGAAAAGGCACGAACTCCTTCTTCAATCAAAGGGGCTTATGTATCTCAACTCTTTGCCAGCTTTAGATGTGGTAAGTATACCAGGAAGAAACTTGAATACAAAGAATTAAAAATACAGATTTCACTGAGCAGCAACCCTGACATTGCTTGTGTATTTCTTGCTCCTCTAAGCCCAAAGTCCTTTGAGGATAAGAAAGGAGAATGTAGCTTCATGAAAATCCAAACCGTTCACAAAGAATTTTACTGAAACATGCCACTGTTGATGTCTCCACTACAAAGCTGTCATTGTTTACATTGCTGAAATATCATGATTTTGGTTATTGTTCATACACATATTTTCTTCAGTTTATGTGGCACCCTGAAGGCTACTTAATGGAATAAAATACTCCAAAAAGCCTGGGTCACTTTATTCAACAAAAATTAGGATATTAAGGTGAAAGGCTTCTTTAACAACAATCAAACATTTATTCAAGTTACAATTACTCATCCCAGAACTCGCTATAAGCATAAGAATAGCAGGAGAAAATGCTGCTCTGGGTGTTACTTCTTTTAGCTTCTATTAAAACTGTAATAGCCTGCTTCCATTATACATTTTCCTGTATATTTCAATCAACATGTCACTTAGTTGCTGCTCCTGAAGTGCACTTAATATTTTCATTAAAATCAATAAAGCCAAGAAATGACAAGAGTGCAGGTGGGTGCAAGCAATTAAACTTCTCCTATATGTATTGTTAACTAGCAGTTGGAAAAGGAAGCTTCATTCAACACCCGTCCCTTTCCT